>JBAMNC010000741.1:332500-932500 GCA_037902135.1 Cetoscarus ocellatus | reverse complement strand
TTCAAGGTTTTATGATCATTTCCCCTCATCCACAATGTTGACAGTCACATCTATTTTTATTTACTTTATATAACACTCTAAAAAAGGACACACGAGTCTGTGCTCTAGTCTGGTGTGATGGACTAAATCGTCCTAACACCACAGATTCTGTTGACATAAAGTCACAAAATAAGAGGGCAATGCATCACTTTCACTCCCATTAAATGTCAGTGTTGATCAACAATAGATGCCCTCTCTAACTCCCATTTCCCTGCAAAAACAAATAATGATGATGGCAAATCGTGAAAAAGAGAGGGTTTCAGAAAAAAGGACTTTAATAACATTGTCTAAAAGTAATTCATATCCCTTTTTTCTTCTACTAAAAACAGTATCATATTTTTCTGTTTTGCAGTCAGAGCTGCATGCCTCAGCCAACTTGCATCAATTATAACATCAATATCAGACTTGTTAATTGTCCATAGGTAAACAACTATAGACTGTTAACATGTAAAGCGGGCTAAATGTTTTCATAGTTGAAAATTTAGCCCATAAGACTGGAAAATGGTTATAAATGATATTGACAGGTCCATCCAAAATGATGTGGGCCCATCTATAATTATAATTCTGGGACATTTAGGTAGGATTTTGGAGGTCTGTCCTTGGGCTTCATGATCATGCCTTGTTGGGAGCTTCATGTATCAGTGCTTCAAAGGATTTCTGTTGAACTTTGCACAAATACCTGCTTAAACTTAATTACAAACTGATTAAGTTTGGGAGGTATAAGATCAGAGACCAAGTCACACACCAACGTTCTTTCGTTCTCTGGCAATGTATATTCCACATGGACATAAAACTATCACACATTAGTTCAGGTTAAGTTTTTGTTTCCATTAGATACTGCCAAAACTGTGTCAGTGCCTCAGCTTGACATTGACAATGAGGAATGTGACAGGCTGGTGACCTCTAGACCAACATAAATATTGATTGACTGATGGCTGACACAGCCAATAGTAGGGCTGTCATTTTCCCAACAATCAAACTTCAGGCATTGACACTAAAAACCAGAGATATCCAGTTATTAGCATTTATGCTCATACCTCCCTCCACCAGCCTGGCTGCAACACAGCCATGAGGCAGTTCAATAACATCATTTTACCTCTTCTGAGGTCACACTGGTGGGCCGCATGTCCTTGCATATGAATCTGTCAATCCTGTCCATGATGGCCTTATTTTCCATGCCTCTGATAGGGCAGAACAATCCTTCGTTGCCAAAGCGGAGTGGAAGGCCAAAAAAATAGGCTTATGGATTTGTCATGGATGATGAGTAAACCAGCTGCTCTGCACAAAATCGACTCACCGATGATTTTGTGGAAATTCTTGTTTTTTTTATTTTGCTATCAGCAGTGTGGAGCCCATGATGCTTCCACAAAGTGACTCTGCCTGTCCTCCATTTCCGAGGTGAACTTCCTGTTGTTAACTTTAAGAACAGTGGATGATGGGGTTGCACTGGAAGCGCCCTCTACTGGATCAGGCAGTTCACTGCTCCAGGCACCTTGATGTGCTGCAGAACTGTATATTTCATGTTTGAATGTTTATTTACAGTTCAAGTATGGATTTTTAACCCCACGCTCTAATGGATATTCAAATATCGAGTAAAAGGTGACAGCCCTGGCCAGTTGTAATAGATCCTTTTGCTTACTACTTAGCCATTGGAAGAAAGCTACATTTTAGAAGGTGATAGTCCTGCAACTTGGAAAATCAGAACCATACATTCTCAGTTTGTGGGATGCTGAAAAGATGTTAAAAATCTGGGACAATCCTGCAGAAAGTGGGACACCCGGTCACCCTGAACCCTATGCAGACAGACAGTATGGAATACGGAGTGAAGGGTTTAGATCTTAAAAATGCAGATGTGCAAGAAGATTTATTTCTCTCCCTCTGGTTTGAAAGTTATCTTGGCAGGGTTCAGATTCTATACATCTTCTTATAGGCGGTCTGCCTCCTCCCTGACTACAGTGCGACCCCCCCCCCCCCCCCCCCCCCCCCCATTACCCTGCATACATTTGGTCAAAGATATCTGCATCAAGGCATGGGAAAAGATGTCTGGATGGCATCCAGTTTACTCGCTCCCAACCTCAAAAGCACAGCGAGGGCTTTCGACCATCATGCTCCCCTTTGCCAGCAAACATCTCCTCACACACACACACACACACACACACACACACACACACACAAACACACTCCCCCACCTCTCCCCATCAGTGCAGAGCTACACAGCAGAAACGCCTGTTTGTTTATGACCCATTTAAAAAAAAAAAAAATGGACTTGCAAAATAGTGCAGCAACATAAAAGAAAATTCTGGAGCTGCTTGGGGAGTGGTCCACATTTTTTTGGGGGGGGGGCACATACGCTAATATGTGTGGGAGGGGAGAGGCAGCAGAGCCAGGCAAAGGGCGGGATATGAACAATTTTGCATTCTGCTTCTTCTCTCCCCCATCCCCCACTTTCTACTTCCCCCCTCTCCCTTCTTCCTTCATCCCCCCTTCCCCCTTTCTCTGGCCCCCCCTCCACCAACAGGTTGTTTAATACTTTCCAGATTTCAGCATGCCGTCGGCCTCCTGGAAGAGCTGCTGATGGAATTTGGCGGAAAAGGTTGTGGGTCCAGGCTGGGGCTCCCTGACATAATAAACCTAAAGGCAATGAGCGCCTCCCATTGGCCAATCTGGCGAGGGAATATGATTTTCAAAGAGGCGTTGGAAAGCCAAGGGAAATGGCATTTGACAGCCTCTGAAGCAGATGAGAAAGTCCATCCAGGGTGTTTGAGAGGGAGAAACAGCTGCAGGCTGGACTCAGATTACACCAGTTTCTTTTTGGGAGGAGGGGCTGAACCTCTAGAAAAAATCTGCCGTCTCCGGTATCATGCTCAAATATGAGGGACAACTGTAGTGCTCACATCCTGCCTCATTCTTTAAATCACTGAAACTGCCTCAGCTGACAGTCTTAGTGATGAGATGAATCATTGTTTTGCAGTGTTTTGTACTCAAGACACCAAAAATCACAAAAAGTTGTCAGTCAAATACATGCTTAAAGGGCTTAAATATTTTGCAAAGATATTAAAAAGAAACTTCTGCAGCCCCCATGGTTACAGGCAGCCAAGCTGTATCGCATCTTGAACTGATAGACATTACGCCCTCACGGAAAGAGCAGCAGGAATGAGTCCAAAATGTGGAACTAAGTTGTTATTCAGCACCTTTTGGCTCCCAAGACATACTTTCAACGTGGGATTTAGAAAAGCATAATGGATGAATGCCTGAAATAAAGTTCATGATGAACATGCACACAAAATTTAGAAGTTTGATCTGAAATAACAAAATGCATCTGATTTGCCTATTTTTGAATTTTAAAGCACTGTTGTGTTTTTAAAAGGATGGTTGCTAACAAACTGCGAACAAGATAAGGAAAACTGCCAGGAACCCTACTGCAAGCTTTTCTGAACCTCAGTAACCAATAACTCACACACCATTACTTTTCTATAAAAGTCAGGCAAAAGGCAACACCACAGTAATTTCTTTATCATTCTGCTCAGTATCTGTAGAGAAATTAGTCCACATATCAGACATGCCTTGCGTCATTTTTGTGCTGTGAATCCCTGCTCTCATTTTGTGATTCCATGTTGTTAGAGCTAGACTAATCCAGGACCCACAGAGGAGATTTCTGGGGGTCACATGGGATCCCCTCTCCCAATGCAGCCCTCTAGACCACACCACTCAATTACGATGAAGTTCTCAAACAAGAGGTTACAACATGATGGAAATATTGTAAATTGAACCACTATGTTGTTGCTCCATAGTAACTTAATGATAGCTTTTTACACAAGCTGATTACACTCATAGCTTAAAAAATCATCAAAGTTAGATTTGTTGGTCAAGAATGTTGCTTAGAAACAAACATATAAGTCTGATGTTTTTTTTCTTTGCTACAGACTTTATTATCAGCAATAATCTAAGAACATAGTGAAAAATCCCATAGGCTTGTTGTAGTGGGAACAGCCATGATGTGTGTCAACCCCTCCTCCTGGAATGGTACAATCCTTATTTTGTTGGAAATAAAATTGTGGATGGGACCGTCTAACAGGGGCGGCACAGTGGTGCAGCAGGTACTGACCAAAAACATGCTTATTACTGACCCTTAATTGCCCTTTCGGTATGAGGATGAGTGTGAATGGTTGTCTGTCTCTCTATGTGGCCTTGTGTTTGGCTGGCAACAGTTCAGGGTGTACCCTGCCATTTGTTCAATGTCAGCTTGGATAGTTTCCAGCAAAAGGGAAAGTGGTATAGATTATGGATGGATGGACTATCTAACAGTTAGCACACGAATACTTGATGGGTTCAGCAATCATAAAATCTGCACCAACATTTTATTTATTTTATATTCTTTGTCAGTCCCATTACGCAGAGGGTGGAGGTTCCCAACATACACATGCTAATATTATTATGGCCTTTTGTTGCATTTATTTTAATTTTGGACTTTTGCTCTATTTAAGTGACAGGACAGTTGAGAGAGTTTTAAGTCAAGGAGAGAGGGTGTGGCTTCACATGGGGTAAAGGAGCCACAAGCCCCATTCAAACCAGTCTAGCCACTGTCAGGACCATAGCCTTTACATGCGGAGTGCAAGCATTGATATTATTAAATGGCAACTGATTTATTAGTCCTTTCAGGGGCTTAGCCATTGCTGTTGGCAGCCTTCATGGTGCATCATCTTGCTTCTTAGTAGCCATCAGCAGATGGGTACACGGTGGTTATAGCAGGGCATGATCAGCAGCAGTATTCAGGTAGACTGTGATGTTTCAACAATGCTCAACTGGTATGAAGGGGCCAAATAGTACAAAGAAAATGTCCCTCACAGCATTACATCACTGCCGCCAGCCTAAATCATTGATAGAAGGTGAGATGGATTGACACAGCAGAAAGTGAGTTTCATCAGACCATCAACATTTTTTGCTTGAGCCCATCTGCGTCAAGAGTCAACATGATATTTGATGAACTGTTGACTTGTCTTTTTAATGGGGAAGGTGCCAAGACTCCAGAACAAATCTTTTTTCAGCAACTTTAGTGTTCACATCCTGCCTCCTTCTACAAATCACCCAAACTGCTTCAGTTGACAGTCTTAGTGATGAGCTGGAGCATTGTTGTTGCAGTATTTTTACCCAAGACACACACAAAAAAACATAATTATATCTATCAAATATAATTTTTAGGGCTAAAAAGTGAACCAAAGATATGGAAAAGAAAACCTTGCTGCCACAAATCAAATCAGCCATCTCACTGACACACCCATCCCCACATGTGAGCCCCCAGCAGCCACTAGATGGCAGTACATGACAACCTTTACGCAGTAATACTGCACAGCAGCTCCAGACACATGTATAATTCAGTGGACAGAATAAAACAGTCTTTACCCAGAAAAGCAAAAGTGGTGACTAGAGAAGATTTAGTCTTTCTTTTCCAGGAAACAAACAAGAAAAAAACACAACAATCTGTAAAAAGAAAAATGACTTCATACAGACAGAGAGCTGTGGGATCAATAACCCCACTGGTTTGTATTGACTACAGCGATCAATATAAATGGCCTGTTTTTACCACAAGTGTAAGAATAATGACTTTTCCTCGCCCTCTGGCAGATTGGACGCTGGTCTAATGTGACTGTGAAAAACTGAAAGTGGTGGGAGATTAAACGTGTCCCGAGGAGGGGATGAAAGATGGGATTAAAAAAAAAGGAAGAAAGATAGATAGGGGAAGAAGAATGGAGATGTTATTTTGGTGCGCAGGGTGAGACCTTGTACTGTCTGCTGACTCAACAGAGAGCAATGAACTTCAAGCCAGCAGTGAGGGGGGCTCAGTGGGACTGGAAAAACAGAGAGATAGATGGAAAAGTCAAAGATGAAAAACAGCTCTGATTGGGAGTGAAAAGTGGGTATTAGGTATCACATAACTCATCAGCAACAAAAAAAAAACAACAACTTTTGGCCAGCTAGTTTAGTCTATGCTAACTCATGTGAATAAATGCCCCTTATGATCTATCAAAGGTGAACTTCATGAATACATTCATAGTGACTGCACTTTTAGTCAGTGATGAGTAGCAGGAAGTTACTCTGCGTCCTACATACATTGAATCATCATGAGTCATGCAATATTAGCAATTACTAATTATATGAATGGGACCACTAAAGTAAAAGTAATACCATCACAATTTATCGAGTTATCATAGTAGAACTTTAAATGTAGGTGTAATACTTTCAAACAAAACTGACCCTTGTTTAAATTTCACAACAATAACTGTAGTCGTAAGAGGCAATAGAGTGGTGCAGGGATGACTAATTTATTTAGCCTAACAGTGAGCATTGTGCTGGTTCCCTCAACCAAAAGTCTATGGCATTTTGTTTGTGTTCTTGGATAATTGCTGATGGTAAAGCCTGTGGAGAACAAAATTTCATGTCACTTACATGTTTTGTTCTTCATGATAAACTTTACGAACAAATGTAACTTTCATGATTCTTTAAGCTCTGACTGTGGGAGTAAAAAACTATTATCAAGCTACTTTGGAACAATGTGGTAGTTTGAGCTCAACAAAGGAGCAGCTACCACATTTCAAAGGTATAACTTCCTGTTTTAACCGCTTGTTTGAGATTTTCCACCTGATCAAGTTGGTGCCTTGGCTGAGACCATAAAGAACAGTGCCTAACAAATTTATTAGACCACCACCCAGTGTAAGGTTTAAGCCACAGCTGCCCTAAATTAACAACATTGGTAATTACCAAAATAATGTTTGCCTTTCTATGGTGGTAATACAACAGTATGTAGAAGCTCTTTAACCAAAATTATTTTTTTTATGCTAAAATGTTATTATTGTTTTCCATGAGATTAGAAATTAACTGTTAAAAAAAATGTATATTATAATTTCTTGATTAAAAGGTCAAATATATTTCTTTGCATTCCTGAACAAAAAAACATTTTTAGCGGTTAAATGTTAGGCTTGATTCATTTCTGACTTATCCTTTTACATTTGGGTGTAAAATGAGGAATTCAGATTGGAATTCCTCATTCCTGTTCAAAATGCATGTCCAGTAACAATACCATTTCCAGTTTTAAGCCAGTTTTTGGGTGGCTCAAAACCGAGATCACGTAGCCCACCCAAGTCGCGTCGGCTGTCGGTAAATAGCTCATTTGGTTACTGTTGCTCAGTGGCATCATGCCTGCTCGAGTTTCACCGCAATCCTATCATATATAATAGGATGTGTTAGCTGACATTAGCCCAACTGTATTCTTTTCACATACCTACCAACAAAACACTGCAGCTGCTGGCCCTGCAGCAGCATCGTTCTCACACAGGACGTAGCCGGAAGAGTTCAAATTTTTCAACGTTGGCGATCGACCGCCTAGCGACCAAGTCACCCAGATGTGTCTGGAGATCAACTCTGTGGCAATAAAAGTTCAGCACTAATCAGCTAACCAAGAACACCAGATGGACTGTTTCACATATCCAAGGGACATATTTAAGTGATTTAAATAACTGAAAATGGTGGAACCTTTTAAGAAATCTGGAAGGTGATTGGACAAATATTTAGTTTATCATGTATAAAAATGCAAAAAGAAGAAACTACATTTAAACTCAAACATGCTTTAGTCAGCTGATAAAAAAAGTTTAAGACCACAGCCTTTAAAAACCAAAATCTGCACAAAAAGTGAGATTCCATGTCATTTTTTGTAAGGTATTCACACTGCTGTGACCTCCTGATGGCAAAAGCAGAAAAGCTTTCAGTCTCTAAATGTGGTAGGATTGTTTAGCTGCATAAGCAAGGACTCTCACAATGTAGCATTATTGCTGAGGTTGGATGCAGTAAGACAGTGATTTTGAATTTCTTAAAAGACCCTGAGGGTTATGGAACAAAAAAGTCAAGTGGTAGACCCAAAAAAATGTCACTGGCGCTGAGGTAGAGGATCCAATTGGCTGTTAAGACAGGAGACGATCCTCGACCCAAATTAAGGCTGGTGCTGACTGAGGCCCAATAAGCATCAGACAGCCTCTCCAAGGGAAGGGCTTAAAAAGCAAAAACATCTTCAAAACCCACATCTCCTTCAACACCACAAAATTTTCCTTTGGACTTTGAAAGGTGGAAGAAAGTTTTATTCTCTGTTGAGAAAAAAGGTGGGGTTTTTTGGGTTTGTTTGTTTGAGCTTTGGTCTTAAACTTTTGATCAGCTTATTTATGTTTGAATGTTGTTTCAATAAATTGCTTTCTCAAATTTGTTGTCTCTCACTCCCTTTTCTTCTTTTTGCATTTTTAAGCTCGACTTTGAACCTTGTTAAGATCCAACAGTGCAAAATGCAAATTCTTGCTATTTTTCAACTGGTCTCTAGATTTTGATCGGGAGTGTATATGCATTGTAGGAAATGAGTGGTATTGGAAAATTACAGCAAAAGGTATTGATATTGCATTGATTTGAAAAAATCTGGTATTGCTAATCACTGCTTAAAAGATCATAGTATAATGGATTGCATTATTAAGTCCCAGAACTAATCAAAAACAATCAAAAGATGTTTTTGCTTTTCATCATTTATTTTCTGATGAACCTAGCCGGCATTTTAACTTCTAGTAAACAAATTGGTGACCTCTTGAATTTAAGCATTTATTTATGCTTTTGAAGATATGAAAGGCCATAGAGAAGAATTTATGCAGTCAGTTAAAAAAGAGAACGTTTACAGAAATAAAGCAGAAAAACGCAGTATTCACACTGGAATCTGTATACAAAGCAGCAGAGGTTTATTTTGAGCTTCATATTCTTGTATGAGGGTTTGATGGGCTACAGATTCAGAAAGTGACTGTGGTATTAAAAGTCTTGTAGAGTATAAAATTTTGACAGTCAGTGTTGGTGGAGGAGAACATAGCAGCACTTGGGGAGTATCCTAAGTCTCAACCGTTTAGTGCCTTTTCTCTCACACACATCCACACAAACATTAGTTCATGAGTCATCCCATCAGCTTGTACGGCTTTAATACTTAAGAGACATATCCAGCTTGTGCTCGATTGCTTCCTTCCTTCCTCCTCTGGGAGAGCCAAAGAACAGTGACAGGAAACAGAATCGGCACTCAAGGAATCTCTTTGTTAACGCCGCTGATTGAGCAGCACTTCTACGGCGTTATCCGCTGATGCAATGAGACAAAACGGCGATAAAATATTCAGCAGAGGCAGCGATGTTCAGGATTCCTTTTATTGAAAAATAGAGGTTATTTTAGATATTAAAGAATAAAGGAAAGAGAGAAAGAAAAGTAAGGCAAAATATTCAACATTGTACACAAAGAGCAACAAAGTTCCCATTTGCACAAAATTTTTCACCCAGAAATTACCTGAATATATTATGTAGTGTTTGAGCCATTGGGAGTATAAATATCCAGTTATGCTTATTTATTCTTTTTGCTTTATTTTGCATGATATGACATCTTAAAACAGCTTTTATTGATATTATTAAACCCACAAATTCAACAGTGATTACCCACACAGCGGAGAATGTGACTGACAGATTTGACAGGCTCTCCCAACAGTCAGCTTCACTAACTAAAATGATTTTTGGCTAGAAAATTACAATTTGGCACATCTTGTCAGCGTCAGTTAAGGCAGTGGAATCAATCAGAGCAACTAAGCCTCCATACTTCTGGCCATTTTTTTAAATGATGCAAGAGATACAGTGGGGCTGCAATGACTATGCAACTTGCATAAAAATAGATTTTCTCCATGCTCTTGCATCTATTGCTGGCTGCGTCTTCTTTCTTTTCATCCACCCTTCAAACAGATATAATGCAAAAAAGAAATATTTTTTTCTTTTTCTTTTTCTTTTAAAGATAAAAACAAAAGGTATTTAACACGAAATACTCGTAGTGCCTGGTTTAATTGTGCCTGCTGGTGCACTCGATTTTTAATAACACACACCCCCAAGCCCTCTTCATGAGCAGTAGTGGAATCTGTTTGATGCATTAAGGCGGCCTCCGTGCTAATGAGGATCAACATCTTCTTTACAGAGTTCATTTGCGGCGCTGCAGCTGCGTGGATGTACAGAAACAAGGAAGGAAGTGGTTATCAAACGCTTTCAGTTCCAGCTCTAATGACAGATTAGAAGACGACGAGAGATGGCAGATTCATGTCAGAGAATCAAAGAAATCTAGAAAAAACGTTATTATCTGAGTCACGTCTTCAAGCTGGATCTGCTTCTTTAAGAAAATGGGGTCATTTATACCTTCTACTAACATCCATTCAGGGCATTCAGATAACAAGTTGACTTCACTGAGCCGATGCATTAACAATTCATCTCCAACGACAACATGCAACTGCAACTCATTTGCCTGCATCACATGTTAATGACAGGAAATACATCGTTCAGTAGCGTTGAGGTTAACTATGGTTTATTTGCATCTGTCCATTTTCACCGATCACTTGGACCAATTCATCCATCCACAACCTATACTGCTTGTTTTTCTTTTGAGGACTGCCAAGCCCAGCCTTCATTGGGCAACCGCACCCTGGACTGGTTGCTGGGGTCAACATATACAGACTAACAACCATTCTCACACACATACACACCCAAGGGCCAATTAAAATCACAAATTAACCACATAAACCAGAGAAAATCCACATACGCGCAGGAAGAACAAAAGCTCCATCCAGAGAACCCCCCTGTCCCTCAACCGGGAAGTCAATACAGCAGGACCCATTCACAAATCGGGCACAAACCTCTTATCTCCTAAATTGCTCCTTACCATGAATGGATACATAGGTCTACTCCTGAATTAATGAATACTCTATTGTTCTGATTACAAATTATGTCATTGTACTTTAATTTGGATAAAGGTTTCTAAAATGCACTCACCAACATGGAAGCTGATCAAACAGTGGTGACCATTGTTTAATGAAAAAAGAAAAAAGAAAAAAAAATCATTAAAAATGGAGACCAGATGTTTGTGCCGGTCAGCAACAAAATGCAGAAAAACTCAGAAATGTGTTGTCTATTTGCCCTGGTGACCTCCATGTGTAATTGCACACAACATGTTTTTTTCACCCAGACCTCATCCTGAGATCGCCATGCTGGCCCCCCAAGTGTTTCCCCCCTACCTGCCCCCTCTTTGAATGAAAGGCAATCTGCAGTAGATCTTCCTGCTGGAAGGGACAAGTGTAAACAAGTAAATTAGGTAATTTTCTGAGTAGATTACCCTGAATTATTCCAGGAAATTTCAGTGCTAATGTGAAAAGGGCTTGGATGGTGAAGTCCCTGCTTGTGCAGAAACAAATGAAGGCAAACTAGCCAAAGACTAAAGGCTGTTTTATACCTCTGTGTCAAAGCTTGGCCAAGACCTTCACTCCAATCTGCATAGCCTTGGATGTATTCAGAGGGCTTTTCTCATAGCTTGACATGCACCTCCCCATAATTGTAACTGGATGCTGAATTGACAAAAACTGCAAGCCCTGTGATTGGTCTCCTGCACAGCCCTTGGTGTATGCTGGGCTCTGTTAGTCTCAAGCATGGTTTTGTGGACTTCAATGTGACAGAATGGCTGTGCATGACAAACAGACACATTTAGTTTACTTGATGATGTATTTTAAATGTATTCAGTGGCCAAATAGGTGCTAGTAATACCCACGTCCTCTGCCTCAATTGATTCAGCAGTTGTAAATTCCAACTGCTCCGAAGGGTCCCCTCTTATCTTTTTTACTGTAACTGCAGTACACTAAAATGATGACGAAATTTTTTTATTTTTAAGCTCATTTTTTTGACCTCATATGCTCTGTTTCAGGCAACATAGATTTTAATACACTAATAAGTGGAAAGTATGCCGGACTGGAATACAAATGTAACTGTAAACTAGCAATTTGGCAGAGTATTGTGACATGGACACACCCAAGCACAACTATACATTCTCAAAACAGCATCAGGCATTATGGGGTAGGTATAGCATAGATTTGAAGCAGACGTATAAATTAATATTAAAAGCTTTTCAAGTAAACAGGAGCGAATAACCTTGTTGAATACTGGTTAGATTGAAGTGACACCTCTCGTCAGCAGTGATGCATCATTCCCAGTTTGGGGGCTTATTTCAATTTTTTTCAATTATTGATCAACAGAATTAAAAAAGGAAAAATGGTACCAAAAAGAGCCACTTAGGAGTAAATAACTGGCTCTAACTACTGAGTAGAGACAAATGATTCATACCTCTAATAAGGCTGCAATCTCCGTAACTACGAACAAAGCTGGTGGATGTAAATAACCCCCTTACTTTTTATGGCAGAGTTATTATGGCCTACAGATATGATTACTACAAATGTTACACATATCTGCAGCTTTTTATGTTAGAATCCTACAAATGTAATAGCAGTTGCCAGATGCAATAACATTAGCCGAAAAATCGAGATATCCCTGAGTGTTATAAAGACATAGTCAAATATTTGGCTTTCAATACGTGGTCATACTTGATTTTCATAGTTCATCGATCATTAAATTGCATTTTTTGAGAGACATGTCTGCATTCTCTGTCCAGATGTTGCATTATCAGTAAGATAAATTGAAACCAATGGCAGGTATTTATGTGAATGAACACTGACAGCACAATATCATTTTTCGGGATGCACAAAACTGGATTTTTGCAGATATCTGGTATGCTGATGTTTCCAAACTCATTATTGCTGATGCAAATATATTTTGTCAGTCTTTACGCAAATTGATGTGTTGCCTTCATCGTGACAGTCTGTTTATGTAAGAAACATATGTAAAAAAAGAAAAACATTCCCTCATTTTTAAATGGACTCATGTAGTGATGATAAAGTGAAACATTATGGTACATTTGTGTATTCTGAAGATATTACAGCCAATACATGGGATTAACATAGCTGACATGTATGACCAATTTATCAGCTGAAAATTCTGGCATATAATTCACAATCTGTTGATTCCAACATTTAACTATTTAGGCCAATATCTGCACATACTAATATTGTACAGATAATACTGTGTATCCTTAATCATGTTTCATATTCACAATGCATTAGTGGGACATGGTTTAAACATTGAACATGTAATATCTTAATCCTCCCACAAATGTAACATCTCCTTTAAATTTAATGACTATTCAACATGTTTGAGACTTATAAAATGCTTGACAATTTTGTCATGTTTGTGAGAAACGTATTATCTTTGTGGCACGGATACATCAAGAGCTGCAGATTTATATTATTACATTTGCAAACTGCCTTTACGTTGGTGAATCTAACGCAGATTACTGCAGATTCCATCAGTTGCCAATCAACAGCAGAGTTTGTCATCTCACTGCCAGAGGGTCAGGGGTTCATTTACTGTGTCTGCAGTCACATGCAGCGCACTTCGCCCCAATTAGTATCAACAGCTGTGTCAGTAGCATGTAAGCATGTCTGAAAGCATATTAACATGCTGAACCAATACTGGTAGAAACATTCAGTCCTCACCATTAGTGAGTGAATGTGGTGTTA
The DNA here is from genome assembly GCA_037902135.1 of Cetoscarus ocellatus. NCBI lineage: Eukaryota > Metazoa > Chordata > Actinopteri > Labriformes > Labridae > Cetoscarus > Cetoscarus ocellatus. The sequence goes on along the minus strand of JBAMNC010000741.1, from coordinate 918,974 downwards.
ATGGGTGTGAATGGAGAAGAGTGATCTGTGGTGTAAAAGCACTTTCAGTAGTCAAAACTAGAAAAGCATTATACAAGTTCAAGCCCTTTTACTGTCTTATACCAAACCAGGCTGGAAGACAGCCTCTCAGACTACCTCCACATGCAGTAAGAGCAACAGGGTCACCAAAGTATCTTCAGGATGCATTAAGGTGTATAAACACCTACAATAAAAGGATAACCACTTGGTAATTGAATGCCCAGTATGGATGTCAATGTAAGGAATAGCAGAGGGCAAAAAAACAACAACAACAACAACAACAACAACAGGGTAGATTTCTCCCCCTCTGGGCGGCAAACTACTCCCACCACTCTGGTTTCCTGTAGTAACACCAGACTTAGCAGTAAATGCAGACTAATGTGTCTCCACTCCCTCTAAAACCGTGCTTCTCTCAAATTTACATTGAGGCTCAGCCTGTGTGGCGCTCGGAGGGAATCAAAAACAGAACAGAATTTTGGTTTGGGGCTTTGTGGTCCCAGATTTTTTAACTGCAGGAAATGGCAGCCTTCGAGCAGCGCAACAAGAATCCTGAGTTGCATAAGGGAGAGAACCCTGTAAGATGTACAGCACTTTGCTGTGATGCTTTAAGATGGTGGAGGCTTAAGGCAGGGTTTAATACCCTGGTGACAAACACAGCCCTGCGTTTATTACTGTGACATAGTTTTGATGTTAGGAAAGGGAAAATACTCTTCAAAAGTCCCTGACAAGTGTTTGAAGAATATTTAAGGGTTTTAAGAGATGGAACAGAATGAGTTTCTTAGCTTTGTGCTCACACATAATGAATATTGCTATTATAAGGTGAAGAGATTTAGCAATGCTATGTGCTAAACAATCTTTTTCCCTGTACCATACTGATAAAAGAGTCATTCAAAGGAACAGCATGTAACTTTTCCAATGAGATAATAGTTTCACAGTTAATGTACTTGTACACTGACTTTCAACGGGTAGAATGGCATCAACACGAGTCTTCAGTGCAGGTCTTTGCCCACTCCATTCTTCTCCCTTTTTAGTTTCAACCCCTCTTATTAAATGGTAATAACAAAGCCTAACTATCCTCTTTAGCTTATGGCTGTTTTATGAACTAATACTGTTGAGACCAATTTTTTTTTGTAAAAAACATTGAAACAGTGTTTCCTGCATGAAGGTTGCATGCTACCAGTTGAGGTGGTAGTGGTGGCCAGTTGGGGGGATCTTTTTTTTTTTTTTTTTTTTACGAATACATACACAAAGTTTATTTTTATGTTTATTTATTATTCAAGGCTTGTCAAGGTAGAGTGGGTCTTAACTTACAGGGCAGCTGGCATATAGCAAACAGCAGGTGACTGACACCATTCCTGTTGAAAGTCATTGCACTGCTTTACTTTGAGGTAAAAAAAGTTACATATTGTTTCTTTGACTAATTATTTGACTATCACTTATCATCAAATTAGATGAACTGTTGCATTTGGTAAGAGAAGCAAAGTGAAACTGAGTCTGAAACCACATCATTTCATATAACTCAGCTTGATGCAAATTCGGTATGAAGGCTTAGAATTTACAGAATACATTTTTGTGTTTATCAGGAATAAGTATGAAACTGTGGCAAATTGTCTATAAAATGCCCCACAATGCATTGTGGTTCCCACCAGCCAGCCAACAACCTGTGTAAAAATAAAAGTTACCTTGTTCAAATATGTTTTAAATATTGGTAATAATCACTCGAATAACCACGCAGCTGTATATATAATATTTATTAAAGTCTTGTTGTTAAGTTTTTTTCATGGACTGGCTATAGAGCAAGCTTTCTGCTAACTTAGCAGCAAACCTTGGGCCTAAACTACACCAATGTTGGTCACATAATATGGACAAGAAGGGCTGTCTAAAATGGTAGGCAGCCTACTAACCATTAATTTAATATACAGTAATGCTGGAAATTAACTTTTAACCAAACAACCAATGTGGCTAGTAGATGAAAAACTACCACCTACCCCTTTTAATATCCAGCACTTCATGTCAGCTAGTAGCATTGTGTAATAACATGTAACATAATTGAGGGCTCTAACATTCAGGAAAGAGGCTGTTTTATGAATGGAAATGTTGCAAATTGTAAAATTTACTACTGTGCTTTTTACACTGTCTTAAACAGAATAAAGGTGTTTTTTTTTGTTATCATAGCCATTTTCAAGGCTATTATGAGTTTTATTGCAGCCATGTGCTTGCAAATCTGATTTAACTGAAGGGATTCAACTCAAAGTACAAGTTTGTTTTTGGTCACACAAAACCCTATAAAGTCTGACAACCTGTGATTTATCACACCGTCTTCTGTGACAAATCACTGGACTAAATTACTTTATCATGGCCACAAGGACAGGTAGGTTGAACAAATGCCCCTGCCATAGCACATAAATACCCATATTAGCCTGGTTGGTGATCATTTCCGAACATGCTAAACAGCATGTTTGTGAATGTACTGTAGGAGTAGTATGCAGAATGTAGTTTCAGACACAGCTTCAGTTTTGTTGTTCATTAATGGTTAGAAAACATCTTTTGGATGTGTTACTGCCACCACCTGGCTGTAGTACTGTATTACAACCAGGCTCCAGTGAAAATAATGAAAAACGTATAGCTTTCAATTGAGAAACATCATGTAGGGATGGAAATTGCTAAGAATTAATTGGTATCATTGCCATTACCGATTCTACTTATCTATCCAATTCTTTGGCGGTTCCCTTGTCGATTCATGTGGATTTTAGGCGGGTAAAAATCATCTTGCACAGGTTGACTGTTTCAGCAAAGGCAAACGTGTGACACTGATGATATAAATGCCATGCTTGATTGATAAATGTTTTAGCATGTTGCCGGTGTTTCTACCTTTGCTTGAAATCCCACAGGCATATATATCGCACTTTGTACTTTTGGTGACATACTGTGTACAATAAGTCATGAATACTGCCTGGACTCTTATGCTGTTCATGCTGACAGCCACCTGCCAAGACATTTTTGTTTAGCAAGGCACGGATGGATCTTTGTAAAAAGAATTATTAGGGACTTTTTAGGCATAATGGCAAATCACATTGATCTCTCAAACTAGTTAGAGCTGGTTCTCCATTACCATCCCTTGCAGTATATTAAAGTGTGCAGTGGTAGTATGTATTATGGGATATTGGATTCAGCCTTAGTTTCTTGACATTATGCTTTCTTCTTCTTTTTTAAATAAAGGTGGTCGAAAGATGCGCTAAGCTACTGTCTGGCTGTAGAGCTGCATCACAACCAGGCGCAGTTGAAAATAGATGGAAAATATAGTTTTTAGATTGAGATAGTAGCAAGAAATCTGCCGATATTTTATAAATTAATGACTGTCAGTATTCAAAAACCATTGCCCATCCTTAAGCACAAACAGTAAAGAGGTGGTGACGGGCTTTCTGCTCAGTTAAGGTCTCTTTATGTCCCGGAGGGAGAGAGCAAAACAAGAAGAGGAGAGGGGAGCATAATGACAAAAGCATATGTGACACACAAAGTAAAAGAAGAGAGAAGGAAAGAAGACAGTGTGAACCGAGCTTTAGTTATGGAAAGTTTCTTTTCTTCTGACAAAAGTTATTTCTATCTCATTCTCCCTGCTCACTTATGGAATGTTCCAGAGTCAAAAAGAGGCTGATTTTCCACGTCAGCTCCCTCAGTGTTCAAAAAAAGCGAGAGACAGATTGACAGACAAACACAGAAAACTGAGGGCAAGGAGTCTTTCTGACAGACAGTTTGGGCTTGTCGCTTTCTCCTTACAGAATATCCCTCTTCTATCACACTGTTCCAGTCTCACAGCACTCAACAGCAGCGTCTTATTTCCGCTCAAGTGCAAATTCACACTGTCAAGGACTCGCTAGTCTCGCGTACACTCCTTCCAGATCTCCCTGCTATTCTCATACGTGGATCTCATCCTCCTCATCCTCCAGGAAAGAAGAGAAGTTGCTCTCCTCCTCTGGGGGGGCGCTGAAGGTGGCGCTATCTGTGTCTCCTGCGTATGTCTGGCTGTTTGGTTTCTCATCTAGGGCGGCCGACCCTGAGCTGGACATGGAGCAGCTGTCAAGGTGCTGCAAATGCTTTGGCCGTGTCTCCGGGGTGTACTCAGGCGTGTAGGGCCCTCCATTCTCAGGCTCCAGATCAATAGAGTCGGCTGGATGCATGGAGGCGTCCTGCAGCCCCGCCTCCTCCACCTCTGCCTCCATCTGCTCCTCTGCATCCTCCTCTTTCTCTTTCTCCATGCTGCTCTCTTCCACCTCCTCCTCCTCCTCTTCTTCCTCCTCCCCTTCCCCATGGGTGCTGAGGGGAGGTGAAGCCCTGCCTTCACTGCTTTTGCCCTCCTCATAGCCGAGATCGTCCTCCTCCTTCTCCATCACCCCGAGGATGTCGCCCAGCATGGAGGGTCCAAGGTCGACATGGAATGACATCACAGACTCTGTTCGCTTCATGCCGCCTCCGTAGTGGTGCGAAGTCTCTGGTAAGTCCGTCAGTTCCCCAAAGCTTCTCTCCTGCAGCTCTAAGAAGTGAGCAGCTGAAGCAGCGGCGGCGTCTTTGCCATCCACCACCCCGGGCTGCTTTAACGGACTTGAAGACAAACTTTTGGCCACCATATCATCTCCCCGGCCTTCGTCATAGAGGAAAGGCAAAGACATGGCATTCTTCACGTAAGTGGGTGACCCACCAGGGACCACCAGGGTGTTCTGCTGGTCCACTCTGGTCACCGACTGGGACCGTTTACTGCTCCTGAAGGTCCGGGAGAGGAGGCCAGGTCGAGGGGAGCTGGGGTAGGATGTGGCCTCGGGGGGAGGCTCCCCTGAGCGGCTGCTGAGAAACGAGGTGTCTCCGAAGGCATCACCACTGCGGCCCACATGCATGGTGTGGCGGAAGTCGCCCAGAGGAGCGCTGATCATCTCCCTGGTTAGGTCCATGCGTGAGCGGCGCTTGGTTTGGGACGAGCCAGAAACAAGCTGTTTGAGGATTGGCATGGTGGCTAACGGATGGTTTGATTGATCTTTTATGCACAAAGAGGTAGTCCAAGATGTAGGCAGGCTATGAAAGGGGCTTCAAATCTGGAGTATTATCCTTGCAAGATTGGATCTTTATTCCTCAGTCAGCCTGGGAACCTGAAAAGTAGAAGTAAATCAATCAGTCAAACTTAAATTAAAAAGAACATTTTGAATTTTAAAGCAAGCAGACAAGCAACTGAGAAAAAGTACACAGAGGATAGGGAGATCCATGAACACTGATATCAATTAAACAAAAAAAAGTCACACTCCGAAAAAACTAAGAGTACAGATCTAAAACTTTAATTAAAGATGTACAGTAACACTGATTCAACATGGGTATTAGCTGATATCTGCTGCTGACTGATTAAAATGTGGCATGAACTGATGTTAGTTGCAGATGTTTGTCTGTTGTGTCCAAACAGCTTTATGGCACTGAACAGGTGCTCTTATCACTCAGCAAAAGTCCGCTGACAAAGTCCAACCTGCTTTTGAGGTCCAACATGAAGAAAATGTGTGTCCTGCAGGAAACTAAGGAAAATAACCTTTAAAAATCTCAGTCTTGGTATCAGAAATCAGCCAAATTTCAAACAGTGGAATCACCATCAACCCTGGTTTTCATATTCTGTGGATTCTAAATTATAATTAAATAATGTCAAGAACACAAGTTATTGTTAAAATGGATGTTATAATGTGTTTTTTTTACATGCAATATACATTGTGACATGAACAATAAATTATTTTCCATATACACAGTGTTTCTTTTTACATACATTAACTATAATTATTATGATCATACTTTCATAATTTGGGTTTATATTTTTCCATCACAAGCAGAATCGAATCAGAAATACTTTATTAATCCCAGAGGGGAAATTTGGTAAACACAACAGATCCTTTCTGTTTACCACATGTAAATATGGAGAGATAAAGGGTGAAGCTTCAAGTTTCTCCATAAAGTCTACCAATTTATTCTATTTTTCATTTTAACTTTATTTAGACAAGAAAGCCTTATTAAGAATCCCATTTACAAGAGTGTCCTGGCAAAAATGAGCAGCAGAACGTATACCAAGTCCCTGACATGAAACAATTACATGCACAGATGAACACATATAATCCAAGCAAATCAGAGTCACAGAGAATGAAGTCAATAGTCCAGGCATCTACAACCTGAAGCATCTTTCTCTGATGCCTTTAATCTGCTTTTAGAAAGACTCATAGAAACCCGCTCACTCAGATCAAGTTTCCCCTGCAGCAGATTCCAGTATGCATATCTGTAAATCATTTTGTCTATACCAAGAAAAACACTGGGAGTAGATAATAAGAATAAGTCTTGTGACTGAGTCACAGATTGAAGATTGTTATTTCCAGCACCTTTCCTTTCAATACATTACTTAAGAACGAGGAAAGCAGATTATATCTAGCCTCATACATAAGGATAAACAATGATTCAGACGAATAAACTTGAAGGTTGCATTTCCCTTTCATGTGTCATAAACTGATGCTAAATAGGTCAAAGTAAGACATGTAACGTCAGTCACATGACTCAGCATGTGTGTTTATTGGAAATAAAAACTGCCTGTTTTCTTTTTCCTTCCTCAATAAAAGTCTGTATGATGGGGCTCTGGCTTTGTGGAGTGGTAAGCATCCAGGTACGTTCCATACAAATGCAGCCACTGAAAAACTTCCCCACTTTCCTTGATAGGGTGTTGGCTGCTCCACGGCAGGCTGTGGTTTCAAGTTTGCTTTCTGTTTAATTGGCAGCTTCTCCAGTAAGCGAGGAAAAGGTTGAAGCTATTTAATCTTGTGAGTGAAGTGTCACTCTACACAGGAATTCAAGCACAACCCAAGAGAGGTGTGTGGAACTTCCAGTGGCCGGAAATTGGCTGGTAACAGGCTGGAAGTTGGCAGGCAGCTGGCTGGGAGGGGAAAACTGAAGCAGCTGGATCTGTATATGCTTCAGTAGGCTTGGCTACAACCCCTACCTGAGGCCCATTTTCAGAGTGTCCCCTATGCTCTCTTTCTCACCCCCTTTCACAAGCCTATCCCCTGTCTCTCTCTACTATCAAAAATAATGGCTAGAAAATGAATAAAAAGTCAAGTTATAAACAACAATCCTCACAGATATAGAAACAAGAGCTTACTATCGTCTCAAACCACAACTTACTGTAAATGTTCTGTAGCTCAAATCACATTTTTTTTAATTTATGGATCTAAGGCAGAAAACTCACATTTGTTTTTATTTACTTTAAACACATTGCTCCTTGCGAAAAAAAAAAAAAAAAAAAAAAAAAGGATGATGGTAAATGCTCCTGCCAGTCATTGAAGCGAAAAGTGTAGGCTCTGAGGGATGGGCTGTTGTGCACTGTTATCTGAACATGTTAGCTAGATACAAACACATAATGAAAAAGCTGTTAACAGGCTGTCAGATTAAGCATGGGGTGGTACAATTTTTAACTTAAAAATGTATATATTTCACTTTGAAATACTAAGTTAAATAGGTAAAGCAAATAATTTCCATAAAAATCTGTAATACGTATGGTTTCAAACATTCAGAAGGCTGGATACGTTTCTCTGCATCACTTGGACATCCCTGCTTTCTTATTTTGTTATTAAATGGCAGAGGGAATAGATGGCTTTAAAGGACGACATGGAAATACAAACAGTCTAAGGACGACATGGAAATACTGGATAAACAGTCTCTGACACTACGCTGATAGTTTTTGCCTTCACATAAATGGTAAAAATAATTAACTACAGGCTCAGGAAATGAAACCATACTGACAGATAAGAGCATGAAAAGCTGTTTGCACAATGATCACACCATCATTGAGTTAAACATCATCACCTCTGCCCATACAGGGTACATTTACTAAATATTTCCAGCTATTGTTCACTGCTATCTCCCAAATTTTCTTAAGGGACTGGCAGGACAAATTTGCAGAGAGGCTGAGATTAGAAAAGTTGTTCGTTTGAATTAGCAAAGAATGTTTTAGAAGTTTTGTGAAATTTTTAGGAGCTTTATGCAAAAAATAACTGAAAACATATTGTCCTTTCATTACAGAGTGTGCTTTTAGCATATCAGAGCCATCCATAATAACTGTCCATAAAAACATGTCAGACTTGTAAAGTAAGGACAACTTACAAAGACAAATTACATGCTGCATCTTGTCTGTATCAGGCTGTTAAATTCCATTTTATAGATACAAACATCTCAAGGAATTCTAAACGTTCCATTAATTATAAGAGCTGAAGCTATCAATTTTGCACACCCCTAATGATACGCCCCACACCGCTAACATCTGTCAGATGACCTATGAAACACCGGAACAAAAAAGCATGGGGAGCACGACGGGATTCTGCTTTCATACTGAATTATAATTAGACAGCCAAGCACTGACCACAAACAAACACGAATAGGAGAGGGACAGTCAAGTGCTGGCCGGGGATTTCTGGTGCAAGATTAAACTTTGACTGCCAAAACAGAGACTGTGACCAGAAAGTAATCTAAAGGGCACAGAGAGATTCAGTTATATAAACAGCAGAGAACAAATACAGCCCTATCAGCTGGGTGAGCTATTCAGCAGGCACAGAAGCAGAGATCTGACAAATGTATGAGACAGTGTGATCAGAGGAAAGAGAGGCTTTTTATTTCAGGCTTCTTCTCAGACTGTTTAGGCCATTAGAGGTTTGCTTTGATTGATGAATGACAAAGAATCTGCCTGCATTATGAAAAGGCCATATAAAACCATAGTCAAACCCTGACTATTTCAAGATGGTATTAATTTCTTAATATATCTAAAAACTGCAGAGATAACAAATGGTGTTCACATGAAAATAACAAACATGAAAATAATATACACACTGCCCTATGTTTAGAGGCTGTTGTCCTTGTATGGGCATATAAATACTCCAGTTATCAGCACTTTAAAACAGCAATAGTTCTGCAAAGTCCACTGCAGCACATGTAACCAACAGAGATAATATTGCATAAACGCATTCACACTTGAAAAAAACTATCTGAACTTTACCCTGGTGAGCTGTACATGTGAACACAAACAGCAGAGTTTTTCACTCGGACTTTACCTGGGTAATTTCCCCACAGCCCCCTAGTATTTAATCCACTCAAAGTCGGTGCGCCGAAGCGTAACTGATGCAAGAACTATCAGGGCAATTCATTGATGATGAGTGGGGAGGGCTGACTACATCATCCTGTGCAAACAGTGTGAAAGCGCAAAGGGAAATCTTAACAGGACACATAAAAACAATCGCTGTTCCGGTAGAAGTTTATCTGATTTCAAGGAGAGTAATACAAACTCAAATGTGCATCTGGACACGGGAAGTTTTTGCCTGCACTGCACATCATCAAGAGAGCCATGGTACAGCTGCTCTAACAAATCACCAGCGAGTCTCTTGCGCTCCCAAACAGCCAGCTCACGCTGCTGATGGATATGAAGCTAAAACACTGCAGCTTTCCTCTCCGCAGTAATCATCAGGAATATAGTGACGTTCCTTCATATTCACTTCTGCGACCTACAATGCTCCACTCAACACTGACTTTCACTGCGTATGTTTGTTGAGTGGGCTGCCTATCAGTGATGGCCCCTGCCCCCCTCCCCCACGTCTCCCTCATCCAGCAGGGCATGCTCTCTAATGAGGCCCCGTTACAAGACAACGTTTCCACCAGAAACAGAAAGATTTTTCCTTTGCGTTTTCAAAAGCGCTCCGCGTTCACACGGAGACGCTGTGAAAACGATCCACTTTCACAGGGATCTGCGAGAACGACTGAAAATGCCGTAGCGTCAATGCCAAGCCAGTAGTTGGCGATGTAAATTTGTAGTCGTCAGCGCACTAACGCTTTCCAGTGAAGACAAACTTCACAAACAACAATGGCGAGTGGACGCACGAAGACGCAGGAGTTTCTTGTCTGGACAACAAATGTCTCGGGATATTTCTGTCTGGATAACAGACCGAGCACAGTAAGCAGCACACATGTTGCTCAGTAGATGGCCGAAGCTGTTGTTGTTTCTGGGATGTGCGCGCAGCCTTCATGTGAAAGAGTACTGCACATATGCTGATGAATCTCGTCTACATGAATCCGGATACGTTTTCCAAACTTTCCACTTTGGACCCTGGTCTCAAAGGTTTGTGGACTCAGGCACTCTGGGCTCTGTTCTTGTGTAAATGGGAGGCGAAAAACGCAATGAAAACTCTCAGTTTCCGGCCGTTTTCATTTTCATGTAAACGGGGCCTGAGAGGAGCAAGTGTGACTGACTATGTTAATGAATTAACCAGGCAGCCTGCTTGGGTATTATCCTGATTTTATCAGGGTTGCATCTGTGAAAAGGGCCATAGTGACATCACACCATAGACAGATTGGCACTGAGTGTGACGTTTTAGGTCCAAAACAACATTTTCCCTGTCCACATGGAGACACCCAAAATGGTGTTTTAAAAATCTCGCACTTGGCCAGAGTTTTTTCAAAATATGTGTTTTCAGTGACCTTAAATGCACTTTATTCTTCCCCAATCTGATGTTTTCATTTTGAATTAGTTGTTTACATTCTTTAGTACATTGAGTTGCTGCCGTGAGGTTGTCTGAGATTTAACAGGTGTACCTAATAAATTGTCCAGTGAGTACATTTCAGGCTCTACTCAGAACATGTTGTTTTGATTGACAGATGCTAAACATGTCTCTGCAAAATAGAAACATGCTAACCCCCAAAACAGGAAACCTCACCACAGGATGTCGATGCTACTTCCACACACCACACCAGTGCTCCTCATTAGCGATACATGCCCCACATATATTAAATCACACATCTAAAGGGCGCTGCCATGGTGGTCCTCATATGAAGAACAAGCATTTCTTTTGCAGACGGACAGACATCATAAACACCCCTGACTTGTGGGTGAAAAAAGCTTGCCGGCTCCATGTGAGGGGAAACGCTTACCTTGCCGTCTCAGGCTCGCACCTCGCATGGTGCCTCTTTCTTTGTTTACTCGCGCTTAACACCAGAGAATATCATCCAAACAGTCAGTGAGTTAACCTTGACTTTGGATTTCTTGCAGGCGAGCTTTCAGAAGACATTTAAGTCAGGGTTGTTTTCAGTGGAAATGCCGGCGGGAGAGTTTTGGCTGCTTCATGTGGCAGTCTTTTTAGTGCATTGACCTCGTTCTTCTGTCTCCACCTCCCCCCTCCTTCTCTACCCCTCGTCTTCTCCAGCTGAGGCTCTGCGCCTTCCTGTTAATGCCCTCACCTGCTAGAGTTTCTATGGAGACACCCTCCTGCAAGCACAGCAAAGTGAAGCAGCGTTTCCTGTCGGGTGCTGCAGAAGGCTTCGGGCTTCGACACATGGCCTCCTTCTGTGCCTGAGCAACCTTTTTTTGTCTCATGTCTGCTGTGTTTTCACTCGGTCACTCCATCCATGTTGTGTTTGTTTTTGCTGGTTAAAAATGATATGATTAAATACACAAATGTTCTGCTTCTGTGGACGAGAAGACAGAAGAATCCATATGAAGCGGAGCACCATTTGGGTATTTTTCAACGTGATGTAAAACTTTCCATGAACTCGCAACACTTTCTGCCAAAACACACAAACAAGTTTTTTTCTTCTTTTTTTTCACGTAGCATGCTTATTATTGAAGCTCCATGTTCTAATCTGTGTTTCTGAGGAGATAATGAGGGGGACACATTCACACCCAGTTTACTTTTTTTTTCCGTTTTGTTGCTTCTGGGTGGCATAAAGAGATAAAGCAAAACAACCAGCAGATGGAACAAGAGGGGCTGGTGAAAGCCCACCTCCCACTCCTCCACCATCTCGCCCCCCCAGGCCAAGATCAAGCTGAAAAAGCTCAATAGTGCCCCATTGCAAGGATACGGGCTCTTCATCTGCCGAATCTAAATCAGATCCAAAAAAGCTCAGGCCTTCAGCGAACTACATCAAAAAACGGATTCACAGCCAAGCCGTATTTATAGCTTTCGCGTAGCTCCGTGCGAGTGTGCACGCACGCACTAGTGGGGTGTACACGTGAAATGAAAAAGTGGAGGAAAAAGGGCCTGAGAAGGCAGCCGTTAGCGTGGGAACTACGGGGTCCCAGCAGGGGGAGGAGGGGAGAGAGAGGGGGGATTGACTTTATAAACAGACTTTCACAACGCTCGAGGTCTGGCTGCAAGTGAGACGTGGAATGTGGGACAGAAACAGACAGGAAGAGAAAAGGAAGTGCATCTGCATCGTTTCATAACATCAGCGGAGTCTCAAACAAGATGCATATCTTTTTTTTTTTTAACACAGCACACTTCTGTCTGACCTACAGACCTCGAATGATTTTTAAAAGGCCCATGCATAAATCCACCAAAGAAATCTCTCTTGATCATTTTAAGCTGAATGGCAACACACAGAATACACTCACTGGCTACTTTATAAGGTACACCTGTTCAACTGCTAGTTTATGCAGCTAGCCAATGAGACAATAACATATCAGCAACTCACCGCATTAAGGCATAACGGTGAAGTTAAAACCAAGCTTCACAATGAGGAAGCAAGGTGATTTAAGGGAGTTTAAACTTGGCTTGCTTGTTGATGCAAGACAGGCTGATATGCTGGGATTTTCTTGCACAAGCATCTCTATAGGTGCTTTTCTATTTGTGGTATCTGCTCATCTTGGCCCGGCCCTTCATGGTTTGGATCCTACCTGCTTGATTTTCCATTACAGTGACAGTACCTCTTTTAATACCCCTTTCACACTGGCCAAAAAACCTGTTTAAACCCGGTAACAATCGGGATAACCACCGGGAAAGTAGGTCAACAAGACAAAACCTCTGTTTAGGACTAGAAGAAGATAATATGAAGATAGTAGAAGACAACATAATATAAAAGAGTCATAACAAGCACACAGGACCGTTTAGAGTTGCTGAAGAGTTTATCTGATAACTGTTGGCAGAGGCGGACTAGCACTACTGGTTGACTCCCAGCGTTTGAGCTAAGCTAACTAGCTGTTGGCTATCTTTTTCATTCTCTTACTTGTTACTGGACACACAGTCAAAAGAGTGGTGTCTACCTGCTTGTCATGGACTCAGGAGTGAGGTAAGACATGAAAACATAAAAAATGTTGGAGTGTTCCTTAAAAACTTGATATTCGGCACAGTTCTAATTTTAAACTGACTGATCTACCCTGATTTGATATTTCTCCAATCCTACAAAGTCAAAAAGCAGCAGTGCATGATGCATGTTTGCACACAGAGATAAACTTGAGCACAGTGGGAACATTTCCAAACCGATGCTGCTTCTACTACTCTAATCTTTTTTACATCTGTTTGGGTAAATGATATTCCAACCCGTCTGCCCCACATGTATTTATGTCATGGGAATGTAAAGTGAGCTCTGTTTATAGATCACATAACCCAATTATCAGTATAAATACCTTAGCCTGCCGGGGCCGGGGAGGATTCTAAATCTACTTAAACATCGTATGGTTATAGCTGCCACTTTGTGGGAAAAAAATACACACCCAATTCCTCTGAGGGGAAAGCACAGAAATAACGTAGGAGGGAGATAAATAGAAATGAGTTCTTTTACAGGAAAAGGGTGAGAAAGAGAGCTTTGAATCAGATGGTTACCTGGGTGAATTCACCTGGGAGAGTATTGTACTGCAAAGGAAATGCTAGTCATGTTTTTAACACTATAAAAAGATGCTGAAGGAGAGGAAATGAACAGACCCTCAGGTGTGACTCAAACGTCTCTTAATACTCAAGGTTTTACAGCTCAGATAACAAGGAGAAAGCTTTACAAAACTGAATTTATGTGTGTGCCAAAGTGGTCAATGAAGCATTTACACGATTATTGAACTCCCTGAAAATTTGTGTTTAAGGAGAACTTACCTTCTCACTTATACACTCTCCCACTAAACAATGGTCCACACAAACACACTAACACACACTCAAACCCACTAATGGTCCATTTCCCTAATTGAGTATTGATGCAGTTCCTTTGTGTTTAATTTGTCCGGTGTGTATTCTAGTGTCTGGGAGAGGGCTACTCCTGTCGTGTTAAAGGGAGGGGGGTGTCTGTCTGCTTCATTTGAAGTCACTGACCTGGATGGACAAACGCATGACCCGAGGGTGAAATGACATGGGTGGGGGGGAGTCACATGCAAACCAAAATCTGTGACTGCTGATTGCTGGTTTCCTCTAAGGCCCTGTTTACACGGACATTCTCTGACCTGAAACTCAAAGGTTTTTCCTTTGCGTCTTCAAAAGCAATCCGCATTCACATAAAGACGTCAGAACAACTTAAAACGCTGTAGTGTGCATGGCAGTCCAGTAGATGGCGATGTAGGTTTGCAGAGAAACAGCGCTGTTACAACACACTTATGAAGAAGAAAAACTTTTTGCAAACAACAATAGCAAGTTGACACACAAAGACGCAGGAGTTTCTTGTCTGGACAACAAATCTGTCTGGATAGTTTAGTCTGGATAACAAACCGAGCACGGTAAGCAGCACACATGTTACTCAGTAGACGGTCTAGGCTGTTGTTGTTCCTGGTATGCGCGTGCAGCCTTCATGTGAAAAGAGTACTGTGCGTGCGGTGACGTCAGCGTTTCCCCCTGAAACAATGAATCCTGTTTACATGGAGCCGGGTGGCGATGCGTTTTCAAAACTGTCTGCTCTGGACCCTCGTTTCAAAAGTTTGCAGATTCAGGCGCTCCAGGCACCGTACCCATGTAAACGGGATGCTAAAACGCAATGATAATTCTTCGGATACGGCCGGATTTGGCCTCTTGTAAACAGGGCCTTAAAATGAAATTCTATAACAGCTCTGGACAAAGTCCTTGTACCTCTAACAGATATAATATGTTATTTTAATAAGTAAAAGTATCAAACTGTACTTAAACTCAAACATTGCATCATTTGACAGGCATGTGGTAGGGGAATGAAGACATAAAAAGTTGAAGGTAAACTCCTACAAACAGTCTACATTACACAAAAACTGCAACATTTTGACAAGGACACTTAGGCCAAAATGAACAACATTATTCAAGCTTTGCTACCCAAACACAGCTAATTGCACAACATTTTGGTATCAGAATGAAGTGGTGCAGAAATCAGTCAAAAACTCAGAATTAAGTCAGCATTAATACTTCCGGGTTCCCAAGCCAAACATGTATGGGATTTCAAAACAGCTTTTTTGGTTAAATACCTGAAAGAAGTTTTTTGATGAACACATGCAAATGAGATTTGATATTTTATTTTAAAAAATGCATCCATAATATTACCCTGCCTTTGAATTTTAAAGCTTCATTTTTATTTGAAGAGGATGGTTGCTAATGAACTACTAAATAAGACTTACAAATATGTTCAGGACCCCTGTTATGTCCGTTTTTTTGAAAATCAATAATGCATACACCATAGTCACAGTCATGATTACCAATATGATAAGGGTTATTTGATCAACAGAAAATTCTCAAACATGATGTTAAAAACGGAAAAAAAGAAGATGCTTCTAAGTCAGAGCATCATGTTGTAGTTCCATGGTAGCTTCACAAGCTTTTTACTCTCGCAGATTATGCTTAAGCTTAAAAAAATCATGGGAGGTAGGTTTGTGCACAAAGATTATTGTGATGAAGAAAATGGTAGGTTTCATGAATATTCTTTGCCACAGAAGTATTGTCAGCAATGATCCAAGAACACAGTGAAAAATCTCAAGGGCTTTCGGTGGAGAAAACCAGTGGGATGCTAACCTTGGCATTGGCCAACAAACAGACGTCATCCCTGCACCGCTCTACAGTGCATAAATTGAAAATCATCCCTGACATCTGATACTCAACCACTCATGAATGTTGTATTTGAATTGAATTGTGCTCATAAAAAGATTTAGACCTGATTAAAATCATCCATGAATCAATTCTTTTGCATCTATTTTTGAACGTACTTCCTGTCATGTGAAGGAAATCCTCACTCATTTTTCTCTTCATCTCACTTCCTCTGTTCCTGGTCTGTGCTAACTGAGCAGCTGATGTAAAGTCCCAAGTGTGTTAGCTGAGTCTCTCTTCTTAAAACAATTTACAATATTACGCATAACTTTTTTTGGTTCTCTCTGGTTGTCCTAAGTGTATCTTCATTATTCTTAATGGCTGATCCAAACATTACAAATACCTGTGCTATTTTTCTTGAACCTCAACTACTGTGTTGTTTTTGTGTCATCATGTAATCCAGCCTAATAGTTCACTGCAGGCAGACGATCCTGACATTAAAACCTTTTTATAACAAAGAGGGTATTGTCAATTTGTGAATTTAATGTGACACACCAGATAGATTGTTCAAAATATTTCACTTGTCCATCTGGGCAACAGCCCATAGAAAGTGTTTGGGAATGGGCAGTAGCTTTTAAAAGCAGGTGACTGGATGGACATCAATCACATTCATTACAGGCCAATCAAATAATGCAGTAGGCAGGCGCTACTGCTCCGGTGTAAAGGACAGAACGTGAGCCACTTTGTAGAACAAACTCTTGCCAAAACATGTTGGAAGTCGAGTGAAAACACTTCTCTATAGAGAAGATTGTAGTGTTGTTGAATGTTTTTCATTTAATGAGGAAACGCAGTCAAGGTCTGATAAAACTGCTACTCAAGCTGTTAGCATCTATGCTAATGTCTTCACTTCCTTCGGGATGCCCACAATCATTGCAGATCAGAGCTTGGGAAGATGGATCTGACTGATTACAGATGCTGAATCTTACTGATCTGCACTGCAAGGTTATTGTTAAATATGACCAAGATTAAATCCTAAATCAATTATGTTTTGAATTATGAGCCCCAGAATGTGAATTGGATCATAAACTATAGTAAATGTAATCTAGATTAGGCACCTAAACCTGTGTTACTTGCTTTTGTATCAGATATGTTGGTACTAAGACCACATCACTATAGGATTTTGGTATTCATCCCCTGCACCTCCATATATATATATATATATATATATATATATATATATATATATATATATATATATATTTATAATAAAGAAAACATCTCACTACCAGACCATGATATTGCTCAAAAAAACAATCACAATTTGGCTCCAAAACTTTAGCAACTGCTTAATGTGTTAAGTTAGCAGAGTTACCCAAGGATTTTTGTCAATTAAAAACAAGACATTACCCACAAATGTTGGTAAGGTTTCAAAAACCTTGTATTGTGACAGCCTTCTGTACCATTTGCAGACATTTGCTAGTGGAAGCTCATTCATCCCCATATGTTTGGAGTACACTCACACACATGTTGCAGTAATTAAGCAGACAAATGGCCTTGGCGAGATAGGTATCTGCCATGCAACTCAGTTAGCAAGGCTTAATATCTCATTTAGGAAGGAGCAGCCCAAGGACAAACAGGGGAAATCACATTATCTCTCCATCACACAGACGGAGAACAACCGACGTCAAGCTGACACTGCCCTTTGAGATAAATACAGCAGAGGAAAAGCATACAGCTCCAATGAAAATGTAAAAATAAGTCCCTCCTCCTCACATACAAAGGAGGGTTTAGCAAATGCTTAAAAAGTGCCATGTAGGGTGTTGGGAGCAGCAAGAAATTTGCTGGTGGTGTTGTGGATTCAGATCAACTTGTTGTGGACCCACAGGGCATCTCCAGTGCCCTGCTGCCCCACCACACATTTCTCACGCCTTTCTTCACCAAGAAGCAACGAAGGCTGAGGGCCCTGTTTGGATCAAAGTGCAAATCCGCTTCGGTCTAAAGAGCGAGGCAAATCCTAAATCTGTTACACTGTAATGCGGGAAATGATTGGGAAATGCAGGGCATGGTCACAGAGACTCTATTCACTTTGTGTGAGTCTACATGTGTTATTTGTGACCCACAAAAGGTCAAACAAGGGTGGTCCAGTTTGTTTTATTGTTTACTTATGGCTGTTTTTCTCCTCTTTTGTCATTTTAAAGGAATAATTGAAGTTTTTGGACTGCCGATCAGCAAAATGGACATCTAAAGCTGCACTGTTTCTTTAGGGAAGCTGTAATTGGCATCTTTTTTTTATCACTCATTGACTTAAAATGAGCATAATATTATCAATTACTTGAGAAATAAAAGGCTATTTCTGCTGGGAGCATTTCTAGGAAATCATGCCCATAGAGTTGCAACAATTTTCAATACCTAAAAATAAAACGAGAGACATGTTCCCAATCAGAAGGAAATAAAACACTTCATGTTGTTTTCTGTTCCTTTGGCAGTGTCTCCGCTCCTACCTGGCATGTTGGTGTGAGGCAGTCTGTTATGCTAATATCACATCTCCGCCCAGCAGGACATCTTGCTCGGTAAGGATCAAAGCACAAGAGACTTTTAGAGCCTTCCTGCTAATAAAACTGCCCGAGGGTTTTCAAATTGGCATTCATATCAACCGACAACTAAATCTGTGGCTAACCTTAGATCAGTAAGCAGCTTGAGCAGAGGGAGAGAACAACCATTACAAGAACTCAGCAGTGCTTAAAACTAAAATGTAATGTATTTGGAAATGAACTGAAATGACCGTATATGCTGTATGATCAGCATGAGTGGAAAACGTACAAAATGTACTTAAGTACAGTTTCTTTGAAGAAAATGTGTCTAAAAACTGATGTCTCATTTTTCCTTGTGCAATATTCACACTGCAGATTGTGAGAAGTTAGTCATGTGACCTGAAGAACATCTCGACATCTCTGCTGTGTTGAGTATTTGAAACAAAACACCAGTTTTCTTGTTTGTTATGACTAATAATGGGTGAAAGTCTTTGATATTACTGTAATAATCAGAAAACAGTGCACACAGTGTCTGTATGTTCCCTGCATGAGACTGCACATAATGCATGGCGCTGCTCTATTAACAGTGAGGCAGATACAGGGATGAGTTTCAGCGTATCCACAAAAGCTATTGGTGCTTCATCCACACAGATCTGCTACTATGAGTGCCCGAAAACACACATTTTTGAAAACAGGTCCCAGAGTGAATAAATCTCAAAATGCTGCCCTAACATTTCCTTATGGACAATGACTAAGCACATTTTCAGAAACAATGATCTCACATTTCTTGAAATGATGCATTTCTTGAAATGATGCTGTGTTTCAAACGTTTTCATGAATCATTTTGGTCTCCATGTGGACATGGCCTCAGTAAATGTTTCCCTGCTATCAGCAGCACCTTGTTCAGATGCCCATAGATGACTAAATGTAGCATATGTTCAAAATGCCTGAGTGGTCTGGATTAGTTCAGCACATTTCAATATGGTTTGGAGTGGTAAGCTAAGATCTTGTTTGCGTTTCCACAGCCAGCTGTACCTTCACATGAAGGTGGGGATGTGAGCCAGGAGGAGAGGGTCCCATGGGCTACATTATGATATCACAGCTGTCTGCAGTAGAGCGCGATTGTAAACAAAGGGCAGCTACGGAAGACCTTGACAGATTTTAATGACATGATCTTACAGTTTATTACGAAGTAACGTTATCAGTGCCTGTAGCCAGCACTGCTTGGTAATGTTCAGTAGCCTCGCAGCTATGCTAGGCTATGTTATTCTATAGCCTTACAGATACGGCGTAACAGATATGCTAGGCTACTAGTATCCTCAACTTTCTAATTTTAAACACATACATAACCACAAGCAAACAAATGTAATACTGCATTTTTACCTCAAAGGGCAAGACTGATTTAATCATTTTAAGTAAATAAAACAAAGAGGGCCATTTACACAGCACTTACAAACAAGTCATTAACCTCAAGTATCTTAAAAAAAAGGACACCCTAAATGAGTCACATTTTATCCGTCTCAGTGATGTTACCTAAGCTTCCTTTTTGATTTAAATTCTTTTAGATTCGGTATCTGATTAATCCAAAGCAATAAAGGTTTCTGCTTAAGACTGGAAGACTGGACAACTATTCCTGTGTAATCATATCTTCAAATAAGTTCAACAGAGTGAAATGTATATTTGACAGGTTAACATTTGTTGATTTTGTAAAACAAAATGTGCACAAATGATAAATAATAAGAATATACATATACATATATATACATATACATATATATATATATATATATATATATACATATATATATATATACATATATACACACATGTATACATATATATATATATATATATATATATATATATATATATATATATATATATATATATATATATATATACATACATACATATATATATATATATATATATATATATATATATATATATATAAATATATGTGTGTGTGTGTGTGTGTGTGGGTGTGTGTGTGTGTGTGTGTGTTTTATTTACTGATTTATTTATTTTCTGTAAGTTTGGGTCCCATGGAGAGAACAAACTCCTCACTTGGGTCCTGAGCCAAGAAAGTTTGGAAACCCCTGGTCTGAACCCTTGCTGCCACCCAAAGGGGGCATGATAGAAGATGTCAGGAGGGGGCACAAGGCTCTGTCAGCTTTAAGGTTGTGCCCAACAGCGACGAAATAAAATGTGAGTGTCTAAAAAGAAAAAAAGAAGAGGATTTACTCTCAAAAAAGAAACATTTCAGAAAATCTGAATATGAAGTCCATGAAAAATGATTTTTTGGTAGCTCCAGTTTTCCTGATTACAGACTTATAAACTCCTAAAGAAACTGTTATTCTCAAAACTCCTTTCATCAGTTATGCTTGTAGTAGTCATAGTATTTTTACAATAATACATATAAATTACTCTTTGACTTAATTCATCATTCTGTCTGGTTAACAAACTGTTGTGCAGACAGCTTTTGTCAATAGAGAGAGAGCATTTTCTAGCATTATAAGACCATATGAACCCTGACTAAAGCTGTATCGAAAAAAAAAAAAATGAAAGCAGCATTGTAATCATTAATATGCTGGCGATAAAATGAGCCACACAAGCAGATGAGACAGCCTCAGGGAGAGGACTTAAAGTGATAGACAAACGATGACCAGGTCAGCACAGGGCAGCAGACACCATAGCTTTCAAACAAGCCCCGACAGCCAATGAAAGGCTTCCTGGCAGAGAAAAGGCCCGCAGCCAGCAGTCAGCTCGACGTGTACCAGCTGACCTCTGTTACCCGAGAGGAGATGACTTGTCTCTTTCACATTTACTGCCAACACAGCCTCCAGACACGACACTCCATCTCTCTCCCTCCCTGTCGTCCACTTTGATGGAAGCAGCAACTTTTATGGAGGGATGGAGGGAGCCGACGGCGAGGAGAAATAATGTCATCCAATTGGACACATTGGAGAATAAAGGGAATCCTGAGGGCTGAGGTTAACAAATTTTTGATACATTTTTAATACTAAGGATATGCCTTGAAAAACTATTTCATATCCACAATCCACTTCAAATTTAAGTGCATTTAGCCAAAGGGGGTTCCAAACTTTGCCATGACAAGACCCCCACACAATATTAGGTTCTGCTTGGAGCCCCCCTCTGGCAAATCTCTTGAAGACCTTTTACTTTACCATAGTGAGGTACGAATAACCAACAATTTATATATTTTCATTAGACTCCACAAGTCAGTCGAGGCTTTTCTGTGTGGAGTCTGCATGTTCTCCCTGTGCAGATACTCCTGACATGCCCTTTAGGTTAACTGGCTCCAAAGTGTGTGTGGATGGTTATCTATGATCTGGACATGGCATCGGCTGGTGACCAGTCCATAGTGTACCCCATGTATTACCCAATGCCAGTTGGGATAGTCTTAACTCCCCCTGTGAAAGGTAAAAGCAGTATTGGCTGGATGGATCAACAAACAATTGTATTGTTGATGAGGCTTCTGTATCATAGAAGGCTTTGCATCATATTATGGTCTCTGTTTTGTTAAACTGATCATACGATTGTCTCTGTATTGCAGTGTTTTTCATATTTTGGAAAAAATGAAAAAAACAAACAAACAAAAACATAAAGCTTAAATTTATCACAGTCAACCTATGAACTGTAATACTGCTGTATGTGTGACAAGTGTCATCTGTGGCTTTTAAATTTAACTCACAGGAAACACACAAACTTTTTATACACAGTGGTCTCTAAGTAAGACTACTGATGGGGATTTCAGACGATATCCTATGCTGACACTGTAATTGTGATGCTTGGCTTCTCAATGCAAACATTTGTAAAAGCCAACTCACCAACATGGAAGGTGACCAATAGCACTGATTTAGGTTGATATTTTTAAAAAAAGAGGTTTTGGCCTGACAGTGACAGTATCATGTAACAGCATCTGCAACATGATACATATCGTCACTGTCGGGCACAAACACCCCTAGTTTTCTTTTCTTTTCTTTTCTTTTCTTTTTGTTTTTTAGAAAACAGAACCATTTGACAACTTACAATTTGGGGAGAGTTTTTTTTAAACTTTTCACCAAATTTAAGTAACAAAAAAAATATCATCAGCAATTTGGGGGATAGGAGGATTGTGCCCAACAGGGACGATATTTTACTTCCATGTTGTGGAGTGATTTTCTTTAACTTTTAACTAAATTTAAGTACCAAAATCATATCATGGTCCGTCTTTGGTCAGAGGTGTTATTATGGTCTCTGTTTTAAGCCTGAGGTATATATTTATTAAATCAATCAATTCAGAGAGTCAGGATTTTTTTTCTGGGACTTACTCCGCTGCTCTTTTTGCTCCTCCTGGGTTTCAGTAGTCACACTCTGCCTGATGTTTCCCTCCAACAACAAAAACGAAAACTTTAAAGCAGTGTCACTGTCCACTCAAAAATGTCTGTTTCTGGCAGGGATGGACTTTTTTGCTGATTTATAGAATTGAATTTTTTAGATTAAAATAAATAATAATATGAGAGTTTTATGCTAATATCACATAGGGCAGCTTTCAGTGTGAATGTAGACAAGTCTCCCTACATCTCCACTACATGATGTATCTGCACATCTTTACATGACAAAATTACAGCATGGACTTAATTTTACTTTCGTAGCATGCATTATTTTGATGAACACCATTTTGTGTCATTTCTTTGTAAAATCGAACTTACTTTGTGAAAAGGTTAAAAATCTTTAAAATCATAAATTCATTTTGTGTGAAGCATCAGTCATTTTATTTTTAGGACATATTGTCCAGCCCTAAAACATATTATATCATGGCTGCTGCATTGTTATGCAAACTTTATAAGGCACATTTTGCATTTGTTGGCTCTTTAAAGTGTTCACTGAGCAACTTATTAGAATCACAGAGCCCCATCTCAAAGTCAGTCAGACAACATCTGTGTCGGCAGAGTCTATTTTATAACCACCACCAAGGAGGTTGTATTTTTGCCAGTGTTTGTTTGTCTGTCAGAGAGATAACAAAAGTTCAGAATGGACTTTGATGAGATTTTCAGGGAATGTTGGTCATGGCACAAGGAAAAACTGAGAAGACTCTGGTGGTGATCTAAGCTCAGATGCAGATCCAGGAATTTTTAAGGGTCTATTATCACTGCCTGATAAGCAGTTTTCCAATTTAATCTTAATAATTTGGCTGAAAATGTCAGAAATTCCTTGGCAGAGGGTTGCGCTTTATGAGCATTTCTAGTAATGTGTTCTAGTGAAAATGTCATCTAAATTGTATTACTTCAACATTGAAAATCACAAAGCAAACTTAACTACACTCAAAGGTAAACGAAAACATTTTAATACTGAAATTACTTGGTGTTCTAGAGATATTTAGAATTTTTTTTTTTTTAAAAAGTAATAAAACATTTTTGTTGACGTGAAGAGCCAATGTGAGAAGACATTGCTAAGGTCATTCACCACATATTCTATTACTTTAACAGGTTCATAAAGATGCTGGATTTTCCTCATACACCCTGCTTTTTGTCTTAGGTCAGATTTAAAAAGATTCAAATGAATAAAAACTAGATAAAAGTTAGTCAAAAAGCATGTTAGTTTCATTTTTTCCAATAGGGGAGAGGCCAGCAGTGAGGAACTTTGTCTAACATAGAAACAGTTGTACTAAGGAGGGCGGGCCTGAGTAAAATATCACTTCTTGTTATGGGCAGGGCTTGAAAAAGGGTTAAATGCACAAAGTTGCTCCAAACATTTTAACGATAAAATGTCTCCAAGATACAAGTGCATCTGTTTTTGTATTTAGAAACTAAACATCCACATATTAGGTGCCTTACTTCTACTGCTGTTGCCATGGTATCAAAAGAGATATTATTTTTGTTTAATATTTACAAAATCATACGCAGTTTGAAAATTTGCTGTTCAAAAACCCTGCTGTGGGCTTGACATGCCTGATCATGATCACTTCTGGTAAGATCTGCAACGCCTCACACTACATTCCCTGATTTTGCTTTTGCCTCTGATCTGAATACAAGCTACAAACAAGCAGCAAAACATCACAGCCAGCATGGCTCTGCATCAACGTCAGCTCAGCACTGGGCATGGCATCTAAAACACAAATTCATGGTGGGAGAATCTGGATCTGCTCCAGCATTTGGAGTGTCTCATAATCACAGAGAATGAGCAGAAAGCGATTGACACTGGCAACATCAACACAAGAGCGTGCCAGAAATAACCACTTAGCATTATTTAGAATTTTGTAGCTGTAATAAGACATGGCAGAAACCTTTTCCCAGCCTTAATTTCATTCTCGTACAGCTGGACCCCAGGGGTCGACGACCATTTCAGGGTCGTTATCAACTCCCTTGAAGATGTAGGAGTACTTAACTATGTATGCACTCAGAACCGCAAGTATGTGACAAATTAGCAGTGCTGAGATAAGTGACCAACACCAGTGAGCAATTAGGATTTTTCAGAACGTGGATTACACGGGCCACACATGATGTGCACTGAGAAATGTGTTATCGTGTTAAGGGGTACGACGACAGGAAGGGCTGAGGAGAAAATAATGCAGCGAACCCTCCCATCTCTCCGGAAATCTACTCAGCCTGCCCTTCCTGACCAGTGGTAATGTAAACAAGGCTGTCCTCCATCATGCTGTATTACTGATGGGCTCTGCAAACAAACACAGCTCGTATCTCCATCATCACACAGCTTTAATAACCTACAGGGGCTGCGGGGGCCAGAGCTGGGACATTCAACAACAGCCACAAACAGCACATGTATCAGGACTCAAACCTGGTCATTCTTGAAAGCTAAAGAAGAAGAGGAACGGGTTGCACTTTAAAAAACCCTCGAGTGGAAACCTGCACATCTGAATGGAAGGAATGCAGGGAAAATTATGGGATGCAGAGAATCTCGCTTTTAAGTGCGAGGGTGCTATAATTATAGAGTCAGAAGAGCAAAAAAGCAACAAAATTTCACAGGCTGGAGGGAAGCAAAGCAGAAGCTATCTAATGATGGAGGGCGACAAGCGTCAGAGATCTTGTCTTTTTATTCTTCTCAAAAAAAGAAAACTGCTTGACTGTTATTTGAGAGCAGACTGATTCTTAAGAGGATATTCAGAGCCCTTTGCATGTCCTCAATACTAGAAAAAAAACATGTGTCCCAACTTTTTAAAAGTGTTCTGGACAGCATCTGAGGGATTAAAAATCTGATGTTCTCCTCTATCTGATATCAACACTAATCCTTTAACTCTCTTTGACCATTTAATGATCATTTAAGTTTTAAATTCTGCCTTTATTTTGGCTGTGACTGTTGGGAACTCAGGACAGAATTTTTGATTCCTTAAAAAGTGTTTTTACAGCAGCTTTCTACATTGTGATTGAAAAAAAAGTTGAGCACTCACTGCTGCCCTTAAGTTTTATGGTGGTGTTAAAATATGCACATGCATGCATTCATCAGTGCAGAAAAAAATGTGTGCACCATCCCTGAGGTACACAAACTGGCATGTCGAGGGTAACTAGAAGTTACAACCTGTTGGCATTAAAACCCAAGGCATTTCTGACATTGTTAGCAGAGCTTTTATCAAATATGTGGAAAACTGCCATACCTTGCAATGTTAAGAAATCCTTTCAAGAAATTCCTGGATACGCACACAGATTCAGCTCACCACTAAAATATATTCTTCACATTAAAATTGGTTGAGAGCTGCATTAGTTGCCTTGCTTACAGACAAAAAACAGGTAAAAAAAAAAAAACATAACCACCTTGGCAGAGGTAAATATGACTTGAATTAATTTACATTTTCAAAAAAGAAAAGAATTTAACAAAAACATGAGGGGAATAGTTAAAAGAACACTTCATTTTCGTTCCATTTTATCTGGAAGCCAAAAACGATGCCGTTCAGCATGCATCTCAATGGACGTTTACTCTAAATAAACAAAAAAAAAGTCCCCTTGGTGAACTTAAACCATATCCAACCATAGGGGTGTCCCGATCCGATATTGATATCGGTCCAATATCAGCAAAAAGACAAATATCGGATATCGGCCTGCATCTAAAATCTCTGATATAAGCTCTCCGATACAAGCAGTCCATTCTAATTTATTTTTTATTTATTTAATTCAGTTGTAGAATTTGCTTATGTTTAAGTTAAACACAGTGGTTATTTTGCAATTTATTAATATATGTTTTTGTTTTTATTGGATTTATTGAGGTTGCTTTTTGGGGTCTTCTAATGTGTTTTGTATTTATTTAATTGTAGTATATTCTTATGTTTAAGGTTAAAATTTATTTAACCCATTGGTTAATAACAAATGGATCAGTTTTTCCCATACCTACTATTGCTGACTATTGTTCTCTGTTTGAGGAATCTCACTTGATCAAGCCTTTTCTTACAGTCCATACTACAAAATAAGTAATAAAAGTATGAATGATTCCTGCTGATATCGTATCGGATCGATATCGGTATCGGCCAACACTCAAGGCTGCAATATTGGTATCGTATCAGAGGTGAAAAAGTTGTATTGGGACACCCCTATCCATCCATAATTATCTACTGCTGTGTCATGGACTATTCTAACAAAGCTTTAAATATAAGTTTCATTTATCTGCTAGTCATTTTATGAAGCTTAAACCATCATATGCAACAGAAACACATCGTGGTCTAATGCTAATGCTAATGCTAGCAATCATAGAGTAAACTTATCGTTAAAATATGGCTGTGTCCCTGTCTGATAAATATTTAGTGTAAGCCAAATACTTACTTTGAATGACCTTTCATTCTGCCCTTTTGGTCTTGCTTTTGAGTTTTAAAAAAATGCTGATTTGGGTCTGTACAAGTAAAAATGTTTATCACAGCAAGGAGTATCTGCACGACAAGTACAACAGACCACAGATTTACCCACATCAGCAGCTGCTTTAATCTGATCCTGAAGCATCCCTAAGTGTCTTTATCAAGTCACCCTGGTATTTCACCAAATTTGACAACTTAAGCCCAAAATTCATACACCTGGATGTTCTCATGTCCTCCAGTTCCCATTGAGGTTCTGCCATTTATCGTTCAAACCCACTAAATCAGCAGACATTTTTGCTGGGTGTACTCCGTGTTCATACAGGTATCCTCATGTATCCAAAAGAAACAGCTGTCAAAATCCCTGGAAAGATCCCCAAATGATCTTGTTGGGCAGTGGTTGTTTTTCCTCTTTTGAGCCCCCCTGTAAACAGCCAATCTACACACTGTCTGACTGCTGCTCAGCAGCTATTTCAGCCCGGTCTATGCTTGTTTTTCTGTTTGTGATTCTTCTTCAGGCTTCAGAATGATCTGTCGGACTCTGACATTTTTGTTCTGTATTAATGATACTTTCTGTTTAGTGGGTGGAAAATGCATCCCCGCAGTAATTATCAGCTAAAATTATAGTCTATTGACATTAGCCGTACTTACGCTGTCCACAGAACTGAGTCGAGCAGTCATGTGAGTCACATGTCTGCAAATAGTCAATAGTATATTTAACATTATTACAATGTAGTACTTCGTTACCATGGTAGCTGTAATGCAACTATTAGTACTATTGTTGTTGCTTATACTATTACAGCAGTGTAATTAGTTAACTTGTCACCTGGAAGCCAAGACCACCTCTTTTCAGCAACGTTGATGTGGTTGGTTGTGTGAGTTCAATTGCCGTGTTCATATACATACAAATGAACCGCGCCAAAGGGGGGAAAACCAACTTATAGCAGAATATTTAGGTGTGAAAACCACCTAAAACAATTCAAGTGAACTAAGAAAGACAGATTTAGGCATTTTAGAGTCCTCTTAACAGCATGTGTAACACTCTGAGGGTTGTTAATCCTGAACTTGTCGACCATTCTAATGTCAACACCATCTAATATTTACAGCTATTACTTCAACTCAATAACATTGTTAAAGAAAAAAAAGCTGCTTTACTCTTACATGGAAAAAGTCGAATTCTTTTGTGAATATTAAGCATGCCTTACATAAAAAATGGATTAAAACAAATCAAGTAAACTGAGAACGATGGATTTAAACTTTAATGAGTCTGCAAAGTGTCATTTCTGATACATCCAGGGTTAAATTCTGACTTGTCTGCCACTCTGACGTCAATAATATCCAATATTTATAATTGTTATAAAAGAAGCTGTTCAAAATAAAAGGCAACTTCTTGAATCTTGTCTGACAATGCATATCAGAGTTCTCTGGACAACAATCCTGATATGTTTAAGGTTTAATTCTAGACTTGTCTGCTGTTCTGATGTCAACACTATCTATTATTTACAACTATTGACAAGGAAACAGGATGGTAGAGAAGAATAAACACTTCCTTGAGCTCATAGTTCTATCCCCGGCCTGCAGAGTCACAATGCAGCATGAAAACAATGCCACCAAACAAGAGACACAGGAACAAACACGGCATTCACTCAATGACACATGAGACGCCCCTTAGAAAGAGACAACAAGGTCATAAAAAACGGTAAGTAGAATTCAGCGCACGATTTTGAATGGGACAGAGCACTTGGGCACTTGACTGTCAATGCATATCTTCTAGTACTGTTTCATTGTTTGAGCAGAGAGCAAGTATTTTTCTAAGCAACAACAGTTGAAGTCAGAAAGCATCAGGTGCATCTTAACTTTCATCTAACTGAATATAAGGGGTAGGAAACAATGAGAAGTACAGCAACAGCAACTGCTTCATGGCAGCTACTGTGAGGGGTGAATTTCTCAAAAGGCAAATAACACACAAACAGTCATCAACAGAAGCAGGATGTCAGCCATGAGCAGGAAATGTGATGTCTAGAATTGTTTTGACAGAAAGACAATGATTGCACGCATATCATTGAAATGAAGTTTAACCACATGAGTTTAAAGCAAGAGGAGAAACCAGAGGGGACAGACAGCAGGCAGTCTCACAAAGACAACATCACAAGAACACTGCCTAAACTGAAAACAGCAACATGGTACCCAAAACTCTCCCAAAAACATGGATGAAATGTGTTACCTTATCAACTTCTTACTTGCAAAATGACTGTAGGCAGCATTTCCCTAATTAGACACCCTTTTAACTGAAAAAGACCTAATTTGACACCCAAAACTAATAAAATAGCAAAATACATTGGCAACGTAAAGCACAAAAACCTTAAAAAGTTGTACAATAACATTTGAAACAATTTGGTACCTCAACAATTTTAAAGTCGCTTTCACACCTATATCATTTGGGCCACACCAAACAAACTCTTGTGTTCCTCTTTTTTGAAAGTTTGTAAGATTTAGGCTAGTATGAAAGCTCTCATGAACTCAGATCGAATAACCAAACTGGTCTTGTCAACTTGAAAACGGGTGTCTCAGTTTCCTTCCAAGGGACTCAGAGTTTGGTTTGCGCTAGGTGTGATGGCCACATAGGCCAAACAAGGAATGCAAACCAAGAGACAGTGAACAGAGTGGTGCAGGGATGACTTATTTTTGTAAGCAAACATGGAAGTTAGCATCGTGCTGGTTCTTGCTACTAAAAGTCAATGGGATATTCTGCTGATAACACGGTCTGTAGCAAACAAAACATTATGGAACTTAAATGTTCTGCTCAGCACTACCATGGAACTACAACAAGATGGTTCGACTGAGAAGGAACTACAATATTTCTAATGTATATGATGTCTTCTTGTGACCTCTAGTTTGAGAAAATTCTATTAATCAAATGACCTGATCAAGTTGGTTCTCATGGTTCTGAGTGT
This sequence comes from Cetoscarus ocellatus, assembly GCA_037902135.1. Classification (NCBI taxonomy): domain Eukaryota; kingdom Metazoa; phylum Chordata; class Actinopteri; order Labriformes; family Labridae; genus Cetoscarus; species Cetoscarus ocellatus. Next base: position 888,904 of record JBAMNC010000741.1, on the reverse strand, counting down.
GGCGTATGAATCATTGCAGAGATGCTTGCAGTTGGGTCCTCGGCCATTTTTGTAGTCTTTGTTAGTAGTCCATTGGCACCACCTTTGAGACATTCAACAGCGCTTCAAATTGAAAATCGGGCAATATCAGATACATTTTATTATTTCAGATTAATCATTTAAATTTTGTGGGGCTGAATTAAAAGATGTAAATTAAGTGACTGTTTTTTTGGACTCATTGATAAATATGTCCAAGGAGCTGCACAGTTAGCGTTTTTATCCTTGAGTAGAATAAAGCCTTAACTTAGATTTCAGTTTATCTCCTCTTAACAGTAGCATGGCATCCAGGAGATTTTTATTTTGAAGGTTGAAAAAAAGGCAGGGCTTTTGTACTGTCGTGAAGCTGACAGCAATGGCCAAATGAAGTTCACTGCAGAGGGCACAATATTGTTGTACAGAAAAGCAGTGCACCACAGAAAACTCATGAGCCATATGTTAGTCCATGCTTAACAAAATATTCATAGTATTAAATATAAAGAGTAGAAACTAAAAGGTATTAAAAGTACTTAGGCACTGAAATCACAACATATTCTAAGTCTTAGAACAAATTAACGACTGCTTTAACATCCAAGAAAAACTAGTAATTCATGAGCATAAACAAGAGAAAGTTTTCACTCCCAAGCTGAACCTTTTTAGGCCTGTGATTAGAGCAATGACAGCAACGCAACATGCTACTTAAACTGCACATCCCTCAAAACAAGCTGTCATGCTCTCTATAATAATCCCACAGTTTACTACCGTCGTTCTCACAGGCATTCCAAGAAAAAAATACACAGTTTATATCAGTATTTCCTGGAATGTGAGGGGGCCGGACAGGACACACACATTGCCTCGAGTAAGCACACAAACTGTGCAAACATGTTCAAACACAAGACGCAGGACTACGTACTCCAGTGACCACAAATGACCACAAATAACACATTCAAGTTGCACTTTAGTATCACCACAGGAAGTTTATGAGGTGCTGAGCATCTGCAAATTGAAAGTAAGGTGCACACACTCACAATGCTGGACTTGTTTGTTCCAGTACTGGACTAGTTTTCATTCAACTCAACATCATCAGACAGGGGGCTACTGAATATCAACAAGAAAACTCGAACAGAAGCAGACAAAAATATTATTATTTTTATTTTTACAATGCTCCGCCTTGTTACAGTCAATATGCTTCCACTATCTTGCATTATAAAAATAAAATACATAATCTTAACTGTGCAAATAACACACAAACTGTCTTTACTTGAACACAGAGATACATTTGTTTGGGCAGAGAGCTCGGTATCTGACGAGTAAAATCACATTACATGTAAGGCCGTAAGACCTCTTGGGGACTGTGTAACAAACTAGCCAAAGTTGATGTAAAGGCTGAAGGGTAATGGTGAGAGTGATTCCCTGCTGCACCACCATGACCCCTGATAAAGCCAAATGGACACATATCTTTCAAAAATGAAACAATGACATGTTACAGTTTAAATCTGTGCTCTCCCGTTGTTAAACTACTGTTACTGAGGCCAGCTCATGTTTACTAATGCCTGCTATCAGTGTCCACACACACACTGACTGACCAAGAAGATGCTTTGGGGTTACTTTCTTTAAGGACTTAAAGACATAAAGGACCATCACTCTGCATCTGAATGTCCAACACAGATGTTAATCAATCTTAATGATCACATAAATAGGGATAGGTTTCCAAATCTGGCACCTATGCGGCACCACTTCCTACACATGGCACATCTATGAACTGAATCACAACACAGGATTTGTTAACTTTGACAAAATTTCAGAGCCAGTTATTGAGATCCCTACTCTATCTGTTTAGTGAGCCATTTAATATTACCCTCCAAACACAAATTGATATAACAGTTAAATGAAGCATTACTATACGGGCCTCAGTCAGGAAGAGAACCCTTGTGCACCCTAACAGAAAAATACAATTACACACAGCACAAAGTAACATAAAATTTAGATATTGATACGGATTTGATACCAATGCTATTAACAGTTCTGCTTATCAATCTGATTGTTTGACAATTCCCTTATCGATTCATGCTACATTTTCTGTGTGGGCAAAAGTTGGCCTACACAGGTTTTTTAGTGGCAACAATGTCAAGTTGCTGATGTTTCCACTTACTGAAAGTTGTGCAGTAACACTGTTTTTGTTAAAAATTAAGACACAATTTTGATTGCTTCTGCCCCTTGTGTGCCATGGTTTTCGCTTCTAGATCGTCATTTCTGCTGATTGACTCTGATGAAAGTTTGATGTCCTTAATGTCCAAAGCATGCAGAACATAGTGGAAGGAATTGAAAAGGGAATTGAAACAAAAGGACAAATTATATTTCTATATTTATATGTTTTAACGTAAGTTTTAAAACTTAAAAGGCCAGTTAGAATACATTTTACATACAGAGCAAAAACTGAATAATTTCACATATTCAAACAGCTACCAAGTTTTCCTTTATTTATTCATTCATTTTCTATTTCAAAGGCCACATAGAGAGAGGGACACCATTCATTCTCACACTCACACCTAAGGACAATTTTGGAGTCACCAATCAACCTAATGAGCCTGTTTCTGGTCTGTGGTAGGAAGCCAGAGTGCCCGAAGAGAACCCACCTCTGCAAGGGAAGAACATTCAAACTTCACACAGAAGGGCCCTGCCCGACCCGGGAATCGAACTGGCGACCTTCTTGCAGTGAGACACACAACCTCCTGTGCCACCATGCCGCCGGTATTCTTTTAAATCAACAAAATGTTTGGTATGTTAGTGATAACGGGCAAAATTATTTTCACAGGATTTAGAATTTTAATGCTGTGTTAGCAATAAAAAAAACTTCACGCTTAGCACATTAAGTTTCAAAAATGGACTCATAAAGAACTGCCATAACATTTTTATTTTTTAGCACTTTTTTTTTTCACTGCATCACAACTTCAGTCCTGTGCGTACATCCACACAGATCTGTCTATATTTGTCTACATCTGCATGTTTTGTAACACAATGTGAGACATTTCAGTGATATTATCCAATAAAACTGATGAAAGAGCTGATGAAAATTAATATAGTTAAAATATGTGACCAGCAAAGCAAAATTAATACCTGCAGTCGATGATACCAATCACCAGAAAATGAATCCCATGCCTGTGCACGTTCATTCACCTGTCCGCTGCTCCTCAACCAGTTGTTAAAGCAAAACACAAAAAAAAAAATGGTACTGGACAATTTCACAATCAGGTGAGTGGTGATCGTATCCGCCAAAAAAGTCTGCTGGGGGCAGCCCTAGTATAATCCCCAACATTATTTTCTTATTAGTCTGTGTACTTCAATGTTGTAAAATAAGAAAGAAGGACAGTCCGCTAGAAATAGTAAAGACTAAAATTTGGGATTTTAGGGAAGTTTCCCTAATCACAAATAAGATCGCACTTGCAGCTCAACATTTAAATGTTACAGGATGACCATGGTCCAATGCAAATCCTGGTTAAACTACTTGAACAAGTCAAACAGTGGATGTACCATAATTTACTATATTTATAAAAATATATGCTGTGGTTGTTTTTGGGATCAAGAAGGAAGGCCAACTCATTACAGTTTCAATAACTGACCGCTTCATATTACCATGTTGCCAAAGCGTCCATTACAAATCAATCTTCCATGCCTTGATTTCTTTTGCAAACAAAATTTTGAGCAGATAGTGTTTCCTGGGCTACACGCCAGAAATTGCTGTCTGTCTTCAACTGACTGTGCCCAGTAACTATGTTTGGCACCGAGTTGCACACAACAGCAACGAGGATGGATAACTTCCCCCTCAGGCACTAAACACATGGCCCTTGAAGGCAATTAGATGCTTTGTAATTTAAGATTCAAGAGAAAAGTAGAGCTTGTTCTGGCTGGTTTGAAAAGGTGTCGCCTGCTGTGAGAGGCACTTCTGGGTGAACAGTCAAAAGTCTAATATGACATAAATCTGTGCGATGAGGCTTACTTGTTCGCTGTGTCATCAACCCAAATCCATCACAGCGTCCAGGCAGAGTGAGTTGACATCTCGCTAAGCCCCTCTGCGTGTTTTGGGATAAAGCAGGTCAAATGTCACATTTAAACAGGCCAAAACAAAGAAAAGCCACCCATATGCCTCCCAAGCGGAGGCAGCTGATAACTTTATCTCCTCAAACAATTGCTGAGGAGTTCTTATCAGCAAGGGGATGATGGAGTCAAGGCTGACAGATCTGAGGTCCATCACCTTTAAAATGATCCCGGTCAGTTAGCTCATCGGACGCCATCATGGCACCAGTACCAAGCAAACTAAGGAGGACCGCCAAGTCAACAGACCCTGGGAGTAATGGGTAATGAAGTGGACAAACAGGGCAGGAGTGCAGAGCATGCTTAGACAGAGCATTACCTACATTTCTTTGTGGTGTCTTTCTGCAATGTTTACATTAAAATACCAGGAGTAAAAATGATACAGTTTAATTTACTTCAATTATTGGTGGTATTGAAATGTACAGAAACTTAAAAAATATTTGATCTTATGTTTGACTTCTGCATGTGAGACAGTGAAGTGCGTGGCATCAGGACTTCTGTCTGTCCTCTTGTGAATATCACCAGTAGAGTCCTGACACAGCTGGTTCCCCCTGCCCCAGTGAATAGACCTAACAGTGTAACATGATACCACTGTTTGGTCAGAAATATAACCCTATGGGCTCAGTATAGTTGAATCCAGTAAAAAGCATAGACTGTAGACAGAATGCAGAGATATTGAAAACATGGCACTGAATTGACCAACGACAACAGAATACACCAACCAACCAATCAAAGCAGAATGGGCCCACAGTGAGAAGGGGGTTTTAAAGTGAACGAACCTCCAGCACTGTCTCTGACAGAGAGAAAATAGAGGTGAATCAGGGGTATTCAGTATGGGAAATGCAAAAGGTTTCTGATCGTTGCACAAATGTGTTGCATTTGAAAAAAAATGTGGATTAGGCAAAGAGCATGTGAAGCCCCAGAATCTAGTGAGGGAAACTATCACCGTTTCCTGCCTCTTTTGCAGATTTTGCCAACTAGTGATGTCCAATATTAGACTTTTTCCAATATTCTATATGCTGATATATTAGCCAATGCCAATAAATACAGAGTTCCATTTAAAAGAAAACCAAGTCTCTCCCACACTAGACTTGACTTGTTCCTTATGATATATTTTTATAAACAGATGTATAACAAAAAACTAACATCTGATTCTGCCAGAACTTAAAATGCCAGGTATTCAGTGATGAAAATTGAAAATGTTATTCCTTACTGTCAGAAAATTATTACTCCTTCAAAAGGTAGAGCATAATAGTACATTCATAATTTGCTCATATTATGCTCCAGATAATGTACTCATATGCCAAAACAAAATAACAGTCAATAAACAGTGCTTAACAAATTTATTAGACCACCACCAAATGTAGGGTTTATGCCACAGCTGCCCTAAATTAACAGCATTTAAAATACCAAATTATTTTTTTGTTTCTATAATGATTAATACACAAGTATGCTGTACTGTAACAGCACTGATAGTTTTATTTTGAAATATAATTTGTTGTTATCCATGAATTTCTAAATTTAATGTTTTACAAATAAAAGTAAAAACAGTAAAGCACATTATTTCCTTATTAAGATGTCAAAATATAGTTATTTACATGCACTGCTGAACAAAAGTCCAGTCAGCCTGCATGAATTTGGGCATAAAAAGGTGAATTCAGTTTGAAATTCCTCATTCCTGTTCAAAATGTTTGTCCAATAACAAGAACATTTTCAATTTAAAACAAGTTAAAGATTTCTAAAATATTTATGTTTTCTTGTTTTTATGACAGGTGGTCTTAGACATTTGTTAGGCAGTTCAAGGCCAAATTCTGGCTTTAAATATCTAAAACTATTTTATGTAAGCAAGAATCAGGCGATACACAACATATTGTAGTAATGGTCTGACTTTTTAAAATGCAAAGTGTCAAATACTAGTGGTCTTTCAAAACCTCTTATTCCATTTTTTTTAGGAAATGAAATGAAAGACTTTAGTTCCTAATGAGTAAATGTTGTATTGTCCTGATTAGATAGTAAATTCTGTACTCATTATTGACTTAGAATTTAGAAAAACCTGTTCACCAATGTAAAAGGTGGCCAATAGCACTGTTTTATGAAAAGAGAAAAAATGTAAATATAGAGGCTTTGTCCTGACAGGGATGATTTATATGAAAAAGTAGCAATGCAAATTATAGGATATAAGAATTGTCAGATAATAGGCTAAAAGGAAATGTATCACTAGTTTGGGGGGGGGTTAGGGCCCACTCTTTTTTCTTCACATTGGGCCTGAAATTTCTGGCAGCGCCCCTGTGTCTAATATTTGTTCTAAATCTGCCATGAAAAATATTTGGTAGAAAAAAGTAAACCCACAAAAGAACTGCTCTCGTCCTCTCACCAAAAATAAGTTGATACTAGCATAAATTCTCCATTAAAGCACTCCAAAATTGAGCTAATATTGGCACCGAAATAAAGAAATGATGCGCGGAGGCTGCGTAATTAGCTCAATTCTCGCGACACCATATGACTCCACAAAAAATCGCCCCGAAGAGTGGAAATACTTCTCTCTAAAGGTCCATTTATCAGCACTTAATCCACCTTTACATCTATCACTGTCTGCTGACTCGATCACACTACAATAAAGCTGTGATTCTGGGTGGGTCAATGGCAGCAGAACAATAAGGGGCTGACCACAAAAGAGTCAGCTGCCTGCCATGCGCACGGTGAGCTCTGCTTAACTGCTGAATAAAGCTGATCAGTGTGCCAAAAACATGGCTGCAACTGCAATAATACTGTTTAATAAGTTTAACCTGAAGTAGGCTGCAAAAACGGAAGCATGCACACATATACACACACTTACCGAGCATCCCCATTCATAAAACCGGGTGCTGCTTCCCTTTAAGGCCCCCAGCAGGTTGACAATGAGGGTGCATTCATCAGACAGAGTGGGGTGTAAAGCGCTCAAATGGACCCTCGGATATCCAAACGGGACGGTCTCATTCACAGGCGCCTCTTTTTAAAGCTATAATGGTCGCTGCCGCTGTCACAGCATCCTGCAGAAGCGGAGCTGCAGCTCTGAAGCGCAGTAAGTCACCACAATGCCTCCTGCCTGTGTAGTGTGTCTGAACACGCCCTCTTTACATGGCTCCTTAAAGACACAGGCTGCCAGCAGGAGGCCAGCACGGGGCCCCTCTCTCAGCCTCAGTCCTCTGCTGTGAGGGCGGAGTTTGAGGAGAGGTGACACAGCAGGAATCAGATAATATCTAAATCAATACTAAATGGAAATAAACAAATGAGTCTTTAATATTGATTTAAAGGCCCCATTTCCTGCAAAATCTCCTTTCTTTGATTACAATGTTGTTAGAAGGGGATTTGGGAGCAGAAGAACATGACACCTTTCACTAAACTCTCATTTCACAGAGAATGCTCTATGTCTTTATAGAAAATGCCCCATAAATCACTCTGTTTACTTCCTGGGGTTTATGCTGTCAATATACAGCCTCTGTCTCCATGAGAGTTTTCTGCTTGTCACACGCACCATGACTGTTTTGGAGGTCTGCTCTGTGGCCTACGTGCATTCCTGGGAAGTTGGGATTTCCAAGTCCCGAGTGGGAAATTTCAACTGGAATGACCCCCGAGGTCGGAATGTCCTTCTGGGAAGTTGGGGGATCCTCACCAACCCCGAGTTGACAATCGAGGATGGCTGCCCCCAGTGTAAACAGTTATTAAGCTCCTGTAATAATCCGTTTATTAGCACTTCTGACTAGTGTTTGTTGCACTAAATCAGCCGTATAGCTACATAGTATCGTTTGACGTATGTAGAAATGCTGCTATAGTATTATTTACATTCTTCATGTGATATGTGTGAACTACAACGCAGGGCTGCTAATAACGGCTAACAATAGCCTGGTAGATCGGTGAGTTTTTTCCAAGTTTGTGACTGAAATGCTGATAACTCGGAGATGACTTTATTCCCACTCCCCTCTTCCCAGTTCCGATGTAAATGGAACGCAGCATACAACGCTCCTCCTGCATGTCATTGTTTGGTCAGCCAAAATGTGCAGAGCTCAATATAATATCCTCCCGTAGCCTCCAAGTCCCCTCAAATCTGAGTGTTTCCAATGAGGAGGAAAAAAGAGCTTCATCTGACAGAGACTGATCCTCTATAGACAGAGACGAAATTTTCGTTTCACTATTCAACTTAAATCAAATCCTTTCTTAACGACACCCAAGATATGATGTTCAGTTGAACGCACCAGGATATGGGACCTTTAAAACTATTGACATTTTCAGCAGACTTGTATTTTTCTGAAGGTTGTTTCAGATCTGAGAAACATAAAACTTGAAAACCACTTCTTCTTATTTTGTTTGATTAAATCGTTGTATTTAATTGTTATTATTTGTACATTTGTTGTTTGTTTTTACTGAGTGATTATTTTACACTTCTTTACATTATGTTTTACAACTTTGTTTTTTTATTTCTTGTTGTGCATTTAATGTATTCTCTATTTTTTATTTGTGTCATGTTTTGTTACTATTGTTGTTTCCCCTTTATTTTTTAATTGTCTTTGTTTTATATGTATTTTTTGTTGCATTTTTAAATTTTATCATTGCATTTTATTATTTTTATTTTGTATTTTTATTTTGTTGTACTGCCTTTTCATTGGTGTTTTTGTTTTGCATCTCAAAGTCATCACACAATTGCAAACACTTGGGGAAAACTAAAATGAACCTCATTTTCCAAGATGATTATGTCAGATTTCTGTGGTCTTTCTGGATACACGATAAAATCTGATGTCAGATGAAACAAGCTTAATACTACGATGCCCAGCAGATACTTTCTTGTCTGAGTATTTGTTAAGTATTTTGGTTCCTGCACAAAGACAACCAAAGAACAACACTATGATCAGTTCAGATATACTGGAACACTTTCTGAATGTCAGTCATGTTACAGTTTGGGGTATAGTATATTTAAAAAAAAATTCAGGGTACATAGAAATCTTTCTAAATTTTTGCTTTTATCTGCCTACTTTGTGACTCTGTTAATGACTCTCAAATCTTGTAGGGAAACAAGCAACTGTATGCATATTCTAAGTTATTTGGAAAGCAGTCCTTAAAAGCAACCCATCTGCTTGGTTTATCACCAATTCAATTCAGCATCAGTTTAACTGTCACACCAGGGCTTTTGTGTGTGTTGACACTGATAGCAGGCGTGAGTAAACATCAGCAGGCCTCAGTAACAACAGACTAACAATATAAATGCGCGAGGCAGAGACTAATACTGTAACATGACATTGTTTTATTCAGTGTAGCGATGACATTATATATGTGTCCATTTGGTTTCATCAGAAGAAGAGGGGGTAAAGCAGAAGGGAATAACTCTGATTAATGCCCACTACCCTCACTGCCATCTATTGGTATTGTTCTGATGAAAGCCCCCCCAGGATTTACATACTCTGCCTTTAACACTATGGAGGCCCTCAGTAGTTATACATTCACAAATGGGGTTTTTCCTGGATATCTTTTGGGAAGTGATTCAATGATATATTAGAGGCCTTGTTAATACAATGCACTCACAAAAATTATCACCCACTTTGGTCATGTTGATACCAAGTGATGATCCCTAATGATTTGTGTGCTCACCTTTAACTGCATACAGACAAAAGTTTCTTGCAGGTCTGGTGTTTGCTAATACATTAAACACCACCTGGTAAGTTGATATACACTGAAGTAGTCTGCTGTTAAGCTGAAAGTTAGTCAAAAGAAAGGTTTAATACATCTGCTCTGCGTTGCTAAATGGTGATGGGAAATCCATCTCCTTTTAGAGATCTAGATCATTGAACTCAGCCTAGTATTAAGAGCTATATTTCTTACTTTGAAATGACTCCTTATGTGGCTGAGTTTTGATTTTTTCATGTCTATTAATCAACAATAAAAATTAACAAAAATGCAAACAAATGGGAGGAGCTTTGATCATCAACATAAAAGAGGCAGCTCGTTAGTTGGCAGTTTCTGACTTTAAAAGAGTAAAAGAGTTAACCTCTGAATCTATCTATTACAGTACCTCACAAGATACATATATATATGTATATATATATAGCTCTGTAGTGTTATTAAGCCTGTTTGATATAAAATGACAGAGAAAAGCTTTTGTAGAGTGCTGCTAACCTCTCAGCTAAAAGCTGTTTGCTCCTCTTCATACTCTAGCATACAGGGCTGCAGGCAAGTGAGTTTTGTTAGGTTGTCAAGATGTTTAGGTTATGGCCTAGTGTGCTATCACATGCAGTCAGCTTGGTATCCGATTAGCCAAAATAGATGTTAATCTGTGTTACTGTGTTACTTTATGTAAACCCCATTTCCAATAAAGTTAGAATTAAAAAAAGGTAAACAAAAACAGCAAACGATGATTGGCAGGTCATTTTCAACATATATTAAATTGAATAAACAACAAAGACAAGATATTCATCATTCAAACTGATAAACGTATTATTATTATTATTATTATTATTTTTTTTTTTTTTATAAAATTCACTTCTGTTAGATCTGATGCCTCCAACACATTCCAAAGAAGCTGGGACGGGGCAGTTGGGAAAGTTGAGGTATGCTCATAAACACCTGTTTGGAACATTTCACAGGTTAACATGTTAACGGGAACAGTTTAACAATGTTTCTCCATGTACAAGGAATTTAGGAATTTCATCATCTACAGTCCATAATATCAACAAAAAATTCAGCAAATCTGGAGAAATCTCTGCACGGAAGCAGCAGGGCTGAAAACCAACACTGAATGCCTGTGACCTTCAATTGCTCAGGCAGCACTGCATTAAAAGTGGATATCATTCTGTAGGCTGATATGACCACATGGGATCGGGACACTTCAGGAAACACTTGTCCGTTAACACAGTTTGTCACTTCATCTACCATTACAAGTTAAAGCTCTATCATCCAAAAACCAAAGCCATATATCAACAACAGCCGGAAACACTGCAGGCTTCTCTGGGCTCTGGGCACATCTGAGACGGACTGATGCAAAGTGGAAAAAGTGTGCTGTGGTCTGATGAGCCCTCATTTCAAATTGCTTTGGAAATGATGGATGTCATGTCCTTCAGACAAAAGAGGAAAAGGACCATCCAGATTGTTATCAATGTGAAGTTCAAAAGCCAGCATCTGTGATGGTATGAGGGTGTGTTAGTGCCTATGGCCTGGGTAACTTGCACATTGGTCAAGGCAATAATAATTCTGAAAGGTATGTACAGGTTTGGTGAAACATGTTCTGCTGCAGGGACACCCCTGCTTATTTCAGCAAGACAATGCCAAGCCACATTTTGTTTGTGTTACAACGGTGTGGCTCCATAGTAAAAGAGTGTGGGTTCTAGACTAAATTGCATGCAGTCCAGACCTGTATCCCATTGAAAATGCTTGGCACTTTATGAAGCTCAAAATACAACAATGGAGACTCTGGGCTGTTGAGCGACTGAAATTAAGCTAAAATGGGAAAGAACTCCACCTACAAAGCTTAAATAGTTGTGGATTCCGAACACTTACTGACTGATGTTAAAAGGAAAGGTGATGTAACCTATTGGCAAACATGTCCCTGTCCCACTTTGGTCCCTTTTTGGAATGCATCAAACAATAAAGTTTATCAATTAAACATTAAGTATTTTGTCTTTGTAGTGCATTCATTTGAAAATGAGTCGACATGGCTTTGCAAATCATTGTATTCTATTTTTTTTAAGTTTTACACAATGTCCCAACTCTATTGGATTTGAGGTTTGTATAAAAACAGCTTTAACATCAAGTTTTCTCTGTAAACAATGTGATTTTCCCATTATAATGTATTAACTTGAAGGGAAGACATTTATAATGGTCTTAACATAAGCTAGAACCAGAAAAAGAACTTGTTTACATCGGTAAACATAAAATACATGTGATGGATGTACTGTTATGCTCACTTGGGACCTCCTTTGCTCTTACACCATTTCTCAATATAGAACTGAAGCATGCTGTATTTCCCGTTCTGTTTTTCTTAACAAGCTGTTGTTTAAACATTCCCATATGTTGAATTGAAATGTTACTTTAGGTTAATTAAAGAAGTAGCTTCTTATCTGTTTGTTTTACTGTATAGGACTCTTGGGTAATGGTGCCACTGCAGGCAATGTGTGCTAAAATAAACATGATAATGTAAATCATGCATCAAGTTACTATATATAAATGAGATGAGCGGATATGGTTGTGAGACACATTATCCACAGCATCCATAGATGTATATTTGATGGTGAATACATTATTTATTAGTATTTTATATTACCGTCTCCTATCATTTAAGTGCATTTCGATGATGGAAATATGCAAGATACATTTTTTATTAAAGTTCTTGCAGAATGCAGAGAACAGTTAAAGATAATACTGTGCCTTAGTTGCCACACTTGTTTAAATGCTTTAGTATACTTTACTTTAATAGCAGATAACATATTATAAAAACTAACTGAAGTAAAAGGAAGCCATTATCTGAATGACCTGACAGTTCTTTGAGCTCTAAAAGCCTTGATGGAATAGTGACGCCATGTTTAAAAGGTATTTATTCTCAGAGCGATTAAAGCCAAAGTGTGAATTATACAAAACCTTGTAGATTAAATACAATGAAAACCTGTTAATTGTATTAAATTATAGTTCTTAAGGGAGAGAAATCCAAATGCTATCAGACTTTTCCCCCCTCTTTCATTACTGCAGACTCTACTGAGTGAGTGAAACGTTTTCGTCTCACTTTTTGTCCTTGTGTATTCCAGTTTGATCAGCTGCCCTCCGTCACTGACCACTCATTAGTGCCTTTTGCAATGGAAATGAGAGGGAAGCAGCCATGGTGCACCCAGAGGCTGTGCGTGCTCATCATGAGCTCAGGAGAAAGGAATGTGTGAATGGTTGATAATTATCAAAGGGCAAAAGTCATTCTCCCAAACTACCTGGATGGAATAACTTTTCACTTTATTCTGTTGCAGTCGTTCTGTGTTAAAAGCCGTTCATGCTGCTCTTTAAATCCTACGCGTGTTTGATTTTGTTAAGAGCCGCATGGAAACCGTCCATCACACATTTTCAAAAGCTACTTCCTGCCGTTGGCTACATTCCCAGTCTGTTCTGTCCCACCAGCTGATGGGAGAACAAAGTTCTTTATGGTGAGAATGTGACTGCAGTGGCCTTTTGTCCTACGTCAAGCTGCGTTCAAATGTTATAAGTTACACTCTATTTTTTGCAATCCATGATCCAGAACTATCAGAAACTCTTTGCAGCAGCCCACACAGATGTAAATTTACCATCCGAGACAAGTTTTCACTAAATGATTCTCCTTACAGAGGGCAATTTGCTGTCTTGAGTAACAAACACAGAATCTTTTATTCTGCATATTTTATCATATTTGAAGCCACTTCTGTCCATATAGGGGATTGTCCTAAACCATTTAAGTTATAATGCTCATGGGTCAAGTATATAAAGCCTCATGTTATGCTCTTGCTTGTGAAAAACATATTTTAAGAACATTTTGCAACACTGCTCTCAAAGCTTTCACAAGTATATGTTTGCTTTGGCAGACATTTTCAGATTTGGATTTCAAATTACCATGTCACCTGACCTCATGCTCTTCTCCCACTTGTGAAGCAGTATCTTAGGAACACTTTTAAGAATTTCTCTCAAATTTTTCACTAATGTCTGGGTTGTAGATCAAGATTACTGAGCCTCATGTTCATTCCTTGCATATGAACGTCATAATGAGAAACACATCTCATGCAATGCATTATTACACTGACTTAGTTGGTGACTTCATTGACTTTGGAAGTATTGTGTCAGAGGACAATTGATCTCTTCATCAATGCTTTCTTGCCCTTCCTTGTAAACACAGTATCTCAAAAACACTTCAACAATCCATCAATATTTGCAAAAAGGCCCTCTGTAACTCAGTGGAGTCAAAGGACATTATATATTATGATCTTTCCTTGCTTGTAAGGATTTCACCAGAGTGCTTTAAGGGTTCTTTTTTAATCAAAAAGCACAAAGATGTCTGCTGACTCAAGTATGATCTATTAAATTATAAGACTTTTGCCCTCAAGTTAATCTCTTATTAAATTTCAACTAATTAGATGACCACAAAAATCCACCCTAAACCTATTTTTGACCCACCACTCTAATTTCACCATGAGGCACTTCCTCGCAGAGATACATACAGCCAGGCAGTAGCTCTATTTTTAATAAAGTGAGGGTGATTTCAGAGCAAATCTGTGTTTACGTCCTCTGTGCTCTCTGATGAGGGGTTGCTCAGTTCTCTGCGCTGCTGCTGGAACAACACAACAATCTTCTATTGTTGCAGCTTTGTGCATTGCGTTGGCAGCTCTGACAGCTTTGTTCAGCTGAACATGAGAGGAGATTGTTTGTGCTAGGGTGCTTCTGCCTTGACTTTCTTGTTGCTTCGCAGTTAATGTTTCTGAATCTTTTAAAACCTCTCTTTAAGTTCTGACAGGCAAACATTTTGGAAAATATTTTTGTGCCTGAACCATTTTGTCTAATTCCAAGACACTTTCATTTTAAAATATTCTTATCCCCTTCCACTTCTAGAGCCTTTAGTTTGTAGATTTAGAAGAGTTCTTCTGAGCTGTAGTCTGCTCTTGTGTTTTGTGAACAGACTGTCAGCAAACTAAGAGGATGAATCCTTTACGATCTAAAATTATAACTAATAGCCAAGGAACAATGGAGTTGGCTACTTGGGTACCTTTTCTCCTTATCCAACAGTAAAAACACCAGTAGATGCCATACTGAGACAAACTGAAATGGACTGCTTGGTGGAAACGCAGCTTTTGACAACCATGCTTGTAAAACCGTTGGATGAACATAAGAACATGATGTTAAATAGCAGGGTTATCGCAAGCCTTAATTCTTTTTATCATAGTTGTAACAGAGACACACATTCAGCTGTGTTGCTCATTCCACAAATGTGCGATCCTAGGTTAACTGGTGACTTTTTGTTGCCCTAAGGTGAGTGCGTGAATTGTCGGCACTGTGATTGACTGGCTACCAATCCAGGGTGCTCTCACCTCTCATCCAATATCAGATGGGACAGGCCCCAGACCTCCCAGACCTTGGTGATTTACTTTGAATTGCTGGGCTAGTATAGTAAATGGAGTTTGGATTGATATATGAAATAGCTATTCATGCAGACACGCAAGACAGTTCATCTTCAGGTACAAGCGTGTCTTTCTGCCAAATTTGACAAAAAAAAAAAAAAAAAACAGCCATGCGTTCTGTTAACATTGTGCTTGACCTTGTACTGCATCAGAAAAGACATTTGAGTCGAGTTTGAGTTTTGAAAAGTAATGACTTAACATGAAGACCAACTACCATGACCTTTGACAATTGAACTCCAAAATCAGATCTCCCTTAAGGTGTCATGTTTACAAGATTATCCAATGCTGACAGCTGACAGACGACCCCAAACATTTTACCCCCAGTCCTGGATACTGCCAAGGTAGTAGCTAGAGAACAGCTTGGAGAGTTTCTGTCCAACACATAAGAGGGCTTTAACAGTGCATTCAGCTCTGGGTAAATGATAGAAATGCCTCCATGACTGTGGCAAAGACGCAAAATACTCTAACCCTCCCAACTCCACTGGATCGCTGGTGCCCCCATGCAATAACACTTACGTTGTCATTTCTTTTCTCTGGAACAATGCAACAGGTCTTTATGGAGACAGCTGTGTTTGAAAGCTCACTCTTCTGTTGATCCACAAAGGGTTCAAGGTCAAATGTATCCCCTCCAAAAATGTTATAATCAGCCATGAAGTGCAGCGTTTCTTGTCATTATTTAATTTTTGTGAATCAACAGTAAAAATGAATGACTTAAAAAATCATTCAGTGGTTTTTTAAATTATATGTTAATGATTGAAATGTAGCTGGAATGCTATGTAACCTCCATTTTGCCTCTTAGAAGAAGTAGCAACTTCTGGTCAGGCTGTTGATCAATTAGATGTGTCCAACTTCTTCCTTTCTCATTTTCTTGACCATCCAAATAGGGGCAACCAAAGGTCAATAAAAGACAGGATAATTACAAGTCAGTTTTCAAATTAAGTAAAAATCAACTGCTTACAATCTGATGAGGTCCTTACTAACATTAGAGAAAATCTGTTTCCAGGAGAGGCACAAATGTGGGTGGAAAAAAAAGTCCTTGGCAGTTGTTCTTTTCCTTCTTCTAGTCAAAGCTTGAGGGAAACATATCCAGATGCTCATTACTGATATACATTAGATTTGTATAAAATTCTGCAAGATTCAAATTTTTAACATTTTTTTCATTTTGTCGCTGTCAAACTACTTTCAATACATCAATCTGACATCATTACAGCATAAATATTGTGGTAGCTCAGGCTGTCCAGAAAATAAAGATGTCTTTAACTTGATTCTGCTTGAAAAGGTTTGAGGTTTTTCAAGTATTACAACTAAAACAAATCCAGGGAAACTAAGGGGCCATTAAAACAGGGGACAAATTCAGGTGGATCCACACAACTTTTTAATCATATAGGCATATTGTCTACACTGATATGGCGTTTTGGAGCCCGAACACATACATTTTTTAAAAGTAGGTCCCAGAGTGGATGAATCTGAAAGTGGCCTTGCGTTTCTGTATCCACAACAAATACAGATATTTTCAGAACAATAACATCATAGTCCCTACTCTCCCTTAAACTGCATGCGAGAGCACTGACAACAACAGAAACAATGGTGGAAGACAGGATCACGTATGTGCTGCAGAAACTATTGAGTGTGTTCTGGCTTTTACAACAACATCTTCTGCTCCTCTAAGACCACCATGAGCAACAAGAAGACACGGAGAACAGCATACACCAGTGTTTGTTTACATTTCTCATGATGTATACGCATGCCCCATGTCTTCTTTGGTTTTGGCATGCTTGCAGCAGCATTACAGCGCCACACACAGGCCTGGCATATAAACCACAGCATTTTCAATATTTTCATGTGGATGGACACACTTCTTGTAATAATGCCATCTAAACAGAAAACATTTTAAAAAATGAAAACTCTTGATATGAACAGGGCCTAAAAGTAGCAGAAAATGTCTAGGAGTTGGAAGTGTTAAAAGAAAACTTGACTATATTTACACACTGACAAAACTCTTGGTTCATCAAAATTTTGTCAGCTGTTTTGTCCTTTACCAACCCTTGTCATACTTTGTACACTCGTCCTCTTTTAGAGCCTCCAGTTAGGATGAATTAGCTGAGTTGCAGATGTGCTCTGATGCGCCACAACACAAGAACACTCAGAATTAGGACATATTCTGCATTAGTGGCTCCCGTGAGGTAATGCCGACCTAAAATGGAAAAGGAATGTAATAGATTTCTTGATGTGAGGATAGGGCATGCTGTGTTTGGGAGAACTGAAGTCAGGCTTTTTGCAATGAAGTGGTAGTCAGTGAATAACTGTTATGTAAGAAATTAACTTGTAGAAATACTGTTTTATTATTTGAAAATCAGAATAATCTAAAATGTTACAAAGTTCATGCTGTCAATGCTCTACAGAAAAATGTTTGGTTTTACTGAAGAGAAAGATCGGAGGTAAAATATACATATGTTTTTTACTTCCCCTGTGAGAATGGACTTTTTTGCTTTAAGGAAAATAGTCAAGTACGATTTCACATCAACGTGACCATACTCCAGTTACCAACCTTATTCTCTCAGAGCTCCTCTTAGTTATACCAAAGACAAGTTGATCACTCTTACAGAGAATTTATTCATCTATTTTTATTGCATTTCCTCTTTATCTGCTTGACTTGCATCATATGTTTTTCAGTAGGAATCATACACTGTACATTTTTCTTACCATCTCCCTGGTGAGATTCTAATCAAGCTGAGCTGGTAGCAAAAAATAACACAGAGACCCATGCTGACCTTTTATAGCCAGAGGGCATTATAATTAAGAGCATCACCAGCAGGATGTCAAACATCGGAATCCAGCTTCTGTTGACTTCCCAAACTCTCATCTACACTTAACGGTATCTGGTCTTGCTGCTTGCAATACTTACCTCATTGTGTTCTACATTAAGAACGAACTGTCAAAGTTTAGACTATAATGAGAAGTAAAGTCGAGCTGAGCCAAGTTTAGCCAGTATCATGTGGAAATACACCTTTACATTTGCCGCTACACTGTTTTCATCATATAAAATTCTGCCAGCAGGGGGCTCTCAACAAAACAAAACAATTGCTAATGAGTCAAGACCTATATGTGTATTGACCCACAGTCACCTCCACCCACCTTCACTGTTTACTGTTGTCTGAAAAGAGTAAAATCTTTGCATAATGAGAGAGAAATTAAAAAAGGACCTCCTGGTTTGTGCTGTGATTCTGGGATTGGTCTTAGTGTGCATCATCAGAGGCCATTTTCCAGGTTATATGAAATTTATCATTGAAACGCAAGCATCAGTTTGATGTGGAATGTATACACCTCATGATTAAAATGTTTTTGTTTTTTTTTACCAAAGAAAAGATTATATTTACTGTCCAGATACAGTATTCTCTGAAGGCCATAATCACACATAAACTAGATGTGCCCAGAAAGCACAAACCCCAGTATTTTCAATATTGTTATTGGACTTTTTGTCAAAAATATGGATAACTGCGCTATATCGCAGTGTTAAGAAATCCCCCTTGTTCCACATCCATATTTTAATCACCACCAAAATCTAATCAGTTATCCTATGTGCCACGTCCAAAATTTCCTGAAAACGTAATCAAAATCCGTTTGTAGCTTTTTGAGTTATCCTGCCCAGCAGATTGAGAAGAGGTCTAAGTTAACTAGAAAAGCACTCAGAGAGCGCAGACCTCCGCCAAGGTGATCTGGATCAGTCCCAAAATGTAATAAGTTCTTCCATATCCCATTTCCAACAATTCCTGAAAATTTCATCCAAATCTGTTCAGAACTTTTCAAGTTATTTTGAACACAAACAAACAAACAAACAGACAGACAGACAGACAGATAAACGACGGCAAAAACATAACCTCCTTGGCAGAGGTAATTGTACTCTGGATGGAGTCAAATCCCTAAAAATGCACTCTCAGTCAAAAAAAAAAAGACTTAGTTTCAAAACCAAGTGTAAAAATGATGTTTCAGTAAATCAAATTCCAAAGTGTAACTGTATCAACTTTAACTCTGAACTTTTTACTCTGAACTTGTAAGTGACACTTATTGAGTCAATTGTGCCACCTGTCCTCCATTATTGAACAAGTACCAACAAGTGCCACAAGCCCACAACATGAAAACTGTTTTTATTAAATATGTGTGCTCTAACCATACATGGTAATTTTATTTTAGCTAATTTCCCTCATTAATATATAGTAAATAAATATAGCTATGTTTACACCTTCCATTATTAATATAGGGTTAACATTAAGTATGCTAGTTAAAATATACTCTGAGTGCATTTCTAACACTGCATAGAAGTGTTGATCAAAAGTCACACTGTAAAGTGTTACAAGTTTTGAAATTTAACTCAAGAAAGAGTCAACAATTACACTTGATGAGCGTTATATAGCACCAACTCTCCAAAAGAGTGAAAACACTTTGAGGTTTGGACCCATGAAAACACTTAAGAAGTGTTAATATTGTTGGTAACAAACTAACAAGCGCCCAAATATAACTTGTTTGGCAGAAGTTAATATACTTTTGTTTTTTCAGATTATTCATGTAAGTGGTGCAACCAAGGCAACAGGTTTCCCAGTTTAAAATGTGTAGATATATTCATTGTCACATTCTGGACACGGATCAGTAACAAACATAAAGTAATAACAAAACTAGAAAACCTCCACCAAGGCATTTCCAACATGGTGAAGTGAGTTACTGTCAAAATGCAGGAAACTTCCCTAGCTTGCACTGTTAACAAATCACTGAAAAACGTCCTGGATAAACCTGGATTTGGATCACCACCAAAATCTAATCCGTTATCCCTTCTCTGTTGAGAAATTGCGTTATTAGTGAAAATGTGAAAATCTGCCCTATCTCTCGCTGTTAAGAAATTCTTTTTAAATTCCAGGATCTGTATTCTGATTACCACCAAAATGAGTTATTCCTTGTGCCATGGCTAACATTCCCTGAAAAAGTCATTGACATCTATTGATACCTTTTTGAGTTCTACTGTTGACAATCACACAAACAAAACATATGCTGGCAAAAACATAGCGTCTTTGATGGAGGTAAAACTTGTTTGTTAGTTTGATTTTTAGTTTGGGCAGTGTTCGTATATCACATCTGGCATCAAATATCTAAAAACAACTACCAAGTCTATGGTATCTGGGTAGAAGTGGTTATCCAGAGCTTTTCTTGCCTTATCTTTTTCTTGCTAATGTAGCTTAATAGCGCAGAACTAATTCAATTTGTACAATGACCAATCATCCCTTTATGTTAGTCTTCCCACTTTACTTAAAGTAACAGCCTCTGAATGGGATTTAAAGTGACTCAAAGTGCCACCTCAGTGATCAGTGCACTTAAATTCCAGCACTAACTCTCTGTAACCTTGACACGACTTTCTCCTTTTTTTCCTAAAACCTTGCAGTCTGATCCGTCTGTTCCTGCCCCCTTTGCCTTGGTTAAGATCAACATTTTCCAGGCTGAAGTAAAGAGATTACGCGGGCACACTTTCCACCCTCCCCCAGTTTTTCAGCATGCTTGCACCGGATCAGGTTCTTCCTCAAATTCTTGCCTGTAACTTATGCTCCTCTGCATCCAAATGATGTGTCTTTTGCAGCAGAGGGAATCAGGTCATTCCTACTCCAAGGGATCAGGTGTCACCTATGCTTCCTTTGTCTGCAGAACATGGAAATATGTGTGCTCTGGGCTGTCTGCAGGGTCTGTTGGGATCTCAGTTTCACTTTAAACCCTTTATGTTCAGCATATTTAAAGTTTTACCACTCTCTAAATAGTTATGATTGAATGCACAGTAGTCCTAACTACATTTCTTTAAATTCTTATGCCGAGGTCAGACTATACAATTTTTTTTATTGGTTGTGATGGTAACTGTGTCAGATTAGGTGACCACAGAGCCATAAAATGGTGGTGAGACTTGTTCAACAAGCATGGCACACTACATGATTGAAATCAACTGCATATAGCAATTGACATATAATACTGGAGGGAGGAGGGCTGACACTGAAGATGGCAAACAAACATGCTGTATTTGATTAATGACAGAATAGCTTGATGATATGTCATTTACCAAGATGCTAAGGTTCCTGTGCTGTTTCTCACCAACAATTCACTTTAAGCAGTCTGGTGGTAGCTCCTCCACAAAATATCGTAAAGGCAGAGATGCTGTTTCAAAGCTTGACAAACTCCTTCTCGTAGTTCTGTTTTCATCTGTGTGTGCTGCACAGGTGTAAACAGGTGGAGGAACACATAGCCATTAGCTGCATCGTTAGATAGTGCCAAACACAGAGACCTCCTAGAGGAAAATTAAAGCACTCTGAAATTTTTCGCCAATCTTATCCAACATGTTCTTGTGGCTCATTATGGAAAACTAATTACTCAAAGTAACTGTATCGGTCAACAGCAGTGTATCTTACCTGTGGCCTTGAAGGTGTAGCACTGCTGGAAGCCTTTTCAGCCACTTCACTGACTATTGTCAAGAACCTGATACAACTCAACTTCAAAAATACTGAAATATCCCTTTAAGGTTAAATATAAAGGTGAGGCATGAATAAAAAGCCATTGCAAAATAGAATAATTTATTTTAGAGAGCTACCATGAATAGGTCCATAGTGTTTCTTTCCAGATGTATACAGTGAAGTTCACATTGTAAATCTGACAGATGATATTTTTCGACCGACTGTCTAAGTTTTTTACACTATGGGTCCAACTCCAGCACAGCAAAAGTAAAGTCCCATTCAGCTTATGTAAATATCCAGCATATTCAAAAGTGTTGTAGAAAACATCTTATCATAACATATGTATGTACTCTGATCATAAAACACATTTCAATCATTATATTAAGTCCATGTTACACTGTAACATGAGGAACACACGAAGGCTGTGACCAAACTGCAAACTCTCATACTAATCATTATTAATGTGACGTGAGTGTGTTGTTTGTTTAACATTTTCCAGATGTATACTAGACTGTATGCTAGCAGCTCTACAAACACCCATTAGCAGAGTTCACTAAACAGTCTATGTGGTTTCAGAATAAAAGTGACCATGTTGAAATATTATTTAATTTAAATCTGGCTTAACACCTCTCCACAATGTAGCTATATAATTATACAAGTTTAATTGTTATTGAATTTGAAAACTGAGCTCATGATTGTGCAGCTTGTTGCTCGCTAGTTGCTAGTTTAGCCAATGTAGCCTTGACCAGAAACACTTAAAAAAAAAAAAAATCAGTTGTTTTAGAAAATGGGCCTTTACCCTGGGTGAAACAGCATATTAGCCATTAGCTTAATAACATATGTCCTAAATGAATGCAACCATCAGTTGTCATGTTGCGCACAGCTTTGCACACTTGGTGTCCACACTGCATCCATCCAAAATGTAATTCCATGTCCTGTTTTCCCTTGTAAACAGTTGATCAAGTGCTTCGTCTGTACAGCTGGAGAAACAGATGTGAAATGTACGACTTAAAGGGTTGTTAATACACACCTCTCTGTGAGCCAAATAATGTGTCTCCCTCGAGAATGAATGTAAATAATTTCACTCACTGAATAGATGGATGCTAAGCTATCACAGTGTTAAACAGACTAAAAGCTCTGCAAAGTAAGAATGGTCAAAGAAAACCAAAAAACTCCCTCCAGCACATCGTCAAAATCCTTCTGTGGATGGAGAGGAAAAAGGAAACGGGGCCTAGAGACCAAAATGTTGGACCATCATGCTGCGTTGCTTGTGGGCAGTTGGGACACTTTCATAGGTTTCAATGTATAAACCTGATTTTGTCGCTGACCTTTGCACACGTCATGTTCAGTTAGGACAAGTTGTAAGCAGTTTCCAGTATACTGAGTATGTTGTAGTACGTAGTATGCAGTTTAAGACACAGCCAGAATCTCACATGACACTCCTTGTTGATGCATTTCATGTACAATACATATGTCCTGTTGTGAAACATTAAGTGAAGTTTTTTTTTTTCTTTTAATAAATACACAAGCAAGCTGACATTTCCACCCTTACTAGAAAGATTGGAAAATACACACTTTCAGATGTCAATTAGGAGATTTTAGTCTCTAAGCAGCCAATTTCATGTTGACATTTTGATCAGAAAACAGAATTATGTTAAATAGGAAAAAACATATCAGAGCTTGTAGTGAAAACAGTATCATAAATCACTTGCAAACCTGCTGTAAATCTATTTAGCAAAGTCATCACACCTTTTACAAATGCTGTTTAAAGAGTAACTAAACCCCAGAACCTCTTTTAACAGATAAGGACCCATGCGTATAGGTATTTCGTAGTATTGCTGATCTTTGCTTTGATATAGTAGGATTGTGGGTGGTATATTTTTGTTACCCAAGATCACAAATACACCGTGTTTTTTTTTAAAACACGGTTGATATTGTAAGACCTTGTGTCTTCTAAAATGAAGAAAAATAAAACAAAACAAATAAACAAGTTTGGAATTGAACTAAGCACAATAAGTAAGAAAATTAGTGCTTGGTAGATTATTTCTTTGTTGAAGCGAATAAATCTTATACAATTGGGAACCCTGTTTATTTCCCTTTCATATGGAGCCACATTTGTTAGGAACATGCATTTGTGGGTTGAGCAGTAGAGCCGAGTATGTGTACTATTAGGTGCAATCAGGCACCTAATTGGCACCTGATTGTCAGCAGTTGTAGGCCCTGCTATGGTGGTCAGGTAGTGTCTGCTACAAGAATCAACATGCTTGTTTGACTACTCTGGATAGGACCCCTGCAATAGAACAGTTTCAACGTGGTATTCAGCTAAACCAAGTTGCAGCACTATTCTGAGTGAGCCCTAGAACCATCTCCAAACTGAAGGTCAAATTCCATAAACCGGGGGATGTCAGAGACAGGCCGCAAAATGGGCGTCACAAGAAGACGACATCCCAAGAAGACTGTTTCCTCACCCTATCAGCACTTAGAACTGTAGGTAGTTTTCAACAAACTACAAGACAATATGCTTGACAGCTCTTCACACAGACAATCTGAAACAGACTGTATTCAGTCTATCTCTGGTGTCATGGGGCTGCCAGGAGGTCTACCATGGCTTCCCTTCACCACCAAGACAGCTCTGTTTGTGCAACTTGAATGATCTACTCCACTAAACAACTGAGCATTTTCAATTGACCTACCTGGCTGAATAAAGGTTATCAATATTATTAAATGACACCCAACAAGAGCCAGGAGTAGAATACGATGTTTGGCATTGACAGGGAGGGTTTGGCAGATTTTTCATTGGTGCAAGTCACATACTCAGCTCTTCTGCTCAACCCAAAAATGCATGCTCCTTACACTTGTGGCCCCATTTAAAAAGAAAATAAGCAGGCTTTCCAATGTTTCTTGCAAAGAAGCATTACTGCAACAAGGACATAACCTACCAAACACTGATTTCCTTACTTTTTGTGCTTAGTTTATTTAATATAACTGTTCAGTTGGTTTATTCAAATTTAGGTTTAATGATGCAACTCAAGATGAATTCACTCACCTTCCTAATTTCAGTTATTTGGTGCCAATTAAAGAGAATTTAAATACTTCCAGTCGTATTCTTTTTTTCAGCAGACAGGAGTTTTTGTTTTCAAACCTTTTGTCGTGAAAAGGCAACTTTTAACTTTGGCACTTACAACAAGCAGATAACTTGCCCCTGTCCTGTTCATGATGTTTTAAAGTCATTTTCTGAAATTTAAAGGTAGATGGTCCTCAGTCGAAACTCTGGAGTTTAGTTACTCTCACAGTCTTTGTAACCTGGACTTTTTTGGTAGCTATTTTATCAAAATGTTAAATGCAGCTATGATAATTTGAACCAAGAAGATTTGTGCATTTGGTCCTCCATCATATTCTGTGAAAACACAAAAGCAAAAAGGTGCACATTAGCTTGTTCATCTATTCCACATGAGCACCAACACACAATCAACACATTCCCCAGACTACTATAAAAGGTGCCACAATGCTTTAATGTGTTTCATAACATCGTCACTAGCCATGTTCTGAAAATGTTTGAGCTTGAAGCTGATTGATATAAATATCTGGTAAACAATATGAGACAAGTACATATAGTAACCACATTATGCAGTTCCAACAATGATTAGGCAGAGTGAAAAACTCAAAGGCAGCAGAGGGCTACGTCAACCTCATGGTGCCTCTCTTCATGTCAGAGTCTGTTTCTCACTTGTCCATGTGTCATATTATCCCATCAGAGCTGGTTCTCCATTGTACAGTCTCAGCAAACCAAGTGGTCCATACTTTTATGGTGCTAACGTGGTTGTTTCCATAAAGCTCTCATGTAAAACAATAAAGTGTTTTTAAAACAAGGTTTTCTTTTTTCAGAACCTCAGGTTCCCCCCTGTTTTCATACTTTCAAATAAATGAATTCAAGCAACGCATAAAACTTTCAAATGATTGTCTTTTCAATATAATACATATCACATGAATGAACCAAGCATACCCTCACGCACAGTCATACACTCTTCACAGAGGAGAAAACGCTGTTCAAGATGCCTGCAATGCTTAATAATGAGCAACAACTCTGTCAGTTAGACAGAAAATGAAACAAAGGAGGAAATAAAAAAAGAGCAAAATACAAATAAACCAACAACAACAAACTCAAAGACTCATCCTCAGGGTCCTGTTGTTATTGGAAGGTGATCTGTGTGTCAAACAAAAGAGGAGAAGCCAGCGGTAGGTGCCTGCGCGGTGCAGCCCATGCTGCTGGGGGGCCGGTACAGGGTGCTGTGCTGGCTTGGGGGATCGGAGGACAGCAGGGAGGGGGTGGGAGTCCGGCTTCCCTTCGACCTAAACAGGGTGCCCTGGCCCTGGCACTGGGGCTGGGGGGATGGGGCGTTTTGGGGGAGGAGAGGGGGCAGTGGGGGTACTGGTGGGGGGTGTGGTCGTGACTCCTGCTCGACCAAAGGCTCGGGCTGGGCGTAGCCGTATGCTGGTGGGCGAGAAACGCCCTTCTGCTGCCGCCGCCAGGAGTTGTAGTAGGTGGGGTCGCTGATGTAGTGGTTGACGAAGGAGTGGGTCTTCTGTCGGCTCTGATCCATCTCATACTCGCTGTCGCTGCCCTGGAGAAGGACAGCAGATGAAGAGCAATCAAAAAAGTGGAAACATCGGTGTCACTAAAAAGGAATCTGGTGAGAGTGCTACTTTCATAAGCTGGGTATAATGATTCATTCTAATGCTGGTCACTGTAAAACTACATAATACAGGGTCATGACAAAGCAGGATTGATCTATGTGACAATGGGGACCTTCTAATCCACACACATCCATCAGAGATGTTCCAATACCATGTTTCTTTACAATATGGATTCAAATACCATGTCTCTATAGTCGACCACTACCGTGGCACTCTGACACCAGGGCAAATAAATCTGTTGGAGAACTCAAGATTACTTGTTTGTTGGGAAGAGTACTGTGGAATCTGACAAAATTCAAGTAACCTGTTATCTTCTTACTTTTTTAAATAACCTTTTGCAGCAAAGACAAGTTTTCTTTTTGTTTTTTTGCCAAAGAAAAGAAAACACTGCAGCATTGTTTCTGTTTCATTTTTTTCTGACTTTAATGCACCTGGCTGTATACCATCAGAAAATCAACACAGCTGTGTCAGTGCACATGCGTAGCTAGCTCAATCAGCTAGAGCATTTAAGTATTCGGAATTATACACATCATGGTAAATAACAGGCTCAACAGGCCTTGCAATTTTTTAAAGTGAATGTTAAGGATATTTTTAAGTGTAAGTTAACAATAAATAAATTAGCCACAACAACAGTGATCAGCCAAGCCCCTACGAGGAAAAAATGGTGTAAAGGAAAAGTTATGTGTCATTGTTATATGGGCCAATAGAGCTGCATAATTTAATGAATTTGAGGTTAAAACAATTTTATGACCCATAGGTCATAGCACAAGAGAGGATTGATTAGATTTTAGTGGTGATTTTTTGTGCCAAGCACTAAGCATTTTTGTGCTAAGCACAAAAAACTGTGTTTTTCATAAGGTGGCTTTAAAAAATATCATACACTAATATTATCTCCATTGTTTTTTAGGCCTTATTTTTTTCAAACCAACATCAGTCCTAATCAGACACATCAAATATTCATGATTTTTTTTTAATCCTTTAAAAAAACCAGGTTTTGTCATGATCCGAACATGTTTTAAGATTAAAAAAACATTTTTTTTCAGTAAACTACATGCAAAGTAATGTTTGTGTTGGGATATGTCAATTATTAGCAGCAAAATTGTTTTTTTAAGCATTATTATTTACTGTGCAAAGTCAAATACTAACACTCAAGTCAAATACTAACATTCATATGATTAAAATGATGCCGTCTGGTGGAGAGCAGTTAAAAGTGATCAATTCAAAGGTGAAAGTTTCGTATTGACACCCAGATTTTTGCACTTAACAGAAATTGAAAAAATGAAGAATGAAAAGCGTAAGGATGGAGCCACTGTGGCAATAATGCAGGATGATACCAGCACCAGTACTGACCTCAATTTCTGCCTCTCAGTATCGGAACACCTCTGACATTAGTAACTATTACTACAATGATTACTTAAAATTACTATTGAGTATATTTCTTTCCCACAGGCCTACCCAAAGCTTTGTGGAGCACAGAAGTGATAACTGTACACAAGGGAGTCCTAGAATTGGACAGAAACATTGTTTACATGATTATTTGCCTCACGTTGTTGCATTTAAACACCAGTTTCGCAGGTTGAAAATATTTATGTTGGTAAATCTTGACATCGCTCCAGCATGACGAGCCGTCTGAGACAGTAACAAAGAGCTAACTGCTCTCACAGACGACATTACCACTTGGCACATTTGTGAGTCTGACAAGTGCCTGCCCTCTTACTGCTCCACTGAGACAGCACAGCTTAACAGATGTTGGAACAGCATTTATTTGCACAAGTGGCAGATAAACAGTGGGAGGCCATGCAGAAGAGAAGAACAACACTGGTTTGTGTGTCCCAAGGGAGCAGTGTTTGTTCAAACCAGGTTGAGCAATGTTTTGACTGTGCAGGTACCAGATAAATTGGCCGTTGAGACCCTGTGTGAGTGTGGGAAGACAGATGTTCACGATCTGCAACAATCAGCAACTCTGCTTCTTGTCATCCCACCTCTATTCTAGCCTCCCTATTTCTATACAGGACCTCCCTTTTGCATTCACACACATAGACAAACACACTCTGGATGGTTCAGATCATCACATGATGAGCCAAGCAGGCCCAGATTGACATAGCATTTCCTGTTTGTGAGAAATTAATTAGTTTTGAGGACATTTCAGATCACATGGGACATGAGAATCAGCCCAGCGCTAACTTCCCATGGGAGGGATCAGTTTCAAAACTCAGATGTCAGCTTTGACTGGCCTACGCCAACAGATGCGATTTAATTTTGAGATGATGCATTGGTGGCAGATTGTTTTTCTGTGTATAATTTGTTTATTCTTTGAAATTCACTTCATAGCTTTCTAGTTTTTGCATCCAAAAGAAGTCGTGATCAGGGCAAAATCAAATGGAAGTTTGCTCGAGGAGAGAAACAGCGAAGTGAGGTCTTATTTCAGGCTCATTAACACATGCATAAAACTACAAAGAAATCCAGAATTTGAGCATCATGTGTGAACACAAACGCCAAGAATATTCACCCAGACCTTTTTTTTTTTTGCTGCCAGCCCCCTAGTAGTTTCACATCCCCCAACCTTCCTCTGCCTTACTTCAAAGGTGATTTTAGCCTCTCTTCAGAGGGCTCAAACCCCCCTTGATTTCATATCAGCCCCCTGAAATCATACCAAATAGCAGCCTAAACACAGGTTTGCCAACTTTCACACATGGCTGTAAGTACAATTGAGGACACCAGTGTGCCCAGTGTGCTAACAAATTTACTGTTACAAAAACCAGACAAAAAGTAAAGCAAATTATTATTTTTTGTTTAAGATGTTACATTTTCTTGCATTCCTGAACAGAAAAAAAAATGTTTTAGTGGTTGAGTGTTATGCATGATTATATTCAGACTTCACAGAAGAGTCCAATGAGCTGGCTCAAATTTGGGTATTAAAGGTGAATTTAGTTTGGAATTCCTCATTCCTGCTAAAAATGTATGTCCAATAACGAGAACATTTTCAGTTTTCTAAAAGTTTTAAAATTATTTCTAAAAAAAGTTTTCTTGTTCTTATGACAGGTGATCTATTAAATTTGTCAAGCCTTGTATACCATGTATATATATTTTTGTATCCTGTCTGGTGAGGTTCTGAGAACGTTGAGCCAGTACTAAAATGAAACTGAAGGTCAGTGCTACCTCTCAAATGGTGAGAGATTTTCAGAGAGCATTGTCAACCAGAGTGTCATGAGTTGGATATTTGACATGGAAATCATACTCAGCTCAATAATTCTAGAGCCTATAGCCTTTTTTTGTACATGCAACCCTGATATTATCAGGATACTACCTGGGCAGCTTGCCTGGGTAATGCCCTGACATGGTCATTCAAACAGCTGGGAGTATGCCATGCTGGACGGAGTGAATGTGAAGCAGTAACACGATGTTCACAATGATTACAACAGAGGAAGAAAGCTGCAGTGTTTCAGCTCTGTATCCAACTGCAGCTTTAGACGGCTCTTTGGATTGGAAAACAGACCCGTAAGTGATGGTTTTGGGGAGATGCTCTACAGAACTGATGATGTGCAGTTGAAAGAACACTTTCAAATGTCCAGATGCACGTCTGAGTTTGTGTTCCTTTTTATTTTGTTGTTTTTAACCTTTATTTAAAAAAAAAAAGAAGAAGCCCATTGAGATCAAGATCTCTTTCACAAGGGTGACCTGGCCAAGAGGTTAGCAGCACACATCATGAAAAAAAACATATTGAATGGTGGTAATATACATAAGTTAGAATACACACAGTTTTTGTGATTGCAAATTTTTTTGATAAAGTGCAGTTGTTACTCCCCTTACAATCAGATAAACTGCTCCTGCAACAGTGGCTGTTTTAAATTTCCTGTCAAATCTCCATTTTCTGGTTTTGCGCCAGTTACACAGGATGATGTCATCAACCCTCCCCATTCGCCTCAGTGAATTACCTGGGCTATTCACTGCTGCATCCAGCTCACTCAGACTTTACCCCGGTAAATTACTAGGTGGGAGGTGCGAGGAAACTACAGATCCAAGTGAAAAACTTGACTGTTTGTATTTACACATATGGAAAGTCTGGATCATTTCAGGGTTTTGTTTTTGTTTTTTACAAGTGTGGATGTAGTTTATGACTCCCTAATCTCCCCTCCTATGAATAATATTTTGTCTCTCTGCATAGTCTCTCTATGTAGTATTGACATTAATGGAAAAACAAAGCACCAAGTAGAGTCAAGCTGGAGCCACAAATATAGGAGCACCATATTGTTATCGAGTAGACACCATTGAAAGTCTTTGTGCTAACATCAAAAGATAGAGGAGATACATATTGTTGCTTTTACTGTGTCACCTTGGGCTGCTTCTACTGGAGATTAAAATGACAACATCTGCAGGTCAGGGTCACTGCTTACCTGTGAGTCTGAAATCTCTGAAGGTTTCTCTGTCAGACTGCTGCTCTCTGCGGGGATCAAGTCGTTGTACTTTGTGCTTACATCCTCATCTGAGTAGTGCAGGCTTCCAGGGCTCGGCCTCGGTGGAGACCTGCAAAAAAGTAGATCGGGAAAAAGTGTCTGTGAGAGATAGAAGGAAAATTGTGGGAGAGAGAACTACTGGTTATATAAGGTTTTGATACTTGATCACCATCATATTTCCCTGCAGGGATCTCAGGCTGGTTTTCAAGAGCTCCCTCTCTGCTTTGATAAGTTGTTTGAGTAAACATAAAAGGCTTCATCATTGCTGTGACTGACAGCTCTCAGATGACTAATGGGAGGCTGTAAAATAGGTCTTAAAAATGAAGATGCCTCACATCCAGCAGGGGGTTCAGTTGGATCGAGGACTCATTGATTATGGAAATAAAAACGATGGCCTAGTTCAGAGCAACAGAGAGGGCTATTTGTGTGTTCCAAAAAGCCACTTATTCAAGCAGGGACAAGATTAAAATTGGTCTAATGTTGGAGAGATCTTTGCAAAGTGTCAATTTTGCTTAAGCAGAGGGTAAGTTTGTCTAACCTCGAGCATCCCTGTGATGAACAAATAGGATAATACCTTACATGCAACCTCCTAAAAGTGCTTGATGTGGTGATTAGAGAGTAGCAGTGTGAGTCAGTCAGAGATTTGGACCTCCTGCAGAAAAAGCAGCGTAACTAAGCATGGCCCTGAGCTCGTTGGAGTATTATAAAGTTCTTTTTACGAACGCAGGTCAAGTAAAAAGACCCCCAGCTTCCTTCAGCTGCAGTCATTAAGCCCATAAAAGTGGGAGTGGAGGAAAACATCTGCGTGGACAATTATTTCTCGTCTTCTGCAGTAATGACCGTGGCTCTGTTCAAGGTCTGCTGAGAATGAATCGAATGGTCAGAGGGCTAAATGTGGACCCTCACATCACTGAGCTACATCAGTATGTAACTAAGGCCAACGAGGCATTAAAAAGAGGACCATTTGCTTTTAGAAAGAAGATGACAGGAAATAAAAACCTAGGATGAGCATGAAAGTGAATGTTTAAATGATGTGAAATGGATGAAAAGTGTTAGATGTGTGGGGCAGAAAAGATGGGCATAAAAGCTGTGATGTCAAGTGTAACATTCAGGCTAAAACAGAAACAACCTTGGCTACCTCAAATACTGAAAAAGACTGTAATATTCTGAACTTTTTTCCTTTTCTGTCTTACAGTTTTTCTCCACTTGTTTGGCTCATTTCTTGAAACAGAAATTACATTCTCAAAATAACATGGACAAACCTTCAAAGCACCTGGCAATTGTTCATAACAGAATTGTATTTCTCATTCATTTCATCAAATTGCAAATGTCTTAGTACATGTCTCAGTGCCTCAGGACATCTTTGCAAATGATTAAGTACAGGTAGCCTACTGTTAGCACAGTTAACCTACATTTAGCACAATTCCCAAGTGCATAGATCTTGTTGATCAAAACTGATTGTTGATTCTCAGTCTAATGGTCAGTCTCTCCAAAACATGCCAGCATTGTTTCATTGTATAAGTCATCACATGCACAACAGTCTGTTCAATTGTCAAAATT
Organism: Cetoscarus ocellatus; assembly: GCA_037902135.1. Classification (NCBI taxonomy): domain Eukaryota; kingdom Metazoa; phylum Chordata; class Actinopteri; order Labriformes; family Labridae; genus Cetoscarus; species Cetoscarus ocellatus. The sequence continues at coordinate 856,471 of JBAMNC010000741.1, read as the reverse complement.
AATCAAGAACATAATAGTTCTTATCTAATGTTAGTTGTGAAACTCCAGCTTTATTTACAGTACTGTAGGCTACATGTAATTTTTCTTGGTTTTTGTTTATGCGTTTGTGTTACAGTATTTTATGCTGTATACATTTTCTTTTTACTCTGATGTATGGAAGTTACTTTATGTCGGTGAATACAGTTTTATCCAATTGCTTACACAATAAAATTATATGCATCACACAATTATTTAAACTGACACACAGAGAGCAAAACCTCCTTTCAAGTCTCCCAACCTCTAAACACATTTTCTGCTTTACACACATTTTGCAATTCAAAACGACACTTTTTACTGTAAATGCACTGAACACGATTTTCTGCATAAGACACAACAATCTGACGTAAAGTCATGTTGCCATTTGAAACACTGCTGCCTAATTATTTTTCTTGCCTCCTTTTTTGCTTTAAATGTTTTCTGCACATTTTTTCTGCAGTTTTCTTTTTCAGTTTACTATTTTTTGCAAGCATATTTTTGTCAACTCCAATGTAAATACATATGCTGTGCATATGGTGCACTGACTTGTATGTGTGTATATCTGCAAATATTTCTGTGCATGTGAACAATCTGAAGAATTTTCTACATTCTGAACCGAATCTAGTGTTATAGCAAAGCATACTAAAGATGAAAGTGCTTTTCATTCTGCCCAACAGCGTGTAGTTTGTTCGACAAAAATCTGGTAATGTGAATGAAGTGTGTGCCATTGGGTGCTAAAGTTTGATTATGATAATACTATATAGTTTTGGTTGCAGTGCTTCATTTTGCAGGACATAGGTATTTGCCGTTTGGGTGTGTGGTTTTGTGAATTGTGTTACAGTAGGTATTTTGATAAAACCAGCCTTGTTTGCAAAATTGTGTTTTAGAAAAAAATATCTATCTATCTATATCTAAATCTGTATCTCTCTATATCTATATCGGTATATCTATCTATATATCTATAATAAGTTGAAACTAACAAAAGTAATAATAAATAAAAATTGACTGAAAATTAACTAATGAAAATCAGACATTGCTTTTAAATTGTGGTTCAACAGAATCATTTTCATCATGTGAAGAACTACCTTCTCTCCCAATGTTGACAAATCCTTGAATTCCTGGATCTGCATCCAAATTTGGATTACCACCATTATCTAACCACTTCTGTCTTGTTTCTTGACCAACATTGCCTAAAATGTCATCATAATTTGTTAAGAACTAATCGAGTAATTAAAGGAAAAGTCGAAATCTGCCCTATCTTGTGATGTTAATAAATCACTGAAAATAGTTCCTCGATTCACATCCAGATTTAACCTGACTTGCCAGACGGACAGTTCCATATATCTGCCTCGGAAATATTTCACTACTTCATCTGGAGAAGAGCCCATAGAAAATGTTTTCAGGGGCGGAACCTTCAAAAACAACTGCAGCTGGTGATTGGACGATTGGTCTGCCAGTCACACGCATCACAGACCAATCATATCAAGCCAAAGTATGACGTAGCAGCTCGACCCTGTTGTAAGCAGTTAGCTTAAACTACGTTTCAGTCCTTAGACTATCGTCTTACATTAAATTATACCACATAGCTGTATCATTTACCACTTATATGTGACACAAACCTCGTCAACAACAATCCCCAATTTCTCTCAAGAAACTTCTGAGGAGAGCATATTTCACCTTGTATCGCTGAGTAAACACGACTACCATAGACTAACCGGCACTGTCCGCGGAGGATTTTCACATTCTCTCCCAGTTTCCCTGCAGTGATCCCCGGTCGGGAGAAGACCAAAACCATGATTTCCCGTAAGAGAGGTTTAAGTGACGTTCTTTGCTCGTCTTTTAAAGAAGAAATAGAGTCCATTTCTGATAAAAGCGCAGATGTCTCCGCATCCACGGAGACAGCTTCAGAAGCCGCCATTCGTTTCAAATGTGCAGTCACTTCCCGCTGATGTCACATCGTCAGTTCCCGCCTTGTTCCCCTGATTGGGCTGTTAAGCATTTAGCCGGTGAAGTCGTTGGACAGCGGAGGTTAGCAAGATGGTACTGCAGGATTTCATACAATGAATCAGGCAGGTCCATCTGCTCTGCAAGGTTAATCCAGATTCAGATTCAGACCCCCTCTGCCCCCCTGTATGGCATGATTACAATTTAAACTTCCTTATTGTCATTTCTGCTGGCTGCCTCTAATGAGAGTCTGACGTCTTTGGTTTCCGAGGCACGGAAATGTTTTTTGATTCCAATCCTCACACAGAAACTCTTATTTTTTTAACCTCATGTAAACTTGCCGACTGTAAAGGGTTCCATCACTTGAGCAAGGTTCACAGTAAAAGACCTGTGCTTTAGAAAGAAGACTGCAGAAATAAAGACCAGGAGGGGCTTGAAAGTAAGTGGATAGAAAATGTCAGATGTGAAGGCCAAATAGATGAGAGTAAAATGCTGTGATGTCAAGTGTAGTCTTAAAAACTAACATACACTGGTACGTATAAGTGGGAGAGAACTCCCTGGGAATGCTGAGACGAGAACTATGAAGAATGCAACATGACAATGGCCATGGAAGGGTCTGACACAACAAAAGGAAGGCCCGTCTCCTTTGGGTTGCATGAGATGACGTGTGGGGGTGGACAGTAAAGAAAAAAAAAACTGTTTAGGATTCAGACAAGGTTAAGTCAGACATTAAAAGGATGAAGCCACGTGACTGTGCAGGAGGGGGGTTGGATCTTGCAGCTGATCACACTCCTCCCTGTGAGCTGTGAATTATTTAGGAGCACTATATTTCTCCCCTTTCCTTATCAGTCTCATTCATCCTTCCCTCCATTGCCTTTTCAAATATCCCAAGGGGGAGCCCTCCCACTCCTCATCCTCAGTCTACAGATCATTAGAAAAGAGTATGCTAGCAGATTGAGGCTCTTCAAAGCGAGGGGAGCGGCGCAAGACCCTTTGATCCCGACATCTTTGGGCAGTATGGTCAAGAAGAAAACAGCACTGATTCCCCTTGCGTACCCTTAATGCAGCCCTTCTGGCACATTCCTGCACTATGTGTGCAAAAAACAACACCTTTTCCCCATTTAGTGGGACATAAAGCAGACTCTGAACCCCCATCCCCTGACGTACACACGTGACTTTCCATGCAGTCACCAAATGTGTGACCCATGACTCCGCAAGAGACGTTTCCATTTGCTGCATGTGCTAAAATTCCTCTTATCTAATGTTTACCTAAAACCACAGGGTTAGCATGCCAAAGTCCAACTCGGCGGGGTGGAAGGACATGTTCTAGTACCAGTTGTGTAGTGCTCTCACAGTGCTGCACTCGAGAGAGACTCTGGGCTGAGGGCCAAAAGAACATGGCCGGATCGGACTCATAAGCACTCTTTGTCTAAAGCGGTGACAGACGGACAAAGAGCACATGCGCAAGCTCATGAATGCTAATTAGCTGCTATTGTTCTGGCCCTTTATTGGAAATTGTTGCTACTGACAAATACTGAATATCAACAAGGGTAGCAGAAGGAAGCCCAAATCAGCAGTCAGGCTTCTTGAGGTTTGGTTTGCTCTCTTAGGACCAACAGAGTTTTGTAAGAACTTAATCAATTCCTCTAGAACAGCAAGTAATAGACCAGCTCCTTTCACAGGGAAATATTTGCAACAGGGTGATAGTGGCTCAGTGGTGGAGTGAGGCATCAGGTGCATTCAAATGTCATTGTGTCCTAAGGCAAGACACTTAGCCATATACTGCTCCAAGTATTACATCAGCCGAATAATTAGAGGTGGTAAGTCGGGGTGTAGTAGTGTTTGTATCTGTCCTGAACTGCCTTGGTTTGACCGTCATGGTTTGGTGCATGCAGACGCCCAATAAATACACATGAGTAGAAAGAAAAAGGCAATTATACATTAATCTGTGTATAATAGGGACCAGTGATCATCAAGTAGTGGGGTCATATCGGAACATCACATCTGGCCTCCAGAGAATTATCAAATGTTATGGGGTTACAGACTGTGGTTTTAAGGGTATGTTTTTGTCTTGAATCCCTTACATACTAATTAGCCTACTTTAGAGGCACAGGTAGTTTATGAATTATATAAAAAAAACATTTCTGAGTTTAGTGTCTCTCACCAATGGTAACACTGACATGACATACACAAACAAATCACAAATATTTATATATTTTTAATGATTATGATCAATGATTAAGGTTTACTGCTTGTTGTAGCTGCAAAGTATTGACATTATAGTCATAAAAACATATGATACTGTTTTATATGTTTTCCTTTTTTTCTAATTTTAATCCCACTTGACTATATATTTATTTGTTTCTGAAATCAATCAATCTTTATTTGTATAGCACCAGTTCATAACAGGTGTTATCTCAAGGCACTTTACAATAGAGCAGGCTGAAGCCATACTCTTCATTTTTAAGATGCACATATATGCATACATACAAATACATATAAATATTTGTATACACACATACATACATCCAGAGATGTATCCATTCAGGCAGAGACAAAGGGACTAGAAATAAGAATTTTTGATATCGACAAACCCATGGCTGCCCAGATCATAAATCTGTCCTCATCATCTTTGTTTCTGCTGAAAACAGACTCCATCAATCAATCTTTATTTGTATAGCTCCATATTTGTTGAATATACATGTATTAAAGGTAAGCCCCTTGAGATGAGATACAAAACAAAACCAAACAACCGTCTCATGAATACAGCCAAAAAACTTGCACGTCATTGTTGGATTGGCCCTTAAGTAACCCTGTGTATTGATCCAATTTATCTGCAAACAGATTTTATTACGGCAAAGTTGCGCGACAAGACAGTTATATTTTTTAATGCATTGTTCCAGCGGTACCAAATAATGTGAACTCACAATCAAACTCACAGATTGACGACCTCACTTTTTTTTGAGCAGGAAAAGTACAAATACTGCTTGGTTATCTGTGCTGCTTTGGTACTTTAACAGAGAAGTAGCTGCCTCTACTTCCTGAGGAAGCTAAGACCCTTAAACATCTGCCAGACAATACTGAGGATGTCCTTATGAGTCTGTGGTGGCCAGTGTTCTCCTGTATGGCAGGAGTGCCCAAACCATAGTCTGGGGCACAAACTGTGACCTACAGCCCACACCTAATCTTTATTATAAAACTAAGTGTGGCTCGCATTATAACATAAAGCATTTGCTTAGTCATTAAATATGGAATAAATGACCACAGTAGCATTAAAGCAGAAAAGTCATGCTCACATTTCCCACTATTTGTTCTATCTTGAGGTCCCATTTCAAAATAATATCACATTCATCATCTTCAATTATCAACATTCCTACACAAGTTGTCAGTTTTGCGCAATTTGTTCTTGTATTCTGTCTGAATGTGATGATAAGTTGCTCAAAGCATTATCCTTATCCTGTACAGGGGCCAATCCAGTGGGACCAAGGCCAACTTGGGATTCTTAAACCTGATTGGTTACCCCAAAATCCTTAACAATAAATGGCTGTTTGTCCTAGAAAGCCACTATTGGAAAGATGTGATGTAGACTGTTTATTTCTCTGTGAGTCGTAATTCAGTCACTAAGCATATCGGCACAGTCGGGCACAGTCGTCCTATCTCCAAAACTACAACTTTTCTGGAATTGACAAAAAAGCTCTACTACTTAAATCAACACTACATAGTTTTTCCACCCTAATATAATACTTCTAGAGTCATTGTGATGGTACATCACCTTATAACAGGTTGAAAGACACCTCTGTCAGGGGGTCTGTATTGTCTTCACTGGCACTATGTAACTTCGAGGAGGATGGTAGGAACACTTCCACACTAAAAAACTACACATTTTTACTGCTTTGACTGCTTTACGGCATACGTCACTTCCCCCTCGAGGCGAAAGCTAAATGTTGGGAAAAGGAGAATATATAGCAGTTTTTTAATTTTTAAAACAGATTTAATGAACAGAATTCAGTTTAAAGTAAATATGCACTTATTTTCCTAATGGGAATGGGAAATAGGGACCTCTGGCTCACACTCCTGCATAGTAGGTGGCGGTAATGCTCCTCTGACGTTGGATGCTTCCTACTGTTAATCAAGAAGAAGAAGAAGAAGAAAGCTAAATGTAGCATTGTTATTATGGCAGAAGCAGCACAAACCAAAAGAAAATAAATGTTTTATCGGAGGAGACGAAAAAAAGAAAGCTGGAGAGTAACAACTTAAATGCCCGGACAGGGATAAACATTGGCCCGGCGTTCAATCGACATTGAGGAGGGATGTCTGACCGATGCTGATTTAGCCCTGGTACTGCTTGGACTTGTAAATACATGATGATTTTTTTGGAAAAGAAACATGATCAGACTGTACCTTATCAGTCCACATGGTTTATTTGTCTCTTGGGATGTCCTGTCAGCTTGCTTCTCCTCCCTCTGTATGTCAACAAACGCATGTTGGTGTGCGACAGTGCAGTTACACTCAACAACCACAGAGGCCCCTAGAGAGCTGAAAGCCGGAATCTTACTTAGTGCTGCTTTAATGGATGCCTAAAGCAATGTCCTAATTCAATTTTGTTGTACTTGTATTTAATTAAAAGTTTATAAAACTACCGTATCAACATTGAAGGTGACCAATAGCACTGTTTGATGAAAGACAATCGTAAAAACTGGAGATAGGTTTGTGCTTGAAAGTGAGGTCATTCTTTGACTGATCCATTTTTATCCTTTATGTGGCCCTCGAGAAAAATAAATTGGACACCCCTGCTGTATAGTCTGTGCTGGGGCAGTAGGCTCAGGTTATACTCAGCAAACTGATCTGTCAGGTCAAAGACATTGTAGGGTTGCAGCTGGATGCTCTGACAGCCATGTTTGAGAGAAGGATGTGGTCCAAGCCACATGGCATCTTGGATAATGCCTCCCACTCTCTCCATGACTTGTTGGCCTCATTCCAACAAGTCATGGAGACTTGAAGGGCTCTAATTTCGTAGACCAGGCGCAGGCGGGGCGCACCTGCCCTGCGCTGCGCCTGCGCCGCGCCAACAGGGTGTTTCCAGGGCATTTTGCAAGTTTCGTGCACAGCGCAGTCTGGCACAGGCAGGCGCACCCACGCCTCCATCTCTCCTACCGGCGCATGTGGCAGAGAGGGAGGAGATAAGACTTGAGTGGGTTTAACACAGCCGAGTGTGATCTTCACCAATCAAATGAACGCCTCCCCTCGCCTTTAAATGTGCCGCGGGCGAGACGCAGTGCAAATTTCACCTCGGTGGCGAAGAAGGTCAGAGCCGCTGTCACTTTTACAGCAACTGGGAGAGCACAGGGTCACCGGGCCACGCATCGGAGCCATGATGCGCGTCATCATATGGACCACCTTGCGGGACAGATGTAATCTGTTCCTGTGTCATAATAGGAGTACAAAATTAAGTGATAATTACATTTAAACACAGCAGCAGGCTAATCCATTCATCATGCTTGTGATCCACCTGCATTACTGGTCTGTCATCGCCAAATAGCAGCGCCTTAGGTGAAAATATATCTCCTCCTCATCCTCTTTGCAATAATGTACTCCATCTTTTTAGATCACGTTACGAATAAAGATTAAAAGAGAAATATGGGCAATCACAGGTAAATCCTTAAGACACCGAGTGACTGACATTTATTCAGTGAGCGTCCCTCTCTTTTTTCTTTTCTCTTGAATTTCATGAGATGAGAGAAACCGGATACTCCGTATCGGATGATGTGGCTGTTTGTGGTGGGCTTGAGAGATATGAACTCGTTAGTTATGACAAACGTCTCTGATCTGACATCAGATGTGACGGAACAATTAATATAGATACAAATGTATATGCTGGTTCAGACGGTTACATTAAATAGTGGTTGTTGTGATTGTTTATTGCATTGAAGTGAGCCTGACACTGTGGATGACTGCCTGTGAGGTTTTGGTGACGTGTGCGCCCTGTGCGCCTGTCAGCCAAATTACCACTGCCCGGGCTGCGCCTCGCCTGCACCGAGAATAGACCAGGTTGGAGCTGGCGGGCTTTCAGCGCACCTTCCGAGCGTTTTTTTGGCATGAAATTGTCACTGCCCCAAGCTGAATCTGTCGACACCTCCCCCTGGTGCGCCGTCACACCCATCTCGGCACAGCCGGTCTACCAAATTGCCAAATTGGCTGCGCACGGCGGTGCGCCGGACAAAATTACCACTGTGCGGGGTGCGCCAGGCTGCACCATCCTGCGCCACCCTGAGTTGCGCCAGGAAATTAGAGCCCGAAGACTCATGAAGACTCATTCCCCCATGATGCACTACAGGAAGTCATCACTGCCTTTGGCCATTAAAACTCTTTAAATCCTCTTTCTGAACTATTCACATTCATTCTGTAAATGACTCATTTAAACCTAATTTTTCCTCTTTTTACATGTTAATTTGAGAGTTGCAAGTTTAGCGCAATTTAACACTTGAGCAGTATCTCTTCTGTGCAACAATGTGTATTTATTTTCACAATACACCTACTGTTTATACTGTTTCTAAGTAAATACTATTCCCTGTGCATGCACATAAATTTTTGTTTCAGGACTTTAGTATTTGTAATAATTACTTATTCTATTTTCTATTTTATGTACAGTTTTTCAAATTATATGTACTTCAATTTCCAGTTCTATACATTGAGCAACTGTAATGACCAATTGTCCTTTGGGGGTTAATTAAGTATTTCTGATTCTGATACAGAACAAGCACAAATACAAGGAAGACTTATCAGAGTGTTTCTGTGAGCAATTGGGCAAACAAAGCATCTTTCAAGCTGTAAAACTCTTTACACAGGAAGTGAGTTCAGCGGTCATGGGAACACCCCGAGTGTTTGTTGTTGTGTTTACAGTAAGTGGAACTGACCGTGTGTAGATGCCGTTCTTGCGGCAGAAGGAGTTTTTCACAGAGAGGCGTCTGTTGTTCAGCTCTAGCGCTGGGAAACGTCCCTCATCCAGCCGCACCATCTCTCCGTGGGTCAGAGGAAGAGCTGTGCAGTTGGAGTGGTTGCCTGGAGAGAAAAGGAGGACAACTCTGTGAGGGTTTTGGGATGAAAGGAGCAACTTTTGATCCTCTGTCAAATCTAAATGCAAGTTAAGACTTATGGATCACTTAAACAGAATATAACAAAACTAGAGTATGGGGCTGGATTATGTAATGCAAAAAATAAAAAGAAACATAAATCCTCCTCTAAACACACTTTAAAGCTGTATTTCATTTTAAATCCACTGCTTTTATGTCTGCTTTATTTTATTCAGTCATTTACTTTTATCTATTGCCTGTATTTGTTGCATTCTTCTTACATGTACATCTGAAATGGCCTTGCAATCATTGTAAAGCTAACTGTCGCATCTTCCTTGTAATCCATTGAGCAAACAGTGTTTTTGTCAGTTACTTAAGTTTGCTTTTTTGACTTTGTTTCTAAAACCTGACACACAGAGCTGTTAAAATCAGCCAAACACCACTGCCTTGTCAGTCAGGCCCCACTGTCCAGTCTTGACCTCCACCAGTAAAACAAACAGCCGCCAGTAGCCCAGATCAGTTTTACGGCTGAGAAAATTGGGGAGGGGGTGAGGGGGCAAAAGAGGCCCTCTTTGTGTCCCCACACAGACAGAGTCCTTGTCTTCACTGGTCTTTACCAAGCTCCTGTTCACTGACCCTGCTAACCCTGGCATCATGCTAAACGCTGACTAAGCTAAAGAGACACCGTGCTGAAAAAGGTCACATTTAAGCAAGTGGGTTGTCTCATTTCTAAATTCATTCTCCTCACACACTTGCTCTCAGCCAAATTTAGCAAGTCAAGATTGATTTATTTTTCAGCCTATACAAATCTCCCATGTGTAGCATCTTGAAATGCCTTTAAAAATATCAACTAAGAGGTTTACCCAAACTTTCCAGGGGAAAATGGCTCTTTTTCAAAGCAAAGAGGTATTTTCTTGAAACACTTTTTTGTGCATTACGGTTTAAAGTGCCGTGCCTGGACACACTAAATGCACATTTACTATCAAACAGCAAAAGTGAAATATCACATATACCCTTCCTTCAAAGACAGCATATCCATCAGGCTCTGTATTAGGTTCACTCGTTCAATTGCTCATTAACACAAATAACAAATCAGTCTTTCACGTGGCATCAAGTCAGTGAACTTGGCATGTAGACCTAGTCAAAAGCCACCTGCTAAGATTCAAACAGAGCATCAGAATGATGAAGAAAGGTGATTTAAGTGACTTTGAATGTGGCATGTTTGTTTGTACCCAACAGGCTGGTCTGAGGTATTTCAGAAACTGCTGCTCTGCTGGGATTTTCACACAACAACAATGGTTAAAAAAACCCAAAAAACATCCAGTATGCGGCAGTTCTTTTGGCAAAAATGCCTTGATTATTCCAGAGGTCAGAGGAGAATGGCCAGAGAGGTTCAAGGTGAGAGAAAGTCAACAGTTACTAAAACAACCAGTCACCACAATCAGGGTATGCAGAAGACCATTTATGAATGCTTTACACATAGAAGTGTGAAGCAGATGGGCTTCAGCAGCAGAGGACCACACCAGGTGCCACTCCTGTCAGCCAAGAATGGGAAATTGAGGCTTCGTTTCCCACTGGATCACCAACATTTGACACTTTGGATATATGTTGTCTGGTCTGATGAGTCTAATGCTTAGAAGGTGTAGCGGTTTTATTAGTTACCATGTCAACAGGTACCTTTCAGTCAACTGGGTTTCAAAATGTCATTGTTAAACAGGTGGTAAATACCGAGTGAGTCCTCATGGATGCCTTTTTACTGAGGTTAAGAAACAAGCCCATGCCTCCCTCTGATCTCCCATGTGTTCGTTGTTGTTCCTTCTCCTGCAAAGAGGGGTCTGCAACTACCATGTATTACAAAAAAAATAAAAATAAAGGTTGGGGCCTACTGCCATAGCCTTACTGAGTATTGTTGCTGACCATGCCCATCACTTTATGACCACAGTGAACCCAGCTTCTCATGGTTACATTTAGATCGTCTCAAACTGGTTTCTTGAAATGACAATGAGTTAACTGTATTTCAGTGGCCTACATAATCTATAGACCTCAATCCAATAGGGCACTTTTGGGATGTGGTGGAATGGTTGATTCACATCATGGATGTGCACCCACGAACATGTCAATATGGACCAAAATCTCTGAGGAATGTCTCCAGCACTTTGTTAAATCTTTGCCTCAAAGAAACAAGGAGATTCTGAATGCAGCCTTTTACCTCCAGAAGTTCCTTCTAATCTGTTGCAAGCATACCTAAAAAAGTGGCCGATGAGTGCAAGGGTCAATCCCAAATGTACCCCTTAGCCCTCCCCCTTCGTCTTACCCCTTTATCTACCCCTTCCCCTTGGCCCTCTGTTTTGAGGGCCAAGAGGAGGAGGTGACAACACGCCCTTAAAAAACGAGATGCCACTCGATTCCCGCTACGTCATCACCCAGAGCCTCTCGCTGGCTGTGTCGTAGGTAGATGCGGCAACAGTTGTAGCTACAGCTGCGAAAGCTAGCTTATTATAACAAGCAATTTTAAAATAATCAAAACATGATTAATATTTACTTAACAATTTAATAATTACTTATATTTATGTGCTTGCTTCAGCCTCCGCTCTGCCATCTTGTCAGTGAGCGCTGTATTATGGTATTATTCTCATACCCCTTCCTTCAAAGTGAGGTCCTGGTTTGTCTTCGTTCAAGGGCTGTGTAGCCGTTCCCCTTAAGCTTACGGAGGATTGGGATACTCCTTCCAATTGGGGCATCAGTAGCGTAGTTGGATAGTGCGCTTGGTCTGTAATTAGGAATGTGTGCGAATGTGTTAGGTGGGACTGAAGGATAACTAACATAGAAACACAGAACCATCAGTAAGTGAATGTAAGAGTGAATGTGTGTGAATGGGTAGATGTGCCCTTTGGTGTAAAGCTGCTTTGAGTGGTCAAAAGACTAAAAAAAAGCTATATACGTGTCCATTCACCATTCTACCATTCACTAGAACATGCAAAACCAAGGGCGAAGAGGTAAAACAAGGACTAAGGGGTACAATTGGGATTGACCCTTAGTCCATCCTCTAACAGGGGTAAATAGCCAATAATATTTGGATTTTGGGGTGGCACAGGGTGTAGGCAGTAAAATTCAAAGAGGGGGCATGCCAACCCTTGTCACAACTGACGTTTATAAAGATGTTAAAAAGCTCACTCTAGCCAAAACAGAAAAAAAAAAAGAAAATGTGAACTAGTTCATATTTTTGGTTGGTGAACACTAAAACAGTGAACCATGCACTAGTCTGGCTCAAAGTATTTGAACTAAGCTGGAAGCTAGCTGAATTGAAGTGTGAACTTCACCACAATGACATTGTTAGGAAAGTTTCTCTCTCTCTCTTCTCCCTTCTAACCATCCTTTTAAAAGCTCCTCCATTCCTCTGGCTGATTAAACCACTTCTAAAACCTTCTCCTCAGATGCCCTCTGTGTGATTACTTGCCAATTCTAATTTGACGTATTAACACAAAGTCCCATCATTGATGTTAAAGAGAAAAAGGGTGATAAAGAGCCACCAGGACCAGCGGTGTCACCTGGGATACCTCACAATCCTGAAAATCGGCCCCTTGATACAGTGCTGTAGTAACATAATTACTCTGCTTCTGACTAATGACTTGAGCATTAAACCAGCGCCGAGCCATTTATCCCACTATTGATTCTCACTGCAGTTAAACATGAACAATAATGTTTATTCACCTGCCTCGTGCAGCTGTTTCACCAGTAACCTTTACTCTCATCTTTTTCTCTGTCAGCCAAACAATGTGCAGGCAGCTAAGGTAATTTGTCTAATCGTTTGAGCTTCGAGCCGCCATTATTCTTTAAAAGTCTCGGGATGTGAAATCCTTAAAGTGCAATTCTTTGCAGGCTGCCCACAAGGAAAACAGATTTTAGTGGAGAGGTTAAAAGGACAACACGCATAATTTTCACACTGAAATGTCTGAATGATTATAAAACATTTTCAGAGCCTAAGAAATCAACATTTTTTGCAGTAACTGAGCAGCAATGACAAGACTCTTTATGTTTATTGATGCCATGGAAACAGGGGAGGTTATGTCAATGACTGCTACATGAGGAAGGGAAAACTTGTTCATTTATGTATCTAAAGCTCCCACTGCAACACATGACCCCAACCTACCACCCCTGGAAAAGTGGGGCCCCTCAAGAATTTTTTAGGTTAATGAGAGGCATACTGCTCAGCTCTGTCCACCTCCAATGTATGTTTTTTTAATTTATTTATTTTTTTAACTAAGGACTCATTTAAACAAAAACTTAACACTAAAAGGTGTATTTAAAAATAATCAGGGTTAGGGTTAGGGTTATGTCCCTCCATGCTTTCTCGAGAGCTTGCTGCACAAATCAGGAGGAACAGCTTTTCTTCCCAATTATATAAAAATTACATTAAAAAAGGACAAGATTAGAGTTTGCAATTTTACAAAGCTGACTCTCTTAATTTTGGTAGATGACCACCATGGTAACATTTCATCTCATAACCTTAGCAGGGACAGTTTTTGCACATGCTTACAGCTTAAAATCTGCAGTAAAGTGATATTTTTACTAAGAACAACACATGTAAATAGTCTCTCTCTTTTTTACCTCTTTGTTGCATGCCAAATTTAAGCATTTAAGCGCAATGTTTCAGCAGATCATCTCCATTGTAACAAAGAATAAAAAAGATGGTGATATGGATACACTTGTGTTTGATCCTATTATTCGCGATAGTGTGCTAAAAGGGTACATAATTACAAGCTATACATAACATTAGTATATATGCAACAATGTAGTAATAGTGTATATTTAGAGTCTTTAAAGTACTGTAATATTGTACTATAATGTTATAGTTCTAAGATATTTGCAATAATTTAATAAGTGTGTATGAAATATTTATAGTGCCTATGTGTAATATGCAAAGTGCAGTAATATACTGCTGTAGAATATTGTGGTAATATGGTTAAGTTATATAATATAATATTTAATAGTTGTATATAATATTTGTTAGTTCATATATTTCAAAGTGATAATAGACGAATTGATAAATTAGACTAGAGGGGTAGGATTGAATAAGTTTTTAACTTCTTCCCACTACTTTTCGAGCATACTTAACTTTCTGGACTTTTGTTTCATTAGGCATTTTTGAGGATTTTGCTTTGTGTGTTTGCTTTTGTTTTGTTTTTACTTATTCCTTCGCTTTTATTGATGTATGTATTTGTGTTTATGCTCGAAATAAAGATTCAATCAAATCAAATCAATCCTCTTAATCAGAGAAGTGTATCGAATACTGTTGCAATTATAATGAAAACACTGATGACAAAAATGATAAGTCATCATACATGTCCCATAGTATACAAAGTCAATTTTAAATTGGTTTTATATAAGATATGTGTCCCTGGAGCTTCCGCGAATCCCCTCCCCAAGGTTAGTTTGCCTGCTCCACCTTTTAGAAAATGTGTGCACAAACAGTCCGCTGAAAAAAAATCAACTTTGGGGGATATGCCACCTCCTTTAAATGCAAACACTCCCTGACCTATGTGTTTGTTCAGCTGATAGCTATCTCCAACAGGAGAACCATGTCTTGGCATATCTGTCTGTCTAGCCACAGTAAACATGAGAACACAGAACTCATCATCTCATCATATAAGTTATTCCAACAGAGTCAAATAGCTAGTGATCATTCCAATCGGTGCAGAGGAAACCTAGCTTGACAAGACAAACCCACTTTTTCTGTGAGTGTGCACACAGCTTTAAGCAGACAGCCCGACTTATCAGAGGTGGTTCATTGATGACTTTGCAAAACCTGTCATCTCTAACTGCAGTTTCAGGCTTTGTTGTCGAGCCAGCTTACAGAAAGAAGGCTTTGGTGTGTTGAGCTTACTTTGTGGTATCCTCCTGTGAAGTTAAGTTTTGGTTGAGTAAAGTCCTCAACTTGACATGACAAGTGAGCAGCAGAGGTGGGCGTAGCAGAGCAGTGTATCACCACATGGCATCTTTTATTATTGTTTACATAAAGAGCCTCATGGTGGCATAAATAACCTACCATTTCACTAACAGTGCACAGATTAATCAGCTGACGGTCTTGTGTTTCTTACCTGTATCTGCTTTTTTGGTGTACTTTTTGCTCTGGCCTCGGATGATGAGTATAAAAACAAGGAGGAGGATGAAGATGAGGCCCACCAGAGCGATCACAACCAGGAACCACCACTCCTCATAGAATGGAGACACCTTCTGGGCTGAAGATATGAAAATAAAAGCACATTACTAAGCAGAAATATGAGGAAGTAACAAAATTTGTCCCTTTTTTTGTGCAGTATTAGTACCTGATATTGAAGGAGAGGGGGTGCTTGGTGACCCATAGCCATAGTCGTTGACTGCAATTACTCTGAAGTCATAGGTGACGCCCTCTCTGAGCATTTCCAGGTTCAGTGTGTAGGATGTCACTTCTTTAGGGATGTCTTTGACAAGGATATCCCACAATCCTTCATCTAAAAACAAAGGGATTCAATATTTTAAAAAGTAAGTTTTAACTTATCTTAAAGGAAACATGAAAATATAGTGGCACAAGGATGTTTTCAGTAGATTATCCAGAGGTTTATGGACTGTATACCAGAAAGTCCAAGACAATACACCTTAAAAGTCTGTTCCCATGTCACTTCAGTCAAGTCAGGGTTCTTGTATTGTCTGGGTTCTTATGACAGGTGGAAAGGGCCTTTGAGTCATGGGGCTGAAGTCACTGGATATGGCCTTCGTGCATGTTAGTTTGCACCTTCAGGGTGCAGCCGCACTAAGAGCCATTCTGCCTCTTGTGTGCTCCTGGTGTGGTGCGGTGTGTCTCTGGCCTCATGAGATCAGGGCCTCATCTGTGTCCATGTCCAGTGACTGGGCCTGGATTCTTGTGCCTACTTTTTGGGGTTTAAGTTTTCCTTCATGTTTTGTGGAATTCTCTCAATTTCATTTTGCCTTTTGTTTATGTCTTAAATGTTCTCTGATTTCAATTGACCCTTTTCAGTTGTTTTTTCCTTTGTGTCCAAGTTATTGTGCTTTGCTGACTTTATAATCCTGCCTGCTGTCAAAGCACTTTGTAAACCTTTGTTTTTAAAAGTGCTATACAAATAAAGTTTATTATTATTATTATTATTATTATTATTATTATTATTATTATTATTATTATTATTAAGTGCACAGATGCTTTGTTTCTTTAATTACAAAATAAGAGGTCTTCTATAAATAAAACAAATGAGGCTATAGTCAAGTTTGTTTACTAGTTCTGATATGGTAAAATATGCAATTATTGTGATGCAAATTACTATCTGCTATTATCAGTTTTTCAGAGGAGCAGTGAAGTGTAAAAAAGGTTGGTGGTTTTTGAACTCTGAATTGTGACTCACCGCTTGGTCTGGCCTCGATTACATATCTTGTGATGGGTGCCCGGCCTTGATCACCGCTTGTCCAATGCAGCGTAAGGGCACTGCCGTACCGGGAAATGAATGGTTCTCCAGGAGGGCCTGGGGCTCCTTAGAAAGACATAACATGTGTTATGTGGTTACTGTTTGTTTGGTTTGTCTCCACATTGGTGTTTCTTATTAAAAATTTTTAAAGTAAATAGTGAATGAAACTTGATTTCGTGGATATTAAGAGCAGTCCTACCTTCTCCAGGCCCAGTCGTGATGTTTGCCTCTATCTCTGGGCCATAAGTGAGTGTCTTGGCCCGGATACGGAAGTTATAGGTGACGCCATCCGCCAGATCTTTGACCTTCATCCACAGTGGAGCGCTGCCCTTCACATCTACAGTCACTATCTTACTGACACCTGGAGTGCGAGGAGAGGAGTCTGTACAGGAAACACTAAGACTCTAGATGCTGCTTGCTGCAAGCCACAAAAGCCAAGCTTTAAGCACATACCAGACACATAGACATACAGCCATTTCCACTTAGAAAAAACAAAAACTAGTTAACACAGGGGTCTCCAACCAACAGAGCATGGACAGTTTGTTTTGGGCCATATGAGTTGCATAAAAATAATTTTATTTCCTTTTTGGACACCTTGGTGGGCGCACGTGTTTTTACTCACTCTGGTTGATTACACTTGTGATAACTGGGGATATGGTAAGAGTTAATATTGTCACAAGTTTTAGGGACCAATTGAAATGACAACAGGTGAACAAGTCCTCTGACCAACACAGGTACTACAGACTTCATAGGGTTGCGAAGCTGTCAATCAAACAAACTTGGCCACACCCACTAAATCCTGAGAAGAGGTCTAATCAAGAGCTGTATTACTGACACCTGTGTGGGTGTTCGGGGCCTTTAAACATTTTATAACTGTGTTCAGTGATTAAGGAATAACAAATAAATGCTTTATACAAGATCAGTAAATACTTTTGCCTGACTGATGCTTAGTAGTTGCAGTTACTACAGAGTGTAACCATGTATTTACAGGTTAATCAAATATTTCTGATCATTCAGATACATTTTAACTGATATTTAATCTTTTTTTATTTTTAAAAATGCATCAACCAGTGCCCATAATGGAGTTTTACAGAAACAATTACTGGCAGAAGTCTCAATTTCCCAGCTGTCACTGGGCGAGAGGCAGGGTACATCCTGGACCAGTTGCCAGCTGATCGCAAGACCACATAGAGAGACAGACAATCACTGACACTCACACCTACGGGCAATTTAGAGTTACCATTTATTCTGACGAGCATGACCTTTAGTCGGTGGGAAGAAGCCGGAGTGCTGTTCCTGTGCATAGAAAGGCCCAGAACCACAATCTCCTTGCTGAGAGGCATGCACACTACTTACTGCTTCACTGTGCCACCACTAAACAGTTTAATGGCGATCAAAGATTTGTATGGAATAACCTAATTCTTGTTATGTTTACAATTCACTGATAATCTCAACTGACTTACAGCTGGCACGCAGTATGTTTAGTGAGGAACTGCATGTAGCACTCAGGCTGTCAGTTGTCCATCACAACTTAAGTTCATTTTAATGGTAAACTAGAAAAGCACTTGGAGAGCATGCTAGATCACCACGTGCTCCGATATGATAGCCAAGTCTCTGCTCATGTCTGTCCATGTGGAGAACTCCTCTGCTGGCATTGTAAGGGAAGCTGGGTAATGTAGTGACATAGGCTTGGAAAAAGGTTGATGTGAGTTTGCAAACAAACTACAATTCTCATAATGACGTAAAGGGGGCGGAAACCTCAGAGCAGCCGAGGAGAAATGAATGGGATTTGCCATTATAAACTTCAGTTTTTTTTATGATGTCAATCTGGATCGGATCCAGATGAAATTGACCGTGATGATAGAATTATATTACATATATTACTGTGTAAATTTTGAAGCGAATCCGTCAAGTGATGTCAGAGATATGATTTTTTAAAATACGTCCCAATGTTAAATTATGGGAATTTTTTGCAAATTTTGGGAATTTTTTGCATCCAGACAAATACGCGGATCACCACCAAAATGTAATGGCTTCTTCCTTGAAACCAAACCACACCTCTGGTAAAATTTTCAGATAAATCTATCCAGTAGTTTCTGTGTTATCTTGTTAACAGACAAACAAACACACAAACAAACAAACACACAAACAGACCCTGGCGAAAAAACATAACCTCTTTGGCTGAGGTAAATATCCTCATCTGGTATGTCTAAATTTGAAAGCTAAACTACTACAGGCACAGTCAGGGACATGGCTGGAAGTCACCAGTTTATACAATCACCGTTTGAATCATAACACTTATCTTGCTTCCATGTGGCTTGTCAGCGAGGCGAGAACATTGTTTTCACCAATAATGCATTTTGGTGAGCAGTTTTTATTCTGCCAATTATGTTTGTCTGGTTTTACTAAGCCCACTCAGTGCTGGCCATGAAAATATTGTGTAATGTGAAACTGGTCCAGACGGTTGGAGACTGCTGAGTTAGGGGACGACACAGACACTCACAGAAAAATCACACACAACATCTTTGCATGTAGCACAGAAAGCTCTATTACTCTTACAGCAATTTCCAGATAGGATGAAACTGCACAGCCTTTCTTAATAGACAGACTGATTCTGCCTGTCTTTACCGCTCTGCTCAGCTTTGCTCTGGGTCCATTAGTGGATAGTCCAGGGACCAAAGCAGCCTCAGATCAGCATTCCACCTCTGCTCCCAATTACTTGACAATCTGGTCCAGCGAACCACACTTAGCCAGCTAATAGCCATGTTTCTCTGAGTAAGAGGCAGGAAGCTGTGCAAAGTCTCACCAGAGCATTCCAGCATATTTTTTTATCAGCTTTGCCATATATGCATCTGTAGGGCCTATACTCATCTGCTACAGATTAGAGCAATGAGCTTAAGCAGCGTGAGTTTGAAAAAAGAATATGGTAACCAGGCAGGGGGTTGTAAATCAATGTCAGAAGAAGCAAGCGGAGGAATGTCGAGACATGGCAGAGTTATTAGGCTCCAGGCTGAGTTTCTCACCATCTACTGGAGTGCAGGGCTCATAAACCAGACGGTAACCCTCGATGATACCATTGGCCTGTTTGGGCTCTCCCCAGGACACGTTGACCGAAGTGGTCGTCAACTCGCTGAAGTGGATGAAGCTGGGAGGACTAGGCGCTGATTGTAAGCAGAGGAGGCAAGAGGTGATGACAGTTAGAGCTGAGAGAAAACACTGAGACATATGCTGTCTGCTTGGCTGAGAAACTGTGTTGCATAAGCTCAGACCTGCAGAATATAGTCAGTCATAGTAAGTATTCTTGATATATTCCGTACTGGATATATTAAGTGTTTGCATGAACATTCCCGCAGGATAACAAAAACCAACAAGTCCTCGCTAGGGATGGACACCGACAGCCAACCCAAATGACACCTACCAAACTAAATCACAACACTGATTTGTGTGCTATATTTTGGTATCATTTACTAAATGTCGGAGCCGAAGATGCTGAACTCTCTCTGCCTTTACTGCTAGGCAAGCTGTACAGCTGTCCAAGTATCCTTGTGCGGTACACTGAAAACTTAAATTTAAGCAGTGATTAACCATGACCTACTTAGATCATGGCTCATATCACTGCATGCTTTGCGCAGAGGAGCCACTTGTTATACAAATAAATAGGGGGAAATCGCCTTGGGCTAAGAAGCAAGTGGCCTATTAACTAGCTTTTCTACCTTATTTAGCCATAAAATGCTCACATCTGTGGTGATAATCATCCACTTGACTACACACAGACTATGAGTGTGACTCTGCAGCTTTTATTGCTAGTGCAATTACAGCAAATGACCTGAGACTTTGGTTCAAATGGAGGGCTCCCTATCAGAAGACAGTGTTGATAACTACCACTGTGATATAAAAACAGGTTTGTGTGTGTCTCAGTCTCTGGTCATTTCATCTTAAATTTACAAATAGGGATTTTAACTTACATAATTTTCTCACATTTGATTGGTGTGAACCACACATCAGAGATTCAAATTAATATATACAGACCTCACATTTAATTTACATTGAGCATGATTTTGTGCTGGATAATCAGACACCTAGTTGACTGCACCTTTGTGCGTGTGTTTACACTTTGGATTAACAGAATCCACAGTTTCTCTCAAATGCACATTTATGACAAAATAAGGGAATCTATGCCACACAGAATGAAGGCAGTTCTTATAAGGGGTCACATTATTAAAGAGGTGTACCTAATTAAGTGGCTGGTAAGGGTACATTGACATGATGTCACTGATTTTTCCAGATTTAACGGCCTGTAGGTGTTTCACAAAAATGACGGTTAACTCTGTAATAATGCTTAATATTGGGTGTGTAGGATTTCTACTTGTGTTGCCATTCATATTGACACTGCTTAATTTTTACAGTCACCAGATCAAAAGCACCTTTGGGTTGTGTTTGACTGGGAGATTTGCATTACGGAAGTGCAGCAGCCAAAGCTGCAGCAACTGTGAGATTCTATCACATCAAGATGGAACAAAGTCTCTGAGGAAACTATGCCATGAAGAATTAAAGCATTTTTGAAGGCAAAAGGAGTCCAACCTTGCATTATCAAAGTGTACCCAATAAAGTGGCCTGTAAGTGTACATCTCCCTAATCACATAAAAAATGTAAAATAACCAAGTCTCCCCTGGATGATTACTTCTTGGTTTTAAAAGCCACTGTAGTTTGTGAAACTTTGCTAAAGAGGTTAATGAAAGAGTGTGCAAGTGAATGTGACATTCAACAACAGTACACTCGGTCCCAATTTCTTCAGTGTATCTTTGAGAGTAATGTGCCTTGGTATTAAACAGGTGTGCGTGTCTAATTTGACACGAATCATAAAAAAGTTTATAATTTGGGTTTGTTACAACCATTTGTAGGCATATATTTTGAATTTCAGCTAAAATCAATGAGAAGGGCTCTTTGGTCCCTGAAGCCAAGGCCTAGAATGAGTGTATGAAAATTCCCCTGTGTCCTTGACAGGAGAACAAAAACTATGAGAATCCTGTCTGCTGACCCAACCCAGATACAGCTCAGTGTCAGGATTTTGCCCCAATTCTGCATAAAGCTCACCAAAGCTTATGTTGGCTCACTTCCCAGTGCCCTGCAGTGCTAAAAGCCCAAAATTCCTGCCTGTGTTTTTTAAATTCTCAGCACTTTGTACCCCTCGCCAATGTCACAGCCTTCAAGGAGGCGGATAAGACGAGAGACGTTTCTACTGTAAACCATTTTTGTGCTGAGACCGCAGAGGAGGAGACTCTCACTTGCTGGTAAACACAGATGTCTTTGTGCAGCAGCAGCCAAAGAAACTAATCTACATGTCCCCCCCCACACTTTGTGTTCATTTCTCCCCGCCAGTCATTAGGCCTCCGCCCCCATGACTTCTCGGGAGGAGGTGCCAAGAGGACTCTGATCTGTTATGCCATATCTCCCAGGACAAAACTAAACTCTTTAGTGGAGATGTTCTATTTCTTAGTGAAAAGGAGGAGAAATCTTTAGTTTAATAGTCTGAAAGCTGCACTACTCTGCTCCAAGTTTACAGTTTTTGTGTAGAAGGACTTCAGATGAAAACACTCGTGTTCTATTCTGAATGAACCACCTGTGATAGAAGAGAGGGCTCACCTTGAGATGCTTCTTCACAGAAGAACTTCAAAAATAAAGTTAAATACTGAAAAGGAATAATGCTGGTTGGGTGGATATGAAGCAGACATCACATTGGGATATTCCTTTGGCTCAACTAGACTGAACAATTGATATTATCTTTCTATGTAGACATGGCCTTGTGTCAGACTATGTTGACATGTAGACATGTGTTTTTGAAAATGTGGTTTTCCTCCTCATGTGTGTTTTAGACCAATATAATCCTGTCCATTGAGATTTTCAAAAATATCTTTGTCCACGAGAAAATGCCTAAATGCACTCTTGAGTGCTGTCCATAGAATGCAACGATTTTTATGACAGGTTGTTTTTTCAAGATTTGTATTCAAAAGCTGTCTCACAAGTTTTTCAATTACAAGTCTCACCAGGGCTACTTTTTAACTTTTGACCACATCAAAGTAAAGTTCAGTATATCTGAAGTGAGGTTTTACACGGTTAATTTCAAAAGTGAGTACAGAGTCAAAAGCAACTTTGATCAGCTCTGTAAGTAGAGATCCAGTACAGAAGTAAGGTGATATATTAATGTGGATGGAGCCAAGATCTACTGAATTTCAAAATCAGCATTGGGGTGATTGTTCACTGCATTCACCACATTTCCAGGGCTTTACTTTTCGGCTATGCAGAGTATCAATGCTGTATCAAAACCAGAAGTGCTCCGAAAGCACCAACCTCTGCCATTGCACTTCTGACATTGTTAACTAAGATATTAGTGAAAATGGGAAACTGTCTTATTGTGGAGTACCAACAAATATTTAAAAAATTCTCACTCTGCATGCAGATTAGGATCACCACTAATGTCTATTAATCTCTCCCTTATGACACACCCAGCATTCCCTAAAAAATTTCATCAAAATCTGTTGAGAACTTTTTGAGTTTCTTACATCTACAAACAGATTAATGCTGGAAAACACATATACCTTCTTGATGGAGGTAAATAAAAAGGCTATCTGACAGAAAAGCTAAGCATTGAAAATGTGTTTAGTACAGTGAACAGTCACCCAAACAATGTTTTTTGTTTGTTATCACCCAAAGTTAAGTAACATACACAGAGCCCCATCTGAATGGATGCACTGCCTGATTTCTGTGTCAATTCTCTCCTTACAGGGACAGACCTGATCAAAAAATCACTGTGTCAAATGTTTTTACTATTAAAATAAAACCTCTTAAACCTCACTTCAAAAATACTGAGCTATCTCTTTAAATGGTCTTTGTAAGCACTTTTGGTGAATATGTGTGTGTCATTCATTTAGATAGTAATCTTGAACATATTTTGAGCTAAACCAGGTTCTGAAATTAAAAAGCATTTACAAGCATGCTTTTAGCATCTGCTGTTACTATGGCAACTACAGCCACAGGGGGCCATGGGTCACAAGTAAACACGGTATCTAGTTAAACAGTTTACAGGGTCTTTCTAAAAACATTTGCAGAGTTTGTATCATTAAAGTGTTGGTGGAGGCAGCATCATAGTGAGAGAGCAGCTGGTATTTTATGTGTGAGCTTGTAGTCCAGTTAGCAAAACTGAAACATGTTGAAGTTGTGACATTTCCAGCCTGAAATAGTGTCATTCCTATCATGGAGAACATTGGGGACTGAGTTTCTGAATTCTTCATTCTGAAAGAAGATTTTTACATTTGTGCATTTTCTTTGACCTAAAATGCTGTTGACATGTATGATCACAAAAGCCAAAAAACACCTAAAAAGATACAAAAATAGCACCTATGTTTGGACATGGCCACAGACTACACTCTACCTGTTTTAGCTCATATATCATAAACATCATATCACATGTTTTTTTTAATGTCCATAAATGGATGACATAATTTAGCCACATTAGACATTAGCTGGGCCACAGTGTACTATTGTGTACTTTTAACATTTTTCCCCTGCTGCAAACTATAAAACACCCACCCAGGAAGGCAACAATGTTTAATCCTGCTATAATCATATCTGTAGACCTACTGGCTGAGTGATGTTTGCAGTCCTATACTCAGAAAAGATGCCAACTAAGAAAAAAAAGATTGCAGACTTGTCCATATATGTCAAGAAAACATAATCATGGCTTATCATAATCAAACTAGGAGAACGATGCAATAATAATTCTGACAAGCCGGGCTAGTCAAATCAGGGTCATGGGGCATACTGGACTCAACCCTGATTATGTCACAGATCAATCATTTGGTCCTTACAGTTGATGATGGGTTAGGGTTGGATAAAAATCTAAATGGTTTAGAGTTGTCTGATCAAGCCATTATCTGAATAGCCAAACATAAAAAATGTATCTGTGTTTTAACTGAATGGTTAATGAGTAAAGGGTGTAACAATGCCAGAAGTAGAAGTACTCTTAGAGCACAAACCTTATTTTCAACATTGTCTGGCAAATTATTGACAAACATGTGAAAAAAAACCCATCCTATCTTGCACTGTTTGCATCAGAATTTGGATCACCACCAAATTATAATCACTTCTCCCCGGTGCATTGACCAACATTTCCTGAAAATTGAGTTATGGGCAAAAATGTAGAAAAGTGTCCTATCTCACAATGTTAAAAAAATCCTCAAAACAATTCTTGGATCCGCATCTGGATTCAGATCAGAACCAAAATCTAATCAGTTCTTCTTTTTGCTATGAAACATTGCAAACATCCTGCACTGTCTAAATTTTATACAAATATTGCCAACATTTCTGTATATTGGGTTTGACAAAACTGCATACTCTTACATTTTGAGAGACAAAATGTCTAATATAATAAAACCTCGGATCACTTATAGTAAGAAGGACAGAAACTTCATGATCTACAGTCATATTTTAAGCTTCGCAAAAGAGAGCCCTGTCTAAATCAAAGAAAAGCATTGCAAATATTTGGAAAAGTTGGTGGTACTAATGTGATTTGTGCAATTTAGACAAAGTGCAGAGTTTGCCTACAATATTTGAGAACTAAAGGCAATTAAATACCTTATACTAGGAGTGTGAAATAGTTAATTTTGTTGCTGTGGTATCAACCATGTTTTAATGTCATTTCATTTTTAACACTAATGGAAATGCTCCTTAAATTTACTTGACAAATGGTGATTTCCCAACCAGACCAGACATTTCAAACACAGTCCTGCGGTAAAGGGTTTTGTTTCTGTTGGGGGTTCTTACAGTAAACCATCTCTCTTTTTTTAGGCATTAGACCTGAAAGCTCTTCTATTTCTTTACCACATTATCATCGAATTTTGTATCAGGTCTGGAAAAATATCAATATATCGCATACACTTGATTTAATGCCCAGCCTTAGCAGAGAGCAGAAAGTGACAGATAGAGGTCAGGCAGAGGGAAAAAAGACCTACAGGATACAAGTCTGTGCAATGTTCAAATGTGTTAGTAGAAGGTTGTAGCTGGTAGAGAAATGCCCCGGGACATCACTGTGATCTCTTCAGCCACATCTGGATCAAGAGGAACTCACCTGCTTGCTGAGTGCGCCCTCTAGTGGGCACGGAGCGGGGTCCATCCCCTGCAGCATTAAAGGCTGCCACGCTGATCATGTAGGTGGTGTATCCTGTTAAGTTTTTAAGCTTCACGCCCAGCTCTGGCAGGAAGAGAGTACGCAGGCGCTCTGTCTCATTCTGCAGCTGAAACTCCCAGAAATAGATCTACAAACAGGAGGGGACATGTTCAGGGTGCAAAATTTGTAAGATTACTCCAAATCAACGCATGATGAAAGCAGTGTGTATTTAGCAAGCGATACATTTAGTGTTAAATTTTACATCAAATATGGTTAATGGTTTAGTCTCATTTTAGTTAATTTTAACCTAGTAAGTTTTAGTCTTTATTTAGCAAAAAAAAAAATGTTTTTTACTTATTTGGGAGAAAGATATGAGAACAATAATTTCTCCCCCAAACAATATATTTTAACACGTTAATGACCAAAACCTCTTTTTCTCTCCGAAGCAAAGTTTAGTTTTGAAAAATGGCCCCTTTGGAATTAACAATGTGTACAACCTAATTAGCACTGTTGGGCAAACAAAAAAAAAAACTTTTTTTTTTTTACATTTTTTTTTACTCCCTTTTTTCTTTACAACAGTATTAAATTACTTGAGTTATTAGTGGTATAAAAACAATATTTTACTTTACTGTCAAGTCCCTCTTCAAAAAACTGAACCATTACAGGTTTAAAACAAAGTATACAATTAACAACAATGTTCTTCGCATCTTTCATGGATACAAACACAAAACAAAGATAATACTTTCAGTTGTTAAAGGGTTAGTTTAGGGTTTTGGAAGTTGGATTGCTAGAGGCCCATGAAACTCGAAAATATGAGTGCCAATTAAGTCACTTGCCAGCTTTGTCCCTGGAGGCAGGTGGTAGTGGGTACATGCATGGGAACCATGGTGCCAACAACAGCTTAATTAACCCAACTGTAGGTTAAGACTACTCAAAAAACTATGTTGGCTCGACTACACAATGAGATTCTTTACACTGGTTACCTTTTCCTTGACAAAGCCTCTGTGTTCAGAATTTTAGTATGTTGGGATGTAGGGGTTACGTATCCCCCCGCCATCAGCTGGTCAGGTAGTCGAAGGAAACAACAAACACCAACTTCAGTAAAACTGAACTAAAAATGAGAGATAGTAATGACGACGTGTCATTAGTTGTGGGTTCAAGTGGATATCTTCATGAACCGGAGTACACAGAGGAAGAACTTTTGCAGATGGAGTCACAGGTAGACAGCGGGATGGAGAGGAGCAGTAGAGATTACAGGAGAGATTACAGGTTACCTGGTGGTGCAGATGCATGAACTGGGAGCCCATGTCCACAAACTAGGAGGCCTATTGCTGTTATGAGTGGGACTTAGTAACATGGATTCTTCTGGACCTTCATCAGATCTCTGCAATTTTTGTAAGCCTTCAAACTGCTGTCCTGTGCTGTAGTCCTGAATGGTAAAATGGGCAAACATAATGCTTTGTTTCTGCAGAGGGGTGAGTTCTGATGTCCATATTTACAAATTAACTGATGAAAATCAGACACAGCTTTTGAATTGAGGTTCAACAGAATCATTTAAAAAAAAAAAACAAAATAATGAAACTGGCCTGGACAAAAATGATGGTACCCTTAACTTAATATTTTGTTGCACAACCTTTGAGGCAATCACTGCAATCAGGTGATTTCCGTAACTCTCAATGAGACTTCTGCACCTGTCCACAGGTATTTTGGTCCACTCCTTGTGAGTAAACTGCTCCAGCTGTCTCAGGTTTGAAGGTTGTCTTCTCCAGACTGCATGTTTCAGCTCCTTCCACAAATGTTCAAAAGGATTTAGATCAGGGCTCAAAGAAGGCCACTTCAGAATAGTCCAATGTTTTGTTCTTAGCCATTCTTGGGTGTTTTTAGCTGTGTGTTTGGGTCATTATCCTGTTGGAGGACCCATGACCTACGACTGAGACCAAGCTTTCTGACACTGGGCAGCACATTTTGCTTCAGAATGCCTTGATAGTCTTGAGATTTCATTGAACCCTGCACAGATTCAAGACACCCTGTGCCAGCAGAGCAAAGCAGCCCCAGAACATAACTGAGCCTCCTCCATGTTTCACATTAGGTACAGTGTTCATTTCTTTGTATGCTTCATTTTTACGTCTGTGAACATAGAGCTGATGTGACTTGCCAAAAAGCTCCAGTTTTGTCTCATCTGTCCAAAGGACATTCTTCCAGAAGCTTTGTGGCTTGTCAATATGAAATTTGGCAAATTCCAGTCTTGCATTTTAATGATTTGCTTTCAACAGTGATGTGCTTCTTGGTCGTCTTCCATTAAGTCCACTTTGGCTCAAACAGCAACGGAAGGTGCAATCTGATACTGAGTGTTCACCTCTAATCTCTTTGGAAGTTGTTCTGGGCTCTTTGGTTACCATTTGTATTATCCGTCTCTTCAATTTCTCATCAATTTTCCTCTTGCGGCCACGTCCAGGGAGGTTGGCTACAGTCCTGTGGACCTTAAACTTCTGAACAATATGTGCAACTGCAGTTACAGGAACATCAAGCTGCTTGGAGATGGTCTTATAGCCTTTACCTTTAACATGCTTGTCTATAATTTTCTTTCTATTCTCCTAAGACAACTCTCTCCTTAGCTTTCTGTGGTCCATGTTCAGTGTGGTACACTCCAAGATACCAAACAACACAGTGACTACTTTTCACCCTTTAAATAGGCAGACTGACTGATTACAAGTTTGAAGACACCTGTGATGCTAATTACAGGACACACCTTAGTTTAACATATGATTTGACCATAGGGACCATATCCCTATGGTCAAATCATTTTCAATCTTTTCTAGGAGTACCATCATATTTGTCCAGGCCAGTTTCATTATTTTGTTTTTTAAAATAGTTCTGTTAAACCACAATTCAAAAGCAATGTCTGATTTTCATTAGTAAATTTTCAGTAAATTTTTATTTATTATTACTTTTGTCAGTTTCAAGTTACTTCTGTGACCATTGTGGGTTTTTCTATCTTTAATGGAAGGGTACCAACAATTTTGTCCACATGTGTAAAACAACAAGTTGAGGAAAGTTAAACATTGTAAAGAATCTAACACCATCATATTGTTGAGCCAATATAGGTTTCTTGAGTAGCTTTAACCTATAAATGGGTTAATTATAAGGCCTTTGGTGGCACCATATACTGCTATGTACTGGATACCATCTGCCCCCGATATCTCTCCCCGGGGACAAAGCTTGGCTGTGTGTGTGTTGTTGTTGCCTCATGCTGCCTTTTTAAATCTTTTAAACAAATCACAGTCAAGTCTGTGTTAATTGAACAGGGACTTCAAAATTGTTTTTGGAGTAAAAATCCAAATCCCTAAAATTTGGTTAAATTAATTTGCCAAAAAAATCAAACAGCGATAGTTCTGGCAGGACACAAAGTCAAGACTGCTACTATGCCCCGCATTCCATTGTTTAACACTGATCCCAAGCTAGCCCACCACTGCTGACAACCAGCTGGTTGTCTTTAAGCTGCCATCGGCTAAATACACTCAGACCGACTTATTTAAGCTGTTCTAGCCTACTGACTCTTTGCTGCTACCTCTGCAAGCCGCTTTGCAACCCTCCTGCACCCCAGCTCCTTCTTTATGCCATTTCTGACTTAATCAAATGTCTTGCTAACATTGATGCTTGCTTTGGATGGATTTTGTTGCTTCTTTCCCTGCCACATGCTCTCCTTGTAGGCAAAAGGATGGCAGGCAGGAATGTGTGCTGTTTCTGCTTAAGGCTTCCACAATCGGCAGGTGGAAGGGCAGGGAGAGCCCCCATCAGAGCCATATCGCCAAATTCAACAATCTGCAATAAAGCTAATATATACTGCTAATAATTATTTACATAAATACGGCAAATAAATAACATTTAAATAACTGCTCTGGTGTCCTTTCTTGACAGGGTGGTCCTGACAGAACTGTATTAAGTTTTCTGTGTGTATGCTTGTAGGTGCAGCTGAGTACTGTTTGATATGTCTGATTGGTCTCCACAGTCACATGACACAGAAAGTGGAACTTAGAAAGAGGGAAAGACCGAAAACCATCCGTAGAACTTCACAGTTACGCCTTTTGTTAGAGTACTCTTCGGTAAAGATATTTTAAGGATGGGGCAGCACAATGGCGCAGCAGGTAGTGTACGTGCCTCACGGCAAGAAGGTTGACGGTTTGATCCCTGGGTTGGTCAGGGCCTTTCTGTGTGGAGTACATGTTCGCCCTGTGCATGCATGGGTTCTCCCCGGGCACCCCGGCTTACTCCCATAGACATGCTCATTAGGTTAATTGGTGACTCCAAATTGCCCTTAGGTATGAGTGTGAGCATGAGTGGCTGTTTGTCTCTCTATGTCACTTTGGGATCGGCTGTTCAAGGTGTACCCCGCCTCCCACCCAATGTCAGCTGGGATAGGCTCCAGCCCCCATGACCCCGAAAGGGATAAACGGTATAGATAATGGATGGATGGGTTTTATGTGAGCGATCAGTACCACAAGAGTATTTGTGAATGCTTCAATACTCAATATCACTAACCCCGTCCTCTCCTCTAACATTTAGTCTCATCTATTTGTAGCTTGTAATACGCGTGTCTAAGTCATAAAAATAAGGTTGCTGACTGTAAACTTCATCAAATTTTTCAATGAAAACAACGGAAGTGAGTTGAGTTTTCTTGGTTAACTCACAAAAAGGAGACAATACTGATACCTTGTAACCCTGTATGTCCCCATTCTGAGCATCCAGAGGCGGAGGATCCCACGCGACGTCCAGCTGTGTGGCTGTAGCGGACTGGATCATCACATTTTGAGGAGGGGATGTAGGGACTGGGGCAGAGTTTAAATATTATATTTAACTTTTATATGAAATACGAGTCATTACAGATTCAGGAAATGCAGATTAGTTGACAAACACACTCAGCATGGTGAGAGAAGAAACATACCCGCCTCTCCAACAAACACTTCCTGCGGTGCACTGCTGGGACCCTCTCCCACCGCGTTGTACACACTGAGACGGATCTCATAGCGTTTGTGTTTACTCAAATCTGCAAGGAGTGAACCCACAGCAGCATTATAATGGAACAGTTAGGATGAAAGAACCAAAAGAAGTTACTCCAGAGAGACCACACAGCCGTAGTGATGCCTGTGGCAAGACAACATCACCAAAAAAAAAAAAAAAACACAGCAGAGAGAGGAACAAGTGAATTTATAACACAAACTGATGAAAAGATGGGGGGGTTGTTGTGGGGACACAGGAAAGATTTGTCAGTGATTAAATAAGGCAGAAAAAACAGTGAAATAATGACAGGGCAGCTCAGGGAGATTAAAGTCACACACACGCATACATCAGAGCGCTTGGTTGCGGCCCCTCAGTGGATATGACTGAGTGGGAGGATGGAACAACATGAACTTGCTGTAAACTATCATACAAACAGCATTCTTTGTATAATTGAACAAATTATGCACAAACAGAGAGATAATTGGAAGAAAATAATAAAGGAGGTTTGAGACTTACTATCCAGCTCATACTGGGTGAGTGTGGACTCGCTCAAATTTCTGATGCTGTACGGAGCTGGAGATTGGAAAGAGAACAGGCAGGATTGGATTAAAGAGAAAAGGATTAAAAGTAGTTTGTGACATTCAGTGGAAAATCATCCTTCAGAAATATAGATAGAAATATCATCACCATCGCTATCATTTATTCATGCAATACCTCAGAAAACACAATAGAAGCCCCATTAACACCAGTCTCAAACTAAGGACCTTACAGCAACTCGTCCCTCAGACATAGAGAAAAAAATAAATTGGCCACCTCAAATTGCCTGAACATACATAATATGTAGCTCATATATCAGAGGTAGTTAAAAACTGACATTTTAAAGGTCTTGCACAAAAGTGTAGCATAATGGCTCCACAGAGATCCCTTCAAATATAGAAAGTAGGAGATGATTTTTAGCTACATGCACAAACACCAATGCCAATGAAGTTGGGACATAGTGTAAAATGTATTGTAAATAAAAATTGCATACAATAATTTCTAATTTTTTTTTTGACTTATATTCGACTGAATACACACAACAGGTGAACAGGTTAATTGGAAACAGGTGAGAACATTATTGTGGATAAAATTAACATCCATAAAAGACTCAGATGTTTACAAGCAAGGATAGGGCATGGATCACCCTGTTATGAATAAGTGACTAAGCAAAAAGTCCAACAGTCGAAGAACAATGTTTCTAGACGAAGCATGCAAGGAATTTAGGGATTTTATCATTTACAGTCCATAGTATCCCCAAACGACTCAAAGATTCCAGAAAAATATCTGCATTTAAGCAAACCCAAATTAATTAAACCCAAATTCAATTCCTCAGGTGGCACTGCATTAAAAACAGACATCATTCTCTGAAGGATATTACCACGTGGGCTCAGGAACACTCCAGGAAACCACTGTCAGTAAACACAGTTTGTTGCTACACCTACAAGGGCAAGTTATAACTCTACCATGCATTGCAAAAGCCATGTATCAACAACACCCAGATTCTTTGGGCTTAAGCTTCTCATCTGAGGTGGGATGATGCTGCGTGGAAAAGTGTGCTGTGGTCTGATGAGTCCACATTTCAGTTTCATAATTGAATAAAGGTCAAAAAACATTTGAAAATCATTGTATTCTGTTTTCATTTATATTTTACATAATGTCCCAACTTCACTGGAATTGTGGTTTGTACAACTGGAAGGTGCAACTGACAAAGGTAGCCTATTGACTTCACCGGATCTTATCTTTGACGACAGGCATCAATGCCATCATTCGGCCAAAATGATCAGCTTTTGATTTATCTGAGTACCTCTAGCTTTTACCATTAGATTTTACAGGTGATCTTAATGCTTTGGTTTGCCACTGTTTAGGTAGGTTATGTAGGAGTATAAGGGGCAGCCAAGAGAAAGAAACAAGAGGACAATGATAATCTGAATTATGCTCTTAAGATAAGAGTAAAAATGAAGAAACATCACCTTTGTCATATGATTAGAATTTTATCCTCAAAATTGTATTGGACTGTATTGATATTTTGACTGTTTCCTCAACATTCATTCTTTTTTTTTTCCCCACAGTTTGACTTTTCTGTTGCCATTTACAATTTATTTTTAATTAAACATAGAATAAACCTTTTTGCCTAATCTTTTTCTTAAGCATGGCTGACCCTTTTACTCATGGGTAGCACAAACCAAATTCTAAGGGGGAAAAACTTTGTCCAAAAAGCCTGCAAAACATAAAGAAAACATCCACCCACTTGAGAGATCAGCCCAGTTGTTGGAGGGGCTGTTGACAGTCCGGATTGTGAAGCTGCGTAGCCGGTCATAGTGTAACTCCCTGTACCGGACCCTGAACCCCAACAGGATTCCATTTATGTGATCCTCAGCAGGGGGCTGTGGAGGTAAAAATGGGCCAATTAATACTGGAGAAAGCATTAAACAATACCACCAGCCATATAATCGGTAAAGGCGTACCTGCCAGCGGACCAGTACAGATGTGGTGGTGTGAGGTGTAACAGACAGAATCGTGGGGGCTTTGTCTGGAGCTGGAGAAAGATAAACAACGAGTGAGGAGACTAACATGGCTGAGTAGGGTGATATATAATTTAAACAACCTGTTGGAAAAGCAAACACTGTTGAAGCAATGTATTCAAAACCAAAATCCAATATCAAAACATAGAAGTAAAAGGACGTTTACGCAACTATTATCGAACTGCTCTCATACATCTCAATAGAACAGATCTTTGGATAACATTTAAGTCAAGTCCCTACCGTCCTGCAGTGTGGTTATGGCCTCACTCTCCTGGCTGTATTCACTATCTCCAATGTCATTGGTGGCTTTTACACGGAACTGGTAAGAAGTGAAAGGCTTTAACCTTGGAGAGGAGTAAAAAAAAGTGTTTTCATGTACGAAACAGCATGTTCAGATAGTGAGAGCGATCATAAAAGCTCCTGACACTTGAAGGTATAAAAGTGGACCTTCACATTTACCTGTCGACTATGTAGGAGTGTGTCTCATGGCTGACTGAAGCAGAGTGGACGGTCCAGTTGCTGTCTGGCAGCTCTCTGTACTGGACTGTATAGTAACGAACCGGGGATAGGCCATCGCTGCCCGGTTCCCATGACAACAGCACTCTGCGAGCCTGGACTTCCTCTTGAGGCACGACGGGACGGCTCGTGGGTTGTGGTCGGGCTGAAAGGAGAACACACAGGAATAGAAATACAAGCGTGGCCACTCTTTGACTTTGAGGCTCGGGGGAGAAGTTTAGAGCTGGTTATAAAACAGACTGACAAGAATACTTATGCGTCCATTTGACATCCAAAGGAAAAACTGTCAACCTGAGAGACAATTGGTGACCAGAAAGAATTTGTTTTTTATGATCTGTGAGTCTGTCTTAAATAGGATGCTCATACGGGCGTATTGGCTCGACAGAAGTATCATTGAAAATAGATTTTATAAAAAAGCCTTTATTTAAAAATTAAGGGGCAGCATGGTGCTGCAGCAAGTAGTGCATGTGCCTCAGGACAAGAAGGTTGCCGGTTTGATCCCAGGGTGAGTCAGAGCCTTTCTGTGGGGAGTTTGCATGTTCTCCCCATGCATGCTTGGGCTCACTCTGGAAAATACGCACAGAAAATATGTTCATTATATTGATCGGGGACTCCAAAATTGCCCTTAGGTATGAGTGTGAGCGTGAATCGTTCTATGTGGCCCTGCGATCGGCTGGTGGCCGGTTCAGGGTGTACCCCGCCTCTCGCCTGATGTCAGCTGGGATAGGCTCCAGCCCCCTGCAACCTCGAAAGGGATAAGTAGAATAGATAATGGATGGATGGATGGATAAAAACTTAAGGCACAGGGCTTTGCAACCCTCCTGTTTCTAAACATTTGGAGGACCTTAGGACCTTAGTTATCAGTCCTCTAATTGTGTTTTCTGTTAGAATTTCTTCCTCATGTCTTTGTATGTGTGAGTGTAACTGAGTGTGTGTGCTGTATGTGGATTGCAAGTGGGTGGTGGTGGTGGTGGTCGGGAGGTTGTATTTTTCATTGTATTCAATTTCCTACTTTCTATTTATTTTAATTTATTTTGTTTCTTTTTTTCTATGTGAAGCACTTTATGCTACAAAACTTTGTATGAAAAGTGCTATACAAATACAGTTTAATTGATTGATTGATTGATTATAACTTTTAAAATGATGTGTCACAGACTAAAAAACGCTGGCAAACACATTACCTCCATGGTGGAGGTGATAAAGGAGCATTTTGTCTTTTTAAAGGCACAATACCGGAACATGCAAAGAGCAAGATCAGCAAAGTGAAAAGCTCAACTGTTTT
Organism: Cetoscarus ocellatus; assembly: GCA_037902135.1. Lineage (NCBI taxonomy): Eukaryota > Metazoa > Chordata > Actinopteri > Labriformes > Labridae > Cetoscarus > Cetoscarus ocellatus. The sequence goes on along the minus strand of JBAMNC010000741.1, from coordinate 821,468 downwards.
GACCACCTGAGTCACCAAAATCACCAAATGTTCATTCACAGGAGCTCGATTTCAAGGATTTCAGTGAAACATTTTTATGTTATTACCTCTTTTTTCGGTTGTGACCACCAAAGCCTCAGCAGCCTCCCCCCATCCTTTCCTTGTTTGAGCAGTGAGCCGGAAAACATAAACCATCTCTGGCTTGAGTCCAGTGGCTGTGTACTGTCGTGCGCTGGGGCTCAGCACGTCCACAGTGGCGGCATTACTGTTTGATGAGTTTTTCCTGAATGTGATCTGATAGGCTGAGAAGACAAAAACATATCGATACAAAAATAAAAAACAGCAAGAGCAGGGATAACAACTCAGCTGTCTTTAAAATCAAACAATTTGTGGAGGAAATTTGAAGGGCGATTCTTTCTGTCGGACCCACATAAAAGCATGGAGTTTTGTCTGATGATAATAACTGAGGATTTAGATGAAAGTGTGTTATGTGTTTATTCACCCAGGATGATGCCATTGGGCTGTGCAGGGGGCTGCCAGATCAGCCTGACCGAGGTGGTCCTGACTTCTGGGAAGAGGATGCCGACTGGTGGGCCTGGCACTGTCACATAAAAGAACCACAACAACAAATCAAGCAAGGATATCAAGGAATTAAAAAATGATCAAGGAAAATATCCCTCTTACAATGCAGGGACACTTTTCAATTATTAACAGAGAACAGAGAGTAAAACAACCCTGCTGAAGATGTTTTTCTCAGATGATGAGTAATAAGGCAGAACATCGCAATCATTGAATGAAAACACCCTTCTAACAAGAAAATTCTCGATACAAACTGATTTGCAGCAAGTGAAATTATCTCAGCTCAAGGAAATGACTTTTTAAATTTGGTTTAGAGAGAAAAACAATCTCAAAGATAACAAGATTTAACAGGTAGATAGAGAAGGCAGATTTGTTTACCATCATCCAGAGTCCTCTCTAAAATGGGCGGCGAGCTGCTCCTGCCATCTCCTATCCGGGTGAATGCAAGAACCTGGATCTCATACAGGACGTACTTGCCCAAACCGCTGAGCTGGACGCTGTGGCTCGTGTTTCCCTCCACTGTCCAGAAGTTTGGAACTGTGTCTGCATCCTTCTCCTTATACACCACCTGAATTACAACAAGACAGTTCAACAATTCACTGATGGGTAGTCAGTGTTGTGCAGGCACTTATAGGAACAAGCCAAAACGTCTCCAGTATCAGGACTTCTCCTTCTCCCCCTTTATTCATGGCACCAGGAGCTGTTCAAAACACTGAATTCCTCTGACCCCCTGAATAGAACTACCAGTATGATGTCCTGCCATTATTTAGCATTTCGAGTCCATTGGCTTGGACTGGCAAGCCCAGTGCAAGGCAGCAATGGTAGAATGACTGCAGAATTGTTGAAAACATGGTATTGAGTAGGGCCGAACTGATCGATGACATCACAGCTGATCTGTTAACTAGTTAGAACGGACTGGGCCCATGTGGGGAAGGGAGGCTTAGAGGGACAGGAGCTTTAATCGAGCCTCTCAGATCGACAGTACAGCTAAATCAGGGGTATCAAATGTGAAAACAAGAAGTCTTTTTTAAACATTACTGATTTTGAACATACCTTAGCAGTCATCAAAATTACATTTATAAGCCTGAATTAAGGTAAAACATGGGCTCTTTAATCTGCTTTTGTGGGCATTTCCCTAGTTTGTGTAGAAAAAAAAGGTGAGTCAACAATGGAAATAACATGATATTAGTAGCTTTCATGTAATGTCACACTGTGGTCTATGAAGAAGTAACAGCCTCACTTGTCACATTGGTGTTTTAACCTGATGAATTACTATTTTCTTTAATACAAAAACACAGCTACAGAAATTGCTGAAGGGAAAATTCCCACTTGGGTTCCTACTGAGTCCCACTTCAGACAGAAAACAGGGAGAGGGCCAAATGGTGGATTAATGCTGTCAGATGCTCCCAAAGGACAACCCAAATTCAGATGGTTTTGCCATAAAATATTATGGTGTCATTCAACTATGATTGCCTTTAAACAAACATACTTCTTCATAACTCACATAACTGCGGCATCAATATCAACAATTGAGTGATAGCTTATATACTAAATATACTGAAAAATGCAAAAATGTTTGTATTATCTATGATTTTCATTCTGGCAGCAGGGTTAGAGGGAGTATTACTCACTACTGTGGTATGTCATAATCACTGAAGCGAGATTCTGGTAAAGACTTTAGTGATTTAAAGATGTCATAATTTGCCTTGACTCTGGGTTTATTGATTGCTTTCGGTGGCTGCTTGAGTATGTTCAAAATAACTAATGTCCATAAAGAACTTCTAATTTTCACATACTGAGTACCCCTGATCCAGTTGTATTCTCTTTTGCTTGTGACACTTTGTCAAGGCTTCTATCACTTTAAGGCCCCCTTCCCCACATGGGCCTGATCCACTCTGATTGGTTAACCTGTCTACTCTGTAGGTTTGTTGAGTTTGGTGATGCTCAGCGCCAGTATTTTCAGAGCCTCCAGTCTATGCTGCTCTGGGCTTGTCATCCCAAACCAATCGGCTTAAACTGCCAAAGAATCAATGGAAGGACATCACACTGGTAGGTCTAGCCAAGGGAACAAGCTGTTTCAGACAGCTCCTGGTGCTGTAAACAGGTGTAGAAGAAGACGTCCTGAAGCCGCACACTTTTTGTCTTGTGAATAGGCTTACTCAAGAGTGTAAAAAACTAAAAAAACACAATATAGGCCCTTTCAATAGTATCACAGGTGCTGTATGAGGGCCAAAAGTGCCTAAAACTTAAAGTAAAACAAAATACTTCTGTGTTTTTGTGGTTGTCAGACATTAAACATCACCTTTACTGACCTGTTTTATCTATCATATATCAATATGGTTATGACGTTGATGATATGTAATAGAAACTGTGTGCTCCCTCTCTTGCTTGTCCTACACTGTAACACAATGTGCTTTCAGAGCTCTTGTGATCTTAGATGGCATCACTGCAATTCAACATCTCTTTCCTTCGTTAGTCTTGTTCCATTACTACAGTTGTTTTGAAGTTATCTCAGGAAAAAATGGACTTAAATCAAGAATTTGGGGTAAACTGTGGTAATGCTGCTCAGTCTGACAGGACAAACGGATGTCTTTGATTTCTTTGACTGCGCTGAACATCTCCAAAACACCTTGATGTGTGTGCGGCGATAAATTGCTCTGAGCTGCTCTGAGTCAGCTCACTCTTCAAAGGGTCCTTTAAACAAGATTCAGACCATCATAAACAGACCCAAGTGATCATACATACTGATGGTCCACACTTCATACTCCATATGATGGTGTGATGTAAGTGTAAGTGTCTTTGAGAGCGAATGGTTTTACATTGTCTTTATATAGAGGATGCTGCAGCACCCTCAGCACCTCCTCTTTCTACATCTTCATAAAGACAAGTGTTTTTATCCATATACAAAACAGATTCTCAGGTGACTGTTGTAAGTCTGACCTTGTACCCAAGGATGAGTCCATTGCGATCTGTCTCTGGGACCTCCCCCCAACGCACCAGGATGCTGCTGGATGTAGTGGCGAAAGCTGACACATTGGTTGGACCGCTGGAGGGCACTGAGAGCAGAGGTGAAGGACGGAGCTGAGCACGCTTCAAACATGCCTGTATGATAAATTATGGAATGTGTTTGCATATATTTTCTCCCTCACCAGACTCCCTCGTCCTTCCGTATACAGGCTGACTCCAGGGACCGGAGCCGATACCATTGATGGCCTGAACTCTGACTTCATACTCGGTCCACTCCTCCAGGTCCTCGATTGTAAACTCTCTCTCCAACCGATCCATGATGACATGAGAGAGAACTCCTCCTTTGGACCCCGCTTTGGAGTACTGCACTCGGTAGCCAACCAGATCTGGATTCCCATTGTACTCCCACTCTGGAAGAGGCTGAGAGGATTGTTTTTGTGTTTTTATTCACTCAGTTTGAGCAAAATCAATATAAATGACATCATAACAGGGTGCATAATGAAGCAATAAGCCAGGAGAGGTTGTACTTTACTGCAATTTTAACAGCGGGTAAGAGGCAGTGACTGTATCGATGAGGAGCATTATGGGAAAAGAAGCTAAGCCCTCTCAGCACTTTATTGAGTGGTTTCAACAAAATAAGGTAGGACTTAGGAGTCTAAAAATAATAGCACATTCCCTAAATCTGCTGGAGCACCATTAACATAATCCTTAAATGGTAATATTTTATTTAACTGTTTGAAATTGATTGTGTTTTAAAGCTTTGCATAAATACAACTTGGCTAAATCTGTTATTTTATGCTGTGTGTCGTGGCATCCCACAGCAAGGATTTACTGTTTCTAACCTCGTTGGAAAAGTTTTGTTTATAAAGCAAGAATGGTGAAGACCATTTTGTGGATTTTTATGCTTTTTGACCCACATCCCTGAGATATTAACCATGTAATCAAACTCTAAGTATTCTAACTATTCTGAACTAACTTTTTTTTGTCAAAGCTTGATCCATTCTTTTTCTCACACATACATCTGCAATATATGGCCTTTAAACAGTATTACACATGCACATTTCAAATACGGAAGGCTACAGGTTAAAAGTTATAATAAGCCAACCAGCTTCGTCAAAGCTTTGTATAAAGGTCACAATAGCCACCTATAGACATATGGATACATATTAGGGGTGTGAAAATACTGATAAACCTCTTAAACATCATGGTAATTTGCTCAGCTTTGTTTACTGAAAATATTTGCATTTTTAACAGTTAACAACCAACATTAGTTCAACCTACACAAAAAAAAACATCTCCCCTTGTTTCACCTTTCTAGCACATTAGTGGTGTTCAAAACAGACACTGTGGGTAAACAGAAAGTAAGAAGCTGTTAGGTGTCTGCTTGGATGTTCTGAGTGTATTTTTGTGTGTAACGGTTAATAATATATAAAACATGAGCTGCACGGATGACAGTTGCTCTCTCTACGCACCCCTCCACTTATGAAGCCCCTCTATCTATTAAAGCACTGACCCAACCCCTCTGTTTATCTTAAAGAAAGACTACCGGGATTAAGCTAAATCTTTACTGCATCAAATATGTGTCACAAATATAATCTCGTAAAAAATCTCATAATGTCACTAAATCTACTCATAAACTGCAGGTTGTTATATTAAAGGATAAATGGTTTGCTAATGCAAACATAACAATTCTAGTTGACATATTTATGTAGAATATGGCATCAGGATTTTAAAGATGGCAGAACAGGTACAAAATAAACTTTAAAATACACCAAGATTTTTAAAACAAATGTTTTGTGTCAAAAATGTTGCATTTGTTGCTGCACTCAAAGAACACACACCTCAAGAACTGTATGCTATTAATGCTCAGATTGAAGTGTGTTTTTTCTATTAAAGCATCCATATAATAAGAAATGATCCAAAAGATGAGTCAGAAACTTCTGTATAAGGAAACCTCATTAGTTAAACCAACACGATCAGACATTTATATGTTTATGATAGACCTGTTTATTTACATTGAATATCTACAGGCTTAAAGAAATGTATTTTCTTATTTCCTTTTTGCAGGGATCCACTGTGTGTGCTATTATGTGTGCCAAGAAGAGCTGGAAAAAAAGGCACACTGTCTCTTAGCTCTCCATCCAGTCTTGAAATAGGACCCTAATTATTAAATATCAATATTAAAAATGAATGCTACTGTCTATCCGATAGTTGACTGAAAGCAACAGTGTTCTGTGCTTAGATTGTCTGAAATCTACTCCAAATTTCCTAACGTTCTAAATAATAAGCACATCCTTTATTCAGGACTTCAGTGATACGACCATGAAGTGGACCACAAAATTTCACAGTTTATCACTCAGCCTCAGAGAGGAGCTGCAATAATTGAGCTAATGCAATAAATTTAAAGAGCAATATCAATCTGCTGACACCCCTCTGCAGTTAAAACCAGGTTAACATGGACTCATTATGCTCATGCAAGAGCTGGAGGAGGACCCCTGCTTCTGTCTCCCCCACAGCCTGGCAGAGTGAGGGGAATGGACAGATGCAGCAAAGAGCACCCTGGCCAAACGCTGACGCACACAGAAGCTCTAATCAAGGGTTGAGTGCACGCAGCTCTCTAAACATTATCTGTGCCATCGCCTGTATTCATCACATTACAGCATGAGGTAAGTAAGAGAAGATTTACTGAGATAGGCAGCATTTCCCGCACAATGATTTTATTGTTCCAAGAGGGATTCTTGGGAGTTGACGGCAACTCAGCCATGATTTATTGTTAAACTTTTTTATGTGAGAAATTGAATTATAATTGATTGAGAAAATGAAATGGTCCAAATATGATTTTACAAAGTTTATTTAGGAGACGTTGTCTTCAGTTAGCATTCCGAGGGCATTTTTCTGTCTGAGCCACGACGTTATTTCCCATCAAGGAGAAGGACAGGAGGAAAAAAGGCAGCAATTTCAAATAAAGTATGGCCATGCATTCCTAAATCAACAGGGAAACATTTCTATAGCCTGAAAGTCTGAAAGGGAACAGCTCAGACATGCATGCCAGAATCAAATTATAATCTAATAAAACTCCACTTTACCTTCACTACACCACACATGCTGATGCAGGTCCAAAGTGCAATGCTTTGTGACAACTTACCACCCAGCGGAGCCACAGGCTGGTCTCACTGGCTGTGCGCAGCGTGACGTTAGCGGGGGAGATGTCTGGGGGGGCCTGCAGGGTCTGGATCTTCCTGGAAGGCTGACTGGGGGGACTGGTGCCCACAATGTTTACCTGACGCATCCGAAACCTGGGGCAGAGGAGAAGAGCTGACGGTGGATAATTTGTCTAAAGGTGGGCGTTTAATCATGATGATATGTGGAAGGATTAGATGACTTTAGATTAGATTAGAAGAAACTTTAGTGCTGTGTAAATGAAAACTGGGTCATTACACTAGCAGAGAATGATTTATCTTTTGAGGGAAGAATAGAGGAGATAAATCAAAGAAAGTGTTGTAATCTGGATAATTTAATTTATTGTTAAAGATCAAAGATAATCAGGGATAGTGGCATGAGGGGAGTGTATTTTTCACTTCCTATTAAAAGACTGCCGCAAAGGACTTTGTCTTTGATTCACATAAAGCACATGTATTGTAGTGATAATAAAATAATAATAGAACAAGCTTTATTGATAGAGCACTTGCTTTGTATGTTTCATTTACTAGAAAATGCTAAGAAATGGTGGCCACAAACTATACTTTTCTGGTTTTCTAATTGATTTTCTAGTATTGTTATATGCTTGCATTGTCCTCTACACATCATCATTACTATATTCTATTGGAAAACTGATCTGCTCCTACCTGCTAATGTATTACGACTAACATAGCACAGTGAAAAATGATGTAAAGTCATGTTCCAATTTAGAAATTGCAAGGTTTTTTTCATTTTTTTATTTTTTTTATTTTAATTAACAAAGCAAAGTCACTTACCAGAAGAAAAATAGAAATCAAGAACATTTTTGGTTTGACTACCACTTGCCTTAAAACCAACATACATTTTTATTCGCACAAAGTCAGGGACTATAAAAGATTGTGTTGAGGTGTATAATTAAGCAGTCATACCAAATAGAGGCTAACCCCAATTTCAACACTGTCCACCTGCGTACCATTACGTACGCCACATACTCCACAGCAAATCACCCAGGTCATTTCAATCAGTTGTTTTTTGGGCCTCAATCCACAATGTGTGCCAGCAACACAGCTCTGTGCTTGGTAGCTGGAAATATGAGGAGAGTCTGTTTTCAGGTGGGACAGCTTCAACCTCAGATCGACAAAGCAGGAAATTGCTCATAGTTTTTGGGTGGTTTCAAAATACAGCACTTTGTGGAAATGATATCCATGCAAACAACAAATTCCACGTCAGGAGGGCAATGTAATCTGTTGTTCACATTATGGCCACACTTCATTGAGCAGTGCTTTTATATTTCAGAGGATGAGGATATGTGCGAAGCTGCAGTGCTGCAAATGCTACACAGGCAAACTGCGTGGAAATTGAAGTTAATGATCATCTTTTCATATGCTGGTTGAAACACTGTAATTGCTTGAAACAGCCACTGCCATGGTTTGCTACCAAGGTGAAATTGTGAAAGACAGTTTTATATTGCAGGTCATACACCACAGCATGGCTGAGCACAGCAACAAAACAAGGTAGTTATGCTACATTATCAAGGTCTTTCTCAGGCAGAAATTTCAAAGCAGACTAAGGTTTCAAGATATGCTGTCCAAGCTCTTCTGAAAAAGCACAAAAACAGGCGACATTGAGGACCATGGAAGCAGTAGTTGGCCAGAGAAACTTAGTGCAGCAGATAAAACACATCATGGTTACTACAACATCAGTTCAGAGCTGGGAGAAACCAGTGGGACCTTGATCCACCCATCTATTGTCCACAAAAGTCTGGCCAGAAGGGGTCTGATGCGTCAAACTTTGAAATATTTGCCGGTAGCAGAAAGCAGTTTGTTCACCAAGGGCCAGAGAGTGGCACAATAACAAGTGTATGCAGGTAACAGTGAAGCATAGTGGAGGTACAAGCAGATTCCTGTCTATGTGATACCACGAGAAAGGCTTCTGATTGGCCCAAAGTTATTCTCCAGCAGTATAATGACCCAAATCATACTGGTAATTTCATTTAGAACTATCTTAGGGGTAAAGAAGACAAAGGAGTCCTGGAAGTGATGGTATGGTCCCCACAGAGCCCTAAACTCAACATCATCATTGGTGTTACATCCATCAACACAAGATTTATGGTTAGCTCTCCAAGGTGTTTGGTAGAACCTACCTGCCGAGTTCTCCAAAAATCGTTTGCAAGTGTACCTTGAAGAATTGATGCTGTTTCGAAGACAAAGGGTGGTCACCCCAAATATTGCTTTGATTAGATTCACTTTGCATTTGCTCATTAATAAAGAGAAACTTTCTACAGCAATACTTGTGAAAGCATCCTTACTATACAGCATCTTTCTCTACCCCTGTATTCAACATTTACACTTCTGTTCTCTATGTAGAGCATGTTTGCCCCAAAACTGTTTATTTCCAGCTTATTTAGGTAATTCTGTTAAATCACACTAATTACCAAAATAAGCTGAAAAAAAGGTTCTAAGAATGTTCTCTATGTTGAGCATATTTACCCCCAAACTGTTTTTTCAGCTTAATTTTGTAATTCAGCTAAACAACACTGATAACTCCTTGTCTGCTATGAAGTAAAGCCTAGCCTGTCGCTAACTGTCCCTTTAAAAATGCTCAAATGCTGTTAGAAAACCACAATACCACCATCCTGTTAAAATAAGGTACATGAAACATCACAACAGGCGTCAAAGAAACAATTCATAACAGAACAGCTCAATGTTGTAGATGCAACACTATTGTACTTTCCAGACTATTTATTGATCACTGCACTCTAATCTTGTTTTTACTGATGGTATATCTCTATGTTGATTTTATTTTCCATGCTATTATTGACTTTTTATTTTTACATTGCTAAATCAGTAGGGTTACCATTTTAGAACTGAGTGCTATTGTTGTTTTGTGATGTATTTTCACATATTGTTCTGTTAAATGTGTTTGTAAATGGAGGCAAACTCACTCACTGTAAACAAATCTACCTACAGGTGGATATAAAATATCTTTCCTTTTATAACCAGGCTGTAACAAAGGAAAGAACGCATATATATCCATAAAAAGAAAACGCTTTGTGTGCTCACCTGTAGAAAGTATATGGGTTTAGCTCCAGGACCTCCATTGATCTCGCATCAGGTTCATTAGCCAGCTGATGAACCAACAGCCACTCTTCATTCTCTCCTATTATGCCAATCTGAAATGTACGGAGAGACGAGATTACACGCAGCTGAGCAAATCAAATCAAGCGACGGGTGTGGAAAAAAAACCTGGAACAAGTACTGAGACAGCTTATCACTTGTTAAAAAACAGTACAGGCTAGTTCTAACATGTTTAACTGAAAGTCTCACCTGTGCTTCAACCAGCCAACGGGAGATGGATGTTTTTCCATCATAACCTGGTTTAAACTGCAGGCTGACAGAGCGAGAGCCGATGTTGGAAATGGCTAAATTGGTTGGAGGACCCGGCAACTCTGTTGTGACGAATGAGAAAAGACAGTATCATTTATTAATAAAGCATAAGTAAATACATAACCCATCTTCAACTATGTGTTATTAATTATGTACATATTATATAAACACAGATAGAGATGTCTTTTTAATGCATCACCAAAGCACTAGCAAATACTTAAAGGCAAAGTATGTTAATTCCTCTGCCATGGCCCCCACAACCAATGCAGATGTAACAAGACACGTGTGGAGACATGTTCTCAGCTCTGCCCACCTCTGGTGCTTTCTTGTTTTGAGCTAAGGACCTCCTTTTGATAAAATCGAGATTACAAGAAGTGTAATTACTGAAAGGATTTCCATCATTTGGGGGATTTTAAGGAAATTATGAGGGAGAAATGCTGTTAAAAGGGCATTTCTTGTTTGCCCCTCAAGCTGCTCACAAAGCCTTTAGAGATTTGTTTCAGTGTATAGTGGCCAGAAAAGCCACTTTAAATAGCTATTCTCCCTTACTATGTCAAATTCATTCTTAAAGAGTGCGGTATCTTTCAAAATGAGTCCTAAATTAGGAAGAAATAGTATGGGAGGCAGGTAGAGCTGGTCAGCATGTCCCTTGGCATTTGTGGTACTTTTTATTTGTGGCTCAGCTTGGCTTGACTCCGCTCAGTTTGGGGACTATGCATTTTGCTTTTCGTTACAGTATGTACCTTGATATGACCTCTGCAATGTAGGCAGGGGTTTTTGTAGCATAGTTACAAGAAACTGCCGTGACATCCAAACAAAACAATAATTAAGGAAATTAAAGTAATAAAGACCAAACAAAAACGGAAATAAAATATTTCTCTGGCTATGAAAAAGGTGGTAAGGATCTGAGCCGACATAAGCACTCAACTTAAAATATATACATATTGCAAAGGATTCATCATTTTCAGAATTAATGAAGATATATCAGAGTCATAGTGCTAATTGTTGTACCTTAAACTGGTCACCTATAACACATTATAAAATAAACTGTGAGTTATTACATGCACAGCAATAAATACTAGACTGATGAATCAGCAAAACATTAGTTAGGGATTAGTGTAAAACATCCGTATAAATGCTGTAGCAGAAATCCACATGATCAGATTAATCAGTACCAACTCCTTAACTTCTTCATAGCTGATATAACAGCTGATTTATAATTGTGAATCCATCATTTAGTATAAAAAAAGGGAACAATTGGACACATAAAAAATTAATGCATTCGTTATTAGCAAACCACTCTTAACTTTGTTAAAAAATAAAACACTTAAATTTGATTAATTTTTAATGAATAAAGAGTTAAGTATTTAATAATACAAAAACAAAGCAGTTATATCCATAATTGACAAAGAAATAAAAAAGGCAGTGAAAATGGACACCATGTTGGCGGATGAACCAAACCAAATGGGACCAGAAGGGGACCAAACACTGAACCTTGGGGGATGCATATAGACCATAATATGTGACTAGTTTTTGATGTGGGGGAATTATTGTCTGTTGGTGAGGTATGTAAAGCAGAACAACAGAAAAACAGTGCCATGGATGTTAAGTGAACCAAGCACATTGTTTTCACGACTATACTTAAGTGAGACTTTAACTTCTTAAAAGAAATAAACATCATTCAAAAAAAGTAGAGGCACCTAAAAAGGCAGCACATCTACAGCAGTTCAAGTAAATGTAATCGATTTCCTTCCACCCCTGGTATTTGCTTGGCTTTTCCAGTGCTCTGGTAATGCTAAATAATGTGTAGTTTAAATAGAGTGTTACCCTCTTTAGAGAAAATATCCAGTTATCACTGCATTTAGAATTAGCAGAGCAGAAATCAGCTCAGGCAGACTATATCCCCTCGAGTGAGTTCTTGAAATGATTATAAATTCTCAGCTAGGAGTCAAACAGTTGATCTCCTCATTTACACACTGACCTGGTGGTACACCGGAGGAAATAGTGGAGGCGGAGAGCTGGCCCTGGCCCTTCGCGGTCATGGCTGCTACCTGGATGGTGTAAGTGGTGAGAGCAGTGAGCCCTGTCACCTTGTACTCCTGAGTTAAGTTGGGCAAATAATGGGTCACTCGAGTATTGGTCCTGTTGAACTCCTCCCAGGAGATGCGATAGCCTTGAAGGAGTGTCGAACAGCAAAATCCCATTTAGTCAGCACATGTTAGGGACTTTAAAAATTGTTAGAGGACATGTTAGGAATACAGAGTTATCTTTTAATGGTCACCTGTGAGAACTCCGTTTTTCTCCTGAGGCTCCCTCCAGCTGACTTTTAGTGAGGTGTCCAAGATGTCAGTGAAGCTGAGATGTCCCACAGCTCCAGGGGCTGTTAAAAGAAGTTGTAAAAAAAGACAATAAATGGGCAGTGACACATGCTATTATCTGAAAATAGAGTGGTGAAGTAATGAGTCCTACAAGGAAGAAATGAATTTGAATTTTGGCACTTCCAGTTCTTTTCGAGTCATTTTGGGAGTTTTAATTAAGATGCCCAAAATTAGGTCTTCAGATGAATCAAGGTAGGAGATTTTAACCCCTTTTAAAACCACAATATAAAATACATCTGGAGTTGCCCCACAGGTTGCAAACCTGGTTGCAAACAAGTGGCTCGACTGCAGGATTTGTCAGGGTCATTTTTAAGCACTCATAACATTTCCACCAAGTACTTCAGTTCAGTGTGGCCCAGTACGCAATTATAGGTTTCCCAGTTTTTGGCACCCTTCTGTTGGGTGCCAGGTGTACCCAGCTGACCCAATGGGTGGAGCTAAATACGCTGTAGTTGTTGATTGGTTGCAAGAACTGTCACTTCCCATGCAACAGCGGTTAAAACAAAAGCAAGAAACCTCATCAGAGTGAGCGACTTCCTTACTTTTGAGAATAAGAATGTGCCGAGGGAGTTGGATGTGGCTGTCATGATCCTCATCTTACTGCTTACAGCCTTGCACTAACAGTTTGAAAAGATTAAAGGAAAGATCAATCATGTGCCATTATTTTTTTTTTTACTATATCTGAGAGATTATTATTATGTTATTTTTTTAGCAAAAGGCCATAAACTCATGGGGAAAAAAAGCATGTATGTTATGCAACTCTAAGGTTGGCCAGAAAAAAAATAAATCTACTATTGTTGCTGTCACTAGTAACAATCACCAACACTACAGAAAACACATCATGGTTTTTACTATTTTACACACTTTCCATTTCACAAGTATTCTATCCAGCAGTCATGGCCAGCTTCCAGCTCAGAATTACTCCTCAACCAATAACCCATCACCTGTCAGTGTGATGGGCCATAACCAATCCAGAGACTGATAATGTTTAGTGTTTTTATAGAAACTATTTTTTTAGGGTAAGAACGACTTTGTTTCACAATGTGATAATTAATTTACTACTTGTTTTATGTGTGTAAAATTACTGATGGACTAAAAAAAGATAATTAAATCTGTCCAATGGGCTAAACAGTCCAAGTAGACTAATCAGTAAAGGCCACCAGTCTGAGAACATTTACTCAATCACATTATGTAACTTGTGTAATTAATTCTTGATGCTATGAAGTCGCCCATCAACATAATGTACTAGAGATTCCAGCCAAAATTAAATTTCTATCTCCTTAAAATCACATTTAAAGACATCATGTATTCATTCCTAAATGGTCATTTTAACGAGGCAACATAAGACATTACAACACAAAATGTGTATAATGTGCCGCAATCCTGCCTGTCTCAGCTGGGATTTCAACACAGATTTCAACAGTGGATTGAAATGTGCTACTAACAGGAGTGAAAACAAGCTTTGAAGACTCTAAAACAGTTTATTTAAAGCAGTGGTGAGCAACTGGCAGCTCAGGGGCCACATGGGGGCCTCCAGTCAATTTCAAACACAATTTCAGACACCATTTAAATACTGTAGGTAAAATGCATTATTTCCTTTAAAGCCTTAAACAATTAGTTCAATTTTATTCCTCACAAGAATTTATTTGGTATAATTTGCTAGAATGGTTTTTAATAAAGCAGTGTCAATGCATTTGGACAGAAAAGTAAGGCTGATTCATTCTAATATCTGACAATTAACAAGATTCTCATTACTGCTACCTCAGCCAGGTTGCTTTTGTAAAGGAGTTTTTTTTTTAAATTATCAATGGGAGTTACTGGTAAAATAAAGGTAAGACAAATTAATGGAGAGAAACTGTAAGGTACTGCATTAAAAGAAACACAAGATACTTGTGCTATATTGAAAAGAAAAGTGCCCAGTGAAGAGACCCCTAGCCCCAGTTACATAACCTATGGCATGGCCCTTTGTCGGCACAACATTAATACCTTCAGCTGACCCAGGCTCTGTACATGCAAACTTCAGATTGTGACAAAGCTGATGATATCTAAGTTATCACATTGCCTCTTAGGTGTGCTCCAACCCATTTGGTAGACAAGCAGCAAGAGCCAGAACATCACTGGGGTCACCAGGTAGGGACCTCGCATTTAAGGTGTTTCCATTTTAGCTCCCACAACACCTCTAAGAGGCTGGCCAATGAACTCTTGCATCCCAGAGCTACCCCCCTCCATGCCAACTCTCACTGCTCACCATGCTAGAACTCACTCCTACTTTATCTTACCTTCCCTACCCTATCACATGCAACCTTGAGCAACAGCTGGATCTGCCTGATTCAATGTCTGTAACCATGCAGAGCCATCTTGCCAAGCTCAAATCTACAAAGTTTGTGCTCAGCCCAAAGCAGCAAGGCCCAATCAGAGACTTTTAGAGCAAGAAGAGATGGAGACAAGTGAGATGATGGCAGGAAGTGACTGCACTTATAAAGATTAGCATAGATGCTAACAGCTTCAGTAGCAGTTTAACCAGATTGTGACCGCATTTCTTTATCAATGAAAAACAAATAAAAACACTAAACATTTCTCTAAAGTAAGGATATCTTCCCTCCACTTCCAACATGCTTCGACCAGAGTTCGTTTTACGAAGTGGCTCACGTTCTGTAATGCAGTAGCGCCCGCCTACTACATTATCTGATTTGTCCGTAACGAATGTTGATTGATGGAACAATCATCCAATCACCTGCCGGATATGCTTCTGAAGGTTCTGCCCCCCCCAAACACTTTCTATGGGCTCTCTCCCAGATGGATGAGTGAAATATTTTGTCCAAGTGGTGTATCTGGTTATACCATATGGTCATAAGAACCTAAACAGCATGTCAACTTCAACAGACCCAGGCTCCATACATGCAAGTTATAGGTAGTGGCATGCTGATGTTACCTTCCCTAGTCTATAATTACACCACTTATCAGCAATTACTGACACCCAACATTACCCATTAAAAATATTGTTTTTTTTATTACATGTATTTTTCATGATTAATGTAGTAGTAGTACCAATGTATCTGTAACACTTTGGTTCTCTGAATTTCAGAATAACACCAATGTGGCCCTTGTAATAATCACAGCTGCCCATCCCTGCTTGAAAGGGATGGCAGAGCAGCAGAGGAGTAGACAAGCGGGCGAGTGATTCATTTACTTCCATAAGGTGAGCATGGAGGTTAACCACAGGTGATTTGGATCATTGCCTTATGTCAAGTGAAATGGAGAAGAACCAGAAACTTGAGTTTACCTTTGGGATCAATTAAGTGCATACCTACCTGGCCTCCTCCCACCCTCACTCCCTCCCTTCCTACCTGTTTATCTATCCATACATGTATTGAACTAATCATCATGATACCCAGAATGGGGGCACTTACTATCTTCATGAGTTCGCAAGCGCTGAGCTGGGCTGCGTGGGCCATCCCCTGGGGTGGTGAAGCACAGCACTGACGCGTAGTATTCTGTAAACTTTTTCAGGCCAGGGACGTAGCCGACATGCATGCTGTCCTGGAAGTTGGGACGCACTGTTACCATGGTGACATCGTTTTCACGACCCGGTTCCCAGGCCAAAAGCTGGAATTGATTTGACAGGAGATAAATGTGGGCACTTCAGATTCAGACAACAGCTTAAAAACAGCAAACAAGCTGAAGTTTTCACATAGTACAACTGTGAACATCTGTTGGGCTCATGATTTATTGAGAAAGTGAGGATGCTAGAGGAACAATTAATCTGACAACTATACAAGAGAAACAGGTGTTATTCTGCCTCCGGCCACTAGAGTGCACCAGTTGACAGAAAGGGGCGGCTCACCTTATATCCCTGGTTGATTCCATTGATAAACTGAGGACTCGGGGCACTCCAGGTAAGACGCACCGTGGTGGAGTTGACAGCCTCAACTTGAACATTTCCTGGTGGCACAGTGGGCACTGATCCAGAGGAAGGAAAGACCCAGGGGAGACAGAGGAGGAAGTAAAGAGGGGAGGGATGGGCAGGGGAAGGGAGGGAAAAAAGAGAATAGTGATGAGATGGGGAAGGAAAGAACTTGGAAATGTACAACAGGCAAATTCAGGCCGTAGCGTGAGAATCAGGCTGAAGCTTCTTTTTTTTTTATTCTGGCTCATTTGGGGAGGTAAGAACATGCCAATCAAACCGGGTGTGAGAGCGGTTGCCTCAGGCAGCTTCCAGGTGAACCCTGCAGCGGTTTGTTTGAAGTGAACGTGTGATTCTGATGTAACACAGGAAAAACAGTCGGGCAGTCCCTCTCTAATGAAGCTGATTGGCCAGTATTGGTCCTCTCATCCCTGTGCGATCCTGCATTCTCTTTGAATAGATTGAAATTCAAAACATGATCTGCACTTGTGCATTTAATAGAGTGAGTGACTGAAGCATGCAGCTAATGAGGACCGAGCTGAAACAACACAAAGCACTTGTTTCCTGTCGTTTTCCACTGACAGTGGCCTGGGTGATGAAATCATTTTTACTTTTCTTTATTTTGGAATGAAGGTTGGAATGTTGTACTTTCCATGTAACAAGTTTTCAAGTTGAAATTGTGCTTATACTAAATATGAAAAGCTTTTAGTTTGTTCACCATAGATAGAACAAACTTAACTTCAAATCACCTGATTGATCTGGCATCACACAACATATCCCGAAGAGTCCAACATTTTAATGATAGCCTGTGCCAGAAAGTTTCCAGTAATCTCGAGGCATTTGAAGTGTTCTGTATCATTTCAGTCAAAACAAACTGAAAGAAACTGAAGCCATCTTCTTACAAATGTACAGTACAACAACAAACACAGATAGAGCCAAGAAGTACCTTCAAAAGGGTAAGTTTATGCTAGCTTTTAGGTGTAGCATTGGATCCTGATTCAGATCTGTTAATGTATATCACTTTGGCACATTTGTCTGATACTTTGTCACATATCGTCACATCAGAACAAGGATGAGCAACCTTACCATGATGGCCATTTTAGTTTTGTAATAGTGCCAGAGGGATACATTGTTGCAGTTGTAGGGTGAAAATAAGGGAAAAAGCTCTAAGAAGGAGGTCTTGATGAGTAAGTACTTAATTTGATGAGCTGAACAGAATTCAGGACAGATTTGGCTACTTTTTTTAAAGCAAACTCCAGAGTTCTACTGGTTATTTATATGAAAAACTTCATTAACAAGCCTAATTTTCATGACTTTTAAGGCTTAAACAAAGTCGTCAAGAGCAAAAAGCTCCCTTTAAGCTGTTCTGCAACTACAACATGGTGGTTTGACTTCAATGTAGCCACCACACTTTTAAAAGTACCAGGCTGAAGATCATTAGACCTTTTGCTAATCTCTTGCTTGTGAACACAACATATAAAAAGTGCTTTATTGTGTTTTTGATTAGCTTGTTTAAATGCCCATTTTACAAAGGATAACCTATAAAATTACAGAGTTCATATGTTTTTTAGGCTTTATCCTCATTCCATGTACGCATGTTTACAGGATTTTTCGTCCCTTACTCAAGAAAGACTTGATTAGCTCTTGCAGGTCAGAAGTCAGGGTCATTGTCCATGTTCATCCATTGCTTGGGAATGCCATATTTCCAAATCACTTGGAGGGTCACTGTCAAACTTCGCAGAAATGGCCTTTCTAATGGTGCGTTTCAGTTGATCTCGGAAGTCAGATTCTCTGAGTTGCAAATTAGATATGTCACTGGGAATGCCCCCTTAGGTCAGAATTTCCTACTGGGGAGTCAAACGATCTTCAGGTACCCTGACTTTACCAGCTCATAACTGAACTGTGTTTAAGGGGAAAGTGACGTAATTCCCACTTTCCACGTCCAAGTTCTGAGGTATATAGAACTCAATATAAGTCAAAAATGGGCTGATTAGCCTATGGGGTTTAAAGGTCAAGGTTGTAGGCCCTCATTCTCAGGGCACTGCAGGTAAAACAGAATTCACCATATTTCTCTTCAACCCTTGTTTGCAAATGAAACATCTCAAGATGACTTTAAGTTTTTCTTTAAGATTTTTCAAGTTTTGCCTGGATGAAGTTCGAATCTCCCCAGATAAACTTGACGACTGGGCCTTATGCTGCATATGACCATGTTAATTAAAAGCTCTGCCAAGGATTTTCCTTAAATAATGCACAAATGTCCACTCTGACATATAGTTACTCTTATTAGATGTTGGACAGTAGAGGCCAAGATCATTGAGCCTCATGTGCACCAATTGCTTGTTGGAGTTCAACTATTTACACTTCCTCAAAAACAGCTCCGACCCTTCTTCCTGATTGACCCCTTTTGTTAGGCACCTCTCTGGCGCTAAAATTGCAAGGCAGCAGGTCTAGCTTTTAGGCACAAGTAGAGGGAGCCCCGGGGGAAAACAGGTTAGAAACTTCTGTATGCTTTGTACAGGGAACTCTCTTGGAAAAAAGGTTCCTGATCTCAATTGAACTTCCTAGTAAGACAAATGTGAAATGTAATTAATACAAACTTGAAAGTGGCGTAGCAGATAGCTATAAGGATTCAGGAACACCTGCACAATTTAATTAAATCAAAATATCTGCTGATTCACCCTCTCTAATAGCTGTATGTGAGCAGAGAGTGGAACAGAATAGGAAATGGAAACACTCCCCAATTTTCTCCCGAGTGCTCTTGAGAATATTTAGGGAGTCAGGCGCAAGGATCTCTGTTCATGGAGTGGATTTAACATGACAGGGATTCAGAGATATGTGAGAGTGGTAAGACTTTCAAAGCTTTATATACAAGTTAAAGGAATTTAAAATCAAACTGGGAGCCAGCTCTGCATATCTTAACCAGGAGCCGTTTCCTTTTTATTTTTTCTTATGTTTGTTAAAGTCTAGCAGCTGCAGCAGCAATTCTCACTCGCTGTAATCTATGAATTGACTTTTTAGGAAAGGCAAGGAAAAGAGCTTTATTCAGTATTCTTGTAATAAAAACATGGATTAACTTTTTTATGCTCTGATGCTTTTACAAAAGCTTACTTTGGCTGTTTTCTTAATAGAAAAACTCATTTCGATGTGGCATTTTATGGTTGGGTCATATCATAACATCACATTTGGCCTTCTCCTTCAATTCTCCATCTGATGAAGCATATTCAGAGTCCATGTTCTTTTCGAAATTTGGTGCATAAAGATAAACTTAGATTTGGTTATGCTCTCACTGAATCAAAATGTGACTTTCACCATCTGAGGACTTCGACTAGGTGAAGGATACAGGCATGTAAGGAACATAAGGTGCTGGAAATCAATGGCCATGACAGAAATACATTGCTGCACAACACTGGGGAAAGTTCACGATGTGTGTTCTCATTATGCCGCTCAGCATGTTCAATGAGAAGAGAAGTGAAGCGAGGCAGCCATCTTTGGCAACACTGAAAGGTATGCTGAAAGCCTAATGCACTTCATCACCTGGTAATTTATACATAAATTAGCGATAAAAGATGTGCTTTGAGAGGTCGATGGACATCTAAAGGTGTTCAGACCAGGACAGAAACATTTCTTTTCGTTGAAAGGCTGCAGCCGAGAAAAACCTTTGAGAATGCTGAAGGGTAGGGCCACAAATCATCATGAATTTTATGCATGGAATTACCATGACAAGCATGAATGTATGCATGTAGTTATGATGAAATATCAGTTTGGATGTTGATTATTAAGAGTTCATTGATAGCAGTGCCATCAATAACTCTGTTCATCAATTCACTTCTTCATCAATTGCCTTTTATACGCTTTTCCAATCTACGTTTCTGTGACATTATGGCTTTTGTGTGAGGCAAAACATAGCAAAACTGGAGTCAAACATGAAACATCATCACAGGCTAGCAGGCAGCATATGTATCTACTTGTAGTTATATTAGTGATGCATTTTTTGTGGAAATCAGCGTCAAAGCTGATACCGATGTTTGAAATCATCATTTTAGTCAATACTGATGTTTTCAAATTCCTTCTTTTGATGTGATCCTACCACAATATCAATATTTTTCCTTTTGTCTGATCATGAAAACACACCAGGGTTTGTCCATCAGGTCATTTTTACTGTCCGTAATTAAGAATATCCCTTAAATCAGCAGTAAGGTATATCATATATCAGCATTAAATTGGTACTACACAACAAATAAACATCTGAAGACTGATATCGTTTCACCCCACATTCATTTGCCGATGGCTGATGTTTGCAAAAAGGGCTAATATCAGCCTACACAGATGTTGAACTAATGCAAATGTGAATCCCTAGTTTATATTATACATTAACAAAGACGAACACATGAAAGCACTGCCCTGTCAGTTAATATAATCTATTGAAGTCCACCATTAAGCAAAAAAATTAGGGATTTTTTCCTTTATTTACATTTGTTTGGCCTCATGCAAGGGGACGGGAATTCCGACAAATTGCAAACAACTATTTATTGCAGAGCATCAGGCAACCACAGAGTTTCAGATGAAAACAAGCCTTAAAACAGTATGTGGTGATATACGATGTATAGAGCACATTCACAACAGTCCCTCAAGCTGCATTCTTTTGCCATTATTTCCACAAAAGCAAAGTGCCTCTGCCAGAAGTGTACCAAATCATTTGCCAAGTACCACAAGATCACTACATTCCAAATGAAGATTAGCCAAATGTACAGATGTACAGAAATTTAAATATTACTATAACACTGTGTGTTATTGTTGGTGTGGCACGGTGGTTTAGCAAGTAGCTCACATGCCTCACTGCAAGAAGGTTGCTGGTTCAATCCCCTTGTTGGTCAGGGCCTTTCTGTGTGGAGTGTAAATGTTCCCCCCATGCATACGTGGGTTGTCTAAGGGCACTCCAGCTTCCTCCCACAGCCCAAAAACATGCTCATTATGTTAACTGGTGACTCCAAATTGCCCTTAGGGGTGAGTGTGAGCATGAATGGTTGTCCTTCTCTTGGCCCTGCAATTTGTTGGCAACCAGTTCAGGTGTACCTTGCCTCTCATCCAATATTGCCTAGGATAGGCTACAGCCCCGTGACCTCGAAAGAGATAAGTGGTATACATAATGGATGGATGTGTTATTGTACTTCAGTTTACCTCTTCAAAAACAAACTCACACTGTGTTTTCTTTAAGCAAACACATTAACAAAACCATGGCTTGGGTCTTTGTACAGTAAACAATCAATAAGCAGAATAATTGATTTGAAAATAGACTTTCATTCAACACATCATAGTTTCCCTAATATTTTGTAAATAAATGTTTATTACAGCAGGGAAGCTCTGCATAATAAGAGCTGCAGAATGCAGAGTATAAATACATGTGGACTATTGTAATTCTCTTCTTTCAGGCTGTCCCAGTAAGTCGCTTAAGACGCTTCAGCTGGTTCAAAATGCTGCAGCACGTGTACTGACTAGAACTAGGAGAAGAGACCACATTACTCCTGTATTAGCTTCTCTGCATTGGCTTCCCATAAAATATAGAATAGAATTCAAGATCCTTCTTCTCACCTATACAGCTCTCAGTGGACAGGGCACCAATCTATCTCAAAGAGCTTGTAGTGCCGTACAACCCCTCTAGAACATTACGCTCCCAAAATGCTGGCCTGCTCGTGGTTCCATCAGTCTCTAGAAGTAGTATGGGAGGTGGAGCCTTCAGTTATCAGGCTCCTCTTCTCTGGAACCATTTACCGACCACGGTTCGGGAGGCAGACACCCTCTCTACCTTTAAGGTTAGACTTAAGACATTCCTCTTTGATAAAGCTTTCAGTTAGGGACCAGCTCATAGTCCATAGTTTAGACACATGCCGGGGGGATCTGGCACACTGGGCTCTATCCCTCTCTCTCTCAACACTCTCTCTCCATCTATGCCTCTGTCCCTTTCTGTTTGCTACTGTACTCGTCTCTGGCTCTTGTCTTGTAGGTGGTCTGGGATCCTTGGTGGAGACTGCCTGCTGCTGCGGAGTCACGAAGCCTCAATAACTACAATTACAGACATAACACATATTTGGCCATCTCATTCCAGTTCATAATCATTATAGCTGTTAATGTAGACATTAGCATGATCTTTCTATCCATGGTGGATACATCTATAGTAACTATCTCTAGCTCCACGTGGGCATGAGATCCCTCTTGAAAATGAGGTGTCACATCTCAAGAGGTCTACCATTAATACATTTATACTTAACAGAGACAAATATGGTAGGGATGCACTTGTGGTCTGGGCACCCATGAGTTCGTCACTACCATAAATTCTTATTTTCAGTAAGACTTTTATTGATTATACTTCTATAAAATTATCACCACAACCACACAGACATGAGGACCCTCCTGAAAACAAGATGTAGCATCTCAAGAGCCTAACCTCTAATAAATTTGTATCCAGCAGTAACAAATTTGACGACGACAGGTCTATGATTGGTCCATTGATCTGTCACTAGCTTTAGTTCTTACTTTAGTCCACTTGTCTCCACCTACCTCCCTTCCTTCGCCCACACACCCAACACAGCATCGTGTGGATTTGCTGTTCATCATGAGACTAGGGTCCACATTCAAGATTTCCTGCTGCTTAACAGAAGGTTTTTTCTTGCCGCCATGATGGAGGGATTCATGATTGGCTATATGGATTCATGTTGGGTGTTGGATGTATATATTTGTTTATATATGTATATGTGTATTTTATATATGTATATATGTATCTATGCATATATGTGTATCCATAATATGAAGAGCTTTGTGCTCTATTGTAAAGTGTCTTGAGATAACACTATGAATTGGCGCTTTACAAATAAAGATTGATTGATTGATTGATTGATTGATTAATTGATGTATATAAGCCACTGGTATCCTCTGATCCTAAAGTAATTTTTTAGTCACACTCTTATTTCATCCAGTCTGAGAACATGAGCTCACAATATATATACATCTATTTCAACAGGTAATGTGTGTTTCTCCTGTTCTGGTAACAAGTTTTTCCTGTCTCTGACCCAGTGCATACAAGTAATCACAAGTATCCAAGGTAAACAGCTGTCAAATTTGCTGCAAAATCATCATTTATCTAGTTTGGATCCTTGTAAAGCCGGCAGATTACAGCTGGTTAGGGCACTGCTGGAGGAAGGAGATGTAGACTTTTCTGTGTAGCAAAGCGCAAAAACAAAGTGGTTTGCTAGTCGAAAAGTAAGTTGCAAATGTGCTCAATACAGCTACTAGGCTGTTTCTGAGGCTTGTTTTCACTTTAAACTCTTTAAATTACATGGACTGGTAGAAGTCCAAGTGCAGCAATATATAGCCCTAGCTGAGGAGCCGGTTCTTTTTTGTACAGGAGCAGAGCTGATCTTGTCACTTCAAATGACAGCAGTGGCTCAAACTAGTTGTAGATAGAAGTGGTTTTTGGTTTCCATCCCTGAAAATCTGGCATGTTTTAAACTTGACATTACACATTTATTAATGCACTAACTAAATCTAAGTCTAGTGGTTTGATGGGCAGAACAATGACTTACCAATCCGTTGCCTTTCTAATGTAGTAATCATGATTATTTCTGATTTCATTTAGGCAGCAGATTGGTCAGTTTTTTGGCCTTATCCATTTAACTGCTAACTTGTCTAAAAAATGTGTGAATACCATAATTACCCACACTCATGATTAGCTAAACACCTTAGCTGATGCTTTAATCAGTTAATGTACAAAGTCAAGCCTGAGCTACTGTTATTTGCACATGTTTCTAATATTTCACCACAAATCCCTGCATAGATTTCTGCTTTTATCATGCATTTAGTCTTGATAATTTGTGGACCCTACACTGAAGCTTAGCCCAACCCCTCTGAATAGAGTATGCTTTTTCTGTTTGTAAAATCAAATCATTTAATGAACCAGGATGATGCAGCAGAATTTGAAAACATAAAATAATCTTGGATTCAAAGCAAAAGCCTCTGCAGAAGTTTATCTTTCAAAAAGCCTCTTGAAGGCAATCAGCTCATCCCTGCACACATTTATTCTTCTGTACAGCAGCACTTACTGCAAAAATTAACTACATTGAACCTGACAAATACAAACATGGAGCAGTGTTAGGCAAAAAGCACTCAGACGGCCTTGTCTTCCTTACATTTCTTTAAAAGCCCTGCCACTGGAGTCTTAACTAACAACTGACAACTCTCATGAATACTTTTTTTCCAAGGTGAGCAGAGGCATTAATGTTGTGGGGAAAACATGTCTTCACATCTCTTAATTTGATTTTAAAAGAGATGATTGGATTAGCAGCCATGAGTTTAGTGCCGCAGGCTTGACATTAGCTGAGAGAGTGAGATGATGAGGCTGCAGGTAATGAGTGGAATTTTTAGAATCAGATGGAAGTGTCTCACACAAACTTTGAAAGGTTAGAGCAAAGATGGCAGACATTCTTTGAATTAAGTTTGGTTGCTTTGGTTGCTGGCAGACTTTCTTGGGGACATTCAGTATTTAAAAAAGGCTGAAAATTATGTCTAGTTTTAAGGATATGTCAACATGATTTAAAAAAAAAAACTACTGTATTGTAAGATGACATTGCTCATATCAACATTGCTCATGCTGATTTTAAAAAGAAAGAAGGGATTACATGCATGATGATCAGTAGAAAGACTGTTTACGATAAGAAACACACAAAGAGGAATTAGCTGATTTAAAAAGGGAATCTATTTGAAAGTTTTGAAAATGATGGTATCAATGTAGAATGATTCTTTAAATTATTTATTTTATTTTGAGGGAATAAATATGATAAAAATCACCCATGCTAATATATTGTAAATCAAACGTATTCATCTGTGTCCCACTTATGCTTTAGCCTATGCCGTAAGTCTACTAGGCCTCGAGCCAACGCAAAAGCCTACATCATACCTTATTTTTCTATTTTGAACAATGTCTCTACTGGTTTTTATAGCCTATTCAGAACAATCAGTACAAAACTGTAAATTACAGTTTTAAAACACAATAAATACATAAATACAAAGAAAATGACATAGTTCACATCCATAACCTCACTCCTACTCACAATCTTCTATTTCTGTCTTAAATTGTGACACCCTGGAGAAGGCACAAGATGACATGCATTGTTGAGATTTTCTAATGTTTATAGCCCAATGCCTTTAAGGTATTTTAGCTCAAGCCATATTGAGTGGCTGGACCTGGATTCTTTGCCACAACTTATGGGGTTTTACTTTTTCCTAATTTTCCTTGAAATGTCTCCCATCCATGAGCACCATCGGTTTATTGGACACCAGAAGCACTTCTGCTCT
This sequence comes from Cetoscarus ocellatus, assembly GCA_037902135.1. Lineage (NCBI taxonomy): Eukaryota > Metazoa > Chordata > Actinopteri > Labriformes > Labridae > Cetoscarus > Cetoscarus ocellatus. The sequence goes on along the minus strand of JBAMNC010000741.1, from coordinate 795,753 downwards.
CACCTCTACTTTGCATGTGGTGTCGCCCCAATGGACTAGTGAAATATATTCAATGTTTATGTAAAGCAGACAGTCAGACAGTTTTGAAGGATTGGCTGAAGAAGATCAGCGAACATGTTGAATCTACTTGCATAATTATAAATAGTGCATTTCCTCATTCATGTTTTATTCAGTGGCAACTAAAGAACCAAAAGCGTTTTTCTGCCTCAACCAGTTCAGCAGCAATATATTTCATTTCCTTCGGTGTATCTTCTCTTTTGTTTGTTGGAAAAAGTTGCATTAAATTTACCACTGTTTTCTTATAATACAACATTATATGCTCTGTTTCAGTCATCATGGTTTCCTGTACAGGCCCGAAATACAAAGAGCGCTGCCTTCCAGTATTTCAACAAAGTATTGCAAGTCCCCATGGGCACACCATTGCACAAGAATGAATGCTCAAACTGGTACTGAGCATTATGGCTTAGCATGTCATAAACTTCAAGGAGTCACTATAAACCAGATTTAAACCATGCCCCTGGTTATGGCCTCTGTCTCCTCGAAGGAGATTGATCAGGGCTACCAGTCTCTGACCAGCAACAAGCATATCAGCTTTAAGTTTTGCAAGTTGACTCGTGACTTTAAAGGGATAGTTCAGGATTCTTTAAGCAAGGTTGTATGATAGCACTAACCTGAACGTTAACCACAGTGACAGAGATTAGCTCTACGTCTATAGAGAAATAATCTGCACCAAAGCCTGTTAAACACAGGACCAACATCTCTGTGTAATTCAAACAGTTTTAGGTGAAAACAAGCTACAAAAACAGTGAAGGGTTAATTTTTCTGAAAACTTACTTCTTCCCTACCAAGTTGCTTTGTTTTGGCACTACTTTGGTTCACGGTACAGCCTATGTGTCCTCCCACCAGTAGAGCCATCCAATTGAAAAATGTGCAGTCTTCACATGAAAAAATAACCGTAACCAAAGTGGATGAATTGGTGTTTATTTACAGCAAATATGACAGCAATATACTTTGGATACTTGGAAATTCTTGTTTATACTGAAGAAACTTCTTGAGGAAGCAGGTCAGATCACAAGTTACCTGGTCATGCAAATGTACCCAAATGTCCATTTCTGTCATGAGAAGGACTTAGTAACAGTGCTTCTTCTGGACCTTTTATGTGATCGCTTTCATTTTGGTGAGCCTTTAAAAGTGCTCATAGCTCCTCAGTTAACACGACAGTTTTTCCATTCCTCTTTTTACCTGTCTCCATCTGCAAAAGTTCCTCATCTGCATACTTGAGTTCATATCCGTGACTCTAAGCATGTCGTCATCACTCAAGTCACAAGAATAAACCAGCTGTTCTTTCTTAACATTGAAAATCTTGAGCATTTTCATTCAGCTCTCAAACATCCAGATTTTGTTCTTTCGTTTCACATCACCCAGCCCTAATACACAGTACATTCTTTGTGTGTGGCCTCACCTCCCTGCAGAGTCCACTCAGTGACTTTGTGACTGTAGGTGCCCCGGCCCGCTCCATTATAAGCTGCCACCTCGATCTCATAGTTAGTCCAGATGATGAGGTCCTCCAGGAGCAGGCTGGTCTGGTCTGGGCTCGTGATGTTTTTCATCTGACAATCAACAGGAAGCCCCGACAGACAGTACCTGGCAGCAGAGGGAGGAATCAATAGACAGACACAAATATGAATATATTAGACAGATTCTCTGTGGAGATTAAAAAAGAACATGAGCCGGGGGTTTAAACAGAAGAGAAGCCACGCAGGGAGGTTATAAAATGGTTACCAAAAGAGAGGTGACAACAGATGAATGGAGAGGAAGGTATTTAATTGGAACCAATTATTCTATTGCAGCAGCGAGTGAGAATGAAGTGAAATGGAGAGGAAAAAGAGGAGCTGACATACCAGTTATTATTACTTCTGAATGGCTCTGGCCCAGACAGGCACCTATCCCTGGGTAGAAATTAGGCAGGTTGTCACGGTCTTCTTACCTGATGATGTAGCCTTGGAGCGGACCATTCTGATGGCTCTCCGGGGGTGGCTGCCATTGTATCATGATGGACTGATTGGTGCGGCCACTCGCGATGACTGTCTGAGGGGGGGCACTGGGGGGCTCCTCTGGGAGAGTTAGTCTGCAGTGGCAAGGGAGGAAGACGGAAAAAAAGAAGAAATAAGACACGAGACAAGGGAGAAAGCATGCATTAATTATTGTGAGTTTCTGCATATTTCTAAGCCATTTCATCATAGACATCAAATCATAATAAAGTGCTTTTTTTAAAGAAACACCATAAAGGAAAGTTGATGTGAGCACAGCTGTGCCTTTGTCCGAAACATATTCTCCATCCTGCTGTCCGCAGAGGGACATCTCGCTGTGGCATGACAAGGATCAAAGAGGCCTTGGGTGAAAAATGGAGCAGCAGCACAATACAAAGAAAGCGAGTGAGGGGGAAAGATATAAAAGAACAAGAAAGAGCGATCCAGGCAGACTTTTCCCTTAAGTCAATTTAAGATGACATCTTGATTTCTTCCCAGTGCACCGGAGCAACGCTCTGGAGGAGATGAAGCAGAGTGTTTAGGATCAAAGAGGTGTGCCCGAGAGATGCCTTAGAAAAGCCCAGCACTCGCTCTGACGCTCAGTCACCCTCCTGCGGTGCACTCTTGTCTGGGCACATTCATACACGAACGCTGCCCTGTGATGTGAATGAGTGTGCAGTGGTGATGACTTTCAGCCTGAAGACGTTACATTCAGCAGGTTGAATAGCTGCCATGATTGTGTTGATGTGGACAAGGTCAAACAGTGGTACGTGGGGATGTACCGTGTTGAGTTAAAAAACGTGTTTGTGATTGAGTGTGGGCAGTGTGTGAATGACAGGGGCAGCTTTGTTTTTCATCCCTCCATCCATTTTGTATACTGCTTTTCCCCTTATGGGGTTGCAGGTGCTGAAAATATCCCATTTGACATTAGGCAAGCGGCGGAGTACATCCTAGACCGATGCTAGCTGATCACAGAGCCAGCATGTAGAGACAGACAACCGTTCTCACACCTAAGGGCAAGGGCGCCATAAAGAGCTGTGGTCCCAAAAAAGGATAACACATTGGGCTCCATCACAAATCAAGTAAGGCTAATCACTTCAGACACACCTCTATTTTGCAAAAAAAATAAAAAATAAAATTAGCCTTAAATACCTGTACACTGAATTATTTGCATAAAAGGAACATACACTTTGTTAGTCAAAATATGCTGCCCTATGCACTTTGTTGTAGTTATCTTTAATCCTTAAGGTACCTTAAGGGAATAACCAGGATTTAATGGTGGAAAGTGCACGTTTTTTTAATAAACACTAACTTCTCAAAACAAACATTGCATCAAAAACAGTGTTGTATGACTACATCAAGGCTTAAATAATTTTATCCCAAATAAATCACTTTGCATCTTGTTTTTTGAAAATATTGCGTATTTTGTATTTCCCATTTTCCCCAATTTTCATATTAAAAAAGGGAATAAAAGCATTTTTAAACAGAGGTTAGTTATATCTACTATCAAGTCTGAAGTCGTAAAAAGATTTGATCCGGTGAAGGCAAAAAACAAATCATTTATTACATTTTATGATACCTTAATGAGAAGGACCACTTGGGGGTGAGAGGGTAAAGAGTGTACTTCACTTTAAAGGCGTGTCAAGGGTTAAAAGTTGCCTCTACACTTGGCAGTGACTTTAGAAAAATAGGTAAATTATTACAACTTGGTAACTCTGTTTTAAGACCACTTAGGAAGTATAAACTATATTTCAGTTCAAATGGTTCATGAAATAATTTATTAAGTTTATTCGAGCGCTTGTCAGGGTGACTTGTTATCACGGTATCTGTGACTCAGTTTTAACTTAATAGGTCATATGGACGGTCTGCTGCACCCCATGGTGAATCCCATCCAAGAAGTGTTCTAAACGGCATGTTTCTCAGTCTACATGTTTTTTTATAGTCCAGATTTCAAAATGAAAAGCTCCTCCGGCATTGATGAATAAAATATAGATAACTTTATGTTCAGTCACACATCAGTATGTTGGAAAAACTGTTGACCTTGAGTTGGCTGATTTTTCTTTGTAGATATCAAGCGGACTCATTAAATCAAAGTAAATTAATTCATTTTATTTACTGTTGCCTGTTTATTGTTGCTAAGACCTGTCCAAAGCTGACAGCAGACAGCATGCATTAACCATTAACTTTTTACATTTTGGCTTCTCACACCTTTATTTGAGTGACAGGACAGTGGACAGAACTGGAAATTGAAAAGACATTCAGTAAAGGAAGCCCAGATCAGCCAGGTGTTTAAAGGCAGTAGCTGGCTCAATTTTAAAGAAAGAAACCAAGTTAGTTAATTCTGTAATTAATATTTTGATGTCAAATATGTGTTACTAGCTCACAGGAAAATGAGCTAGATGTTGCTTCAAAGTGGATTGTCTTTGACCGCCAGTTCACTTTTTTAAGATGCTGTGCGAAACTTTGTCCATGGTGATGATAAATCTATGAAAATATTAATTTAAGGCATATTTAAGCTACATTTTTTACTACATTAAACAGTCTACTGGTCTTCCAGTATATCTTACTTATAGGGCTCTTATTTCGTAGACCAGGAGCAGGCGCGGCGCCGGGCAGGTACGCCGCGCCAACGTGTCCCGGGCATTTTGCATTCTGCACGGCGCAGTCCCTCCCACCGGCGCAAGTGGCCATGCCTCTTGCCCAATGTCTGCTGGCATACTCTCAAGCACTCATGACACCAAAAGGGATGACCAGTGTAGATAATGGACAGATGAATAAACAAATTACAAAAGTATATACCAGTATAAACAGTATTGTCTTACCATACACCTTTTTCAAAACTGTATTGATAAGTCTTAAGAACTTAACATATTACCCCGCCCTTGCTCTGCCTTCTTTAATCCTCTCTGTATTTCCCTCATGAAGTGAGGTAAAGACAGTTAATAGAAAGAAGGAAAAATGAAGTTGGGTCAGCACACCCATCAAGTCTCTACAAAGCACAATTTTAGCTCATTCCCAGCTTTATCTTGAGAAGGCACGTCCTAAAAGCTGCTTCATCTCTCACTCATTCCCACAGCAGTGATGACGGAAAAGTGGACTTGCAGGAAATAATCACAGGGTTTTCTATTGAGCTGCCAAAAACGAGAGAAGGGAGGAAAGAACGGGTTGTTCTCAAACTGTAAAAGCCCTCCTAGTGCAAAGCTGTTCTCACCGCCAGCGTCAACATGAAGTTGCTCAGACTCAGACATATTTAATATGCAGAGGATGCAGAAACAGCTAATCTGTTGCACCAACCGGTCAGTCTCCTTGCTGAACTGGCCTCGGCCCACGTCGTTGACAGCACACAGCCGGAACTGGTAGGAGCGTGCCGGGATCAGGCCACTGACAGTGACCCCGGTGGACTCTGGTTCAATATTGGCCAGTAGCACCGTCCAAGGGGCATCTGAGGTGGAGAAAATAGATGGAGCTTTAAGTTGTAGCAAGTAAACGGTAAATGACCTTGTGAGAACATTTACATTCTTGAGAAACATCTCCACGGATAAACTTTAATTTCAATTCAGTGCTATCCCTGACTGTTATTGCGCTCCATTGTTTCATTTTCAATAACAATATCACGGTGTCTGATAAAAAACAAGTCATTTATTTTGTATACACTCCCTCTAAATATCAGATTGAAATTCAATTATCCAAAAAAGCAGATCCCATCTGCATCTTCGGATTCATTTTCCTCCTAATGAGTTGTCATCCTCTCAGTTAGTCTGAGCTTCCATGAAAAATGGCGGAACAATTTACTCTCCGTGGGTGAGAGTGTTCCGACTTCTTTGATTTTTATCATCCAGAGAAAGCTGGAAGCATCGAGCATCAACACAATTTTGCTCCCTTGATCATTCACAAGGAAGGCAATTGGGTTTAATGACTGCAGAAGGTAGGAGAGGACTTTACGGCCAATTTAAAGGACGCAATGGAAATATATTATAAAAACAGGGCCTGAAAGTATGTGCTTTGAGGGAAAATAAAGAAACTATATTAGCTTTAAAGAGACAAGAAACAACAGCAATGTGAATTGCTTATAGAAGGCTTGGGAGATATGGACAAAAAATCATGCCCCTGTATTTTTGAGCTTCAGGCCATTACAGGATATATCTTAATCTTATTCTGTAAAGTAATAACATATAGTTGTTACAATACAAGAATTTTCAACTTTGACAAGAGTCCTGTAAAAGGGAGATGGTTTGATATGTCGCAACAAAGAAGGAAGTCTTCAACACCACTATTGTCTTATTTCATTTTTAATTGTAAAACACACTGTCAAACCTGTGCAAAAAAATCTCTATCCTGAGCATGTAAAAATGTTCTGTACCATCAAATACCATGTAATTCAAAGTGGTAAAATCCAAATTTTTCATTCATTGTTAGTATCAAAAACTAATATGAACCTAAAAGACAGACATCACCATCTTAACTGCACAAATCAATTTAGGAATCAGTAAATCCACCAACTTTTCCAAGTGTTGCCAACATATTCGTACAACTTAGACATTGGTCAATAGTTTGTATGCAATGTTCCAATATAATTATAACATTATAACAATAATTTACCTAATACTGGGTATTATGGACTATGTTTGTTGTTGTGGTATCAAATCAGTGAAATTATCATTTGTTTTCATCAGGTATTTATTTTGACCTTATCAGGCTATTTGCTACATCACTTAATAGTCCTATTTCTGACAGGTCTGACAAACACATTGCCTAAAAGACATTTTAACAAAGAAACTGTGAAGGCATTGTCCAACAGTTATTTTACCACTGGAACTGTTAAAGAATCACATAATTGTTATTTTATAGATGGAAGTGTAAGCATGTCACATGTATTATCGTCATTTTAACAACAGAAGTTAAAAAAAAAAAACATTGCTTAATCAGTTTAACTGAAGGAACTGTATACATGTTGCTGGTGGGCATTTCACAGACGTAATGTAAACACTTTGCTACATAGTTATTTGACCAACAAGACCATAAAACTGGGTTCATTGAATACATATTTGCAAGGGCCTGTTTTTTTTTTCTTAAAATACGCAATCAGGGCCAAATTTTTAAATAAATTAAAAGTTTGATATTTTTGTTTAATTAAATTATTATTTCCTCTGCCAAGGAGGTTAATTCTTCGCCAGTGTTTGTTTCTTTATTTGTTGGTTTGTGAACAAGATAACTAATGAACAAATAAGTGAGACATTTTTGGGGAATGTTGTTCATGGCACAAGGAGGAAGTGATAAGATTTTGGTAGTGACCTGAACCCAGATGCAGATCCAGGAATTTTTTAAGTATTTCTTTACAGTGCCAGATGGGGTAGTTTTCCACATTTTTAACAATAACTGGAAAAGACAATGTTGGAAATGCCTTGGCTAGGGACCTGCCGTGATCATAAATTTATCTCCTAATTATACTCTTAGCGACCTAATTATAATCTTAGTGATGGCAACATTAAACAGATTGTGTAACGTTCATTAAACAATGACAAGGAGTCATTTTACCATCAAAACCATCAAACAGTCCCTAGACTGCCTGGACCACTACCATGTTGCCTACTAAATATCTCCCAAGTATGTCTAGTCTTTGACTACTCAAAGCAGCTTCACATCGCAGGTCACGTACCCATTTACACCCATTCACTGTCACATTCATGTTATATTTATTGTATTTATTTGTTTATTTAATAGGAATATTGCACATTAATGAGCATCTATGTTATTTGTCCATCAGCATCAACAAAGACATTCATGCCCATTTCCACGCCACTGATGCAGCAGTGTCTTGCCCAAGGGCACATCGCCATGTGACAGCTGGAGCTGGGCTTGAACCTGCAACCTTCCGATTATTGACCAAGCGTACTATTACAAACGCATCATCTATTTTAGCATTTTACCTGCGAGACCATAAACACGTTGCCAAACAGACTTTTTACTAAATGCAAGGTAGAGCATAACGCATGTCCTGGAAGTCATTGTATCCGCAGGTCTGTAAATGTACGGTGCCCCACTTCAAAAAACCTAAACTAAAGGTTAGTTTGGGTTTTTTGAGATGGGGTTGCTAGAGGCTGTAAAGAATCTTACTGTATCGTATTGTTGAGCCAACATACTGTAGCTTTTTAAGTAGTTTTATCCTATTAGTGGGTTAATTACAAGGCTTTCATTGGCATCATGTACTGCTATGTACCGGCTACCATCCACCCCCGGAAACCTCCCTCAGGTCAGAAAATCAATAATACCGTGTTAATCACTGTTAATAACTGTTTCATATCAATTCATTCAACATGATACTTTCATATGAAGTCCTGAGAAACCTTAAATCCAAAATAAATAGACTCAAATATAGACAATATTGTAATAAAATGCATTTCCTAATAACTGCCTTCCTCAAGTCTAAGACTACATAAAACTACTTACTGTTTTCTGAGACCTCAAGGATGTAGCGGATTAGGGGGCTGTTTCCATCAAAGGCCTGAGCCCAAGTCAGGTTGATGGCCCTCTTCTCAGTCGTGCTCAGAACTGCGACTGGGTTCTCTGGAGCATGTGGCAGCTGCCTGTACGTGCATAAATGAGCACGAGTAGGGAAAAAGTGATAAAGGGAAATAGGATCAGACAAGAGAGGCGGCAAATAACAGAATTAAAGAGGCAAAGCGAGGGCCTTGCATTGTAAATATTAGAGCATTTGATGGATTAGAGGGGAGAAGAGAGATAAACCACCACAACAGAAAAAACACTCATCCATCATGTCCTGATTAAACGTAAATAAGGGGGGAAGGGGGGGTGGGAGGCATATACAGGAGGGAAGATAAGACAAGAAATGCAGACCTGACTCTGAGGTGGGCACTACGGGAGTCGTTGCCCCCCACTGAGGTCACCCTGCAGGTGTATGTTCCGATGTCACCTGACCACGTTTGGGAGATGTGCAAGGTCCCATCGGAGTCGAGCCGCAGGCGGGGCGAGGTGTTCACGTCAATCACAGAGCCGCTCTTCTCCCACACATGCCTGGAGGTGTGAACAAGTATATGAAAAAGTGCACACGTTTTAAAGACGAGTGTGTTTGAGCGCTGTGACTGTTTGCTTTGTGTCAGGTCAAACAGAAAAAAAAAGAAGGCGCTGACACCCGTCAAAAGCCTCGTAAGTCTGATGGCTAAGTGATCTGAATCTAAACACCATCATACATATACGGGGGCACTGCTACAAGTTGTGAACTAAAATATATCTTATTAGACTCCACCACTTCAGCTCAAAGGAAACTTGCATGATTATTGTAAATTAATTACGATGATGTGTTCAAGTACAAGTGCAAGAGATGGATATTTTGGTTTTGGCCAGGAATTTGAACTTGCATTTAAATATCATCATGATTATTACATCTGCCAGGAGGTTTATGTTTTTGCTGATGTTTGTTTATATTTTTATTTGTCTGTCTGTCCATCTGTGAGAAAGATATCTTGAAAAGTTCTCAGAGGATTTTGATCAATTTTTTAAGGAATTTTGGAAGGAAAAAAACTGGACATGCAGAGGGAAGTGATTACAAATTGATCCAGACATGGATGCAGATCCAGGAGATTTTTTAAGGATTTGTTGATGATTCAAGTTTACCCAATTTTTGGTGTTAACTCTGCTAACAATGTCAAAAATGTTCTGGCAAAATTTAAGCTCAAAGCACTTCTTGTTTTTAATTATTTTTCCAACTGGACCTCAAATGCAACAAATGCATCATGCAACAAAATGTAGTTGTCATATTGCTGGTCTGGTTTGTTGATTAGCTTTTTCTCTGTTGATCCCAGCGCAGATTTCCCAGATTTGAACAATGGATAAATATTTTTAACCAACTGGAACAAAGAAACAATGTTTTGGGTGGGGATGCACGATATTATTGGTACAATATCTGTATCGTCTATATCATCTAAAACAGTTAAATATCAGTTGTGGCCTCTATTAAAATTCATGCTGATATTTACAACCAATATATCATCCATATATCATCTGGAATATCAGCAAATGCACAAATGTACCATAATGCTTAACCTTACCATCACTGCAGGGGCAGTCAATAGTTTCATTTTTTCAAAGTTAAATGCTTTTCTTGTTTTACAACACTTCCTTACACAAATAGACTCTCACCTTAAAGGAACATTTTTTTCAAGTCCAATTTTGAAAAGTAAAGAGCTTTTTCTTTTGACCAAACACATTGGTACTGGTGATAATGACAGGAGAAATATCTGCATAATGGATATCTGTAAAAATCCATAATCGTGCATCCTTAGTTTTGGGGATTTTACAGCAGTTTTTCGAGGGGATTACAAAGCAGCAGGAGTGGCAACAGTGGATAAGTGGACAAGTGGGTGTAGATGTTTACAACCTGGATTTGCAAAATGGCATTTCAACTATAGGTGATTACATCTGTGACCAAAAGAACCGATTTCAATCAGCCAGTCATGGATTTTAACACATTTTGGACAGTAATGACTGGCTATCTATCATACAGGGCACATTTCACTTTAGTAAATTTTAATGTTTGTTTTTTAACTTATGCTGAAGATACATTTGCTGTAAACCACACAGACACAAATGCATGATGTCTCTTATGGAGACAGATTAATGAATAAATATAGAATAAAATTATTCTACAAATAGTTGGGACAAATTAATTGGTTCTTCCAACTTTTCTCCCTCACACAATGTCCTTGCACATACATTACATCACTTCTCCACCTCGCATTCCTCTTTTTGTCACACACCCAACAGCACATATGGAACGTCCCCCACCCTCCTTCGCCCTCTCCCACCCAACCCCTCTACAACTCCGCACACACATGCACACGCTAGGAGCTCGGGTGATTAATTGCGACTGTTCGGGCTTTCCAGCTAATCTCCTCTGTGTTGCGTTTAATTAAAGGCGCTGTCTGAAGTTATTACTCTGTTTACATATTCATCTGTTTACCCCGCGATCTGATCAATGCCGCGGGCCCACAGGTGACAGGCACTCTAATCACCGGGCTCCACAGACATCATTTTCACTCCCTCAGAGACAGATGCATGTATAAGCACTCTATCATGCTCGAGACGGTCTGAAGAGTGAGGGGAAAGCGATTGACTAATTCCTCAATCAGGCTATCAAAGAGTTTCAAAATCTTCCCATAGGAGGTAAACTGAGGATGGATAAACACTATAAGATCGCACACTGTTTTCATAAACTTGTTAAGCACGACAAGATATGCTAGCTCATTTTCTAGACAAGGGTGGCATCAAGACAGAGTGGTTTCACTTTGAAATAAGTGCAGGCATTGTTACTATAGATAAAAAAAAATAACTGATTGTAAATGACCCATAGAGAGCACCCTCTACTTGAAAATTTCCTGAATCCTTTGTACATTATGATGGAAAAAGTCCAGCATTACACAAACTTATTTTAAAATTTTCCTTACGCTCAAATCAACTGTTAATCATATTGTTGGTTCATGAAATTTTATTCTACAAGTTTTGTTTAATAATTTCTAAAATACACTACACTGTCTCACTACTACAACAATAGCATATTTATTTGAGATTTTTTTTTTCTTTTAAATAGGACAGAATTCATTAATGGACATTTACATGTAAATACATGGGATTATAACCAGGTGGCTAATTTCCATCCCAAGTTCCATTGGCAGGTTGGTGTAAACACATAAAACAAAAACAAACAACAATAATAGGAATAAAACCCAGAGAGCATATTAAAGCAACATACATAAACTGTGGACAACCTAAACGACATACAGTCCAAAATATAACGAGCCACAAGGACCATGGGAATTATTCACAAAAAATTATAAAGTTCTGGAGTGCTAATTAAAATGCCGTAGTGCTAAAGTGCAGAGTGCTACCTAACTGGGAGCTCAGGTCCTCATTATATTGCACATTGTTCATAATTGCACAGATATACATTACTCTACTGCCCAAGATTATAAAATTCCAGATTTAATATAATATTGCACATGCAGATGTATGAGAAGATATTGTACTGAAAAAGCATAGATAGATGACTTATGTAAGCATTAATTCACAAAAATGGCATACATAGATGTATTTATGTGCACAACAGTGGACAATTGTGGATGCTGCCCCAGCACACTGAGGACGTGGACATACAAAAGTAGACACAGTTTTGATCACAGACATGGTTTTCCAACAGTCATGCTCTAAGTTGTTTGGAAACGGATGTCAGAGTCATGAGTTCACATATTGTGCTTGGTATTTACTTCCAGGTTTGGGACTCACAATATTTTTCATTCATTGTGCACTATGTGTCTTCATTAATTCCAGTGTAAGGTTGAGACATGAAAAGAGCAAGGAATTTAATTTTCCATGATTCCTTACACCTAAAAAGACATACACTCACAGGCCACTTTGCTAGATGCACCCTTTAACTTTTTCTTCAATGCAAATAGATAATCAGCAAATCACATTGCAGCAACACAATTTCTTTTTGCATATACACATGCTCACGATAACCTGCTAAAACAGGAAGGAAAAGTGATTTAAGTGACTTTTGGTTGTTGGCGCTGAAAGGGCTTGTCTGAGTATTTCAGAAATTGCTGATCTACTTGGATTTTTTTAAGCCAACTCTAGTGTTAGCAAAGAATGCCCCAACAAAGGGAAAATATCCAGTGAGCAGCAGTTCTCAAGGTAAAAATGGCTTGTTTATGCCAGGCAGCCAGAGTATTTTTGATAATAGAGAGTTAACAGGAACTTACACAACCACTTGTTAAAACCAAGGTATGCAGAAGATCGTTATTAAAGGCAATACACGTCAAATCTTGAAGCAGCTGGGCGACAGCAGCAGAGGACCGCAGCAGGTGACAGTCTTGTCACAAACCTAAGGCTACAATTCACATGTACCCTAAAACTTGCCCACAGAAGATGGGAAAAATGTTGCCTGGTCTGATAAGTCCCGATTTCTGCTGTAACAGTCAGATAGTATGGTCAGAATTTGACCGTATGCAACATAAAAAGCATGACTGCATCCTGCTTGTGTCATTTTATGCCAGTGGTAGTAGTGTGATGATGTGGTGGATCACTTTATGGCACACTTTGGGCCTTTTAGTATCAGCTGAGCATCATTCAAACACCTCAGCCTACCTGAGCATTGTCGAAAAACCAAAAACCAAACAGATGTGTGTTACAGTATAACTCACTATTGCAGGAGCCATCGGCTTGTTTGTACACCAAAAGAACGAGACTTTCCTGCTATCGTTTCAATATGGACCCAGATATTTGAGGAATGTTTCACCTTTTTGGATCATGCCATACAGAATCAAGGCAGATGTGAAGGCTAATGGGGTCTAGCCTTGCACTAGCAACTTTATAAGTGTACTTAATAAAGTGGCCAGTGAGTCTTTAACAGCTGTTTATAACATCCACCAAGAAGTTTATGTTTTTTATGTGTTTATCTGTCTGTGAGCAAGGTTTTTAAGCAATTTTTCAGGGACTGCTGGTCATGGCAAAAAGGGAGAAATGATTAGATTTTGGTGGTGATCTGAAAACAGATCCAGGAATTTTTGTAAAATGATTTGTTGACATTGGGTGTAAGGGCTGGTTTACCTTTTTTCTGATAAAAACAAACCTGGCAAACAATGTCAGAAAGCCTTGACAGAGGTTTGAGTCCTTGGAGCACTTCAAGTTACTTATGTGGTCCCTGGTTTTCTAACAGGTAATAACTTATATATACATTACCTCAGTGATTCCTACAAAATGACAATGCACCTAGACAGTGAGGGTGACAGGGAAAGATTTTTTTTCAGGTTAAACACCATCAGTGGGCCGTAACAGGGGAAAAGTTTGGGAGATTCTAAGGGCCAATGAAAAATTTCAGCATTTTAAAGTAGCTTTTTTTTTTGCCATAGGCTAGTAAATAAGTATTTCTCTTGCTCTTCTTGTATCTAATTGCAAACTAATAAAATTCAGACATCTTTTGAATTGGTCAACTCCTATCTAATAACATTATTCTAAAAAACAAGAGCCCTTCTTTAATAACTATTCGAAGACAGAATTATTATTCATGCTATTGTTCCACCAAACAGCACATTACAAAATTGGGTAGTTAGAACAAGGAGGTTATTCAGCAAGACAAAAGTACAATTAGAAAAAGATATGAATCTTTTAAAGAGTTGAAAAGTCAGAGAATCACAATGAATAATTATATCTTAAAAAAATGCTAAAAAATATTCCCCAAACTTCTGTATCCTACACAGTGAAATCCTCCATTTATTTGATAGTGTCTGAGTGCTTTCTCCACTGTCTGATGCTTATTTGGGTGTTCAAACACAATAACTTAACTATAAGTGGTATATTAACACATATGTATCATCATGTCCATTAGTAAACTTTCTTTGCAGATGATTTATTTGAGGAAACTGCACAGAGCTGGTTTGGTAAAGGGCCCAGTCTGATATCTTCGCATGGGGCCCACCATTTCTGGCAGCACCCCTGCATACTGTAGCCATGACCTCTGATGTCTTTCTGCATCAAAGCACCTGCAGCTCTCCTTTTCTTGCAGTTTGTCCTGCCCCTGACTGGTTTAATAGGTTATGCTTAATATCCTGTTTGACAATATTCAACAGCAGCACATTCTATAAAAATGCTCAGATAATACTGCATTAAATTTGGATTTGTACTCAATACCTGTTTTAAAATCAGCTGATCAGAGATTCGACTCTCTCTGTTGATCATCTAGCGTATTGCAAATATCATCCTGATGGTGTTGACAGCAGCAGCAGAAAAAATTAAAACAAGCTTCAATTTAACACAGGATGTTTTTACTAAATCTGTGAATTTACTGTTCAGAGGGGATCTTTAACACTGTCTTACATGATTCCATGATAAAAGAAATCATACTGTATAGGATGATTGTTGGCTGTAAATGTAAATGGTACTGTTCTGCTCAAGGATCATCTATTCTATAATGATTACTGAAAAACTGGTAATTTTAATCCATGTTCATGTAAAATGCCACTAAAAGTCTGACATCATCATCACTGTATATGTTCTTCAGGACTGTAAGATCTGGTGCAGTCGGCTGTCATCATTACCTGACGGTGACACTGGGGTCATGGGTCACGCCGCAGCTCATCACAGCCTTGGTTCCTTTGATGACACTCTGGTCCTGTGGTGGTTTAGTGATGCGGGTTCGTGCTGTGAACACAGACGGAGGTTGTTATTTAGAGACCATGTTTGAACAGCGGATTGAACAGAGCTCTACTTACTGGACTCGGTCACATCCTTCACTCAAAGTCTATCTGAGATGGGGTGAATCACAGAGAATTTCTGATGGGTGGAGTATTTTGCAAAGCTTTCAGGGACTGATAAAGTGAATTTATGCAGCAAAAATGAGCACACGGTTGAGTCATTGGTCTATAGGCTTTATATCTCAGCAATGACCTCCAGAATGAGTATCTTCAAGTAAACAAGTCATGGATTAAAAAAAGGAGGACATGTCTTTTATTTTTTTTTTATCAATTTTCCTGCTCTTCTAACAGCTAGTACTGAGATTTTTTTGGTATTTTCCACATGTGTCAGCCAGACAAGCAAGAAAATAAAGACACAGGGGGGGTTACAGGCAGAACAAACATTATGAATGATGCGTAGAGTTTCTGCTATGCTCACCCCAGACTACCAGGTCGGCCGAAGCTTCATCGATGCCCCTGGAGTTACTGGCCATGCAGGTGTAGGTACCGGCGTCCGAGAGGTGGGAGGGGCTGATTAGCAAGCTGCCCGACTCCAGCAGAGTGAACCTGGGCAGCTGGACCGAGCCACTGGCCAAGACACGTTCACCTGCAGGGGAAGGAGAGGGTGATTGATGGTGTGGTATAAAGAATGGGTGGAAAAAGGAGGGGGAACGAGGGGAAGGAGAGGGTTGGGTTATTGGAGAAATGTCAGGGTAAACAAACAAAAGGCAGAAATTTAAGCCAGAAAAACACTATTAAAGACAATGCACAGAGTTTATTCTACCTCAGAGAGACCACAAACCCTAATTTCTAAAAACTTGGGAGGTTATTTTCAATTGTGAAAAAAACATAATAAAGCACTATTATATAGCATACAGGTTGCATTATTTACTATGTTTTTTTAACTAAATATAATGTAAGTAAGTTACAAACCCTAATCCCAATGAAGATAACACATTGTGTAAAACATAAATAAAAATAGCATACAGTGATTTTCAAATCCCTTTTGATATGTATAACTGAATACACAAATACTAGATATCTAATGTTCATTCTGATAGTCATTATAGTTTGTTTTTTTGCAAATATTTACTCATTTTGCATTTTATTTCTGCAACATGTTACAAAAAGTTGGCAGAGGGGCAACAAAAGACTGTGAAATTTAATGAATCCTATTAAAAACACCTGTCTGGAACATTCCACAGGTGAACAGGTTAATCGAAAATAAGTGAGTGTCAGGATTAGGGATCAAAGGTGCATCCCTGAAAGGATCAGGCTATGTCCACACATAGGCAGATATTTTATAAACAGATGTGGCCTTCTGTCCACACTTACACAGTAGTTTAAGTCACTGAAAATGTATATTTTGGAAAATTCCTGGCCGCAGTCAAGATTTTTGGGTGTCTCTGTGTGGTCAGGAAAATGGGAGAAACGTCACACTCCACGCCAACCTCTCTGTGGGGTGATGTCACGGTATGCCACGTTCTGTGTTCCAGCACACACTGTTAAACTGTTGATGTTTTAAAGTGTTGATAACTGGACAATTAACATGCCAACACAGACTTCATGTCACTTCTTCACTATGATGCTCTGATGATTCAAACACTTTTGAGGTTTCGGACGATACTTTGTGTTATTGTTTCACAAGTGACTGTGTTGACTGTTGACCCATGGCCACTTGCTCTCTGGTTGCCATGGTACTAAGAGACGCTGACACCAACAAGAGTACCCACAAAACTATGTAAGGAGGATTTTTGTTTGTATTTATAAACACAGCTAAAGTGCTTGATCAAATGTTAAGGATTTGATCAAGATTATCAGGTATGTCTTAAATCGAAGAATAAATAAAAAAATGTTTACTCATCACGCCTGCTATCACCAGTTAACATGGCCACAAGTTAAACCCTAACACCAGTCAGACATGTGAGAGATCTGAAAATAGAACAGCTTTGCATTGAAATTAAAAAAGCTGCATATTTTGGACATAGTTAAAAGCTAATAAACAGCAACTGACAGTGCATTTCTGCAAGGATTTAAAAAAAAAATAAACCAATAGGACATAGCCTCAGTCATTCACAAGCAAGAACATGGCAAGGTTCACCACTCTGTGAACAACTGTGGAAGCAAATAGTCCAACAGCTGAAGAACAACATTTCTCAACATACTTTTGCAACTTCAACTCCACAAAGTGGAAAAGTGTGCTGTGGTCTGATGAGTCCACATTTCAAATTGTTGCTGGAAATCATGGACGTCATGTCCCAAAGAGGAAAAGGACATTCCAGATTTTAAAAGCACAAAGTGCTAAAACCAGCATCTGTGATGTCATGGGGGTCTTTTAAAGCATTTTTGAACTGGGCGTCATATGACTTTGATGTAAAATCTGTTAAAGTTAAAATCAAAGTTAGCAGACAGCAATAGGCACTCCAGCGTTGGCAACACATAAAAGTGCAAGATGGCGGCATCAACAAATCAGCCATAGGACTGATCAATTTGAATTTGACTTTTAAAACTTTTAACACCAATTTTAGAGACATATGAGAAACTTCCATCTAAATTTCTTGCATTTTTAGTTTAGAAATGAAGCAAATAAAAACACAAATTCATGTTTGCTTCTTTCTAACTTGTTATGCAAGCATTAGGAGTCAAAAGGTTGAGTATCCAGTCATGGTAATTTGGAGAAAGGGAAAAACAATCACAGGAAGAAAGAAACTGCCCCAAGCCATATTGAATTATAATATTTGAAGCCAAAATAAAGAGCATTTAATCATCAGAATCCAAAGTAACTTTTTCAACTTGTGTATTCATAGACGAGTTTGTGTTATAGCTCTGGGTGCTAACCTTAATGCGTTAAGCCAGAGATGATGATGAGTTTGCAGTATTTTTGTGCATTTGTGTTTTTGGTTAATGTGTTTCCACTACAAAAGAATGTGTAGACTTTTTGAGGATGTTAACTTTTCCACCTTCTTAAAGCATAAACACTTATTTCCCAGTATTTTAATGGGCAATGTTGTCACAGATGATTTATGCCTGTGACACCCTAAGGTGGAGGCATTGTGTAGTCAGGATGTCAGTCCGTACTCATCTATCCACCTATCCATCTGGACAATTCATGACTACGACATTCCAAATGCTTTGACGGATTTACATTCAACTTGCATTTTGTTCGTCCACTCTGATTCAGAGATACACAGATTGGATTTGATTGCTCATTGGTCAGCAGTAAAGGTCATGATGTTTCAAAAATACATAGTGGGAATTTAAAAAAAAAAATGCATGAACGTCCACTCCGATACATGGGTCCTATCTTATTTATAGGTAATATTTCAAAAGTCAAGGTTATGGCGGTTCATAATCTTCCCATTTTTTTGAAAATGCTATATTTTAAGAAGGGATTTTCTTTTAACTTGCACTAGTGCTGGGCAAGTGGTTCAGTTTCAGACTTAACAATCGTCATGAAAGATCTTGGTCTTCAAATGTTGAGGTCTTTGGGACTCATGTTCATGCATTGCCAATATAATATAACCTAACTGATAAGAAATTCATGACCACAAAAACAACCTTGCCCATCTTCCTGAACCATCACTGAACTTTCACTGGCAGGCACTTGTAAACCTGCAGCTGGGTATGAAAACGTGACTTATGCACTCTTCTCATGTTTTTAAGTTTGAAAAAATGAAAAAAAGGAGAAGAATCAGCGCAGAAAAAGTAAGAATGAAGATCTTATTGGGAGGAAATGAAAATATTCTTAATCATATCCATAACTCTTGGTTGTCTGTCTTTGACAACTCAGCATAATGAACCCCCGTGCTGTTTGCCCACGCACCTTTCTGCCAGGTGATGGCTGGCCTTGGGGCTCCCGAGGTCTCACAATGCAGGATGACTGACATGCCGTCAATCACGGCGCTGTCAGATGGGCCAGCAGTGATGTTTGGAGCAATACCTATGAGAGGGGAAAGGTTCATTCACACACACGCGTGGAAACAAACACACACATACAAAGAAAATGAGGTGAGACGGAGGTGATAATGAGGGACATAAACAGCTTTCTCCCTAATAAAGCAGACGGCAGCTGAGAGCTTAATAGACTTGACAAAAGGGGCGGCTGTCAGGTCTCATTCTCGGGGACAGCTCGGAGAATCTGACAGGGCGCCCCCGTCCCTCTCACTCTCTGCCTCTCCTGCACATTCTCTGATTCAAAAATAGCCGATAATTGCCCGAGCATCCAAGGTGACAAATCTGTCAATGCGTGGAGATATAAAGATAGATGGGTGTAGGAGGCAAGACAGAGAGAGGCAGAAAAGAGGATTAGAGAGCGAGAACAGTGAAGCGGATTTAAGAATATAAAAGAGAAGAGGGAGCAGAGAGGGAAAGATGAGCTGAATTAAGCATCAGACGTGCAAATAGCTTTGAATATTTTTCCTAGGGGACGTACTGGTTACAGCGAGGTAGGTGTTTGTCTGGATCTCCCCTGCGAGATTCCGGGCAAAGCACTGAAACATCCCTGTGTCATCCGGCAGGAGACCGTTGATCTGTAGACTGCCTCCTACCAGGACCCTGTACCTGGGGATCTTCACCGGGCTGATGGGCACAGCGTCTTTGTACCACACAATGTCTGGCTGCGGTGTGCCTGCAGAGGGACAAGAGGATTAATATTTCCCCTTGTCACAGAGGCCTGGTAACACTTCATAAGAACGATGCACTATGACACATTAGCAAATACTAAACTAATCACCTTTCAAGCATTATTAGCTCATTTACCATTTATTAACACAGCTAAAGTGCTTTATTGGTACATTAGTAAAGCTGGGTAAATACTTGACTCATCATGTCCTAAGTAGTACAAACACCCTCTAGTTATTGGCTGGTTAGTTGGTTGATGAACTCCTTGGATGTGTTACTTTCAAATGAAACAACGGCTTAATCCAGGGGTGTCCAAACTTTTTTTCTTTGAGGGCTACATACTGAAGAAAACAAGTTTGACAAGGCCACTTTGCTACACCTCACTTTTAACCAGTAACATAAGGATTTTGGTTGGTCTTTCAGATATCAGGTAGCTCTAGGTCGGAGGTGGGTAACTGGCCAGCCCATGATGACATGCAACCCTCCTACTTTTTTTATTTGACCTGCCTGTATGTCTATAATTTTAGAAAAAGGATGTGTTTATGAAGAAAGCCTGAAAAATCTGCCATGACAGCATTAACTGAAAATGCTCTGAGAGCATAAACCTCCGCCAAGACATTTCAAACATTGCTGAGTGAGTTACTATAAAAAATGTGGACAACTGCCTTATCTTGCACTGTTAACAGATCCTTAAAAAAATCCTGGATCCACATCTGGAATCTGATCACCACAAATCATACAACTTCTTCCTTGTGCCTTAGCTGATATTCACTGAAAATGTAATCCACATCTGTTAAAAACGTATTGAGTTATTCGTTATAATGTGGAAAACTGCCCTATCTAGCAATGTTAATGGATCTTCAAAAAAAAAAATCCTGAATCAGCATCGAGATTCAGATCAAAATCTTATCACGTAATTCTTATGCCATGACCAACATTCCCAGAAAATATCATCAAAAGCCACTTAGAACTGTGTTATTAGCAAGAATGTTGAAAACTACCCTGTCTCGCAATGTTAAAATCCTTTAAAAAAAATTTAGGATCCCTGTCCCAAGTCAGATTACCACCAAAATCAAATAACTTCTGTCTTGTCCTACCTTGTTCAATTTCATCCAAATCTGTTCATTAGTACATGAGTCATCCTGTCCACAAACATAGCAACTAACAAATATTTGCAAAAATTTCCAAGAAATTGAGCTTTGATTGGCTGTGATTGTTTCTGTTAAACTCCCTTTTTGCACATTTTAACACAGAAATAAAGATGTCACCAAAATGTACTTTGATAATTAGTAACTGCTCTATTATTTGCAAAAGAAACTAGCTAGAACAGGCTTAGATTATATGTTTAGCTCAGCAGTTTAAATATTGCGGATTGCATTTAAGTTTTAATATTTCTAAATATTTGATTAAGTTCCCTTTTATCACAGCTATATACCCGACAAATCATGCAAGTTTGGTCCTCTGGCAGGCAGGATAATTTCAGTGTTGCCCTCTTGCCCATCCCTGCTCTTGGTGATCCTGGGTACCCCTGTCTGCTCCGTGTCATAATAAGAAAAAATTCTCTGTACAAGAAAGAGGGAGGACATCAAACCTCGAGTTTAAATTCACACACAAAACAAGAGCAAACTGCATGAAGCTGCTAAAATGTGAATGAATGTTGGTGCTTGAAAATTATTAGCACTTTTAACACATTATGTTCTGTACATTAGACATAGAGACGGTGCAGGTAGAGAAAATGGGCGGAATTGATGCTATTTGCTAACATCATTGGTTCCTCTTTCTTCATCGGTCGGGAAAATTAACCTTTTTGAAATTGCTGAGGGGCAAGTGATCATGACACATGGGCCACGGTTGGTCATAGTTTGGACACTCCTGACTTAATCCATTATTTGCAGGGGCGGTAAGAGGGACCTCATATATTTATTTTTGACTAATTTTGTGTAACAACTCTTATCATGAATAAAACAAGCGCTGTATCGCACCGTGATTGCGGTGTGCTCACGTGCAATAGTCACATTGCAGGAGGATGTTGATCATGTGTCCTAAAATACGTCATGCAGCCGCTTCAGTGATGGATAATGTAGATCTAAAATGTCCCTTTCCCTGATTGTAATGACTAATAATCAATGAAAGTCAGTCTGAAATTAGCCTCGGTGTTCAGAGAAAACATATTAATGCATAGATGGATTGTTTTGTGGATTCTATTTGTAGATATTTTACATTTATCTCTATTCTCCATTATTCATATGATTTAATAGATGGAAGGTGAAAAATTGCAGTCAATATACTTCCATGTTGCTTGTCAATCTGTCCAGCAGTCTCCTGAAGCTTCAAACAACAGCACAAGTCCAGCCGACCATAATTTCACGGCAGTCATGTTCCTTTGACGTCAAGTGAGAAGGTCAAATGTCATCCTGCCCATACTGTTACATATCAGGCTGTTTGTCAAGTAAATCTCAATATTCTGACAGCTGATTTTATTCCATGGATTACAGAAAAAAACAGAATGAAAACACCCTTTTTGCATCTCAATGTCTATATGGAAAAAACAACATCTCTTAAGTTTCACCCTCTGAGCATGCGACCACTGCCATGCTGTGCTTATAAATGCTTCAGCAAGTTGCTGACTACCATTGCTTGGGATCACTCAGACAGATAAGTTGTCCATTTGTGGTAATATCTTGTTAAATTCAGCCACACTTTGGACTACTTCTGTTCTAATTCACCACGATTACAACCCCGACCTCTCAGCTGAAGTTTGTGCTGACTGCCTCTCTTGAAAACATGACATTGCTGTTTTCCAAGGCACAATGTTGAGGTCACAAGGAGGCTGGAGCCTTTCCCAGCTGATATTTGAACATGCGTAGATAAAAGCAATGGCACACCTTGATTCATGCGGCCATACCAGGGGTCGGCAACCCATGGCTCCGGAGCCACATGAGGCTCTTTTGCCTTTCACTACTGGCTCTCTGGACTTAGAGGACAGAAAAGCAAAAAAACTCGTTCTTCGTCTTGCATTAAACTCTAATTAATTGATGTTATTTCTTCATGTTTTAGCACTACCTGCAAAAAAATGCATTTTTTTTCATTAAATGATTATTTCTTAATTTTTAACATCGTCAATTTTGCGTCATGTATGCACCTCCCATGACCTCTGTGCATACCTGTCAAGTTTTGGATTTGAAAATAAGGGACATTTTCCAGCGCCTGCTGCAAGCTGTCCCACCACCCCAACCAAGTAGTATCCCTTACATTTTAAGACAGGTGTACAAGAAGTCTAAAATAAACACTTTGTTTTTCTTGGTTTGTTCCCGCTGTTGGCACCAACCTCACGACAACTGCCACCACAGCTGCTGCAGGAGGCAGTTCTCACGAGGCTTTTTCTTCTTCTTTGGTCTTACGGTGGTTAGCATCCATCATTTTGGTGCATTACCGCCCAATTCGTCCAGTGACAGAGTTCAGTTTGGGGAGGCAGAGGATTTTTTTTTATCATTGTATTATAATATGGGAGATAACGGGAGAATACTAATACTACTAAAACGGGAGGACGGCGGGAAAGAAGGGTAAAATATATTAAATATATTAAAAGACTACTTGCTGCTGCATCTTTAGCTACGAGCTCACCTGTGATGTTGTTTAAACTTTTCATGCAGATGTTTTGATGAACTCTTTTACTTTTAAAACATCAGCTGCTGCTGTGAAGGGATTCTAACTTTTAAAACAGAGGCGTGTCGGTGATAAATCTTGGTAAGAGACGAGTGAAACAGGGAGACAATAAATTCAGCACAACTGTGACCTTGATCTTGAAGTGGGGGGATTTTTACACAAAGATATCAGATGGATGTTTTTTTATTATCATGTCTGCTGTGATGTGATAGCTGTCAGTCTCTCTCCCTGTCACTTTCTCTCTCATTCGGTAACTACAAACTCAGGTGTGTGAGTCATTGTGTAATTTGTTCATCTGGCACATTTTTGTATAAGACATCAAGACTGACATGAAACTTAAAATTGATTAATTATTTAAGTGCGATAAGCTTCAAAAACACTGATGAAATTTCACAAAGCACGTCAAAGATCACAAGACTACCTCATGATTATTATAAATCTGTGCATAAAAAAATATCAGAATGCGGGAAAGAAATGATTTAAGTTTAAAAATGTCAGAGGAAGACCCTCTGACCCCCATCTAACCTGATGATGTCAAATAAATATTTATGAGTTCCCCACTGCAAGTAAAACTTGATCCTGCAGGAAAAAAAAAAAAACTGAGTAACAACAATGGCAAAAAGGTAATGAGAGTGATAACACAAGCTAATATTAATTAACTGTTATTCTTGTTGACAAGCCCAATAATCAAAGTAAACACACCATTGTTGTCATTTTAGCTCTAAATTAATTATTGCAATATAATATGGTATAACAATAATGCAAAGTTAAAGCAACAAAATAAAATGACCCAGTATAGAGCAGTCATGTCGAGTGGTAAAGCAGTTTGCTGATAGATCTAATGTCATTATAATGATGGAGAGTCATCTGGTGCTGCTGTCTTCATTTTAAGGTTCATATGTGTTTTGTGGCTCCAGACAGATTTTTTTTGGTGGGTGTGGTGGGAAAAATGGCTGCTTTAATTGGAAAGGTTGCAGACCCCTGAGCTATACTTAATCTGCTTGCTAAATAAGTCATTGCATTCATATGAAAAGTGCTGGAAGCTACAGCCTTCACTCTGTGACTCATTCACAAAACTATTTTTTTTTTCTGTATTTGGATGAAAGAAGTTTCTGAAACCAAACTGCAGACTGGAATCTGCTACAGGAAAAATTGGGTCTTTGGAAGCAGGTCTCTTTAAACCTTTTTAAAAGCTGATATAGGCATTGGAGGTGGATGTTGTAGGTTTTAGATGCCCTGACTGATACTTTTTGGATCTATGACACTGAATTAGCTGGTTATGTCTGCAGCTCTCTGAATGTTATTGTTTCACTTCTGAAACTTGATCTGCTTGGTCAGGACACTCTTACAAATGGGATTCTTAATCTCAATGAGGTTCTCTTGGTTAAATAAAGTTAGAATTGAACATTATTTGAACTCAGCAAGAGGCTAAGGGGAGAGCATACAAATACTACACAGGAAGGCCCCAAAGACCCTCGAGCAGCCTTCTTGCTGTAAGGCAACAGAGGATTGATAAGCAGAGGCACATGATCCTGATGTCTTAAATTAGTTGGAAGAAATCCTCAACAGGAACAGAGGAAAATGACACCTTAACCTAAACTCTCGATGCCTTTTTACAGAAAATACCCCTTACAACACTCAGTTTTTACATCTTGGGAGCTATACAGCCTACATCTACATGGTGGGCCATAAGTTTCCATACATAGGAAAAATAATCATTCATGTTGGACAACCGGTTTTATTTACATTAATACGTGTTTTCCACTGTTGATGAACTTGCATTAACACAGTTGAACTTATGCTTGTAATGCAGTTGGTGATACGTTCCTTGAGATGATTTATGTCTCTTATCTTCACCTGATACACCATGGCCTTTAAGTGCCCCCAAAGATACCCTAGGAGGTGCATCAAACGCATCTTCTAGGGTATCTGAAACATAAAAAAATCTGCATTATACATTTTTCTATGTATGGAAAACTTATGGCCCACCCTGTACATGTGTGTTTTCTGTCACAGCTACATGCCATGACTACTTTGAAGGTCGGCTCCACAGCCTGTAACCCCATTCCCATCAAGCATCATTTGGGCATCCAATCAGCATAGAGCTCATTATCACATCCTCCCTGCGCCTTCGGATCCAAGCGTTTCCAAAGGGGTGGCAAAAAGAGCTGCAGACAAAATTTGTCATTTTTCTGTTAAAGTTAAATGCAACCCCTGCTTAATAGACACCCAAGACATGATGTAAATAGTCAAACACATCAGGACATGGGAATTTTAGTGTTCTTATATGATGGAGTGGTAATTCGTTACCCTTTATTCCTGTTTTTCACACATAAACCAGGAAAAATAAAACACGGCTAACCTCGTGCCTGGCAGGGAATATCCACAACCTTCTCCATCTCTGCGCTGATGTGACTTGGTGGCTCTTTGACAAACAGAGGATACTCTATGTTGGAGAAACAAGACAAAAACATGAAACCTCTTTTTTTGCTTTTTTCTGTGGCACATCTCCAGTAAATGAGCACAGAAAATGACATCAGTTCAATTACTGTAGTCTAAAATGGCAACAAAATGCTCTCTGAACATGGGAGTTAGCAAGCTGATGCAATATTTGGATGATTTAGGCACAGCTGCTCTGTCGGGTTTGAAAAGCAAACTGATGGTTATTTACCAAGAACATGCAGAAAAGCTCCAGCAGTCACCGAGGGGACGCTGCTGCTGCGGAGCGACGCCTCACACTCGTAGTACCCACTATCACTGACTGCAGGCAGACTGATCACCAACCGACGGCCAAAATCTCGGATCCCTGTATTGACCACCGCTCCGTCTTTCCTCCAAGTAATATTCATTTTGACGAGGGGTCTGAAGTGGAAAAAAAAGATGAAAAGGACAAAAAAAGAGCAATAGATTGTGAGTCTGGTTTTTAATACTGATTCATATTCTGTTTCAAGGTTACAGAGCATTCTGAGAGCAATGCGATACATCTGTCATCCTGATTAAGTCTTTGAATTGGAGATAATAGTCAGAATTCAGGAGCCGGATGGCGCAAGATAGGGAGAACAGAGTGAAGCCTTGAATCAAAGGAAGAATGAAGCCCAGGTGCAAAAATGAAAGACAAACCAAATACTTTTCTATCATGTTCAAACAATGGATTTCAAAATTGATATAACTGAAAAAACACCAGCTGGCAAGGTGAGAGATGGTGGGCATGTTTTGATGATGTGCATGCATTTGTATCTGCATCCTCTGTATTCATGTGTGGCTGCCTCAGTGCTGAATGATCAGGGGCAAAAAAATCTATCTCAATGTATTTTTTACGAATGGCAAAGAATTTAATGTCTATATTTATGCTCATTGATAAAAATTATTTCTGCATCACCAAAATGATAAACTATTATATGATTAAACTAAAAATCAATGGACAAATACCTTCAAACTCTGCAACAAAATATACGTCCTTCACACCCGATATTGGTTCATATTTGTCTTTAACTATCAGAAACTGCAGACAGAGTCCTGAACACTAATAACAAACTTGTACAAAAACTTTCTATTCCTCAACGTGTGCTTGGAAATAATCAGTTCTCTAATATTTTAATAAGTGGCGGTATCAAAATGTATGGAAACTTGGTGATCTCTGGTCATAGTTAACCCAAATGAGGGAGATCACTGTCGAATTTGCACAAATACACTTGTTGACCATTTTATTAGGTACACCTTGCCAGTACCAGGTTGGACCCCTCTTTTCCTTCAGCACTGCTTTAACTCTTTGTGGCACAGATTCAACAAGGTGCTGAAAATATGCCTTGGAGATTTCAGTCCATATTTACATGACAGCATCTCACCGTTATGGCAGATATTTCAGCTGCATACTGATGACGCCAACTCTCAGTTCATCACGGCCTAAATGTGATCTAGCAGGTTGAGATCTGGTGACACTAGAGGCCACTGGAGGACAGTGAACTCATTGTTATGATCAAAACACAAGTTTAAGATGATTTCAGCTTGTGACATGGTGTATAATCCTGTAGGAAGAGTCCATCAGAAGGTCACTGTGGTCATAAAAGGATGGACATGATCAGCAACAATATTCAGATATTGCTTCAGGCTGTGGGGTACAATGTTCATTTGATATTAAGGTTTTCAATGTGTACCAACAAACCCCCACACAATTATACTGTGTGTTTTCATGTTGGTTAAGCCAAATTATGACCCTATCATCTAAACATTTTTCAAAACTTCTATTGTGAAATAGTCATAAAACCAGGTGTGGTCTTCTCTGCTCAAGTCCATCTTCAGATTTGACATGTTAAGCATTCAGAAATGATTTCCTGCATACCTTGGTTGCAACAAGTGGGTACTCGAGTTGCTGTTGCCTTTTTATCTAACAACTCTGGCTGTTCTCCTCTGATCTCTGGCATCACAAAGCCATTTTGGGCCAGGGAACTGCCACTCACTGTATATTTTCTCATTTTCAGACCATTCTCTGTAAACCCTGGAGATTGTTGTGCAGGCAAAACCAATAGAATCAAAGAGATCAACCGTTTCTGAAATAGTCCGACCAGCCCATCTGGCATCAGTTTGAGACCTTATCTGCACGCCTAAATGCATTGAGTTGCTTTCATGCCATTGTCTGATTAGCAGGGGTTACCTAACAAAGTGGCTGGTGAGGGTATGTTGGCAAAACTTCCATACTCCCAAGACTTGAATATATTGATATACTGTATATCTGGGAGTTTTTGTGCAATGGCATCAAAATAAATAAAATTGTTATTCCACATCATAAATACAATTCAAACATATTAACTCTGAGTCAGTAAGTATATTACTGAAACTGCTTTTGCTTCTTACCATAACAATATTTTCACAGAACATTTGACCTGACAACTACTCTCCATCAATTAATCCATTTAACATTGTACTCACCTGTGGTCAAATGAAGACAAAAGCAAGGTTTTAATAACAAAAAAATAAACTTCTTTACAATAATATTAATGTCATACCTAAAAAAAATGGTTTATCTTACAAAACAACATTTTCCAGCCCTGGTCTGTGAAATATTACCTTGCATTTGCAACACACTCCATGATGGCCTCGTTCCTGCCCATTGTTACGCTTGTGTTCTTAGGGGGGATGATGATGGAAGGGGCGATGGGGTCTGCGGGTCCTCCGACATCTATCACACACAGAGCCAGACAGGAGAAAAAAATAAAACAGTGAAAAATCCATAAACTCTATGCACACCTCAGATTAAAACTGTGCATGTGCCTGAGACAGCCAATTGAGCGTGTCCAGATCAGTACATGGAGACTTGACAATCTGTCACTATGACCAGCAGGTAGCCAACACCCTATCAGCCGACTATTAACACCCCTGTCTTTACTTTGGATCCCTTCTCTAGTGCACACGCCATTTCCTGAGCACAGTGTTAGCCCAGGTGTTAGAAGCCATTATGTAGCATAATTGAGACAAACACAAAAGGCGATTAAATGCAGCACCATCACTCACGGGTTTCACGGAGCCTCCAGCCAGCCATCGATTCACTGCCCTCAATCAGTGATCTCTCTCTGAATCTGATCTCATTTTCCCCACCTCCCCAGTGTACGGCTACTGGAGCCTGTGCGCTTCTATGTGTTTGACTGATTGTGCGACTATACAGTGATTTGCAATTGAGCAGTGAGCCCACGCTTTTTTTTCCCAAAGCTACCTCAGATTAATAGGGCTCCTAATCCAGTTTTCATCCTCATTGTTGTTATTTTGTGCCACATCATTGTAAATCACACCCTTTGAAGGCCTTTTTCGTGGGGATCTCAGCAGTGCAATGACAAAGCTTCCTCTACAAACACAACCTGAGAGTGGGAGCAGCCCTCCTGCTGGGTTATTGCAGTTTGGTTCAGCTCCTTGTGTGATTGCTTCATTTAAGTCTCCAGTGCTTTGGCTGTAGAGTTTCCAATCGTGGTTTCAGTTGCATTACAATATCACACACTTTGAAGACTATGATCACTTGGAAGATTTATTTACAGATTGTCAAAAACTTATATTTTTAGGACGACTATGAAAAAAAAAAAAAAGATTGACAGTGATTATGGTGCCCCAAGTGGACCATTTAGTACTTATCCTGTCCTTTATATGTATAAGTAAGGTTGTACTAACACTTAAATTGTACGGTCCAAATATCCAAAATTTATGGTCCTAAAATTCAATTCTATTAAACATGTTTACACTGGTCCCTGATGTCTCAATAACATATTTAATTTATTTTATTTTTGCCTAAAAGCCTCCTCAGAATTTAGACTTTGGCATGCCTTTAAACCACACTGTTTGAACCCTGTTCAGAACAGGCTCTTTTCAGTGTAAATCCTTTTGAGCTATGTCTGACCACATCCTCCTTAAGAAGTCAGTGTTGCCTTTAGCTTTCCAGCACTGTGCTCTCATGTTTACTCCGACAGGACATGTTTCTTCCACTAGAGCCGGGCATGGGCCAAACAAGCGCTCAAATCTTGGTGTGTCTCCCAGCTAGGAGAGGTAGCATGTCCCTTATATTATTTTATATTGGCTGTTCAAGCACACATGTCCTGGAAGGTGGACTAAGCAGGAATTTTTCTCATGCATGTTTGGGGGCATGTAGACAGGGCATGGACATATACTTTTAAATATACCTATTATTTAGGTATTTTTATATAATGTATGCCTTTTGTCTAACTGCTTACCGGCATGTGAATAACCACCATAGTTGCATCTCAATAGTCAGTATTGAGTACTTACTTGTACCTGACTATATATGACCATGTTATAAAGCTAAAGTATAACTGCTGTCCCTTAAAACTGCTTTGTATTTCCCCCAAGGAGATTATGTTTTTGCTGTTGGTTTGTCTGTTGGTATGTCTGTCTGTGTGTAAGATAACTCAATAAGTTCTTGATACACTTTGAGAAAATTTTCAGGGAATGTTTGTCATGGCACAAGAGAGAAGTGATTAGATTTTGGAGGTGATCCAAATCCAGTAATTGTTTTAAGAATTTGTAAACACTGTGAGATTTTTCACATTTTTGTAAATAGTTCTGCTAAAAATGTCGGCACAGCGTTGAAAAGAATCATGCACATGAACATCAAGTGGGTCCATGTGTTAAACACAGGAAAGTTTGGACCTGGATTCTATTTTCTTAATCTGGACCTCAGTCTGGATCGGGTTACAATCGGCTTATAATGCTGCATAATCATAGCAATAAGAACTTGTGATAACTGATAATGCTTCTTAATATCAATAAAAAATCATTATAATGCCAGTGCCTGAAATGAGTTATGAACATACTTATAGTGTTGTATTGTGCATAAAGATATAATAAATTAAAATAATAATTATATTTGGCAAAAAATTAGATGCAATGTAAAACATTTTCATTAATAATGAGCTTATGTGCTAATACAACATATTGGCTTGTCTTTGACTGTATTAACAAAGATCAAAGTTAGTTAAGATTTTAAATCATTAAATAGATCATAATAAGTCCCGTGTAGTAAGCAGAAATGGTGCAATACAAACTGGTCATAAGTCACTATAAGTAATCACTGTATGCTTTAAGTAAAATGGAAAATGATTTAAGATCACTGAATACAAGAAAAGCAAACAATACACTGTACACTTTGTTTTTAACACATTTATTGTTTGCATATAGTGAACTTTTTCAGCTATATGCAGAATACAACAGGCTATAAGTATGTTTAAAACTCATCATAAACACTGGCGTTATAATGGCTTATGATTACTATTATGGAGCATTATAGATTATCACAAGTGTCTTGTCAAGAGAACCATCAGGTTCAGCCTTGACGCTATTATGTCCATTCAAACAACTATCTAGTTTTGTTTACCTGTCCATGAAAGTCACAAACAGAATCGGTGACAAGAGGCAACCCTGGCGAAGGTGCTGGAAATGCATCTGACTTTGAGCCAAGGATGTGAACACAACTCTTACTTTGGTTGTAGAGGGACCATATGGCTCTCAACAGAGGCACCAGAACCAGATATTTTTCTACCCCCCGACAAGATCCCCCGAGGGACATGGTCGTAGGTCTTCTCCAAATCCACAAAACACATGTAGACTGAATGGGCAAACTGCCATGCTCCCTCAAAAAGCCCTGCAAGGGTAAAGAGCTGGTCTACAGCTCCATGGTCAGGGTGGAATCCACATTGTTCCTCCTGAATCTGAAGTTCAACATACAGCAGGAGCTGTCTTTCCAGCACCCTGGAGTTAGGGGGAGGCTGCGTACTGTGATTTCCCTGTAATTGAAACACACACTCTGGTCCCCCTTTTGAAAATGGGGACCACCATCCCAGTCTGCCACTCCCCTGGCACTGTCCCCGACCTCCATGCGACATTGAAGAGGCGTTTCAGCCAAGACAGCCCAACCATGTCTAGAGTCTTCGGCATCTCAGAGCGAATCTCATCCAACTCTGGCGCTTTGCCACTGAGGAACTTTTTAACTACCTCAGTGACCTCTGCCAAGGAAATGAATGAATCCTCTCCTTCATTTTTAGATTCTGCCTCCTGCCTATCCCCACACTCTTCATTTCGTGTTTTTAAATCAGAACAAATGTTTACAGGAGAAAGCTAGACACTCCTTTCGATGATTCACATGTGGTTGGCTATGACTGTGCGGCTCAAAAAGTAACTACAAAAAGAGAAGAGAATTCAAATGAAGCTACTGCTGACATTTTGCTGGAACATTTAGAGACTGCATTTAACATTTTTAAAGTAGACTTGAATTAACCCCAAACATACTCTATACCTACACACAGATAGAAGAGATAATCCCATGTGGCCTTCAGCATGTAAGAGTGGAACATTTAATGACCCTGGAAATTTTTTTTCATATTTGGTAGCTTTGAAATGAGGAGTCTGGAAGGTCAAACCCATCCGATTAACAGCAAAATGTGTCATTGTTAATGGATTCAAAGGGTTTCATCAACAGTATGAACATCATAGCACTGATGTTAAGCAACTCTTTGGCAGATATAATGGTTCAAGTTCTGGCTGGACTCCACAATTAAACCATTTAATTATGGTACAAGGATCCTCTTGAGGGCATTATTGACACAATCATTAATTAGCATTGCACTGAACAATAAATCAGACAGAACAACTCTGTCAAGTTATCAGAGGAGCTCAATAATTATTAAAAAAATGACGAAATAGAGCAGGCGACTAAGGTCCAAAAGATTTGTGAGGAAAAACTTAAATCATTTGGATCAGAATTTATTGGCTAAAATGAAAGATCACAGGCATTTGGCTGATCTGTGTAATTTGCAGAGCCTTATTAATATGAAATTATGCAAAAAGTTTGATTGTTGGGATTCTTGTGATCTCTGAGCTTCTGATTTAGTGAAGAAAAAGCAGGCAGAGAAGATGAAGTGTTTGATGAGGACTGGAGGAGAGGAAATCTATCAGAGCCACTATTCAATCGGCAAGGAAGAAACTAAGTTGCCATTAGAAGTGTAAAACACATAGACAGTGGAGTTATTGAGTGTGATTGTTGATGCAGTTAAGCATGATGGTTGCTGCAGTCTGAGTGAAATGATTCACTTCAAGAAAAAGTTTGAATAAAATTCTTACAGTATGGTCTGGATCAATTCTATCCTGGGCCATGAGTTTCTTTCAGCTAAAATTTAGAGCTACAGACCTGTATGGAATGAATAAATAGCTTATCTGACATAAATAAATGTAGTATCTATTTAATGTTTCAAAACATACATGTATGTTTCCAGGTAGTATAAAACTTATTCTAAAAAGTTTTACAGCACTGTGCAAAAGTTTTGGTATGAAAAAATATTTTAGGTAAGATATTATTTTGCTCACACCTGCATCATTTTTCTTCACATTTTAATTCTTTTTCTTCATTCTTTATAGACATTACCAAGGGCTAAATTACTTCAGAGATTTAAGGTTGACTAATATGTGATAAAAGTGAAGTCGAATTCAACTAGTAGCTGATGATGCCATAAATGGGACCAAAGAAGAAACAACAATTTGTATTTGCAAAACACAATGCATATTTCCGCTGTTAGGCACCAGTCTCCTATCTACCAAAGAAAAAAATGCTCCAATACTAAATGAACAAATATTGTATTGTCCCGATTACAAATGATCTTTTTTGTACTCTCATCAACATGAAAGGTGACCAATAGCGCTGTAATAGTAAAAAAATAAAACATAAAAAATTGAGATAGAAGGTTTGTGCCCTCCAGTGACGATATGTTGCTGGCATCAAATCGATAGCAAGCACACGCAACATATGTGATGTGATCTTACAACAGTCCAGCACATTGATCTACTCTTTCATACTGCTGCTCAGTTAGTTTTTGATTAATGATCCTGGTTTGCAATTAAGAAGAAAAAGGGGTTTAACATGAGCTGAATGATGGCTAGTTCTCTGTCCTGTGATGATATCGGAAAAACTATGTCTTCACCTGCTGTCTTCTCTAAGAGGTCCATGATGTTGATGCCTCATCATCTGATATATGATTAGACAACTTTAAGAAAAAAGAGTCATCACACAGCAGACTAATCGACTAACCTATGCAGCCTCTAGAGCTTACCAACATCTGGAAACTAGCGACCCCAGCCGGTCCTACCATTTAATTACCCAGAGCCTTAATTGTAAAGGTGACTAATCAGGCTTCCCAGCATTATAGAAAAAAACAATATTAATTTGTGTTTTTACAGGGGATAAATTATCAACCAAAACCACATTACCAAACTTTTTTTGAAGCAAATATATTCTCCATCACTTCCAAAATAGAAGAATGATTGGATTTAACACATCAAAAATCCAATCATATAAGTGCCTTTAAACCTCTAGTTTTATATAAATGGAAGGATTCGCCAATATTATGGAATAAAAATAGAACTGAAGTGACATTCTAGCCAATATTGTCCTGTATTAAGTGATTTAATTTGTGTAACAGGTGGTATAGATGGGACAAAAGTGGCAAAAATAAAACAATTACTTGTTTGCCTCTGCTGTAATGTGGTGTTCAAGGGAAGTGAACATGTGTATTTCTGCTGAAGCTCCACACTGTGGTCAATGCTAGCAAGTCTCCACATTGCATGACAAAAAGCTATAATAGAGGGGTACAACATTTGAAAATATTCTACATTTAATTCATTTCAGCCAGGTAACACGGTGGTGCAGCAGGTAGTGCATGTGCCTCACAGCAAGAAGGTTTGAATGTTCTACTTGTGCATGTTTGGGTTTTCTCCAGGCACTCTGTCTTTATCCAACAGACCAAAAAACATGATCTTTCGGTTCAATGGTGACTCTAAATTTTCCTTAGGTGTGGGTGAGTGTGTGAATGGTTGTCTGTCTCTATGTGGCTCTGTAATCAGCTAGCTACTGGTCCAGGGTGTGCTCCACCGCCCGCTCAATGTCAGTTGGATCCATTATAGATAATGGATGGCTGGATGGATCATTTTGAGCCACTTAAGCAAAAGTGAGCATAGTTCTAAGTTAAGCAGATCAATCTGTAGTGTTATTACTGTCAAAACAAAGAGAGTTTGACCCAAACAGCATGCAGAGTTAAAGAAAGTTTGCAAATTCCACTGTAATTGTTTGCCAATAAAACAATGCAATGTGGGAATCCATTTGACTAGTCCAATAACTAATTTTCTTTTCTACAAGACATGACTGGTTCTCTGGCAGACACTAATTAATGTATTGCAGTTCATAAACTCTCAGTGTTGAGAATATTTGGAGTGTGTAATCTCCTAATTAAAAGGGAAAGTAAACAACGTGGTGACCTGCATAACAAATTCTCCCCACTAATGTCACCATATTGTTTACATGTGTCCCTGTCCACAGACAACAATAAAAAACAAGTCAATTGTAGTGAATTTCACACTCGGAGGAATAAAAGGAAAACAAAATGTCTGCCCAGTTGGAGCATTAGCCGCTGACAGTTTGCTTTTTACTATTAGACTCAGTTGTGTCTCATTTGTATGCTCCCTCTGGATCAGCACTCTTCCCTCTGCTGCATATTTTTTCTTCCTTGGAAAAGCTAAAATGAACAAATCCAGCTGCAAAAGGAAAAAAAAAATTGTATTGACTTTCAGATGCAAAATATGCGTGTGATCCACAAGGCCAGTCTCGAAAAGATTCTGTGATAGCTGGTCCCCACAGAGTGCTGTGTCATGCGTATAGAGTTCAGAATTACAAACACTATATTAATGGCATGATGAGCAGAAGCAGAAGCAGAAGCAGAGGCCAGGGAGATATTAAAATGTGCAGAGCTACATTTGAACAGGTTAAAAACCTCATACGCTAGATGAATAATGCAAATCAGAGGGGATCATGTGTTATCTTTTTCTCAAAGGTTGCAAAGTAGGTGGTATGAAATATCATCCTAAATTCAAAATTAACAGCAGGTGGGAGAATTCATTTTACTTTGTTTGGATAAAAGGTGGCTGAAGGAGCGATGAAAAGGGAGACTACTGGTTAAGCTCACGATCCCACATGGAGCCATTCTCGCATGAAAACTGCCAAACCTTATTTAAAGTTCTGTTTACAAGTGAGGCCGACCTTCTAATCCGAAGTGTGTGTTGGTGTGGGTGTGTGCATGTTTAAATCATTCCCTGTTCGCTCAGTGTCATTTTCATAAATCTGCTTTTTGCGAGGAGTGATTAAACTGAAGGTCCGCTTTACAGGGCATTTACATCCAGGCAGATAGAGGTGCTGCTGCTGCTGCAGGAGCTAAAAACACACCTCATATGACTGTGATTCACTGCTGGAGATGGAGATTATAGGAGCAAGAGGACAACTGTTGTGCTGAAGGTAATGGGTATTCAGGGGAAGTTCGAGGAATTTGAAGGCCCAAGGCAAATATCAATAAAAGATATTTCCAGATTTAGTTAAAAGAAATAAATCACAAAACATTTTGGAGCATCTCTTTCGTACTAACGAAACAACAAAACTGCAGGAAGTACACAGATATTAGGAAACAGGGATTGTATATTCTAACAGTGAGTTAAATTCAAGAACTTTTTCAGTAGTTCTTTAAAGGACATATTATGGGATTTTAGGCTTTACATGTTGCTTTTGGACTATTGACCATTTGAAAAGTACATACATCTTGTTCAAGTCCATCAAAAGATGCCATCCAGCGGATGAAAGTCCCCCCTGGTGAACTTTAACCTACATGCTCAACCATTAGTGCATGCAGCTGACTAGTCTAACGAGGCTTTAAATGTCAGTATTATATATCTGATATTTTGTGAAGTTTGAACCATCATTTGCATCAGGGGCACTTTGTAGGCTAACGCTAATGCTTGCAGTCGTCTAGTAAACTTATCAATAAAAACATGGCTGTGTCTTTATCCAATACACAATCAGTAAAGCCAAACATTGGAGGTGTTTTCTTAACAAGCACTAGCTGTGTAAGTCAGCTCCAGTGAGGGCCACTACAGCTTTCACTCAAGACGCGTGCATGTTCCTTCGGCCTCAGCATGTCTTCCTGCTGTCACAGGTCCATTTCTCCATATATATCACCACAATGAGTTTCTATTGAAAGTTTAGAAAGAACCACAATAACACTCTGAACAAGAAACTTGATCATTGCATACCTGACCTGGGAAACCTGCAGGAACAAAGTACGCTGACGAACTGTATGTACAAACAGTTCGTCGTCGAACTGAAAGTATGCTTTCCTCCTCTGTTTCTCCACATAGGAGGAAAACTGAGTTTTTGAGAGGCAAAGATTGTATCTAGTATCTAGATGATTTATATCTTTTCTGTAAAATTTTCTACCCCTGTGGACAGCTGGGTTAGGCAAGTATGGCTCTACATTTATAACTTTCTGTCTGTTTTTGCTGAGAAATGCATGCAGCTCGCAGGGAAAATTGGCAAGCTATTCTTGATGTTTGCAGCACAGGAGACACACTTGAGGTAAGCAGCTTGACATGCAGTCTGAAAGCTCGCATCCAGTGTGAAACAGGCCTAACCTTGAAATTAACCTTAGATTCAGCTTTTGTGGTTCATTTTTTGAATTTTTAAGGTCCTTACAAGTATAAATATTCGTTATGGCAGGAAGGATCTGCATGAGGATAGCGCTACTGCACAAAACGGTACATCACCAGCATGTGCCTTCTGATCCTGATACATTATGAGAGTTTTGTTAAGTCATGCTGGTATTAAAGTTTGGCATCAGAAGATCACAATTTAAACATCTTCATCAACAGGTAATTTGGATATAATCATATCCTCCAGCTCCCTTTGAAGATTCCTATATTACTCTACATCTGAAACGCTCCAAAAATTCGGAGGTCCTACTAGGACAACCTGGCAACCCTCACAGACCCTGAGTTTGTCAACAATGGCTGGAACAGAAAGTAAAAGCGGTGCACTTTTACTTAAAAGAACTACTTAGGGTTGTTCTTCTGCACTGAAATCAATCACATCAATAATACTGTACACCATCTACATGTGGATATATTGTGATGTTGACTTTTGTGTGAAATTGTCTTGTAGCATGTTGTTTATGTCAGTTACGAGCTAACAATGCTGACTGCTGCTGGAGCTCCAATGGGTTGGTGTTGATCTATTAAAAGTGCTACAAAATGTGATAAAATCATCTAAGTTTCATAAGCAAATGATCTTATGGAAGAAGTATTTTAACGCTAAAGTTACAGAAATAGTTCTTATTCTATAATGTATGTTTTATTAACATCAAAGTGCTTTCCAACTTTTGCTCACAGGTGAAACAATAACGTGCTGTAACTCAGATATACTTCATTCCAGTTTCCCCATCTCACCTCTGATGTAAATGGAACGCAGCATTCAAACCCACTAAGTCTTGATCAGCAGACATTTTGCTGTATGTAATCCAATGCATACAAGTATCCTTGTGTCATAATCCTGACAAGAAACACCAAATTATCTCATTGGGCAGTGGCTATCTTCCTCTTAAGGAAACATGCAGAGTGTCCTTGTAAACATCTGATCCACACACTGTCTCACTCGCAGCACACAGAAGCAGCTATTTCAGCCCAGTCCACACTCATTTTTCTGTTTTTGAATATTCTTAAGGCAACCCAGCTCAAATCCAATCCATGCCTTAAGCCCATATCTTCTATAAACCATGCTGATTGGTCCTGCTATTCCCTGAACAATAGAAGTTTGAAGGTTTGGACAATGGATCCACCATACTGACATGGAATCAGGACTACTGGGCTGCTTTAGGATGTAGGATGTAAACTATTCTGCTTGATCTGTCTTTCTGTCTCTTACAAGATGCTTTTAAACCTTAAGAGCACAAGTCGCAAGTCAAATTGATTGTGAATCCTTTCAAAACTGATAAAAATATAACGAACACAAAAAGAAAAACCCATTGAACCTGCCCTTTATAATCCTATCTCAAGGTGATGTGATTCAGCCTGTTCTCTTCTACTAAGAACCTCTGATTATTATTTGACGTTTCTTTGTCTTTTAAGCTCCACATTCGGAAACTTTCAGAGAAGAATAAGTTGTGGCTCAGTGTTGGTTCTAGTCACATTTTTCCTGAGCTGCAAAGAAAACACTTGTAGTTGCCAAAATGGCCTCTTTATGAATGTTTTATAACATTTTCATTCATCTCCTCACTCCCATATTTTTAAACTGTAAACCATGAAGTGTTGAGGAATGTGACAAATCTCAAGGCCCTGACTCATTATTGCACTCTGTATTAACAGGTTATCCAGCCTTTATTGACTACTAAAGAGTTAAATCTCTGGTAAATCTTTGATTCGAAGGCTATACTTGACCTCTTACCCTCAAGTTAGTGTGTAAATGTATATTTTTTAAAAGGAGATGGAGGCTGCAGTTTTTGCTTTGTGACTCAGTCAAGAGACTTACTTGTGTTATCTGTCCCCAAAGTAAGTTTTAAAAATGGGATCTTGCACTTACCGCTTAGCTTTGAGTTGGAGGACAATTTTCTTTTTTCTTTTCCTTGTTGAGCTTGTTTGGTTCTGTCTCTTGTGTATTTGTTGTTGAGTGTTTTATTTTTGGCATATTCAGCGTAAGGCACTGCAAACTGGCTCAGGCTATAAATGTGTGGCAACGGTTTCCTTCTTTTATACTTGTCCCCATATGAATGAAAATGGAAATACCATAAGAGGAATATATCAGTTGGGCTGACCCTGCAGCTTAGAATTGCCAGAAGAGATATTTGTATCCTGTGGAGATGGTCTCTTCAAATCTTGAATTTTCCCTCTGGGCATCAATAAAGGTAATCTAAAAAAAGGATTTTATACATTGTATTCTGTGGAATTTCATTTTGCTTACTTTTATCAAATAACGTGTTAAGTTAACACATTCCACCTTCTTGCACAATCGATTGCCTCCATGCTGATGACAGCCGAGGCCAGAGTCATGATACTTTGGGTTGATTTTAAAGGGAACACCAATTTTCAGTGCTTTAGCATGTCTGAACTTGCCCTTTGTGGGACTTTGAACAAGTGGATTATAAGAGATTGATAGTCCATTAGATTTGTCTATAAACAGAAAAAAATAATCGAGGGCCTCACTAAAACACAAAGAAAAGCACAACAAGTGTAATGATACATCATCATCTTCTTACATAGAAACAGGCTGAACCATTTTTTAAGCAGGTTCTTTAATAACACCTTATGATATTTTATGTTAGCTTGATAATAGACTTGTTTACTTTGTCAGCACCCAGATGTATGGAAAGAAAATATTAAAATTGATCATTCTAATTAAGATGAACTAACCTACTATATACAATCTACTATAAAAGTAATGGGCACTTCTATACTTCAAGAAATTCCATTCATCCATGTCAACAACTGCACCTCCTCTGTAGCCCCTGTGTCCCATGGTGTCCCCCAAGGTTCGGTGCTTGGTCCCCTTCTCTTCATCAATTACTTACCCCCCCACACCTCACCCCCAAGGTCATGCCATCCGTCACCATGGTCTTAATTTCCATGGTTATGCAGATGACATCCAGTTTGGTATCTCCACCCATTCCATCACCATAGACACCTCCTCCACCATCACCACCTGCCTCACTGGTATGAAAGCCTGTATGACAAACATTTTCGTCTCCCCAAACTGTGACAAAACCAACATCACTATTTTTGGTCCCAAATCCCTCACTCAGTCCACTGACAATTTCACCCTCAGTATTGATACTTCCACCCTCACTCCATCCACCCATATCTGTAACCTTGTATCTGATGATCAATCAGCATGTAACTCAGTTAACTAAAACTGCTTTCTTCTACCTGAAAAACATAGCCTGGATCCATCCACTACCCCCTTTCTCTGCTGCAGAAACCCTGATCCTGCTTTCAACATCTGCAATAGCATCCTCTATGGCACTCCGGACCTCCAAAGTCTTCCCTAGCTCCCTGTCCCATACTGCATAAAATTCATAACTCTCCACCTCACCCACAAAGTCCTCAACTGCCGGGCCCCTTTCTACCTCACTCATCTCCTTCACCATCACACTCATGACCTCCACTCATCCACTGCCAACCTTCTCACCCCACCCGCACCCAACCTAGAGGGACAGAGTCTTCTCCATTGCTATCCCCTCCCTCTTGAACTCTCTTCCCCCTCACATATAAGACTGCACTAACCCAACCACTTATAAATCCCTACTCAAAACTCACCTTTAAACAGGTTTTTAATGTGAGATTGTGCTGTGTGTGTCTGTATCAGTGTGTATCAGTGTGTGCATATTCAATGTTATTTTATTGAGTTTTTATGTGTCCTCTAATTGGATAATTAATTTTGCTTTTTTTTTTATCTGTTACCTGTTTTAAAATGTCTTTGAGTTTCTGAAAAGGGCTCTATTAAAAAAATGTATTATTATTATTATTGTTATTATTATTAGTTGTAGTAGTAGTAGCATATATAATACTAAAAAATGGCCAAACTGACATATCAGTTTAACCCAGGTAAATTTCAATACAGTGAAAAAAAATTAAGATGTTATATTACTTAAAGGTCCCATATTTTGCTCCTTTTCTGCAGTTTAACATGGATCCTTGATGTCTTCTTGAAACTTTAGTAACATGCTTTGGTCTGAAAAGCATATGAATAAAGCGCAGCAGCATTCTTTCCACGCTTACGTAACCGCTCTGTTAAGAATGGCTGGTTTTGAGGGCGGTTGCCTTCAAATGCTAATGAGCTACAGCAGCGTACACACGGCAATTCACGATGGAGCAGTGTAACTCGAGAGAAGCAGAGCGCTCTGGTGCTCCAGCCACGTGCCGCTTACGGTCCTGAACACATACGAACCCTTAATTCATGCTGGTGTAGGTACCAGATCTGTCCAACACCAGTTACCACACACACGGATACAACAGCAAAGCTCTTTTCCCCCAAAATTCACAGGCTAACGCACAACGTGCTAACCACAGTGGGATAGCCACAACTTAGCCTACCTTCCTGGCTAACATTAGCTCAAACAGAGGGACCTGAGGTGGGTAAAGGACTGATTATATTCAGCCAACTGTTAAACTTCTCTTCCTGAATACCACAAATTCACGCCTTTTAACAGATAACAGCAATCCGGTATCTGTCAAACATCAAAGGCTAACGCACAACATGCTAACCTCAGGTAGACCAATCAGGTTAGGTATGCAAATGAAAATATATTGTTACATAACAGTAAATCCACAGACTCAACTGCTCGCTGAATGCCCTGAGTTTACATTCATGCAGCCTGCTAAATACAAGTTTTGTTGTCTACTATCACATTTTGTTGGCTGGGAGGAAGGCCAAATACCCAAAAATGTGTTCAAAAGCCTTAAAAAAAAGTGTTTGTTGCATAATATGGCCCCTTTAATTAAACTACTGTAAGACTGCTTCATTAAATGTATTATTATTTTTGTTACACTCACTATTTGGTATCAAACCAATGTTTTCTTTTCTCAAAGTTAAATCTTGAAATGCCCCAGAAAGCTTCATTTATGAATTTAAAGCTTAAAATGTTGACACACTATGTTAACCGCTGCACCTTTTGAACGCTGAGGAAAATGCTGTGAAATTGGTGTGCAAAAGGTGCTGATGGTGGATGCTTTATCCACTGTTCGTCAGTCCTAGCTGATTGAATGTTTTTTGATTACTGATCAATATTGTATTAGTTTTGACCTCTGAATTGAATCCTTCCACATCAGGAAGTTGAGCACTCTCGTTTGATTTTCCTTTTATATTTACAACTACGTCCAGAGCACGGCTGGACGTGTGCATGAGCACAAGTTTTAACCACAAGTTAATCTCATGTTGTACTTCTTCTTTATAGCAGCGGTGACAGGGACAGAGTCTGTGTGTAAAGTCTGTGCAGTCAGGCTATACAGGAAAACATACAAAGATCCAATCATTCTTTCAAAATAAAACATCTCTTATAATTTTTTATTCATAAAACAGTAGAAAACTTTTTGTTTTTGTTTTGTTTCTGTATGGTCCAGTACCAGTCCACAGCCTGGTGGTGGATGGACCTCTGCCACGCAATGTACAGCAGAGTCAAATTTACAGAGTTTGAAGGCAATCTCAATGTTATTTCCCTGGTTAGATATATATATATATCTATATAGACAGACAGAGACAGACAGACAGACAGACAGACAGACAGATACTACATGTATTTACTTACTTTCCACTGTCAGTATGATGGGCTGACTGGTTTTGTTCTCCCCGTTCTTGTCGTTGACTGCCTGGGCGTAGTACCGTCCAGCATCAGGAGCCACAGTGGACAAGATGACCAGCGTGTTGTCCAGCGTGATGGCACTGAGTAAACATTCATGCATACATTACAG
Organism: Cetoscarus ocellatus; assembly: GCA_037902135.1. Lineage (NCBI taxonomy): Eukaryota > Metazoa > Chordata > Actinopteri > Labriformes > Labridae > Cetoscarus > Cetoscarus ocellatus. The sequence goes on along the minus strand of JBAMNC010000741.1, from coordinate 752,384 downwards.
TAGCAAATTATTAAGGACACTGCATAAACTTACAATCCTTTCTCAGACATTATTAACCTAAGCCCTAGCTTGACAAAGAGACAATAAACTTTAGGAAGTGACAAGTGATTCAATATTAAATTGGGATCTCCAATTTGGCTCCCAATTTACCAGACATCCTTAGTCAACTGGTGCGCATTGAAGACTTGAACGAACCAAACTGCAGGCAGACACATTAACAAGCACACGGACACACTCATATCATTAAATCAGTGAAAAATAGTTCCTCACAGTCAATAAATCCTGAGGGTGAACTGACTCACTTACATGTATGCATATATTATGTGTGAAGAAAAAAGGACAAAAACAAATTTTATGAGTCCTACCATCTATGAGGTATAGCAGTGTCTTAAAGGACTAGCTCAGAAATTCTCTCTTAATTTAGTTCTCCATGCTTCTGCATGGCTCAGTTATTAGTACAAATTTTACTGTAATTATAATCACTGTAGAAGCCCTAGGGGTTGAGATCAGTTAGGCTGGTCTTGTGAGAAACTGTAGGTTCATGGAGGAAGCTCCATGGTTGGATGTGTTTTTTCATCTGTAAAAGAATTCTAATAAATCCTGGCAAATTAATTGGTCCCTCAACAGCTTTGTGGAACTGATGAACTTGGATGTCTACATTTTTTATGTTTATTTGTAAGACTTACCGCAGTCAATGTCTGTCTTTGTGAGACATTCCCCAGTGAACAGACATTAATAATTGCTAAAGGCAGACGTAAAAAAGAAGCACAGAAGTCCCTTATTTCAGTGATGTTTACAGTTATCTCATAATTATTTACATGATGAAGCCTTTTGACTAAAATATTTCTGAGAAACATGTTACATCTTTGCCTGTGATGAACTGTTAATTACTGTTACATTAAATTTAGTTAAATAAAACATCCATTATGATAACAAGATGTAATGGAGCTAAAGAAGTGCTTGGGTTGTCTAAGATACAACTTTATGCTCTAGGTCAGGGGCAGGCAACTAGAGTCTCCCCCTCACTGAAGCTTGTCATTCAATTCATCAAATGATCATAAAATGTATTTACATAATAGAGAGAAAATCTGCCTTGAAAATATGAAAAGTAATATTTCCAAGAAAACAGAGCTATGACTGTCTATTACTGCCTCTGTACTTTTTCATACTCAAAGCAAAGACGAATACTACAATTAAGTGGCCCAGGTTTAACCTTGGTTTGACTGAATCTGGGTTTGCTCTGTGAAATATCATGCTGATGATGTAACGTTATGGTTGAATGTCAGGTTATGTTGTGTGACTAAGTTGTTTGCAACTCACAACCAACTGCCATGATGTGAGTGCTTACACTGTACAGTCAAATGGAAAGACACAGCCCTGGTGCTAAACTATAAGAGTGATTTCTGGGATGGAATGTAGACCTATTTCTATGATGTATGTGAAAACACCCACATACAGAGGTTATAGGCCATGTCTGCCCGTATTTCACTTTGCCTTTTCCATGGTTAAAAAACACACACAGAAAAAGTGCATTAGCAACTGTACATACACTTGTGTTCATGAAGACAAACACAAAGTGGCACCACCATCATCATTAGCATATAAAAAACAGCTAAATGTAGACATTTAGCTAGACAGCTAAATGTCTGTACATATTTCCTGCTTGTTCTGACGTTTTCTGATATTCATTAGGGTGAGCTAGCCATTACCGTTGTGGTTTCAGATGCTGTTTGAAAAGCAAAAAAGGTAATAAAGCCCTAGTGTTTGAAAAACTTCTAGGTCTGCTCTAATTGTTTGAGTGCATGTGGAAGAAGAATCAGCCTTGTTGGGGTATAGCATACTACAAAATAACAAGACATTTGGCAGTCAAACTGCAGACCCCAATTCCAATAAAGTTGGATTCCAAACTCTTTTTAACTTGTATTCAATTGATTAATCTATAAAGACGAGATATTTAATGTTCTTTCCAATAAAATTTACTGTTTGTTTTGTCTTTTTTGTCTTGGTTTTGAAAGTACTTACTAATTCTGAATTTGATGCCTTCAACATAATCCAAAAAAGCCAAGACAGGTGCAACAAATGACTGGGAAAGTTGAGGAATTCTTCAAAAAATGTTTGGAACATTTCACAGGTGAACAGGTTGACAGTCATGATTGGGTACAAAAGAAGCATCTTTGAAAGACTCAGTTGTTCACAAGCAGGGATGAGGTGAGGTTCACATAGTTCATTGCTACATCTACAAGTTCAAATTAAAACTCTACCATGCAAAGCAAAAGCCATACATCAACAACACCCAGAAATTCTGGCTTCTCTGGGCTTGAGCTCCTCTAAGATGGACTGATGCAAAGTGGAAAAGTCTGCTGTGGTTTGACGGGTCCATGTTTCAAATTTTTTTTGGAATTCATGGAAGTTGTTTCCTCTGGACTCAAGATGAAAAGGACCATTGGAGATCCAGACTGTTAAGCACCTGAAGTCGTACATCAGGATAGGATGGGAAGGTAATGAACCTATAAAGCTTCAACAATGAGTGTCCTCAGTTCACGATGTTATTTTAGTGCTGTTGAAAGGAAAGGTAACATAATACAGTGGTCAGTATGCTTCTTTCCAGCTTTTTGGAGTAAGTTGTCGACATTACATTTAAAATTCAAAATGCAAAAAAACAAACAAAAAGCAACACGTTAAACCAGTTTGAACATTAAATATCTTGTCTTTGTAGTGTATTCAGTTGAATACAGGATGAAAAGCAAGTTATTGTATCCTGTTTAATTTATTCATACAGTGTCCCAACTTCATTGGAATTGAGGTTTGTGTATACTACTGCCAAATACAGAATGCAATATACTGCACTTTGTATTTGTCTGTAGTATGTAGAAGATGGTTTAGAAAAACAGCAATAGCCTTTAAATAGAAAAAAGGTGGGTCACTCTGTGGTGAAGTTGGGAATTGACAAAGGGACATCCTGAAAAGCACCGTCCTACTCTTAAATCAAATATTTTTGCCATTTGGGTCCAAACAGCCTTGAGATTGGCAAAGGATTGGTTAGGCTGTTGCTCTGAAACATCTGAGAAGGATGTGTTAAACAAGACCTGACGCTTAGCACAGGGCCATATTAGACTCTTTGACTCTACTGGCATCTGAGCGATTGGTTCAGGAGAAACAGACACACTCCTGGACAATTACGAGCCAGTCACCAGACACTTATACAAACACACAAACAACCGTATACACTCATGGCCGCGAATATCAATGTGGCTTGACACAGAGCGAGCAAACAAGCAGTAAATGCAGAGTGTCCTGTCAGTGCCTCTCATTGTCACGGAGCAAAGCTTCAGCGCTTCACTTCTGATAAGAGGCAGCCGCATAGTAACCAGCTCTGGAACAGGTCCAAGCCTTCATAGAGGAGGCTGAGTGAGTTTTTTTCTTTTTGCTTTCCTATATTCCAATTCCCCTCACTGCTTGTACTTGCGTTTTTGGAGCCCCCCCCAGGCAGAAGAAACACACACCAATCCGACCTTCAAGCCGGAGCATGCAACTCAGAGTGAAAATCTTCATGTCAGCTACGACATGGTAGAGCTTGCTGATGAATAATCGATGAGGGGGTGGTTTTTTGAGGAGTTGTATGCTGCCTTTCTCTATTTGTCTGGATGGCAAAATTAATCTCAGATGACTCCATTCATAGGATCTCTAAGGGGAAAATGAACATCTGAATAGGCATAGATGCAAAAAGAAGCTGCAATGCACTAACAATCAGAGCATACAGATATGCAGGCACCCACAGAACTCCCACAGCAGCTTCACATAGATTCTTACAGTATGCACACACAACCACGCTTTCACACGAAAGTCCACCCAGGGGTGAGCGCTGTCAGTCAAACGTATCATCAATTGAGGCCTTTTGTCCAATTTTGTCTAATTGGTTCCCCTGCTGCCTGCTCTATCGCTACCCTTCAATCATTCTGCCTCACAGAGTCAATAGGGCTGATATAATAACGTGCTTTTTCACTCAGAGGTGATTCGATGATGAACACCGGGGCCAGCACCAAAATTCATTCATCAACCGCCCTGCTAAACTGTATGTTTGGTGCCAAGAGGTTAAGAAAAATTTGCAAGCAGTAGCATGACAGAAAAAAATATCCAGCACAAGAAATGTGTAGAGTGTTTAAGACAGACTCACAAAAACCAAACCGAGGGAAAAAAGAAGACTCACATACGGCTGCTGGAGGGAATCTTACGTCCGTCTCTGAACCATGTGATCTGTGGTCTGGGGAAGCTGTGTATCCGCGGTGCATGGAGGAGAGCACCCTCGCCCTGGGATACAGTTTGAGACCTTTCACCCTCCACAAAACCACCCATATCTTGCAGACATGGAGAGAAAAGTTTGTCAGAAAATGGAAGGCAAAGAGTGTTAAATATTCAAACTTGCAGAGAGGACAGAGCTGTTGCCAAAATGCCACAAATGTGTGCCAGCAACAAAGAAGATGAAAAGGGGAGAATTGTCATTAGCACCCAGTCTTGTACCTTTTTCAAAACCTAAGCTCCTTTACTCTGAGTGACTCATCCACATGACAAGCCCTCAACAAAAACACCATCCTCCCCTTACTCTGTCAGAGCTGCAGATGTATGGAAAAGAGCCCACACTTACAGGCAACCTGCACCTCAGTGCTGCATTGCATTATAGCACCCACTCGATTCCTCACAATGCAGCGGTAGTGGCCGGCATGTGCTCGGTCCAACGTAGGGATCAAGTACCTGAAATGGCAAACAGAGGAAAAACCGAGCAGTTAGTCATCATCAGCATGACAGACAGCAATATTTTTCATCCTGGCACTTGTTGTTCCTCGCTTGAAAGATGCTAAATTAATTGAGATGTCTCACTCGGTGCCTTAAACACAGCCTAAATGGCATTCTACTTAGAGCATCCTTGGAGAGGGATTTGTATTTGATGTAGTCTGTGCCAATAAATAGTAAAGTAAAGGAAGGAAAATGTATTTTTATGCTTCCATGCCAGCTTAAGTCTGGCCAGAGGCATTTTGTTTTCATTTCAAGGGATTTTTTTCTAACTTTGTCTAACTCTGTCCTCTCTGACTAACCTAACACTGCAGCTGGACCTGCCTGATTCAATCTCAAGCATGGCCCATTCAAAGCAGCATGGTCCAATCAGATCCCTTTAAAGCAGGAAGGGGTGGGAGCATAGAGTGTGAAGACAGCAGGAAGCGACTCCTGATGCAAAGATAAGCAAAGACGCTAACAGCATCAGTAGCAGTTTTATCAGATCTGCACTGAATTTCTAACCCGGCCTCACTTGATGGACCGTTCAATATGTTTCATTTGTCCATCTGGAAAAGGGTTCATAGTAAATGTTTGGGTAGGCCAGAATCCTTCAGAAGCATATACAGCAGGTGATTGGTTGATCGCTCCATCAATCAACATTTATTACGGGCCGTGCAATACTGTGCTACAGAACGTGAGCCACTTTGTTAAACAAACTCTTATCAAAACATGTCAAAAGTGGAGCGAAAATATCCTTACTATAGAGAGGTTTGTTATTTGTTAATTGTACTTCATTTAATAAAGAAATGCGGTCACAATCTAATGAAACTGCTGCTGTGGCTTTTAGCATCTGTGCTAATCCCTGTATGTGCAGTCACTTCCTGCTCGTTCCTCTTCCTGCTCTTAAGGACTCTGATTTGGCCATGCTGTTTCGGGCTGCTCACAGTAATTGTAGATTGGAGTTTGGCAAGATGGATCTGCCTGATCACAGACATTGAATCAGGCAGATCCAGCTGCTGTGCAAGGTTACTGAATTTCTTTATCAATTGAAAAACAAACAATGAAAGCATTTCTTGATGGAAAGGATAGTTTTACTCAGTTTTTGATATGTTTTAGTGAGAGTTTGATCTACGAAGTGTTTCTTTTTTTTTTCTCTTCACACCAGGGCAGTAGCACCCGCCTCCTACATTATCTGACTGGCCCGTAATAAATGTGATTGATGGAACGATTGTCCAACTACCTGCTGGATGTGCTTTTGAAAGGTTCTGTCCATTCCCAAACACTTTCCATGGGCTGTGCCCCAGATGGATGAGTGAAATACATTGAAGGCTCCATCTGGTGTGTCAGGTTATTGCCTGATGCCAGGATGTTGGAGTCGCTTGGGCTGGAGCCTATCCCAGCTGACATTGTAAGAGGTGGGTACACCCTGAACCGGTCGCCAGTCAATTGCATGGCCACATAGAAAGACAGACAGCCATTCACTCTATGATGAATTAGTATATTTTCATTTCATTATTTCATAAGATTTATTTTTAGATTGTGTAATTTTTTTGGATTTGGGTCCATACTTGAGAAAGTTCAGGAACCTCTGGTATTTGTATTTGTTTGGGACTACTTGCAGGTACTAGTCTTAAAAAATCTAATCACCATGGAGGACCAAAAATCTGAATGGGATATCCCTATTTTTTTTTTTAAATGTTAATGTTTTTATACTTGGTTGATTGTTATTTAATGTCAAACAGGTCTTCGTCACATTTCATTGCACATTTTCTCCTAAAAATAAATAAATGTAACAGACTGATGCGATACTTTCACACACTTTTGAGAGTTTTTCTGGAATGATACGAATAAAGTCTGTACTGAAGATTATTCATGATTAAAGGTGTGCCTCAGGTAAAATCAGTCAAAAATTACTGATCAAAAGAATATTTTGAGAACAAGTTTTAGAATTTTGCACAAATGTCCACTTTGGCTTATAGACAAACTGAATACATTCTGCAGGTGTAAGATCAAGTCACTCTGACCTGATATGAGTGAAATATTTCAAGAATGTATGAAGAGATATCTGTGAAATTTGGCACAAAATGGACTAGCAGAGTTAGTTTGTGATTTTATCCATTATTTCTGCCTGACACAGTCAAACTCAGAAATTTTGAATTATCACAAAAATGAACCTGCACTACAAAACAAATAAAATTCCTACAAATCAAAGTAACCCAAAAACATAACAGCCCAGTCCCTCTTCTTGACTCACCCCTCTACTCTCACCAACCAGCAGTTGTACACCTCACAGAAGTAAATAACTAGCAGGAAAGAATTCTAGTTAAAGCTAGTCTTGGAGAAAACAACAAGGACGAGCAGCCTCTGACTGGCAGGGCTCACAAAACCCCACTGTTATCTGGAATCTCCAGTCAGGTGAAGCAAATCATACGAATGCCTCTCACATGTGCAGCCATATATGTCTGTCTATCCCCTGATGTGCATTCATGTTAAATGGGATGTGTGAAATGCAAGTGAGCAGAGTCCCCCTTTAATTGGTTTGCAACAGCCAATAAGATGTACGGAGTTCGTCCCTGCCATGTTCCCACTCCCCTGCACTGCAATTCGGATAAGGGTGGTGGTAGGAGTGATGGTGATGGTGGTTGTGGGTGGGGGTGGGGGGTGGGGGGTGTAGGGGGTCTGATTAAGTGGATTCCAGTTCTCCTCTTTGATCAGGGCTGGTGGAGAATAACAAGCAGAGGGCCGGCCTGCAAAGCAGACCCAGAGACTAAGCCACGTGAGAGCTCAGCCAAATGCTGAGTAAAAAAAGAAGAAGGAGAAGATGAGGGGTGAGGATTTGAGAGAGGGAGAAAGACGGACAGGGGAAGGAATGAGTGTGTAGTTAAGGGGGGGTGTACCTCGTGATAGCAATCAGACAATGCCACCAGAGAGTGTCTGTCCGTGTCTTGGGAATGAGTGTGACTGTGAGTAGAGAGGCCAGAGGAGCGAAATAGAGGCTTTTCAGGGCTGCAGCTTGTTGACACATATATGTAGTGCACGTAGGGCCAGAAGATATGAACCAAAAATCATCTTCCAGGTGTTTTTGTCTTAGCTGAATGGAGATCCACGATACTTTATTTAACTCTATATTTTCATTTCTGCAGAGCAGCCCCCCCCCCAAGCTTAAGTACACCTTTTGAAACCTGAAAATCATCTGGGACTTACTAAAACACTCATACAAATATAATAGAACACTCAGAGTATTGACCTCCTTTTTCATGGACAAATTTGAGTGTGAGTGCTTAATTATGCTGCTATTTATTCTTTCATTACCCTCCATTCTAGCATGCCTGGTGACCCTGCAAATCTGGTATTTTTCATGCCTTTAAAAACTGAGATAAATTCTTAAAATGAAAAACAAAGGGGCATAGCATAATGAAATGCCCTTAGTCAATAGGTTTGCAGTTAAACTCATTAAGGTACTATAAATGATATCATGGTTGTTTTTTGTTAGCTCTGGTACTTAAAAAATGTCATTGAGCATTGCATTGTCATTTCAAATGTGGTTTCATTTAAGCTTATGGTTTTTATATCATTATGAGTGACCTCAAGTGTCCCACCCGCAGTACCGCTGTGACCCTAGCCGACACTTTGGGAAGCACTGTTGCAGAGAACCAACCAACAGGTCCCAATACCAGAGTTATAATTTATATGCCATTTTTGGACAGAGAGAAAGTGATTAGGGTTGAGGAGGGGGGTTGAGAAGACATACAAGAAAAATACCAGAGGCAGGATTTGAACCAATGCAGCCCACAAGGAGGACAACAGCCTCTTTACATGGGGCACATGGACTTATCTGCTATGGACTAGTAGTGCCCCAGAATTACAAACTTTTATATGATCATAATTAGGGCCTGACTGATTTATTGGAAGGCCGATTAAATCGGCCGATTTTAGCCCTTTTCAAAGGAATAAACATCAGCCAGAGTTTTGCCGATATAACGTCGATATATTCTTAATTTCTCATAAAACAGTAAACACTGTTTGGCGGCCAAGCTGCGCAGAATGATGACGTTGCGAAAGATGGTGGTGCGTTGTTAAAGCTGCTCTGAGCTCTGCTGTGTGCATGGATGATGGAGTGTATGGGGCAAAACTCACCTATAGTCACACAGAGTTGCTGAATGTTGTTTTTGCCTGCAAGTCTGACATAACGACTGACTTTCAGCGCTCGAACAGTATAACGCTGGACATAGCAAGAGCACCGGGCTCTCTGCTCAGCTACAGAAGCAGCCGCCAGACCGACACTGATGAGCTGACCAATATCAGATCCGTCATTTACAAAACTGACGAATTAGACCTTCTGATGGCAGGGGATCGGTTTATTTGTGACTGTTCTGTGATGATTATTACGTAAACCTGGCTCCACCCGCTTGGCCCAACGCTGCAGTTGAGCTAACTAGCTAGCTAGCTACGTATGCTAGCATTAGCATTGCTCCCTCTGAGCTGTTTGACGTCATTGGGGGGAGCCTTCGTCATAGCTGAGAACTTTAATCAGGCCTGTTTAAAGAAGTTTGTGCAATATGTGCAGTGTCCCACAAAATATTCTGATTTCCTCACACGTATTACCTCATGTGTACAATAAAAAAGTGGTTCTACCTGCACTAAAACCTACTTCTGATACACTAACGAGGACTCTGGGACTGAAAGGCAGATGTGACAGGACAAGAGTTCATAATTCATCTATATATTTACATTTTAAATAAGGTTATTTATTTCATTTTGCAGGAAGTGACTGCAGTTTTGCCCACTATTTTATTTTGTATTTGAAAGTTCTTTGCTCTTTAAAGTTGCAGAGGAGAAAAATAAAAGAGGCTTATGAAAAGAATGTTGTTGCTTTCCTCTCACAATGACCTGTTTACAACCTTTTAAAAGTTGTTCTACCTGAACTAAAACCTACCTTCTTATTATTTTCATCAACAAGAAGTACAAGATAAAGAGTGACTCTTTTTAAGGTTTTATAATTAATTTCCCAGAGGTTTAATGCTTTGCATGTTTTTGTACTTGAAAATTCCCCTCTGTTATAAAGTTAAACAAATACTAAGTGACAAAGTATTGTAAAATGGTAAAATGTTCTGCCTGTAATTCATATATTCATTGTTGTAAGTGTTTTTGGACCATTTCAAAAAAAAAAAAAAACATTTTATATATATATTTTTAAATTAATCGGCCGATTAATCTGTAATCTGTATTATTTTCTGCCAAATATTGGTATCGGCATCGGCTTCAAAAAATCCATTCGGTCGAGCCCTAATCATAATAAAATTAATCAGTATTAACATTCGTTTGATAGCATTGCAACAAAAAAAAGAAGAACTAGAAACTCAAACTCTGCAGTCAAACTTCTATTCCCAATCTAACTTTTTAAAACAGTGGCAACATTTTCTTACACTGTTGCCTACAAAATGTTCTATACACTTATTTATAAAGTGTTTCTTTTTTGTTTCTCATCGGTAGCTGCCTAAAATGGCTCATTACCCCAGTCCCTCTCCCCAAATAGACATACCAGTGTGATGGCATACCATTGTTTCACCTTTCAGTTTAAACTCACTGGCTCAGGGTAGCAAGCCAAGTGAAAATCATACTAGACTGAATGTCTAGAGTAAATCAAGAACTGCTGACAACATGTCGAGCAGTGCTGAAATGACAAGTTAGTGTAGAGTAGACCAGTCAAACAATAAGAGCATACTGGGCCCATGTGGGGAAGTAGGGCTTATGGAGGCAAGAACTCTAACAAAGTATCTAAGACAGGGTGGAAATGCAGCTGGATCATTGGCACCCAGTATTGAGAGTGAGCCAAAAAAAAAGGAAACCCAGATTCAGTCTCATGTCTCACTAAAGCAAAAAAAAAAGACATCATAAAGCTGACATCAGGATTTGATATCATAATCATTTTACTTTTATGCTATTATTTTTAAAAACATGTCAGCTATTTCTAGTGAAAAATGGGCACCCTGCAGTCTCTAAGCATCGTCGTTAACGGGTTGTTTTCCTCTCAGCGCTGACCTGATGTGACGTTTTGTGGGTGCTCTCGAATCTGTCTGAATCTATGTCCAGATTAAGTCTAAAGTAATGCATAATCTTACTTGAGTGCAGGATGAAATATATTGACATAAACAATGCGGTTTTACTCTACACCTCGTTAAAAGTAGGCTGGTATATTCTTAGAAACTCAAAATATTTCCCAGCCCTGTATGAGTACACATGCACTGAGCATACTGATGCTCTCTCACAAAGAGAGCCCTTGTTAGCGCGGACTGAGTCTTTCTCCTGCCGCGCTCAGTGCTGTTAGAATAACTGTTCAGCATTGTGTTTACAAGCTGGAGTAAAGTGCCTTGAAGAACTCCCCGGTCAGTGAAACCACATCTTACTGCTGACATTGCAGAGTACAGTAGGGCCGACAACCTCGCTATAGAGCAATCTGATAAACAATATGCATTGTGGGGTTTTTTCCCTTGCAGGAGGAGATAGTTTGGGCTTACAGCAGGGAACAGAATAGATATCAGCTTCCTCCATCTCTGAATGTTGAATACAGTGTGAGATACAAATCGGAATAAATGTGACAATCCCCCAAACGCAGGTTGTTATGTCTCAAGGGAGACATGCAGCCAAATCGGTCCTGAATAAATCCATAGAAATGAGTCACGAATATGAATAAAAATGAGCAATTGAGCTATTAGTTACAATTAAATGCCGCTAAAATGTCCTTGTGTAGTAAGCTAATTATAGTTGATGAATAATAATGATTCAAAACAGATAATAGAAGCAGCTCAGGCAGACAAGGTTGCATTCCTCACCTGTACTCCAGGGAGAATCGTGTGAGCTCGGTGCCGTTGTAGATCCATTTGAATTCCAGGGGCCAGCTGCCCTCTGCCATGCAGGTCAGCACCAGGCGGTTTCCCTCCAGGTGAACCTGCGTCTGGGGTGGCTCCATCTTGAAATAAGGCGGGACATCATCTATTCAACAAAAGGAGAGAAAATAAAACAGAATGTGAGTGTGATATAAAAAGACAGAAGTAATTTCTGCCAAAGAATAGAGTCAAGTTAAGCATAAATTTAGTGAAATTAAATTCCAAAGAGATAATAAGTCATGACCACTGGATAAAAAGTTAAAATTAGGAGATTAAAAGCAGGGATGTCGATATTTCTAAACGTCTCTGAGGAATACTGATGTGAAACCAATATGTGAGTATCACTGAATGTTTTCATTACATTTCTGCTATATGCAAGAAATTTATCTTAACAGCAGAGTCTACAGAAGCTTCATCTGCCCTTTTGAAAGTTATAAACACTGATGAAACCACTCCCAACAGGAAATGTCCTTGACTAATGGAGCTTATTCTTTAAAACTTAAATTAAAATGCAAAGACTATGGCAATGAGTATTCACAGAAATGTCCCTGCTGACACTGCAAATCAGCCTAAAGAGGACTTATCTGCTATTACCAATATCACTGTGTCACATCATACATCCATTGTTAAAAAATAAGTAACACTTATGGAATAAAACCCCAAGATTATAAAATGAAGCCCATTTCTGATTAAAAGATGTTTATCATTGTAAAAAACAAAAGAATTGAAAATTAAACAAAAAAGATGGGACTTGGGGTCATAATAAAAATAATAATAATAGGTAACTTTAAAGAATTCTAAAAAAAAAAGTCATAATAATGGCATAAAGTGTTTATAATTGTGGGATGAAAAATAAACATTACGGGCTCTTTTGTTTTCTGATGCAAAGCAATTTGGCGTGAAGTTTAGGTGTCTTCTGTAATTCCCACCTGACGCAGGTGTCATTTATATGCTGTGTGCTCATGCTGTTCAATAGCAAATGATCATGCTCTCTTACACATGCCCAGGGGTGTGTTTGTCTGAAAATGAGAAAAGAAGTGCAATGTCTTTTTTGACAGCATGCTTCACACCATCAAAATAGCTTCTACTGTTCAATCAATCAATCAATCAAGCTTTATTTATAAGGCACTTTTCATACTTAAAAGCAACACAAAATGCCTCACAGAGGCTAAAAACAACATAAAAACAACAAACCCGTCCATCCCACCCCCAAAAAATATAGAGACATATCGAGACACACACTCGCAGACATCAGAATACACACACACACCTGCGCCCACACACACATACACACACACATTCACACGAGCTATTGTAAAAGAGAGACATGGCTGGGCACCGAGGTCTGTGGTAAGGGATAAGCCACCTTTGGGGACCATCAACGCTGAAGAGGGCTCCCGGCCCACAAGGAGCATAGCTGGAGACTTCCCCACCCCGCGCAGACACGAGGCCCCACATCACAGTGCAGGGGCCTCCAGCCACGCAGGTGGAGCCATCCACCGGCAGCGGCCCCAGAAGTGGACCAGGAGCAGCTCCTAGTGTGGAGAGCCCCCATGAACAGTTGTCCAAAGGTACAGCTTCAGTGCCTGAAGTAAACAGTGGAACTTGTCAAGTTCTCCCATCCTTTCTTCCCCATTCAAAAAATCGCATGCAAGATAAAGTCTATGATATATATAATAACAACTGTGAGATAAATCTTATTGTTATGAAGTAGGAAATCTAAATTATGAAAAGAAATTCTGATGGTGGGATAAAGAGTCAGAATCTTGAATGAAAGTCAGAGTTCTGCTGTACAGTTTGAAAATTATAAGATTCTTAGTGCTAATCATGAAGAAAAAAAGTCAAAATTATAAGATCATAACATTAAAGAATTCAGAATTATGAGATGAATGTCATACTTTTGAGACAAGTCATAATTAGAGACTAAGAACTTAAATAAAAGAAATTAAATCTGAAACGTTACAACAAAATAAAATTCATTTGTGAAAAAACTATTTTCAGAGAAAAGTCAAAGTTGTTAAATTATATACTGTAGTTATGAGTGAAACTGAATAATGACAGACTAATTTTAGACAAAAAAGAAAAAAGCAATATTTATTTCAAAAATAATAATCACAAGTTATGAGACAAAATTACATAAGAATTAAAACCCAAGGTCAAAGATTATTTCATGATAATATTTATTATTATGACATAAAACTAAAAAAGTCGAAAATAGCAGAACAAAAAAATGAGATAATCTATTTTATAAGGATATATATATTTTTAATAAAATAGTCATATTAATAAAATTAATATGTATATATTAATATGGTTATTATCATAATGCAAGTATTCTAATTATAGAGTAAGACATCATAATGAGGCAATAAAAAGTTAATATTCATGTTTTATAAATCAAAATTTTGAGACTTTAAGTTAAAATTAGGAAAGACTAAGTTAATGGAAAAGATCATTTAAATTATCATTTAAAAAAAAGTCAATTTTAAGTAAAAATGTCAATACATATCAGTAAAAAGTCATTAAGAAGATATGAAGACTTAAAAAGTCTACATTTGAAGTGAAATGTAATATTCCATTATAAGATATGCTGCTATTGCACAAGATAAAATGTGATAATAATGGGTTACCAAAAGCTGGGACACTTTGTCCATTATTATTTGTCATTTGTCCATTAGCCATCATTATCTGTACTGTATCTATTCTTAGCCCTTTGTAGAGAGTTACGGGGGCAGAGGCTTGTCTCGCCTCACATGGACTGAGAGGCAGGGTACAACCCTGGCTGGTTGTAGACATTCAACCATTCACAAACAAACAGACCTAAGGGCAGTTTTGTGTCATTAATAAACCTAACGAGCATGTTTTGGACTGAAAGAGATAACCAGAGTACCTAGAGGAAACCCTGGTATGCAAAGGAAGAACATACAAACTCTACACAGATAGGAATTGAACCAACAGCCCTAGCTGTGAGGATTAACTGCTGCACAAGTTACAGTTATAAGATAAAGTCAGATTCATAGGATAAAGAGCTCTTATACTGACACAACTAAGTATCCAATAATTATGGCTTTCTTAGTCACATTCATGACTCAAGAAGAGCATTTACTATCTGCAGAGCTTAACTTTTGTCTGTCTTTTCTCTTTTTCCTTGTCAGAATGGTTTTTCATAAAAAGCAGCAGTGAGTAGTCGGCGAAAAGGCACTGATTCAGTCACCCCTCTGAGCTGACACACAACACAGTTCCAGCAATTCACAGGAAATGAGGGCTCAGAACAAGCCATTTCCATTTTTCTTGTGCACTGATTGGGAACTTGAAGGTCAACAGAGAAGCTGCCAAAGAGGCACATGGAATAAGTTGTTACTGCCAAAAAAAAAAAAAAAAAAAAGCAGCTTACTCTTTTTATTTCATTTGAAACGCACTGCCAAAGGAGGTAGAGGAGCAATTTGTGCAGCCGAGGGAGTGTAAATGAACACGTCCATACCTCTAGATCACGAAAAGAGGATGGGGAGAAAGCAAAAGAGAGAGAGCGACGGCAAGGGAGGGAGATTGAAAGAGGAGGGAAGAAAAAATAGACAGAAAGCAGATGGAGAAAAATACAGCAGAGATTGTTCACATAGAAATAAAAGGAACACAAGTAAGTAGGAGGAAGAAAGGGTATGATTCTGGGAAGTCATGGGGGAAGGGGCTGGTTTAGAAAACACAAAGTTTCCCAGCCTTAAACCCCCTTCTCTGACAGGATGAGTTATGCTCAGTGCCTCCCTTCATTTATCTTTATAGTTCCCTAATGCAGCCAGATTATACAAGCCCCATCCGCAACACTGCACACAGGCAGCGCAGCCACAGCAAGCCTTTAAGGTGATAC
This sequence comes from Cetoscarus ocellatus, assembly GCA_037902135.1. NCBI lineage: Eukaryota > Metazoa > Chordata > Actinopteri > Labriformes > Labridae > Cetoscarus > Cetoscarus ocellatus. The sequence goes on along the minus strand of JBAMNC010000741.1, from coordinate 736,865 downwards.
ACAGGGTCTGGGGCTCGGCTCGCAGACAAAGTGCTTTCATTTGAGCTGATGAAAAAGGCATGATCAGACCTATTGATCTGTCTGCCGAGCCAGCCACAGGCGACACTGAGACGACTGTCACCAGTGTTTGTGGCGGGCTAATTAAAGTCTGTATTAATAGTTTTGCAGTAAGCCGCCAAGGCCTCGAGTATGCTAGCTTCTGAGGTCTTCCAGTAGCTGATTCACTCTCATGGCTGATTACTGGAGCCCCATCACTGTCTACTCCACATTCATATGCAAGTTCATATTAGGGCTGGGATGTATAGCACAAAAATTTTGTTTGATAGTGTCGTTTTTGGGGAGGGGGGGCACATCAGACCCACCACAGCTTTCCATCAGGCCCAAGACTATCTAAGATTCAAGGAATATGAGGGGAGGTTTTGTTGTGGTTATCAGGGTACCTTTTCTGCAATGAAATCCTAACAACTATTGATGCAACCTTCAAATCATTTAGGACTGAAACATATTTTGTAGAAATGACTTTATGTTTGATTTGATTTTACAGAATTCAGGATTGTGGTGGCTGAGTCTGCTTTGCTGCTCTATCATCAGTCAGAAGGTTGGGGGCTCATGCTCAGTTTTAGTGATCACATGTCCATGTGTCCTTAGGCAAGACACTTAGCCCCTAGTTGCTCTTGTTGCTGTGTCAGTGGCATGGAATTTTGTATAAAAAGGTGTAGATGGGTTGGAAGACAATGGTAGAACACTTGCACAAAAAAAATCACTGTACGACACAGTCCTTGTATCTCAGTTTTTTTTCTGAATTTTCTATCTGTTTTTTTTTTCCATGTTGGTGAGTGGGTCTTAAAAACTAGTTGGCGGGCGCCACTGCCATGGAGCTAATTATGAAATGCAAGCTGTTTTGTACAGAAGCCTTTTGCCAAAACCTTTTGGGTCAGGAGAAAAAAAAAATTATCCAACGAGATGTGTTTTCAGTTTTGTCCTTTGCTTTTCGTGTAATGGGAAATGTTGTGTAATACGATAAAACAGCCAAGAAAGCAGGTAGCATCTCTGCTAAACTGTGCAACAAGCAACCATTATTTACAGGCTTGCAGACTTCTCTGATTTGTCTGTGCCTCTGCAATACAAAGTAAACCTCACAAGTGGCGAGGGTACTGCTTGCCACTTACCAGTTCCACTCATTTTAACAAAAGCTGCCATAATATTTGTGCAATTGTGACTGCACACAATAGTCATCCTGTAATATCTGCTGATCATAAACAAATGTATTAATTACACAAAATGGCTGACTTTATTCTTGTTGTCATGGTATGTAACAGTTACTTCGGTCATGATAACTTTACAAGTAATCCAAGTCTCTTACATGAGTTTAAATAAACCAAATTATAATATCCGAAAACATTATGAAAAGGTCATTGATGTGGTCAATGTGCATAAAGCCAATGATTTCTACTTACACCAGGCATTTGTCCTTTTGATTCAAAATCAACATGAACCAGAAGTATAAAGAGTATTCTCTTACCATATATGAGGAATGGCTTTTAAATAATGAGACTGGCTTATGAGAATAAGACCACATGGTTAATGGTAACGTCTAGAGTTATATTAGTGACATCTTTAGTCTGCTTCCAGCTTCTGATTCAAGTGCACTTATTTTTGCTTAAGTGTCAGGTAAGGATTAGCCAACAAGTTAAGGAATGCATTTCTTTGAAATCTTTGGTAAAATTGAACAAAACAGCAGCTAAATAAGGAACACTGCATGTCGTGTGAACGTTTTTGAATGGCACAAATTATATTGTGACGGCAAAGAGGAAGTCCAAGACAGTAAATGTCCCGAGTGCCTGTGCACATCAAAAAGTTCTAAATACATTAACAAATCAAACAATTGTTCAGAATTATCAATGACTCAGGAAAAGAATGACAGCAGAAATAGTCTCTGTTGTTAAAGAGAGTTCAGAAAATTTTGCATGAAAATTTGAACACGACAAAGGTGTGTGCCAAAGTTGTCCCAAAACTTCAACTCATAATGCAAGCACATTTTAGTAGACTAAAATGAAAAAAGAAGAAGAACTTAAAAAACTCACAATTTTCAGAAGGACTGATAACATGTGATGAATCCTTGATTGTGTTCTTTGACATTAAGAGTCTGATCTACTAAGATCAAAAATAACGGGTGCTAAATTGCATGTGCAAACTCAAAAATTGCACGTGCTATTAGTGGGCGTGTTGCGGGTGATCTACTATCACTGTGTGCACAATTGATAACAGGTGCAAAAGTGGTGTGGACGGCCCTCTTTAAAGGAGGATTGCGCATGTGCTATCGGCTGTCACCATGGAGAGTTTGGGAGAGCTGAGTGGCCGTGAATGAAAAACGAAGTTTGAAGCCATGGAGTTAGAGGCAAATGAACACACTTGTGGTAACCTTTTTTTGCTGCCTGTCATTTTGATGAACAAGGTCGTCACTTTTCCCTCATGCCATATTTCTATCCGTCATTTTTAATTTTCCTTTTCTGATTGCAATTAAACAATCTAAATGACAGGATTCACATAGTTACACAGCTTCATCATCAATAACCTCTCATGTGAAGAGCAGTCTTACAGTTGCGCACAGACAGACTGCACAGGTACTCCTGCCTTATATGACGGCACACTGCATTGTCCCTCTTTTTCCAGTCTTTCATAATGACAGACAGCCTCCAAAGCTTTCTGTTTTTCATCAAAAAAATTCAGTCAGTTATGGAAAAAATTCTGTTTATGCGACCCCTGTTTCTTGCCACAATGATCGCAGCCCTCCATGTGTAACGCTGTGCCTTTTTTGCACCTGCTTTTCCAACGTACTTTTTAGATACCAAAACACTGGGCGCAATCAGTTGCGGGTTTGATAAATCACATTGTGGATGCTAAATTATTACATTTGCATCTCCTCCTCCTTTGCGCGTTCTGATGATTTGCATGTATTCCGCATATTCATGAGGGCAAACACGCTAAATGGACTGCGTGTGCTATTTTGCTCATTTGACAGACGCAATCCTCGGCGCACCCTGCTAGTAGATCAGCTTTGTGCACGCTATCAAGTTTGCACATGTTTTTATACACGCGAACCTTTAGTAGATCAGGCCCTAAGGGTATAATTTTGGAGGAGTGGGTTCCCAAGGGGTCAATGGTGGGTCAACTCTGTTGCAAACAGCTTCTAGAAAAACTGAGAAAAAGTCTAGGGAAAGAGACCACAACTGTGGAAAAATGGTTTCATTCTTCATCGAGACAAGGCGCCAGCTCACACTGCTCTTGGTAAAGCAGCTTCTGGACCAAAAACACATCACATCAAACCTGATCACCTTATCCAGCAATGTGTGACATTTGCCCTTTTCCTATCAACACATAGGTGTTTAAAGGAACAGGGTTTTAGTCTGTGTTAAAAATTAAGAAAAACCTACAGAGGATCTGAGACAACTGTCTGAAGAAGACCTACTGCACTACTTTGATTAGGAAGACCTGGATGCAGAGGTGGATTGATGCAGAAGGAGAGGATATTGAGGGAAAAGACATTGAGAACTGGCTATGTCCAATGAAACTGTATTACAGCATTGGTCTTAAGAACTCCAATTATTGCCCATCCCTAGTTCCCACCAGTGATTTATGGTGCTCCAGCGGAGGATGGTGTGCTGGAAGCAAGTGCATGTGAGGTCAGCCTGGCCGTGCAGGGAAGAGGAGACAGAAAATTTAACCTGATTGAAACTGTAAATAAAAGAATGGCTGTGCACTCCCTGTGTTTCACACAAGCAGCTGCACACGTTCTGTGTATATAGACACACACACACACACAGACAGAGAAAAAACAGGACAAACACTTCCGAAAGCTGCAGCTTACTCCCCAATCTATAACCCACAAGCACAGCACTCATAAACAGAAGCAAACAAACAACAGCCATTTCATTGCCCTCACATTTTCCCCCCAAAACCAGTCCCCTACATTTTTCACTGTTTGGTAACAACATTTCGCTCTACCTGGGTAATCTGTTCTTTTTCTACCACCACCTCTCAAAAACAATCAGCAACAACCCTGACAGCCTCTTGAAACTGATCCCTGTTTGAGCCCAAATGGAGGAGCCATTCCCATTTTCCAAAAGCACAAGCTGCTGGAGTGGTGGCTTTATGGTAATTCCATCCACCACTAAATGAGTTGTAACTCACAGAAACACAAACATGCACACTGTGAAAACACACAAGCACAATCCCAGAATATTCACTTATGCCTGAACAAATGCTCACAGGCAACACCCAACCACTTCCAGCTGGTTCAGGGTCTCAGTGGCAACGTGCACTTAGCAATGCAGCTCCCTCAACAAGCCACCATTAGAGACCCGTACGTGCCAAATACAGACTCTTGCACTGATTGTCAGCAGCAAGAAGTATACATAATACCAAGTTACCAAAGTAGAAATACATAACCAAGCACTGAGCGTGTGGAAATTACTGTGGTTACCAGTGAGTGCAATTTTATGTGTTTACATGAATTTCTGCCACAAATTACCCATTTAACTGAGCTTTTTTTATAAATCCCCTTGATAAACTGCACTTGCACAGAAAAGGGTGTATTTTCAGGAACAAAGGCGGCTATGGAATGATAAAAAAATTTCTAATGTCTTCAGGCCAAAAGCAGCAGAAAAAAGAACATTCTGTTTCATTCTGACTTTGGACTGAACCAATCAGGTAATAATGGGTCATAGGTCAGTTCTGGGAGCACATGCTGTGGGTGCACTTCGTCATTCATCATTCCTCACCTGCACCACCAACAGTTACCCTACTTTCTATGTGGGTAATACACATGCAGTGAATTTTAAGGGCACCGGGAGCAAGCTGTCATACATAGACACAGTCGCCAAAGTCTCGAGCCCCACAAATCAAAGAACCTTCATATCCCCAAACCACACCCAGTGACTGAGCCTGGATCTACCATACCCTCTTCCCAAGCCCCAAGCTAATGCTAAGCTATGCTCATCATGGAGGCATAAAAGAACGTGAACGTGGCAAAAACAGTATAACAATACAGTCAAAACCCTTTTTCTAACCAAGAGTGTCAACTTTAAATCATTCCAATGACCTGTTCTGTTGTGGACTCCTCAGACTTGAGGAATATTTTATGTTGAATGGGTAAATTTAATATGGGTAAGTGCAAGGGTTGTGGTGTCAATACCATATTTGACCAGCAGCACTTATCCGCCGAGTTATCAGCATTCCAGTTACAAAGTCGGTAAAAACTTGCCGATATACCAGGCTACTGTTAGCACACCCTGTGTTGCACATCCCACATGAAGAATGTAAATAACACGAGAGCAGCATTTCCATTTATACATCAAAGAACACTATGTATATGACTTATTTAGTGTGGCAAACACTAGTCAGAAGTGCTAATAAATGGAATATCACAAGAGCTTAATAATTGTTTACAACCAAGGCAGCCATCTTCGATTGTCAACTCGGGTGTGCTGAGGATCAGCTGATTTTCCAGTAGGAAATTCTGACCTCAGGGGGTGTTCCAGTTGAAATTTCCCACTTGGAAATCCAGATTTTCCAGTACAACCGGAACGCAGCATTAATACATTGCAATGAATTCAATTCATTGCAATAGGGCTTCCAGTAAATGTGCCATGGTTCAGAAATGCAGCAGAACCCAAAATGTTCAGATTCTTTTCACAGTTTTTAGAGTTTAGAGGGATAACACTACATACAACACATGAGGAGTAATCTCCTTTTTGAGACTCGGCCATAACTGAAATTGCCACTCACTGCTAACCATTCTTGCTGCTGAGGAAAGGATCAGATAGGACCAATTCCTGTGCACACTAGGCCCCTGGATCTAATGAGTTTCCAACAGAGAACCACTCATCTGACCCTCATTGTCCTCATCCTCTTCATCATTGTGCTTCTGATCCTCTCAGGGACTCACCAAGGTTGAATGCCACTCATTTGGTCCATGGAAGAAATGCAATATAATCTAAGTGCATTTTCACAGTTTGCTCTGACTCCTTTGTTAGCTCCTTAAGATAAATAGGGTAAATATATGCAGCGCCTTTGCACATGTATGTGTTGCTGAAGCACCATGTGTGTCTATTTTTGTTCATTTGTATAGGCACACTCAGCTCAAAGCTGTGTTGATATATACAGTGTGTACAGTAGAGACGGCTCATTGTTGATGATTATTCTTTTGTCACTAATGTGTCAGGTCGATGAGCTTGCCTCCACTCTGAAGTGATCCCTAATTTGTCTCAGTTGTCAGCCAGCATTAGAGCTCAGCACAGAGACATACACACATGCCTGAAGACACAAACAAAGGAAAGAGGAGACTGTAGACCTGACTTAATGGCTCCAGGACATATGTTACTCGTGATTGGCTGTGCCGTCATCCCCTCTGGTGGCGATCAGGTTGAGAGAGTAAGGGTTTTGAATTTGTTTTGGATGCTTATTTTTCATCCTTACTCTATGAAGGAGTATCAGAGTGAGGCAGTTGAAATAAATATCAAAAGGTGGGTGATATATTTTCATTATGAACTTAAAAGGAGAAAATCAAAATGTCAAGGGAAAAGTTTAAATGTTGGGAAAAAGTCAAAATCTCGACCTCCTCCAAGCTTGTGTCATTCTGAACAGATGGCTTTTGTCAAGATCTGTACTGAGAATGGCACTGTGTGTATGACCTGAAGACAAGGGATTTCTTGGTTACTATAGCTGATCAAGAAGTTCAGCTTCAGCGGTTTAATGACAAAAGGCAAAAGTAAAGACATTTCAATGTACTTCTTGTCACAGTGTTCTCAACAGGGCTGCCTCTGACGTCTTCATTTCGTTTTTGTGTTTAACTTAAGGGCTGCAGTGGTGGCGCAGCAGGAAGTGCGTGTGCCTAACAGAAAAAAGGTTGCTGGGTCAAACCCCATGTCAGTCAGGGCCCTTCCACATGGAGATTGCCTGGGTTTTCTCCAGGCACTCTGGCTTTCTTCCTCAAAAAAAAAAAAAAAATCTTGGTCCATAGTGCCCTTGGTTGTGGGTGAATGAATGATTAGTTGTCCTTCTTTATATGACCAGACCAGGGTGTACCCTGCCTCTCACCCAGTGTCAGCTGGGTTAGGCCCCAGAAGGGATAAGCTGGATAGATAATAGTTAGCTGGATGGATGTTTATCTGAGATCTCAAATTAGTCACACTCACACTCATACAGCTCAGCAAATGTGCTTTTTAAGGGCAAGCTAAAACAATAGTCCTCATTGTTATCATATTCTGCTTTTACTGAGCTAATTACTTTCACTTACATCTTACTTAACCATTGATATCAAATACTAATTCATTTTTAGAGACTTAAACCTTTGAGTGCCAGGTTATTTTCTCAATGCCACATTTTTTTCAGACAGAAAAAAAATGAAAATGAGAGTAATGTTTAATTAAGTACATGCAAAGTAGATTAATATGTTTTGGTTTATGTCTTGGAAATGTCAATAATAAGCAGCAACTGATTTCTCTGCATTAAATTTTTTTGTGCAGTGCCAAATAATAACACTCATTTTCATATGGTTAAAAGTTCAGAAGACAGCACTTGGGAAAAAAAACACATACAGATCTACTAAATTGACCAAAGAACAATGTAGTATGTATGCTGAGCCTTGTTACATTTGTAAGAAGACAATGCATACATGCTCACATACTCCTCCTGCTCCAGAGCAGCAAAGTACAAAATAAGTACTACAGTGATGTTTGAGTGGACACATGACAAGGAACACTGTTGTTTGGTGCTGGTGTAGCACATCAACATTTTCTTAAGGAAGAGACGTTACATTAAAAAGCATCAGAAGTATGAAAAGAGTCTGCAATTGTTGTTGTGGTTAGTTAAACTTACTGCAAAGTGTAATGGGCATGTGCAATAAGTTAGCTCATGCTTGGCTATACTGAGGATATAGTGCACGTGTGTGAGCATTCCCCACTGTAAGGCACTCTTCTGGCTTTATTTACGGCAACAGAAACTGTGCTGTTTCCTAAAATGTATGCTTTTGAACTGGTTCCAAATCCTTTCATTTTCAGGCACCCAAAAACAGTGTTGTACATGAACACTGAAAACACAAAAGAATCAAAAAGTTTTAGCCAACATTCTCAGATGAGCCATTATGGTAAAGGTGAAAACTGGCCTTTTGCAACATGTTAAAAAAATCCATACAAAACTTGGACCTGGATATGGATTTGATTCAACACCAATATCATCTAACTTCTTCCTTGTGCCATGACCAATATTATCTGCAAATCTCGTCAAAATCTGTTGAGAACTATTTAAATTATCGTGCTAAAAGACAGACATGGGGACGATCTTACCTGAAAATGTGTTCATGTTGTGTTACTGTCAGTTTTTTTTTGTAAGTAGTAAAAGCAAGTTTGGTTATACATCCAGCTCAGTGACTCTCATCAGCAGTTGGAGGTACCACGCCATAGGCAGTTCAATCTGGAGTGATATAAATCAATCTAGAACATATGGCGATGAAGCTAACCCACAAAGGAGCAGTAAAATAGTCATATTGACCCCACACTTTACAATTATTTGGATAAAATGCAGTTGCGAAAAGCTTATACTTGTTAAGAGGGTCAAGTTGGGATAAAAATCTGACATAAAATCATCTAGAAATCAGCCAACCATTGTGAAACAACACTTAAAAAACAAAACTAGATGTGAAAAATAATGCAGAGGACTGGACCTGTTCTGAAAAATCTTATTGGCGGAGTTTGCAGTCAGTAGGCAAACATGATTGACATAACACTAGATCATGAATCTTAAATATGTGGCAATTTTGGTCGGCAATCTCAATCTTAGTGTTCAAAGGCCCTTGAAGAAAGCAAAATCCTGGCTGGGTAGAATTGCAGCTTCCTCCTTTACTGTGACAAACAAAGAAACTGTGGTGGGTTTTGGGAGCATGGCAGATCACGATGCAGCCTCCGCGTCCAGATGGAAAACCAGAGAGCCGTTTTCCTGTACAAGGGAATTCCTGCAACACTTTGAGAACAGATAAAAAGCCATCTGAACTGGGTCAGCTGATCTAGGGAAGACCAAAAACCAGCATGGGAGGACCAGGACGGCTTTCATGTGGCTGCTGTGCATAGCAGCTGCCCCCAACAGTCGAGTTGGACGACCACGGCCTATTCACCGCAAATATAGAACACCTTACTCCAACCTGACAGCTGAGGTTGAATGGTGGCGTGGCTCCAGCTGAGTCCCTTGCTGCATACACAGAATTTTAATGGCTGTAAAGACAAAGACCGCAGGCATCGGGGGCAGCTTTATAAACCCAAGAACCATTGTGCTCCCCACCGCGCCATGCTGGCATACAATCACACAGACAGTGTTCACATTCCACTTTTGTCTTGTACCCATCCTCCCACTTATTTGGGGGGGCCTCACCTCCTTACCCCAGCTCCTCTCTAGCAGTGGGGAGCTCTTCCTGCCTGCTGTTTAATCCTCAGGCACCTGTGTTTGAGCCGATGTAACTGCATTCTGGGTGGCACTCAGCAACAACTGTATCACTGAAATGCAGCGATAAAGTGGAGTCCCTGCCTGTTGAAACATTTTGAGGTCTTTTCTGTTTGTATCCACTTACTCTGCCTCCATTTCTGTCTCTGCACCCTTTAACACCAGTATCAACCATTTAGTGGACCACACATTTCGCAGCTGAATCTTTTCAATAAATGTGTTAAACTTGTTTAATCCTGATTAGGCCTTCTCTTCCACTTTGCTGTGGTACGTAGGGCTGAAAAAAATACTGTTTGTCACTTTTTTTATGCAGTATAAGGGTTTGAACTCTCACTTCAACCAGGAGATTGGAAAAAAAGTACAAATCATTTACTAAATATGGCCTCGCAACAAAAAAACTTTAGAGATGGGGTGGTATATTATCTATTATAAAACCAAAGACCCTACTCTACAGAGTTTTCTAACTAATATAATAAAACGTTTTTACGTACGAAAGTTCATGGTAGTCAGTTTGACCTTATCACACGTTTGTATTGCATCTAAATTTCTCATGGTAGTCCAAGAAAGTTCATTATGTCTACGTAGATAATATGCTTATAATTTCTTTTTAACAGGCAAGTAAGGATTTTTGGCTCATACCTAAGATCAGCTGAAAAGGACACGTCACACTACCATCTGATAACACTTCTGACGAAGGCGAAAGAGAGTCGAAACATGTAAAGGTATGAGCCAAAAAACCTTACTTGTCTGTTAAAAAGAAAGAATAAGCATGCATCTAAATTAAAATGTACAAAGTTGTTCACTCTTGAAATTTCCTTGACATGTCTGCATTTTACTTGAAAGTTGTTAAAAATCACAATGAAGCCTTAAGAAATATGAATATTTTTACCTTAACTGGTACAGGCGGTCATTTTGACATGGAACATTTTTGCTGTGTTCAAATTGATGCTTCTACCTGCAGTGGAAGTTATCTGCTAGGAAATTATTAAAATCTCTGAAGAGCAGTGCCTAGCAGCACTGAAATGATCAATTACAACCTAGTAGATGGGTCCACCAATCAGAGCTGACTTAGACTACATCAGAAAGAGAGCCTTTTAGTAGCAAGAGCTCCAACAGAGCATCTCAGACATACTGAAAGTACAGCTGGATCAAGGACAGTCATCATGAGAAAACTAGAAGGTTTTTTAATATGTTCGTAATTGTAAACGTACTCTAGCAGTCACCAATACCAGATATAAAACAAGTATTAAGGGAAAATATGGGCTCTTTTAGTGTGTTTTGGGGCACAACATAAGTCAGACCAGGAAGAGTTCCAGTTACTGTTCCCCTGAAAAAAAAAACGTTTTCTCAGTTTTATTTTTTTTTGTTTTGTTTTTGTATGGTCTGAACTCTTGAACAAGTGGGAACAAATCCTGTAAAATAACATCCTGGATCCTCATCTAAATCAGATGACCACAAACCTTGTGCCGTGACTAACATTCCCTGAAAATTGAATCGAAATCTGAAAGAACTTTCATATTACCTTACTCACAGACACATAAAATACAAGCACATATACAAGAAACAAAAAAATGAAACTACAATGTAATCACCTTTCCCTGGTGCCATTACCAACATACCCTGAAAATTTCATCAAAATTTGTTTGGAACTTCTTGAGTTACTAGAAGAAATGTGGAAAAGTACCCTATCTTGCAATGTTATCAGTGTTCACAATGTCTAGATTGGGATCACTACCTAAATCTAATCAGTTCTCCCATGTGCCATGACCAGAATCTTCTGAAAATGTAATCAAGATCTGTCAGGAGCAAGCCCATGGCACACAAACTAACAAACGAACAAACACCAGCAAATACATACACCTCCTTGGTGAATTCGAAAAAAGGATGAAAAAACACTTTCAACCAATGACCTATTGAAACTGGTTAAATGTACATTTTGGTTTCTTTATTCAAAAAGATTTCCATGCAAAATAATTGCATTACCTTTAATACTGGGAATTTCGCAGATAAAAAAAGTTGGTCTTGCAGCCATATAAACCAAATTTGATTTCTCTAGATGTTATGGGATTCTCGCCCTTCTTGAGATGCCTCCCAGACAAAAAGAAAACAATCAAACAATTAAATTTCTTTTTCAATTTTTACTTTTACTACTAGCATAAACCTCAAGGCCTTTGCAGCTTCGTTGAGGAGGTTATTGTCAAAAATGTGGAAAACTGATCTACTTGACAAATCCTTGCAATAATTCCTGTATCCACATCTGGATTTGGATCAGAAAAAAATCGTATCACTTTTCCGTGTTTCATGACCAATATTCACTGAAAAAGGTGAAAAAACTTTTGAGTTATTAGCAAGAATGTGGAAAACTGCCCTATCATGCAATGTCAACAAATCCCAAAATGTAATTACTACTTCCTTGTGCCTACATTCACTGAAAATGTCATCATAATCTGTTCATAACTTTATGCATTATCCTGTAGACAAATAAACTCAATCACTAATTGACAAACAACAGCAAAAACATAGTTTAAGCTGAACAACTTCACAGATGATAATAACTTAAAAAATTATGTGTAAACAAAAAAAGAACCAAACAAAAACATACGATGATTTTTGCTGTTAGCAACCTTTAATGACAAAAAAAGCACTCAAAACATGTTCTGGTTGAGGGCATTAAAGGGTTAAGACACAGTCCCGTGTCTTTCTACCTCCAATGCTCCTCATGCTGTCACCCAGGAAAATTTAGAGCTATCATTTAGCCTCTACAATTGGACTTTAACTTGTAAGATGGGTCATGGTTAGCCTCTCTGATGGGGGTTATGCAACAGTCATGGCACTGACCTTGGCCTAGTAATGGGCTGGTGAAAAGGTGTTGTGTTGCACGGTCTTTGGAGGGAGGTTAAAAGCATCTTAAAAGCTGATGAAACATCTCCCTCATGAGCAAACACGTGCACAAAAAGCACACACTCGCTCACATGCACGGTGGGATGTCTTCCCCGACTCATTTGTTGCCTTACAAGTTGATTTGAGGATCTCGGAGTCGGGACATGGGGCTCCGTAAACAAACACACACACCCCTGCAAATATTCACACCTCTGCCCCCGCAAAAACACGTCCCCCCTGAAGGTCAGGCTGATCCGTCACTCTGTCACAAACTGCTGTCGCTGGGACAACAGGCACCACGCCGATTTACACTCCATCACTTAGGTGAGTCAGAAAGCAGGCGGACACAAAAGAGGGAGGGATTGAGAAGGAGAGTGTACAAGAAAAGACAGAGAGAAAAAAGAAGATAGAGTGATGGTGAAAACAGATGGTGAGAGATACGCCGAGCTACGAGATCTGGAAGTGATGTAGAAGCAGAACAAGGTGAGAGACTGAGAGGGGGAGGGGAGAGGGGGGTGTCCTCCAACATGAGGCGGCAAGGTGAAGCGACCCATTACAGCCGAAGCCAAACAAGCAGTCCAGGCTTGAAAGACAGGGGAGGGGGATGGAGAGCCTCCATCTACTCCTACATTCATTTTGGGAAATGGCCCATGGATCAGCATCTGCATGCTGCATGAGTGCCAGTCCTTCATAGCTCTGTATCTCCCACCCCATCGCATATTTACAGCCTCTTAAACACGTTGGTGCATCATTCAGAAGGACTGCAAACTGCATAACATCTCTGTGTACCTATGTTAGGGCAATATAGGGTTTAACATGCCACTAATACACGGTATGGCAAGTCAGGTATGATCATTGACGCCATTTTATCTGCATGTACTATCCCGAATGAGCAAATATAACATTGAGCAGAGAACCAAGAAATGAGCAATGCTGATTTGTAAATTGCTTCAACAACTAAATAACTCTCCTAAATTCTCGTCCCAAGTAAAAGCACATTGTGAAAAAGGAGCACTGTCATCATACAAAGACAGGATTAAGCTTTTCCTTCAAACATTACAATAAATGTGCGTCCATACTTTTGTTGGTACAGGCTTAGACATTTATTTTTCACAGAGCAACTTCGTCAGTTGCTGTTATGCCTGAATTGGAGGACATTTTGGCCCTCAAAACATTTTAAGAAACTTATCTATTGAAAAATTTGGGTAATAAACCATCAAATATTGTGATTTGTCCAGTTTTATGCAAAGGTTTATTACCCCCAACATGGCGGTTATGTTTTGCCGGTGTATGTTTGTTTGTTTGTTTGCAAGTTTATGCGAAAACTAATTGTGCTAGGTGTGGGTTTTCAGGGTCATGGAATCATATTATGATGGTAACTTTATCATGGAACTATTACCTATAGATGTAACAGCAATGTGTGAGCTACCTTGGTGGAAGTTTGCACTCTCCAAGCATTTTCTAGTTTGTTGTTGTTGTTTGCTGTGCTTAATTCAACCACAGCACTCAGGAGTAAAGTGTAGTTTAAGGTATCCTTTGATAATACTGTACCATTGCCCAAAAATGTGATCAGTTATTTGGATACCTTTCCCCTTTTTTACTGTGCAAATATTACTCATTACCAAGTCAGACTGATCCAGACTGATTGGTGGAAACATTGCTAAAGTGGACATAGTATGGAGGAGCCATTGTAAAAAAATATCAGTTCTCTCGAGAAGCAAGTACATCAGGACAAGGATCGACTGTTTGTTGGCTTTCTGATTGGTTAACTGACCAAACAATCAGAATCAGAGAATCCCTGACTGACACAGCTGGTGTCAGGTTACACAGTCAGATGATTCTGTGTTGGCAGAGTTTAAATGAATGCATTTATATCTTAAAACACTTTGAAGGATTCATAAAGATTTATATTTTTCACCTACTGCATTTTAGTCTTCATTCTTCTTCTTGGGCAAATTTGAGGTTTGAATATGAATAAAAGTTGGTCAAAAAGTGAGAAATTTTCAGTTGTTTTAAATGGGAAAGGCTGGCATCAACAGATTTTGTCGAATCTAGTAAAAGAAACTACGGAGGGTGGAGCTCAACTGAGGGTCAATTGGGCCATAACTGTAACTTGACTTGCTGTGCACGTAAACATCCTGAGTGTATGTGCTTATGTGTGTGTGATGAGTGTGTGTGGTTAAGAGATAGACAGAATGAGAAGCAAGAGGAATGACAAATCCAATTACAAAAAAAGGGAATGATTAATAGACATTAATGTAAACCCGATACTAATGTCCAACTTAACTTGAAATAAAAGGGATACAAGATCCCCACCAATGCCGACTCCATCACCCTGTGTGCAGTGTAATTCTGTTGGAAAGACTACAATTCAGTTCAGACTCCATGGCCCAAGAAACTTGCCTTAAAAGCTCAAACAGCCAGTCTGAGGAAGAGATGAAGAAGGGGTGCGGATTTTCTTTTAAGCTGCTTTTTTTTTGATGATGATGCTTCTTTGATGTCGCAGAAAAACTCCTCAGGTCACCACCGATGAAATACTGCCGCCATGCCGGCTGTGTTTAGTGGATCGCCACGGGTTAATTGATGTGTAATTGATGTGATTAATTGAGGTGTAATGTAGCGCGGTGACGAGTCTGGGATCCCACTTGCCTTGGGGGTCCATCCGTGTGTGTGTGTGTGTGTGTGTGTGCGTTTGGGTGCACCTATCTGATTCTACAGCAACACAATTAGAAGCAGTAGGATCCAGCCAACAAATGGAGATTTAATTAGGAGTGAAGACGGAGCAGAGAGGCCAGTCAATGGGCAGCAGATTGAATTATCTGGACACACACTCCAGCAGGCAGCGTGGACAAATTCACAGTCACACACAAAACTCAAATACACACATACGTACACACCCTTACTCTGTTTGGGATTCTTCCCTGTTTGCTCTGACGCTCCTCTGAGAGTCTTCCTCTACCTCGCTGCCATGCTCTGCCTGTCTCAAACTACCTTTTTCTTTTTGATTTCCACTCCTTCTTCTCTGCCTGGCTTAAGTTTCTCTCCTCTTTCTCTTGCCAAAATAAAAGTATCCTCTCTGTGTGTTATGGCAGACTCTCTTTCTTGGCCGTCTTGATCTCTCCCAGTACAGTACTATTTTTTTTTTGCACTCGCTCTCCTTGCTCCCTCATCAGTTGTCATCTCGCTCCCTTTTTCTCACATGTACTTTTTCTACCTAGCTCTCCATCCAGATGTCTCTTTTTCCTTTTTTTTCTGTCTCTATAAAGGCTAAAGGACATCTGTTTACCATTGAAAGCACAATTGTCGCACCATAAGATGTGTGATGTTAGTCACATTACCAAAGGCGATGTCACACTGTCATGTTTGTGATGTTTGATAGAGATCAAAACTGTGTTTTCTTGTTACAGTAACTAACTTTCAATGACAGGTCATCTGATATCACCCTTAGTTATCCTGCATGCAGAGACCTACAGGCTAAAGGTAAAGCAGCTCCTGTCACACGTAAACAGGGGTCCAGGGGTCATGGTTCAAACAGCGACCATTTTAACTAGTGACTGTGAGCCAAACTCCTCTTTGTTTAGTGCTATTTATGAGATCAAATTAAGGGGAACTCATTAGATGGGAATACTATTAGGAGGGGCTTAGTCTGGCAGTTCACTACAGCATTAATCAAATGGTTGAGGGGTCGAGCCCAGCTCCAGTTTCCACAAGTTAATGTATGTTTGGGCAACACCCCTTATCCCAAGTTGGTCTTACTGCTGTGAAGTAAGAAAGTGAAAGAGCACTGATGTGTTATTCATCTGTTTAGAACATATCAGAGGTGACCAGGCTAATTAGAAACAGTTGTCATTAATGCTATAAAAACAGCCTCCCCTGAAGGTCGTAGTCATGCCCATGCAAGGATGGGGCAAAGTTCTTCACTTTATGAACAACAGCATGAGCAACGTTCACTGTCAAAGAATTTAAAGATTTCATCATCTACAGTCCATAAAATCATCAAAAGAGTCAGAGGATCAAGAACACTTCTGCACATGGAGAGGAGGAAAACTAACATTGAATGCCAATGACCTTCAATCCCTCAGGTGGCGTTGCATTAATACCAACATCATTCTCTAAAGGATTTTACCTCATGGGCTTGAACCCCTCGTGGGTTAAACTTTACTATGCAATGCAAAAGTCATATATCAAAAACACCCAGATTCTCTGGGCTTGAGCTCATCTGAGACGGACTGATGCAAAGTGGAAAAGTGTGCTGTGGACTCACAAGTGCACATTTCAAATTAATTTTGGAAATCATGGACATTGTGTCTTCCAGTCTGAAGAAGAAAAGGACAATCCAGGTTGTCATCAGCGAAAAGTTTAAAAGCTAGCATATATGATGGTATGGGGATATGTCGGTGCCCAGGGCAGGGGTAACTTGCACATCTGCGATGGCACCATTAATGCTGGAAGGTATACAGATTCTAGAGCAACATATCCAAAACCTGTATGACTGCTGCTATCTTAGCAATTTTTAGCTTGAAGCAGCTCTGCTGTGTTAAGATAAAGTATACAGATAAAGTTGTAATGAGGCTACTTAGATTGTAATGGCATTTACAGTAGAAATCTATAAATGTATACAGCATGTACTTGCAGACATTAATTTCTCAAGAGAACCAGAGGCTGGCACTGCAGGCAATACCAACCATAGTCACTCCCTGCTTGACAATGTCAGTGAACACTTTTGTTTCACTTGCCTCTTTAATTTTTGTTTGACCTACTGTGAACCAAGAATTCAGATCTGTGGGCGGACAGAAGTTTCATTCTTCAGTCCTCACCAGAGTATGTGTGAGGTTTCATATCAGCCCAAATCAACCAAAATTCCCAAAAAAACAAACCAGAATCTTTTTGGACCAGACCAAGTGCTACCTGAGAAAGTTAAAAGCATGACTGTTTGATTGTATTTTTAATCAATTAACATGACAAAACAATGAATTTAACTAAGGAAGTTTTATGCTTTCCTCTTTTCTAACCTATAAATGTTGTAACAATGTCGGATACTCATGTTAAATAAAAGAAAATGTTTGTTCGGGTGTGAGGGAAAGTTAGTTTTGCTTAGCTTTCCTAAAGAGGCAAGCACCAGGCAGAAGCGGATAGAGAAGCTTTTTGCCGGCGTGTTTATCCATCTACGGCACTTCATATGGGACTGTTTTGTTAACATGGGCCCATATAAAGCTATGGCTAACGGTACTTACCATCAGAGACGTCTTAACCTCTGTTCTTGGGAAACTTCAGGCTGTCCAGTCTCTATAAGATTCAGGATCCAACACATACTGCTGTATTTCAAAACATGATATTTTTAGAAGAGAAATTTTACTAGTTTCTGTAAGTTCACTGTTTACTCTCAACTTCCGCACCGGCAAAATAAGGTGAGGTAAGGCAGCCCTTTGTAAGTCCTCGGGGGTGTGACCAATCACAGCGGAGAGAGCTTGATGGGAGGCGTACATGTAGGAGGTCAGGGGGGTGGAGTAAATTACACAGACCATTTTCACCAGATGCAGGAAGTACCAGGAAGCGGTGCAGCAAGAGGCACAGCGTCCTGAAGATCTACAAAGCTTTCTGTGCGGGCAATCATGTTTAGCTGCTCTACAGGACTCCAAATATCAAATACAAAGGCTTGTATAATAGTTCTTTAAAAATACGAGTATAATAGTTTTTTAAAAATTTACCATTGATATTGCCAAAGACAAAACATCACAATTCCATTTAATTCCCTAATATTTTTCAGCCCTAGCCTGCATTTCTTCAGACTCTCTACCCTCCACCCTGCCCTCCTCTCCTTCCCTCTTGCACTCTTATTTCTGAGTCACCAGCAGTATATTGTATGGCGTGCCGTGGGACATGTCTGTGATATCCAGGAGCCTAATTAGCAAGTCCAGCTCCTGGCAGGGAACACGGCACGCAGAGGAGCACAGGCGCAAGGCCCGGCGTCAATTAATGAGACCTCGCACACCCACAGCCACCATTACACGCCCTCTGCAGCATCAAGTCTCCAGTCAGCTCAGCCATGTCCGATGAACAGCGGGGGGAAACCACAGCCGAACAACTGTAGCCGCTTGTAAGAAAGTTGTGTTTCAAATCACTGAGGGATAGTCACAGCTTTGTAGGAGAAACACTGACACTGATAAGATTTATGTGTTGTAGCAGTGAGCTGTGAGCATATTCTCAGCTCCAACAGATCAATGCATCAACTTAGAAATGTAAGCCAGACACGACGGCAATTTCTTCCTTTCTAAGGACAAGATATATGAAAGTGTTTCCTCTAACAGAAGTGAGCTTTGCAGAGCTTTTTAGGTTGGAAAACAATGGGAAATGATCCAGGCTTTCCCCCTCCATGGTGCATGTGTGACTGACATCACAGTATTATTTCCCAGGTGAAATGAGGCTTCCACGGTTTGGAGGAAGAAGTGAGTTTTTGTTCATGCCAGATCAGATAGACGTCTTTTGCTGAACTTTTTAGTCTCACAAGGGAGAAGGGAGACAAAGATGGGCAGGGGAGATAGTAGGTACAAAACCTCACTTGATCTTTGTGAGAGCTAATTGACAATGTTAAGAGAAAAAACACAAGAAAAGGGCAACAAAAAACAGATAAACGGCAGTAAGTGGAAGAATAGCAAATACGAAAGACAAAAAAGAGACAACCAGAGCAGCATCTGGGAATAGGAGGCGGGCCGCTTTTCTCAAGGCAAGAGAAGGTTGGAAATAGGCCTAAGTGAATTTAGAAAGTAGGGCAAAGACTAATGGAGGAAAATAAACAAACGCACTGAAATGTGAATTCCACAGGGCCCCAGGTCATTAGAGTTAATACTGCGCGCTATGCCATCTGCTGCGATTGTTTACACTAGCCCGGATAATTAGATCCTAATTAGTAGATGGTATGGTGGGGGAAACATTACTTCACACGCATTGAGATGGAGACGATCAGATGCACCTGCAAAGCTGTGCTGCCTGTCCATATATCAATGATATTTTTTAAGTGTCTAAATACTGAAATGTATTGTCTTTGCTGATGACACTAATATTTTCTGTTCTTAGGATAACCTGCATCGGCTCTTAGACATGGTTAAGGACAAAATGTAAAAATCTCACATTCTAATTTGATTTGATAAGTTGTCATTAAACTCAAATAAAAGCAAAGTAATGCAGTTTGGGAATCATTAAACAAACATGGAAATGCAGTTGGAAATAGACAATGTGAAAATTGGAAGTTTATGAAATTACGACTGGATGTTTTGATGGACCACAAGCTCTCCTGGAAAACAAAAATGGAGTGTGATTTCAATAACTCCAAGGCAGTGTTAATACCAAAACTAAAAAAACTGGGTCCATAGAGGGGATTTTTAATATTGTCATACTAGTTTAAAACATACATGTTGTGTTGTTGTGTTTAAAGCAGGCTAAACTGATATCACTAATAGCTCACAGCCTAAAATCAACAGCCATTATGACAGGAAAATGAAAATAACACAACAGAGTGATTTGTGACAGAGAAAGCAAAGTATAAAGGTGCGTTCACACTGAACGTGACTTGAGCGACCTGGACAACCACTCTCCATGTAAAGTCGATGTACAGCCGCGATGGGGCAGGGACAGCCCTCCTGTGTTGCAATGGATGCAATCTGGGCGACTTGGTCGCACTACCAGGTCGCTCTGGATGCGTGACCAGGTCGCGTCGCTCAGTCGCCAAAGTTGAAAACATGTGTGGCTGTGCCACAACAGCCAGTCAGCATTGTATAGGTGTGTGACAACACCCACAACAACTGCTTTTATTCTGGATCCCATCAGAGTGACAATCCATGTCCGTGTGGGAACATTAGTTAGTGAGTACATTAGTTCTGCCTTATTTAACAGAAGTGGCAGTTCTCTGCAGTCCTGTCCCTCCTCATCTGCATCAGCTGCAGTGTTTTATGGTTGTTGGATGTGTGAAAAGGATACAGTTGGAATAACATCAGCTAATACATACAAATACATGATATATGATATGATATGATTGCAGTAAAACCCGAGCCAGCGTGACGTCACTGAGTGACGCAACTGTGACAAAATAAGCTAATTATGGACAGGTGACGTGACTTGGGTGGGCGACGTGATTGCTAAGTTGTGTTCGTTGTGGACTCACCTTAAGCCTCGTCTTAGCCAAGAGACAAGCATCCTGTACAAATAGGTGTGTGTTCTTATACTGGAAGTAAACTACTGCATAACAACCAAGTTATTCTCCCCTGATGTCTGTAATGAGAACAATTTCCAGATCCAGTGCAGCAGTTTTTTCCTTCATTACAACAACAGATGCTAGACAGTGACATGAGTCTTTTGTTCAACGTCCAAAACTGTTAAAAGCATAAGGCTGAGGCTCTAATCTTGGTCAAAGAAGCAGCTGCAAACATGACAGCTCTGTGCACTTGCCAGTAACTGTGGTCTGTAAAGTTAAACCAACAAGTTTTAACAACAAAAGTTTTCATTTTTAATTGACTGCTTTTATTTTGAGAAGCAAAACCAGGAAATTTTATGCTTTAAGTAGCACAATAACGCAACTCATGAAAGACACAAGCTACACATTTAGTTACAGCTAAAACACTGAGAACAAATCTCTGAGACCTATGAGAACTTTTCCGTGCACAAATATGGGTTGAGTCAACAGAGGCTCTTTTCAGCCTATAGCACACATGTGCACCACAGCCTTTTCTATGAAAACAGTTCAACTTTTACTTAGCTTAAGCTGCTAACTACTTGCACACACTAACACAGCTGTGTTTACCTGCTTCAAGAATAAAGCAACACCTTGCCCGGAAATGTTTCTCTCTACTTCATATGTCAACTTGCATTAATACAGCAAAATTGACCCCAGGGTCATACTTTCACCATTTCCTTTTTTTTTTTTTAAATTTCTTAATGCCGGTCAGTGTAAGCTAATATATGTTGATATGTAAATGGGCCTTTAAACATATCATATGTATTTTCTACACAATAGCTGTTTGATGCATAGTTCAATGAGATTATTTTGCACTATTCTTGTTATCATTAATCTATTTTTGATCATGATGAAGATAAATAACGATCATATCAAATCCAAATCATCCTGGGACGACGGTGGGTAGCTCATGAACAAAACCTATCAGAAAAAAATCTTGATTTAATTGCCCCATGTGCTGCACACTAACCGGATCATTCCCTCCCACCATTAACATATAGATAGAGTTGCACTTTTCTTGAGGAGAGAATCATCACTGCTCTTGACATTATGAAAACCTGTCAGCACCTTGTACTTCTTTATCCTTCCTGATGCATGAGTGTGTGCACAAAAAAAAGTGTCTTCCTTGTGTGTTCGTACCTGGGTGTTGTAAGGAGACAGACACCAGAATATTATCAGACAAAACGCATGGACTCGAACTGCCATGTCCCATCCGTGCCTTTCTCCCCAGCCGATCCCTTTGAAATCTCTGAATTTAAGAGATACTGCTGGCATGCTAATAATGTTTTGCTAGGTGCGAGGTATCGGGGCGGCTGCCATTGTAATATATGCGTGTGGAAAGGCTGGTGATTGTGATTCTTATCAGCGTGGCAGAGTGCACGGGCGCCAAGCCGTGA
Organism: Cetoscarus ocellatus; assembly: GCA_037902135.1. Classification (NCBI taxonomy): domain Eukaryota; kingdom Metazoa; phylum Chordata; class Actinopteri; order Labriformes; family Labridae; genus Cetoscarus; species Cetoscarus ocellatus. The sequence continues at coordinate 714,869 of JBAMNC010000741.1, read as the reverse complement.
GTGGCAGGGGCTGGCAGTAAATGCTAATGGCAGGGAGCAGCTGACAGAGAAAAGAATTATTATCTCCCTTCATTACATTTACACAGGCCGCCTGTCTGTCTCACTTCCTTCCTCTGGGAGAAGGCGTGAACGGCAATCAGTATTGGCAATGCTTTATTTACCTGTTTTGCAGAAGACAAACACCTCGGCCAGTGTCGATGCATCATCCATGCCAGGATAGGGATCTCAGGAGTTTCTTAAATTGACAAAACTTTGTAGGGATTCAATTAAGTAAAAAAAAGATCTTGAGCTGAGAGGGGTTGGAGATGACACATGAGAAGAATTGAAAAGTTTATTGCGGATCAAATGGATCAGTATTTCAAGTGAGTTTTGGTAGGTGTTGGCGTAGGGCTGGGTGATGTAGTCAAAACGTCAAATATCAATACTTTTAGCTAAATGGAGAAACATAAAGTCCTTTTTTCTGTAGAATAAAGGCACATGGCTGTGTGTCTATTCATACCTGATTAATGTCATAGGAACAAAATACAATATGCGGGACATCTGGTAGTGCACTCTACCAACAACTAGGAGGTTGAGGGACTGAGCCCTGCTATGGCTTTCACATGTTAATGTGTCCTTGGGAAAGACATTTAGCCCCAAGTCCTACTGCTGCTAGGATATGTTTGGCAAATACTGATGAACAAATTAGAAACAGGAACTTAAACCATCACTTAGTGATTGTCAGAGTGAGCGGATAGGCAAATGTTAAACACTGCTTGAAAGCACTTTGAGTGGTCAGACAGACCAGGAAAGATATGTATAAGCTCACGTCCATTTACCATTTTCAACATTTGGCCTTAAGTAGATTTTAAACATAAAAAGTTGCAGTCGCACTCCAGCCATCTCTCTGAACCACAAAAAGACATCTCAGTATATTGGGATTGCAAATTTTTACACTCTAGTTTACCAGTTTTTAATTAGATGCCTATACATCAATGATCTGTGGTATCAAAACTAGTTTAAATAACCACCATTGGAGATGTCCATAGAACTGGGAAGTGGGGAAACTCAAAGTATTTGGCAGCTTATTCATTTTAATTTGAAAACACAAATATCCTGCACACTGTCAAAACTGTGTATTTTCTATTCTCTTGAATAGTTGTGTGTTTCAAAATAATATAATTTCTGTTGTATCAAGGCCCTGCGGTATGGTCAGTCGCATCAGCATTGATTATAGAGAGTGGATATAATAAGCCTAGGTCAGTTGAAGGTGGCAATACTGTGGCAAAGAAGGACCAACTGATAATTTATGCAACATTTCAGAAGTGCATTGGTGTTTGAGAGAGGTGGCACAGTCTGATAGTGTGCTCTCTGTTATCCAAAGGAGGTGTCCTTGGGAAAGTCACTTAACCCCAAATTGTTCCCACTGATGCATCAGTGGCATGACAGTAGGCATGAAAGGGCATAGAGGTGTTAGCTAATTCTGATGGAGAACTTCAGTAGAAACTCAGAACCATCAGTGAGTGACTGAGAGTGAATGGGTGTAAAAGGGTAGATGTGACCTGCAGTTTTTTTTCACTGTTTATCATTTCATTATAGCACATGAACATGTAAAAGGAAAATGATTAGTGGTATCACATAATAAAATACCCGGTCATATTTAAAAAAAAAAAAAAAAAAAAATACTGTCTTAATTGGACACATATGACTGAGCTCCTCATCAGTTCCACCCACTTTCCCCAATATTACCAACACATATGTGCAAGTTAGACTGTGTGCAGAAGTTGCCCTGCAATTTTTAATAATCACAGCGACGAAACATTTGTGAAAGTTTACTTTTTTCAATCAAAAACTGACAGCACTTTTCTCAATACTGGCCAAAAGTATGTCAATTACACCCATGTCGTCAAACATCACAAACTCGTTTGTGTAATTTAGCCAGCACTCCCTCCAAAGTGTCTGCCGTGTCTTAGAAAGTATTAAAAGTAGAGAAATCAATCAAACAAAAAAGGCCTTTGGAGGATATTAAATGTCTTCGATATAAAATTATATGGTTTTGATAATATTGTTTGTTTTCACTTTTTATATTCATTGACATCATTTATAGGCCATATTTTGTCAACGGTTTATCCTAAATTTTAGGTATAATTACTTTATTTTCATCAAAATAATCAAAAAAAGCAATAAAAGCAATAATAGTTTATTCAAATCTCATATTATGCATTTAAAACAGTTTTTTCAGAGTTCTTCTCCCCATTTTCTGTTTAATTGTTTTCGATGATGGTTTCTAATTATTGTTTTTCTCTGTGATCTAAATAAACATTGCATTGGGAGAGTTATTTAACTCATTTTCTCTTGCCTTGATTCTTCTCCTAAAAGTCTGAAGTACAATGTAATGATAATCAGTTATCACAAAGACTTACAGCTCTATTATTCTAAAAACAGACTGTAGGTTGCTCTTGGAACCAGTCACAAAATCAATTTGCAATGGTGTCATAGACAATATAAAGAAGGTTTTTAAAGCGGTTTTTAAAAAGTTTTAAATTTAATATCAGATGTCCTGTCATACCATGTATTTTCTCACGGTTAAAATGTACCTCAAGATCATTAAGTTTCTGTTTACATAATAGAAAGGCCAGGACGTAATTTATCCATTTCAGCTACATATACCTTTGCAGAATTTAAGATTTTAGTGCTGCCAATCTTAACTTTTCCTTTAAAGCTCCAGTATGTTAGATTCCAGCTTTCTGCTCTCTAGTGGCCTCTCTGGACGTTGAGTGTAACTGCACTGTCGTAAAACAGAGCACCTCACACCAACATGCATTTGTTGACATACGGGGGGGCAGGGAAGGAGTCGACTGGACGTCCTGAGACACAAATAAACCATGTGGGATGATAAGGTGCAGTATTATCATGCTTCTTTTCGGATATATCACTTTATGAACATCAGTTGTCAGGTGTTCGCTCAGCATTTGCATGTGTATTCTGTAACTTTGACCGTAGCTCAGGCTATGCTCTCTGGCTCTTGTCTTGTAGGTGGCCTAGGATCCTTGGTGGAGACTGTCTGCTGCTGTGGAGTCACGAAGCCTCAATAGCTACAACTGCAGACATAACACACATTTGGCCATTTCATTAGCCCCATTCCAGTTCATAATCATTATAGCTGTTAATGTAGACATTAGTATGATCTTTCTATCCATGGTTCTATGATTGGTCCATGGATCCGTCACTAACTTTAGTTCTTACTTTAGTCCACTTGTCTCTGCTTACCTCCCTTCCATCGCCCACACACCCAACACAGCATCGTGTGGATTTGCTGTTCATCATGAGACTGGGATCCACATTCAACATTTCCTGCTGCTTACAGAAGGTTTTTTCTTGCCATGATGGAGGGATTCATGATTGGCTAAATGGATTCATGTTGGGTGTTGGATGTATATATTTGTATGTATATATATATGTGTGTGTGTGTGTATTTTATATATGTATATATGTATCTATGCATATATGTGTATCCATAAAATGAAGAGTTTTATGCTCTATTGTAAAGTGTGTTGAGATAACACTTGTTGTGAATTGGCGCTGTACAAACAAAGATTGGTTGACTGATTGACGCCTAAAGGCTACGCTGGAGGGACTCGTTAATTACACACTGGTAGAGATAGCTTTACGTGCTACAAACTTTCTAAGCTAAGTTTAAGGACCCTATGAGACATGATTGGTAGGATGACTTTATGCTCTCTGTACAGCTGCTAAGTATGAGACAAAGGAGACGATGATAATGACGGAGCAGAGCGATACGTCAAAGTAGTTATAGACCATCATATGTAGAGAAACACGTAACGAATAAACTCCACCAGTTGTGAGAACTCATAACACCTACAAATTAGACAGTGAAGGCAGTTGGTAAAAAGTTATGTTGTAATGTTACATCTGTCCAATTGTGTAATTTTCTCTCTTTTTCTGAATGTATGTTACATACAGGACTGGGCCTCCACTTGAGACTCCTGAGAAGTCAGAAGATCAGGAGAGTCGTGGAGGTCAAAGGAGAAGAATCAGAAGATATGTGTGAGCTCTGAAGGAGCAGCAGCGTTTTGGTCAGAAAGAGTGATCCATCTGACCAGCGGAGACTTTTTTTTATTTGTTTCTGTAATGATGTACAATTCTCATAGATTTATTGTTTATGGAGCTGCAACACTGACAGTAAGATTTGGTACTGAAAAAGAAACTTGGCATTGTAAAAAAAAAAGTTGCATTGACACTGAAACAAGAATTGGCATTGTAAAATGTTGAGCTGCATGCACAGTCGAAAAAATGGTGTCTATCTGCTTGTCATGGAGTCAGGAGTGAGGCAAGACACGAAAAGAAAAAAAAAAAGTTGGCGTATCACTTTAAGAAAATCTCGAAAACATTCATGAATCTGCAAATGGATTCAGATGACCGCAAAAATTGTATCACTTCTTTCTTGTGCCATGATAAACTTTCATGGAAACTGTCATGAAAATCCATTGAAGACATACACTGCTTGGCCAAAAAGAAAGTCGCCACCAAAAAACAGGGTCACACACTCTAATTTTTCATTGAACTGCCTTTAGCTTTGATTACAGCACAAATTTGCTGTGGCATTGTTTCAATAAGCTTCTGCAATGTCACAAGATTTGTCACAGATCATAGCACTGCCCCCACAGGCTTGTACAGTAGGCACTAGGCATGATGGGTGCATCACTTCACCTGCCTCTCTTCTTACCCTGATGCTCCCGTCACTCTGGAACAGGGTAAATCTGGACTCATCAGACCACATGACCTTCTTCCAGTCCTCCAGAGTCCAATCTTTATGCTCCCTAGCAAACTGAAGCCTTTTTTTCCAGTAAGCCTTACTGATTAGTGGTTTTCTTGAGGCTACACAGCTGTTCAGTCCCAATCCCTCGAGTTCCCTTCACATTGTGTGTGTGGAAATGCTCTTACTTTCACTATTAAACATACCCCTGAGTTCTACTGTTGTTTTTCTTCTATCTGATTTGGTCAAACCTTTAAGTGATCACCTATCACGATCATGCAGGATTTTTTTCGACCACATTTCTTTCTTGAAGACGATGCTTCCCCACAATCCTTCAAGTTCTTAATAATGTGTTGGACAGTTCTTAACCCAAGTTTAGTAGTTTCTGCAATCTCCTTCGATGTTTTTCTGCTTGATGCATGCCAATGATTTGACCCTTCTTAAACAGACTAACATCTTTTCCATGAACACAGGATGTGTCTGTCGACATGGTTGTTTAAGAAATGAGAAGCTACTCATTGCATCAGCTGGGGTTAAATAAGTTATTGCCAGATGAAAGATAATCACACGAGCAGTAATTATCCAACAGGAGGCTCGTACCTATTTGCTTAGTTAAATCCAGGTGGTGACTTTTTTTTGGCCAGGCAGTGTATTAAGTTATTAGCACAAATGTAGAAGACAGCCCTATTTTGCAGTGCTAACAAATCCTTTAAAAATGGAATCACTTTTTCCCTGTGCTATGATCAACATTCTCCTAAAGTTTCATCAAAATCTGTGAATAACTCTTTGTGTGATCCTGTCCATAATGTAACAAACAAACAAACAAATGCCTGCAACAACATGAACTTAGTGGTGGAGGTAAAAATGAACTGAGACAACATACTTCCTTTAAAGCAGTTTAAACATTACACAGACCAAGTGAAGACTGAAGTTATTTTTAATGCAAAAACCGCAATATTGGTTTAAGAAAACCATCTCACCCTTTATCATTTGAAAAAATATCTATATTTCTTAAAGATTTCAGGTATTGTCATAGTGTAGCTTGATTTTTTTTTCTCCATCTTTATTTCTGGTAGTGGTTGGTGGTGATGTGAAGCAGGATCATACCCTTTGTGAGCAGTAGAGCCCATGGGTGTTCAGAGCCCCTGCTCCTAATGGAGACCTCCGGACTGTGAGAGCTGACAGAGTGGAGCTTGTCACATCACTGCCTCTCCACAGCGCATTACAGGGAGCCCCTCTGACCACTATTTTCTCCCATCATCCATGCCACAGCACCAAGCCCCTGCTCTGTGATAGTGTGATAGCGGCCCCATCAGCCTCAAATCACTTCCTTTAAGATGGATCCTCAAAGCTGCCAGCTCCACTCCCTAACATCCCCGCCAGGCCGCATCTGTGACCTCTGTGACAGCGGCGCAGACGGAAGAGTCTTCTTTGCCCTTTTCCATGTCTGAAGTGTACATGCCACCCTCAAGCAGGGAAAGACAGAGCTCAGCTCGGTGGCATTGTGTGAAGACAGGCAGCCAGCGTGGTGCCAGCAGGCAGACAAAGATCTGAACGCCCTGACATTATGCTAATGGAAGCATTTGGCTGGTTCCTACATGACTTCACACCACATTGCTCATCTCAATTATCAGATACAGTAACGGCTGCTCAGTGAGATGCATGAAACTTGTACAAAGCAGTGTGAAAAAAAAATCTTAGCTGGAGATACTAATTGTTGAGCCCCATCCTCATGATCCTGGATGGTTTGGTGTGAAAAATACCACTTGATAAAATTGGCTGTGCATAATCACATCCTAAGTGAATGCAATCAAATTATGCATGCCTGAAAATGAAATTAATGAATGATGATGAGGCACTCATTCTCACACACCAGAGCAGAACATTAAAATGTGTACAGTATTTCTCTTGGATATTTAGGAGGACAATTAAGGATAACACATTTTAATCTGTTTGTTTGTTTGGTTATACAATAGAATCAAGTACCCATTGCACTTAATCAAACTTATCCTCCTAAAAGCCTATCATCTGACATTAAGCCCACACTTCCACTTGTAAGTAGTGAATCACCCTGTTAAAAAATGCAATCTGTCTTAGTAGAAAATAAAACCATCCCTGCATTGGATCAATAGATTTCATGACAATAGTGCATGCTCCAGTTTAGAGTTGCATGCCAACAATGCAATCAAAGACACGAGGATGAGGATGGTTTTGTCATGATATTCTGGAGCAGCACTTCAGCTAATTCTGGCCTCAATCACAAACTCTTCTAAAGAAGTCTCTTGTTGCTTAAACATACTTTAACAGTTTTAAAAGGATTCAACAAAATTGTCTTATCTGTCCTTTGTTGTTTGCTGTGAAAATAAAATCTAACAGTAACCCAAAGTACTCTGTGGTAGACTTAAATGCTGAGCACTCCTACATGCAAATACCTCAGCCAAGGAGGTTATGTTTCTGCTGGAATTTGTTTGTTTGTCTTTGTGAAAGATAACTCAACAGTTCTCAATGGAGTTTGATACCATTTTTTAGGGAATGATCGTCATGGTACAAGGAAGAAGTTGTTAAAGGTAACATATCATGCTGTTTTCCTTGTCATTATGCCAATCTGGGATGCATTTGGAGTACTTCTGTATGATTTGCAGGTCATTAAGCTCCTTCTTCGCCTCACAATCGCGTTTACAAAAGCCTCTCTCTAGCCGCTTTTCAGGCTCTCCCTCAAAACGCTCTAATTCAGACAGAGTACACGTGAGAACCAAGACCTCACGTGTGCTCCGTCCTCTGATTGGCCAGTTCTGTGAGGGCTGAGCCGGAGGCGGAGCGGAGGGGGTGCCGCGGCCGAGCGGAGGGGTGACATATGGAAGTGACTTGTTTACTAGCCCCGGCTGTCCGGGGATCGTTGTATTGACTTTGCAGTTAACATTAAAATTTTGTTTGGCCTTTATTACATGATTAAAATGGCTACTTATGAGATTCGCTGATCGATCACGCACATCTCCATGAATACAGAGGAGTTTTTAAGTAGAAAAAACCCCACATTAGTTATGTGATTACACACAACAGTGAGTCAAACTGCTAACAATAGCTTCCCATTACTCTCAGCAGCTAAGAGGGTTGTGCAGACCTTTTCAAAGACATGTCCATCATAATAATTAAAGATAGATACTTAAGTAACAAAGGATGAAGCGCCGTTTGTGAGTTCTGCTTTTTGAGCAACTGTGTGGTCGTAAAAGAGCCCCACAGGTCTGAATTTACACAACACAGCTGACGCTAACGTTAAAGCTAACGCTAACGAGCTTAGCATTGGCTCAACATTACATCATATATTTATTTACGAATTTAAGTAACAAAGGATGAAGCACCGTTTGTGAGTTTTGCTTTTTAATTTACACAACACAGCTGACGCTAACGCTAACTAGCTTAGCATTAGCTCGACATTACATCACGGCTTTATTTACTTTACCTCCTCTGATTACATTACTTACTGCTTGTGGTTCCGGGTCTCTGTGGACAGTCTTTATGGAGGGAACTGCTCCTTGTTTGAGCAGCAGTTGAGATGCAAATCCTGCATCAAACTGCCCTCTGGGGTAAAATGATGAGCACACAGAAACAGCTGAGACAGTGGCTGATCCGAGAAAACAAGGGCTGTCCACTGCTTTCTGGTGTCTTCATTCTTTGGAAGTGAAGATAGTTGTGATTTTGATCCACAACCAAAAAAACACAGATGAAGACCCTTCCCAGACATGTCTTCTCTCAAGTATATAGCTCAGGGAAACAACAGAAAACAAACACTGAAACTGCTCCTGACATTGCCGGTCCTGGAGAGAATATAAACGGCTGAGCTTGGTGGGCGTGTCCTAGCTGCAGCTCGGTGCTTCAGGCATTACCAGGGAGGAGCTGCAGGGAGGAGCTGCTTTCTCAGGCTGTCCAGTGAGAAGAGACTGAAAATACCTGACTTCAGGTGGCGGGAAATCTCGCAAAGATCTTGCGAAGATCTCGCAATGAGACGTTTTCGGGGGCGGAAGTCTCGCTCCCGGATATCAAGGACAGGAGCAGATCTCATGTTGCGGGACTTTCTGGAGGTTTAGAGTCAGCAATTCACTAAACAACATTATTTGTAAGTATTAAATCTTGTTTCTGCATGATATGTCCCCTTTAAATGTTGGTGGTGATACAAATGCAAATTCCAAAATGGTTAGTTAAAGTAATTATGTTGGGGAGACAGGGAATAATTCCACATTTTCACAAACTCAATTATGAATGTCAGACTTGCTGTGGATGAAGTTTGTGCTCTGGGAGCACTGCTAGTTTTGAATTATAATCTAGTGTTTTATGAATTAAGCAATTCTCCATCTTTAAATAGCATGCACAAATGCATGATTTGAGGTTGTTTTCACTCATTTGGGAAAAAGGAGAGGGGAGCAACAAAGCATGACTGCAGCCAGGAGCCCCTGCACACCTATAAAGAATGGCTGATATACAAAGATTAGTTTAGAAAGAATTTTATCAGAACTTGAAAACATTTCTTCATTACATGAAGAACAAAGAACAACACTGAAAATGTTGACGTGTTGGCTTGGGTTATGAACTTTATTCTGCAGCAGTGGCGTCTTCCTTCTCCATTATCTAATTGGGCCACAATTAATGTGACTGACAGAAAGAATATCCATTCATCTTCTGGATATCTTTTTGGTTCTCCCCTCCCCACTCTGTCTATGGGCTGTTGTCCTGCCAGATTAGTGGCCTATATCATGGATAGTTGTGGTTCCCAACCTTTATTCCTTGGACACACAATATATTTGATATTGAGGAGTTGGTGGATAGACTTGGAATGGGGATAAGAGATTAAGGGAAGACGTGCAAACGGGCTGTAGAATGGGCCTGAACCCAGGTCACCCTCACAAGGCAAGAGCCACAATGTTTGGTAAGTGCATGGTTACAACCCATTCTGCCATATTGGCACCCCTTTCCATTTGACCTCAGAGGGCATCACAGGGATCACCCCTTAGGCCAGAGTTTTTGCTCCAAAGTTTGGATGATTTCTAATTTCTTTGTTCAACAGAGACTGTGGGAAGCTTTCTAAAGACAGTGAAAACCAGTGTTCCTTTCTTAGACATTACACCCCACAGCCAAGTGGAACAGAAAAACTAATCATCCACACAAGTTCAACAGATTTATCAAGGAGAAACAGTGACACTAAGTAAGGTCTCCCAAACAGCTGAAGGGTCAAAAGTTCAAGAAAACATAACAGAAAATAATCTAAGAAGATTTCAGTGAGTGCGGTCATTTGGTTTTAGAGCTGGTTCATGGACCTTGGCATTCTTCCATTTGGTGATGGGAATAAAAATTTGAACCTTGCTAAAGGAAAATGCACTCTGTCCCATTTAGAATTCTAATTTTCAACTCTGGCCACCTCAGTGTGCTAACAATTTACTTTTTCCAGCACAAGACAGTGTGAAGTTAGGGGAGCTGTACAGGAGCTCTGAATCAGTGAGAGGAAGAACCAAGGTTAGCTCTACTTTCTGACACTGTCTTATACATATGCAAGAGCTCTTTATATTTAAAAAGAGGAATTACCACCACAGCAGTTTTAGTCTTCACACAAAGTCACATATTCCTGGAGGTTATTGTTAAAAATTACATAAATTCAAATTGCAACATCATCTTCCATCAGGTTAATGTATTCTAAGAATATTTTTTCTCCCCCTGCTGTGTTATTGAAACATCCCCATCACTGCTCTTAACACACCAGTGTAAAACAAACCATGTATGTAATTTTCTGAACTACCTCCGCCTCTGAGGACCAGCAAAGCGGAGGCACTGGGCGTCATTTACTGCAATAACACACTGAAATACATGCGGATGAGCAAGCGGATGTGGCACAAAGTAAGCAACACCATGAGTGATTTGAAGGCTTAATGCAGCTCTCCTCACTGCACAGAGTTATGGCTTGTGATTTGCATCATAAACGCCTGTTAAATTTCCACTTTTGGAAATGAATATTGCTAAATGATAACCTGACGCCAAGCCAGATGGAGGATGTAGGAGTGACACTTTTTTCACATTTATATTTCCCCCCATGATGGGACCTAATTCCATATTACTACATCTATAAGCCGCACATGAATACACATCAAATAGCATTTTTTCCCACAACCTCATAATCCCTGGATAATCTTCATCTACAATATGAGTGACGCTAAATTGGAAGGAAGATTCACAAATGAACATATTTACATCAGGCCCATTAGCGAGACAGTGAGCAGATTCTGCTACGAGATCTGCTGCTGCTGCTTTGAAAAGCCTGTAGGCACTTAAGAATTTTATTAGAAGCACTTTACCGCTCGCAATGCCATGGTAAGTAATGTGCTTTAATACACATATAATGCAGTGGATTACAAGTGGATATTAATAAATCATCTGTTTTATTTATTACTGCTCTTTTACCACAGCGAGTAAATGACATGTTTAATCTCTGTCATGGATTCAAGGGCTTTTTGTGCTCTCCCCTGAGTGTGTGTGTGTGTGTTTGTGTGTGTAAAAGCTTGACTTTGGTGCGACTCTAAGCAGATGCATACTTGTTGACCTTAATACACAGGAAAAGCAGATGTGTGGATGTTCAGCCAAGAAATGTGTCAGTTTTTCAAGACATATCAATATACGCTCAAATGACATGTAGAACACGGCAAAACAGATTTCATCACTGTAATTTATGTTCAGGGAGGCAAAGCAAGAAGGTTGCTGGTTTGAACTCTGTGTTTGCATGGTCTCCTTGTGCATATGTGGGTTCTTTCAGGGCACTCCAGTCTCCTCCCAAAGACAAGAAAACGTGCTCTTTAGGTCAATTGGTGATTCTCATTCGCCCTTAGGTGTGGGTGTGTGAATGGTCCATCTTGCCAAGTTTTAATCTACAATGATTCAATGCAGCTGTAAAATACTAAATCATTGTTTGAAATTCATACCATGCTCCTGCTTGCGTATGTGCAAGAGCAAGTGTTCCATGCTGAAACAGACTTCCCCAAAATGTGCCAGGGTCAGGGAAGTGTATTGTACTTCAGTAATAAACCAGTGATCCCTGAACTCAGGGTCAGGACCCCTTGAAGGGATCATGAGCCACCAAAATGGCTGTGATGTGCCATAAAGGTTGAAGGTATGATTAATATGCATCAGTGCATCACATTGATTTGCTCAATATATCACATGATTTTTATGGCTCTCAAAGAAACAATTTTAAATGGCTCTAATGTCAAGCAAATTTAGGGTTTATTTATGTGCAAGATTATTCATATCTGTAATCTATGTCTTAAGCTGAGAAGAAGGTAAGAATATAAACAAGCTAAGAAGTGGTGTAATTACCTTGCCAGTGCAATTAGCTTGCAATAGCAGTTAGGGTTTTGGGTGAAGCTAACCTGCTCTGAAAACTAAAGACAAATAAAATTAATTGATTAATTTGTACAAATATAAAGTTAATGTAAACGTAAAGATAGACTCCTGCACACTGGCTAATGTGCAAGAAATTCATTTATTTGCAATGTTTCGGTCTGATACCTTCATCAGGCAAACCAAGAATACAGTAAAAAAGAATACAAGAATGAAGTTAAAATTGCTAAAATTTAAAGAGGGATTATTTTTTTTACAATAATCTGGTCAATTCAAACCAGTTTATGTCAGTATATTGTAGTTGTCAAATTTAGGTACAGATTACCCCCCAGAACAGGGTCAAATTAACAAAGTCAAACAGATTGAAAACTGTTACCTCAATTTACAGAGTATATTTGATAGTTTGTGTTTTTATAGTGTAAAGCAAAGCTCAAAGGTGTTCAACCTCCTTCCAACTTTGTTTAAAGGGTTGTGTCCCTTCAAAACACCTTCTGTTGGATGTTACCCAGATGGATGTGAAATATATTATACATCTCATGGATGTATGAAGCAGTCCACAGTCCATCTGATGTGCTGTGTCACAAAATTATGTTTACATAAAAAAACTGATTCAGTGATGACACACTTACTAAATACTTTTCAAAAGCTCTTTTTAAAGGACATTTGTGTGAAGGCCTATTCTTTTTTTAAGCATATTTTTATTGGAAAAAAAAGACATAAAATATATGACAGCAGGGAAGAAAGTGAGCAAATAACAGGTCACATAGTATGGGGCAAGAACAGCAATACAAAGCAAACATTACCAAAAGGTCCCAAATACACATTAGCACACTTGCCGAACTTGGTTCTATCAGAGAACCAGGGGTGCAATGCAGCAACACTTCTTAGTCAGATACGCAGGAGAGAATCTCAAGGGTTCATGAAGTTAAAGGAAGTGTGGCACTTCACATCACAGCACCTCTTGCATACTAAGTCTGCCATGGAGTCTGGTGGTTAAGACATGGCGCCCACTGCCGATTAAAAACCCTCTCAATATCCGTTTTCACAGAGCTTAGACGCCCCATAGGCTGAACTTAAAATATTTCCCTGTACCACTGATTGATAGTTGGAGGTCTAGACTTGATCCACGGAAATAGCACACATCCTCTGGCTAGTTGAGTGAGCTTGCTCAAGAGTTTTTGCTGGGTACTTGTTGGACCAGTGGAGGTCTATTCTATTGGGATCCTATCTGTATTTCTTTATGAGAAAGAACATCAAATTGTATTGCCCATGTCACATAGCTCTAGCCTGAGTAAGTCTCAACAAGCTTGACTTTGCTGTGACTGCGAGTGCTTGCATACTTGTTGACCTTAATGCACAGAAAATCCAGATGTGTGTACTGTAGGTGTTCTCACATATGAGTTTGCATGTTTAATTACTCATATTTGCTTGCCAGCTTGTGTGTTCCTCTTGTGGGTTGATTCATGTATGTGTGAATTCTTCATCAGATTAAAGAGACGTGCATGTAATCCACGGTCCCTTAATGACAGACAGATCAAAGCGCATCATGTTCCTGCCTGAGATGGGGGGGGATCATTAGCAATGGGTCAACAGGGCATCATTAGCCTGCACACTCCTCTTGCATCGTGTTTACTTATTGTGCGTGTGCGTGTACCTGAGCATGCACGCGATCATCAAATGCATCCGTGTTGCTCTCTGATCTCTTCACAGCATGTGGGTGGAACACAGGGTCTCTCCTGTGGCCCATTTCCCCACAGACAAATGCCGCTCCAGCAGCGAGAGCTAGCCCCATCTATTGTACCTCCTGCCTCCATCAACTCACTTTCCATCTATTACGACCCAACAGGCTGATCTTCATGGCTGAAGCTCATTGTAAAACCCTAGCCTTGCTGATTCAATAGGCTCTGGAGGGTTCTGACAATGACCAATTCACTCATGACTATTATTCATCACAAAACCTTTCCAGCTCTCCAATAAAATCCACCACCCACCTTTCCCACTCTGTTTGGTATGCTGTAGCAATCCATCACCTCCAAATGCTGCGCTACCGATGTACCCTGCACACACAAACATGTGCACATACATCACTTTTCTCTTACGACTCCACTGAACAAACTCTTTTTCACCTCAGAAATTGCTATTTTGGTGCAGGGCTTTTCCTTCTCGCAGCACTTTCATATAAATTCTTTCTTTGCAAACCTTCCCTTCTAGTAGGCTCTCCTCAACCACAAACTGCTCTCTTCCATTGCCAACCCCCTCCTTCTCTCACCTTCAGATGCCACCCGTCCAATGCCTCCATGCCTGACTGCTTTGACAGGCCAAGATTCAGGCAGCGAAGGAGGGGTTTGATCCCTCAGCGGAGCAGAGCGCTAGCTGTGGGGTCCACTCTCCAACCACTGGACGCAGAGCCCTGAGCCACCGATTAAAAAGTCATGAAGGCTTTTAGGGGCATGCAGGGCTGCAGTTTTCCCACTTGTGTGTGGATTGGCTGCCTGAAAATAGCCTTTGTGTTCCTGAGACAACAGTAGAATATGCAGGAGGTGGGGAGCTTTGAGGAGATGCGGGTTAACAGCGCAGCAGTGCGTGGGCCACCTCACTCTCCTGTGTGCTCTTAAGCGGCACTCTCACGGCCCCTCACTTCCTCAGATCAAACACCCACTGTCTATATGTACAGTTCATCATTGGCCCCTATACGAGCATTGTGTCTGAGTTTAACAAGAGCGAGACAACAGCACTTAGAGCTGCTGCCGTAATTGACTATTAGTGTGGAAGTATGCCAACATTAAAACCATCACCAGAATTATGTAGTTTTTGCAAACTGTCATCACAGCTGTACAAACCCAAATTCCAGTGAAGTAGAAGTGAGGTGAAAATAAAAATTTGCAAATTCTTCTATTGAATTATTCAATTCAATTCAATTCAAACCGTTTTTTATTCTCGAAAAGACATTGAGGTTTCCCTCAGTTCCAATATCGTCGAGTTCAACAACAAACAAACAGAGGCACAGTGATCAGTAATCAAGAGTCTTAAACTGTGTAAGAGAGAGAAAGGGTATTATCTTTAGTTTGTTGGAGGGTATTCCATGAGTGAGGGGCATCAAAGGAAAATGGTAATTTACAGAGTTCAGTGTGGACTCGAGGAACTTTCACAGAAGAAGGAGCCATGTAGGAGCAATCACAAAACTCCAACAGGTTTGTGAGGTAGGGTGGTAGCTTGCTAGTAAGGGCTTTGAAAATATACAAAAACTAATGTTTGTTCCTTCTCTGCTCCAGAGATGGCCAAGCAACCTTTTCAGAGGCCAGGGCCTTGAGAGTTGAAATTGCAGCATATCTTTATATTATATCACCATTATCCAAGACAGGTAAGAACCCTATCCTCCACAAAGGCAAGATATCTACTGATCAAACTGATAAACTTCATTGTTCTTTGTACACATTCACTCATTTTGAATTTGATGTCTGCAACTGATACAAAATATGTGGTCAGGGGAAATAAAAGACTAGAAAAGTTGAGAAATAGTCAAAAATCCCCTGTTTAGAACATTCCACAGGTAAACAGGTTAACTGGAAAGAGGTGAATATCATGATTGCGTATTATAGGAGCATTCCCAAAAGGCTCAGATGTTTACAAGCAAGGATGGGGCATGGTTCTCCACTTTGTGAACATCTGCATCAGCAAATAATCCAGCAGTTTAAGAATGTTTCTCAACATACCACAAGGAATTTAAGGATTTCATCATCTACAGTCCATGATATTATCAGAAGATTCAGAAAATCAGGAGAAATCTCTGCACTGTAAGCAGCAAGGCCAAAAACAAACGTTGAATGCTTGTGACCGTCAATCCCTCAGGTGGCACAGCATTGAAAACTGACATCATTCTGTAAAGGATGTCACCACATGGGCCCAGGAACACCTCTGAAAGTCACTGTCAGTTAACACAGTTCTGCAAGTTAAAACTCTACCATGCAAAGCCAAATAACTCTCAGATTCTCTGGACATGAGCTCATCTGAGATGGACTGATGCAAAGTGGAAAAGTGTGCTGTGGTCTGAAGAGTCCACATTTTGGTTCATGGATGTTGTGTCCTCTAAAGAGTTGGAGTGTGGAGCAGAGTATCTATCCCTTTAGAAAAATCATAATGACTGGCAGCTTTAGTGTGGGATTTCCACTGTCCTTTATCAAGTAAACACAGTGGAGGCTTACAATCTTCCTAATCATAACTATCGTGCAAGATAAGGTAAAAACACAGTGAGTTGCATCAGAGATGGAGAGAGAGGGGGTCAGCTCTTACATGTCGTCGTTTCATCACCCAGCTTTACTCAAATCAATTCGTGGCTTCATTCAAGTTAACACAATTATAATCATGTTAATAACAAGCCCCTGACTGTTGTTCAGATGCTTTTTAAGACAACCAAATCAGGAAATGCAGAATTTTCAATAGCAGCCTTATGCAACTCCACAGTTGAGAAAAAAAACTGAAGACCACATTTTATGCTTCAGTGTAGTGAGAGCTGAGCACACAGACAGTGATGAGTATTTTTACTAGGATCCTACTGACGGATATAAGTTGAATATTGACCATTTGCACGTGACATCACACACTGTTCTTTTCTGCCTGGACGTCAAAAAAAAGCTGTTCGGGATATTACTTAATGGATGTCTATGCTAAATACAGATAAATGTCCCTGTGGTGAACTTTAACCAACACATCCAACCATATCATCTACTGCTGTGTAGCAAACTATTCTAACAAAGCTGTAAATGTCAGTTTTATATACAAAACCCAAAACCAGTGAAGTTGGCACGTTGTGTAAATCGTAAATAAAAACAGAACACAATGATTTGCAAATCCCTTTCAACCTATATTCGATTGAATGCACAGCAAAGACAAGATACTTAATGTTCGAACTGGTAAACTGTGTTATTTTTTGCAAATATTAGCTCATTTTGAATTTGGTGCCTGCAACATGTTTCAAAAAAGCTGGCACAAGTGGCAAAAAAGACTGAGAAAGTTGAGGAATGCTCATCAAACACTTATTTGGAACATCCCACAGGTGAACAGGCTAATTGAGAACAGGTGGGTGCCATGATTGGGTATAAAAGCAGCTTCCCTGAAATGGTCAGTCATTCACAAACAAGGATGGGGCGAGGGTCACCACTTTGTGAACAAATGCATGAGCAAATTGTCGAACAGTTTAAGAACAACATTTCTCAACGAACTATTGCAAGGAATTTAGGGATTTCATCATCTACGGTCCGTAATATCATCAAAAGGTTCAGAGAATCTGGAGAAATTACTGCACGTAAGCGGCAAGGCCGAAAACCAACATTGAATGCCTGTGACCTTCGATCCCTCAGGCGGTACTGCATCAAAAACCGGCATCACTGTGTAAAGGATATCACCACATTGGCTCAGGAACACTTCAGAAAACCACTGTCAGTAACTACAGTTCGTCGCTACATCTGTAAGTGCAAGTTAAAACTCTACTATGCAAAGCGAAAGCCATCTATCAACAACACCCAGAAACGCCGCCGGCTTCGCTGGGCCCGAGCTCATCTAAGATGGACTGATGCAAAGTGGAAAAGTGTTCTGTGGTCTGACGAGTCCACATTTCAAATTGTTTTTGGAAAGTGTGGTCGTCGTGTCCTCCGGACCAAAGAGGAAAAGAACCAGCTGGACTGTTATAGGCACAAAGTTCAAAAGCCAGCATCTGTGATGGTATGGGGGTGTATTAGTGCCCAAGGCATGGATAACTTACACATCTGTGAAGGCACCATTAATGCTGAAAGGTACATACAGGTTTTGGAGCAACATATGTTGCCATCCAAGCAACGTCTTTTACATGGACGCCCCTGCTTATTTCAGCAAGACAATGCCAAGCCACATTCTGCGCGTGTTACAACAGCGTGGCTTTGTAGTAAAAGAGTGCGGGTACTAGACTGGCCTGCCTGTAGTCCAGACCTGTCCCCCATTGAAAATGTGTGGCGCATTATGAAGCGTAAAATACAACAATGGAGACCCCCGACTGTTGAACAACTTAAGTTGTAAATCAAGCAAGAATGGGAAAGAATTCCACCCGAAAAAGCTTCAAAAATTGGTCTCCTCAGTTCCCAAACGTTTACTGAGTGTTGTTAAAAGGAAAGGCGATGTAACACAGTGGTAAAAATGCCCCTGTGCCAACTTTTTTGCAATGTGTTGCTGCCATTAAATTCTAAGTTGATGATTATTTGCAAAAGAAAATACAGTTTCTCAGTTCGAACATTAAATATCTTGTCTTTGCAGTGTATTCAATTGAATATAAGTTGAAAAGGATTTGCAAATCATTGTATTCTGTTTTTATTTACGATTTACACAACGTGCCAACTTCACTGGTTTTGGGTTTGTATATTTGCAAGTCATTTTAGGAAGCTTAAACTGTAATATGTAACACAGGCACTTTGTGGACTACTGCAAATTTTAGCAATTGTAAATGAACTTCATCATTAAAAACATGGCTGTGTCTGCAAACAATCAGAATAAACTAAATACTCACTTTGAAGTTAAACTTTCATACGGCTCCTCTGGTTTGTCTTTGAGTTTGAATAATGCTGATTTGTGGCTGTACAAGTATTAATGTTCATTACAGCAGGGAGGATCTGCATGACAAGAGCTGCAGGCTGCCACTGGCATCCTCTGATCCTGAAACATCCTGAAGGGTTTTACTGAGTCACACAGGTATTTCACCAAATTAGCGCACAGTTTGTACACCTGCATTGACAGGTAACTTGAATTACCCATGTCCTCCAGTTTCCATTGAGGTTTCCATCATTTACTATCAAAGTCTCCATCCGCAGACATTTTTGCTGTGTGTTCTCCAATGGAAGTATCCTTGTATATTCAAAAGAAACTGCATTCATAATCCCTGCAAAGATCATCTGATGATCTTGCTGTGTTGTGGTTATTTTTTCTCTTTGTAAAGACTGCAGAGTCTCCCTGTAAAAAAGCAGATCATGCTGTCTGACTGCCTGTGCTCTAAAAAGTGTCTTTTTCAACCAGGTGTACGCTCACTTTACTGTTTGTGAGCCTTCTTAAGGTAGCCCAACTTATTTGACAGACTCAGTGTGACAGTGGGGTGTGGTTCAGCTCAGCTGCAGGGGAGAGATGTGTGGGGGTGGCTAGTGGGAACAGAGCTAGAGGTGATTGACACAGGTGTGATCTGGTGGCTGATTGTTCTCTTTTTTGTCTCTCTGCAGTAGCATGCTGGACCTGGAGAAGCACACATATGCAGAAGGAAGCTCCTTGAAGGAGCAACTTTAGATTTAATAGAGTTTGGCCTGTGAGATACAGGCAGCAGCACGCTCTGAAGGGTTGTGTGTGCTCTGAAAATAAAAAAATGGAATTTCTGTTGCTGCAACAGCTCCGTTGTTCATTCTGTGCAGTGAGGTGAACCATAGGAGAAGATCTCATGCTACAATCAGCTATATTCTTGTTCTATAATAATGATACTATGTTACTTTAGTGTCTCAAAAATGCAAATTCACAGTGATTATTAGCTAAAATGCATTGTATTCTATTGACAACAGCAGTAATTTAGATGTCCTCAGAACTGAGTGATGTCATGATGGTCTGCAAATGGTCAATAAGTGGCATATTTTAGTGCTTGAACATGTATTTAAATGATATTTTTTTTGTTCAGTACCACTACAATTTAATAGAGTGACACAAATAATGTATCATTTCTCCTAGCTCCAGTGTTAATTATTTTTAAATCAGAAGCCAAGGTTAGGGCCTTTATACCTTACAACAAAACACCTCTTTGCATAGCTTTATAGACAGAAAGTCCTGGCAGCAAATAGAGTATCGATGCTTTCTTTTGGACATGAATAAATGTGCTAATGAGAATAACTGTGAGCTTATAAATCATCCACCTGAAAGGCTTGCTTTCAAAAGGTGGCACACAAATCAAGCCATGAACATTTGCCACATAATGGCTGCAAGGACAGGTCATATACAACAATACATGTGTGAAACAAGACCTTAATGTGCGTGGAAAAAAGGCACAGGCCCCCACCAGTGGTTAAGTCCAACCAACAGCAACCATCCATAGCTTTGTCACAAATAGCAGCCACCTGCTAATGGAATCAATAGAGCCTTGCAAATATTTACAGGACAAGAGAGCCTCGAGGCAATCAATTCCAATCCATAGGACGATGGAAGGTTCTACTGAGGCTGTGTTCCAGGTTAAAAAATCGATAGATCAGCTTTGGAAACAGAGGGAAAAAAATAAATAATAACCTTATTGCAGCAGCAACCCTCAGTCCTTCAATCATTCCCTCTCCCCTTCCTTCCCGTCAGCCTGACCTGGCCACTGGTTCTTCTTTTTCTCCAGATTTGACATCACCAGCTGCGCCTCCCAACAGGTACCTGTTACCACAGGGAGTGCATCTAGAAAAGTAGTGGGAGACAGCTTTTGAAGACGGGAGAAGCTAGTAGATGTGACAGGCGGTTGAAAGCCTGGGAGATAACAGCAGCTGCCTCTGGAAGTCTTAACAGGTAGAAAAGGTAAGGTGCGGGGGAAACGGAGGGGTGAGAAGGCCAGGCAAATACTCTGGATAATAGGATATAAAAACAATGTTGCTCTGTTTCTGCATACACCGAAAGGAGGAGAGGGAAGTCAGACTGAGTGACGGAAAGTGAAGCGCGGAGGCAGTGCAGAGAATAAGAAGTAGGGTGTATTAAAAACAGATTGCTTCCATTTCTCTCCGGGGGCAGATTTTTTTTATGCACAAGGTTGTAATCCCTAGTTTATGTTCTGTAGTAACTAGCTCGATAAAATACATCAACCCAGCACATAAAAAGTGAATAAAACGGAGTATATAAAAGTGTGTCAGGGGCGGGCAGGAAGCTATAGAAGTCAAGACCGCCCATAGTGATCGATGATTTATTGATGCATCGACGCCTGGTGGCACACCAACGAGTTCTGCAACTTCTGATAAATAGGTGATAATGTCAGCTTTTTCTTCAGTTGGCGCACAGTTAACAGGCCTCACACAGCCCCTCTGGTGTCCAACCTAATGAGCAGGTAGTTGGAGGGAGCGGATGAACAGAGCTCACCCCCACTCCCTTTCTCTCTCTGATGCCACTCGCTGTGTTTTCACTCTCTCATGCACGACGCTCCTAGAGAGAACAATCAGACGGAGCTGCAGCTTCTGCCAGCGGCTATCAGTGTCTCTTTAACAACTCCACCTTCTCCCCGTGGTTGCACACATGTAGAGGGGAGACCTATGTGTGTGTGTGTTAAATGGCCGTGTGTAAACCCTCTGGTGGCCGGATTTAGCATAAACAGACCATTGAAAATTGCTCCAAGGCTACACAAACAGAGGCTTTGCAAGGGCATACAACAAGTGTACCATTGATAGCAGAGCCGCATGTCACTGCTCATACCACATCGCCCCGGGGCTCGAGAACTTAAGCACCTGGTTGACTGTTTCATCACCTTAAGTGCCTTTTTCCATGGATATGTGTGTGCACCTGCAGAGATAAATCAGGCGGATTTGTGCATAAATCAAGCATCCTAGGATAGTTTGTGTATTGCACTCTGTGCATCATGCAGATATGAGTACTGCATGGTGTGTCCCCTGAAAAATGACTCTATCCTCATCTGATGGATCTTTCACAGCGAGGCTCAATTAATTGAATTTTCAACTGAGCCATGCGAGAAATCTATAAAACAGCTCAAACTGAAAATGCACCAGACATAAAGCATACGTGTGTGTTTGGATGTGTGTAAAAATGAGAGGAAGCGTGAGAGAGACTGACCGCACCAACTTCAGGGCCCACTTGGCAAGGCACATGTGGTTCTGACTGCCAACTTCGAAAAATGTCAATTACTCTCCCTACATCTAAAACTTTTATGAAGGCTCCAGGCTGTATCAAAGCCTTCCACCTCACCAGCTCCCTCAAAAATATTTTCTCCCACAGAAAATCAGCTTTAATTATTGAGAGAGTAGTTTCAAGTTTATTAGTGTTTTTTTAGGACTTCCTTCAAATAGCTGTCCAAGGAGCCGTTGTGCATATCAAAAAATGAATCTCATTGATTCAGACCTGCTTTCCTTGTTGCAGACAGACAGAAGGACTGTCAAAAACAAACCACAGATCTGTTGCCGTCAGAGGAGGGTCTGTGATGCATTACAAAAACAACTGTTTGTAGATACAGGCAGGAAACATGTAAGGAGGCAAACACAGATATGACTCTGGAAGGAAATTAGAAACAAACAGAGAAACATGAGATAGAAAAAAATCCACAAAAGAATGTAAACAAGGGTTGAAAATAAAAAAAAATAGAGCTACTGCCTGGCAGTTATGTGCCCCTGCAAGGTATAAAACAGTTGAGCAGTGTAAATAAAGTAGTAAGAAAAGGAGACAGGCTGTCAGGGCTTGTGGCAGTGTGACTGGTAGAAGTCTTATTTCTGTAATGGTGTGGGTTCATGTTTCGTAGGATTTAAACTCACAGTGGCCTTGACCTTTTGCCTCCAGAGTATCTTCAGCTCATCTTTGAGAAAGACACTGTACAGATTTACTCACATCTACATCCTAACAGTCTGTTTTTGTGCGCTAGCCTATACAGACGTCATAGAAACCCTCTGCAAGTGCTCACTGTGCAGAAAGTTCACTGTAAATAGGACACACATTCAAGTACTTTTATGATAACTGAACCTTTGGACAAGGTCCAAGCATTGTTTGGCACCATTTCACCATTTGGCTTTTTTGGATGCAGCAGGCTGCATGCTCCTCCTTTAAGTCTTTGTAAGTATCTCTGTTTGAAAACTACTCCTGATCATTTGAATAGATGGCAGGCTGCATGGCTATGTAACTGTTAGTGCTGCTGCCTCACAGTAAGAAGGCTGCTGCTTTGGCTTTGCAAGTCTGTTTGGGCTTTTCTGTGTGGAGATTCACCCTATGCAGGGAGACTGAAAACATGCTAATAGGGTTAATTTGTAACTCTGAACTGCCTGAAGGTGTGAATGTGATGTGTGAATATTCTGTCTCAACATGTCTGACCTGTGATCAAGTAACAACCAATCCAGGTGTACCCTGCTCATGCCAATGTTAGCTCAGATAGGCACCAGACCTCCTGTGACCCCAAAAGGGATAATGGTATAGAAAACGGATGGATGGCTAATCATGGATGATAGAAACATTCATCCTAAACTTCGCCAAGCAAGTAATGAACATGAAGTCCATGGAGCTTGTCCTTTGATTGTCATATCTTTAGAAGTCATTCTTAAATCAGAGTGAACACTTGAGCAAAGTTTGAACCAAAAAAGGTTTTGAGATTTCACATTCATGAACAAAGGAGTAGTGTAAAGTCCAAAGACATTGACCTTTGAGGAGCAGTGATTTTGTCTGTTATTTAGTCAAGGTAAACATTTGGAAAAGGCTTGAAGAAAAATACAACATTCCAGAGAAAGAGCTGTCACAAAAGGGTGATTTAAGAAATCTCTGCAAGAAATCTTTAAATGTAACCCTAACAAGCAATGAATGACCACAAGGAACATTAAGTCTGACCTTTGCCTGCCTGAACCTCATAAATGATCCTTCATTCAGAGTAAACATTGGAGCAAAATTAGAACAAAAGTGACATTCAGTATTCTTATCACAATCAAGAGTGAGGGATCGATATGAGGCCCGGTGACGTCTAACACTGAGCTTTGACTATTAAAGTAATCTGTCCATTTTTTTCCAGTCAAGTGGACATTCGTGTAAATTTATCAAAATCCTACATATTATTTTTGAGATAGCCTGTCAAGAAGGGTTTAACATGAAGCCTAAAAAAGTTGACCCTTGACATATAGCCTTCCAATATATATACATGTTTCCATTTAACAGGGTTGACATTTGTTCAGAATTTTAAGATGTTACATCTAGGAGCCAGAGGTGAGCATAAGACCAAACGACTTTGACCCCTGACCTATCTAAAAAAAAATGATCAGTTTATATTAGAGCCTGGGAAGAGATTTCGCAAAATTTTGATAAAACCCCTTAAGACAGGTTTGAGCAACTTTGGTTATTTTTTTATTTTTCTCATAGGGCTGAATTGTGACAAAGAAAGGCTACTATCATTCACGGCTAAAGTCATAATTTTAAAGGAAGAACACAAAAGACCCCAAAAGAGGTTATTAAAACAAGACTTATATTTTTTTAGAAGAATCTTCACCTGTCTGACATTGTAAGGTATCATCAAAAATGTTTAAACCTGCTCAATCATGCACAATTAACAAATCATTAAAAACTTTTCTGGATCTGCATCAGTATTCAGATCACTGCAGAAATCGAATCACTTCTCCTTTGTGCCATGACCAACATTCCCTGAAAATTTCATCACAATCCATTGAAAGGTTTTTCAGTTCTCAGTCAAAATGTGAAAAACTTCCCCAAGGCCATTCTGACATTGTAAGCTGAATTATTATGGAAAATATGGAAAACTACCCTGTTTCACAATATTAAAAAAACCTCAGAAAACTTCCTGCATTTGTTTTCATATCAATAACAAAATTAAATCCCCTGAAATATTATCAAAATCTGTAGAGAACTTTTTGAGTTATCTTGTTCACAGAGAGACGAATGGACAGACAAACAGACAAATCCCATCAATTATAAAACTGTCTTGGCAGAGGTAATAATGAAGCAACACAGAATTCATGCCCTCTTTTATTGCAAGTACCTGTAACAGAGTTTCTGCTGGTCATTAAAGCATGTTGCTCCTTACAAATGCATTTTGCAATGCATCTAAAAGCACTGCAGAAACAAAAGCCTTTCCATATTTGATATTGACTAAATATCAATATAGGCTGCACTTAAGGAATGGGGGGTGGGGGTGTTGTTTTCAAGACAAAGGAAAGAACATGATCCCACACAAACTTGACCTTTGACCTTAAAAGTATCAATTTGAGGTGGGCTGGATATTCTGGCACATCTTAAAGAAAATTTTAACTGTCATTCTTGAGATATTGTGCTCACAAGCAAGCGGTGAACTTGACAAAAAACTACCTTTACCTTTGAGTCATAAGCTTCAAAATGTAACCAGTTTATCCTCACATCAGAGTGGACATTTGTGAAAAGATTCAGGTAAGTATTAAAGCTCATGGGATGTCTTCTTCACAATAAAGTACTGGATGTATGTGGGGACAGAAGAATTAACTTCAAGCTTTTAGCTCTGGTTATTGCAGGCATTAAAGCATAAAAAAGAGGAGTGAATGATGATGCTAATAACCACAGCATTGCAGTTTTTTTATTAGTTGACTATAGGACCCCTGCCCCCACTGTGAACTGACCTGGCCCCAGACCGCACAGCAGAGAGCTGTATATATTTTTCCCAGCAGTGCCGAGAAAACAGGCAGCCCTGATCTTTCTACTTCCATAAGCAACACTATTTTAATCCCTTCTGGATCAAAGGAGACGGCAAGCTTTGCCTCCCTTTCATTAGGAAGGGATAGAAAACTGTGTAGAAACCCTGTCTTCACTCTGGGACCCAAACGGCCAGGTTTGATCAATCAATATCAGCCGGGTCTCTGCGGTCTAAGTGCTCCTGCTCTAATCACTCTTCTCAGAAATATAGGGGGTGAAGTTCGGGGACCAGAAAGACACCCGCACAAACTTTCATCAAAACACTCTTTGGTCTGGGAATGAGTCAAATTATACTGCTCTTTGTTATGTTCTGCTCCGGCGGAAAATCTGCAGCCTGACAAGCACTGCCTCGGTACTTAAGTCCCATCGCTCAAAACATGAAAGTCTGGATGCTGGTGAAAGGACAGAATAGGGATCAGGCAGGCTGACGGAGTGGCTAAGTACAACTGGGCTGCTGTCTGACTTTGCCATTGTTGTTCGCTGGTGGAATGTAATCTCCTTAATCACGAGCTAAACCTGCAGAACAATTGACCCATTTTCATGTGTGGCGTCTTATCTCCAAATGCGTGCTCATATCTCATTTAGAAGTGTTAAAAATCCCTCTTCAATCTAGGTGATCTGTTCTCACCAACCTGCCTCCACATTCCTCTAATCCACTCAAGATCTTATCCAATGCATATCAGCCGCAGAATGCCGTGTTTATATATGGAGGACTCGGATTCAGCTGTGCTGTCCCATGTGTGTTGAACACTGTTTGGATCCCCCGGCACAATCTTATTCATTACTTGCTGCTATTTGATGTTTTTCTATTCATTATATTAATCCTTTCTTGATTATTTCTTGGTTCTTCTCGTAAATCCATAAAATTACTGCTTGCTTGAATGTTTTTTTCTTTGAAGAGGTTAACTTGGAAATCCCACAATGGTAGAACAGGGTGGACATGTTGATGGTAAATCAAAAAGGATAAAATACATCTTAATATTCATAATCCTGATTTCAGGGTAGGGTTGGAGAATGTGTCAAGTTTCAACTGGGGAATCATGGCATCGTTGGAATTGTTATATTGAAGGTTGCAAAACTTTTCAGCCTGTGATCCCAAAGTAGCAGAGACAGTCTGTCGGTCTTAAGCAAACTGTTATACTTTTATATGCAGACTTAGATTTGAAAAGATTTATTTAAAAACTACAGCAAATAATAAAGGATGCACAATTTTGGATTTTTAAATGGTAAATGAACTTGAGCTTATATAGCGCTTTTCTAGTCTTTGACTACTCAAAGCTGCTTTACACCACAGGTCACACTTACCCATTCAGACCCATTGGGCTCTCACATTCACTCACTGATGGTACAGAGTTTTATGTCAGGTAGCCATCAGTATCAGCTAACACATTCACGCTCTTTCATGCTCCAGTGGAAGCAACTTGGGGTGAAGTGTCTTGCCCAAGGACACATCACCGTGTGTTGCCCAGAGCTGGGCTAGAACCTGCAACCTCCCGATTACCGGCCAAGCACACTATCCAGCTGCGCTACCAACGCCCTGATTTTTTTCACCCATATCAAATATCCAGTATGCTGTTAAATATATATACAGATACCAGCATTTTTAGGTCAAAAGTATGCAACTAAAATTGATCTCTTTCGTACACTGCAACATTTATTCATTCATTTTATCTTTGAGAAGAAATTGGATTTTCTTAATATAAACAGTGTGGGGGATATTTATCTCCAATTTCAAGGCTGCACAAATGTGTCATTATTGTGGTATGAGCCAAAAAAAGACATTGCAACAGTCTGAATTTATTGTAATAAATCCAAAAAAAAGGTTTTGATGCATTCAAACAAAGTGTTTGAGTATCATGGCCCTACTTTTACAATTTTTAGTGCTGTCAGATGAAATTAAAGATGACTGTGGGCTATCATTGAATTCATTCATGCCAGTTTGATCAGTAAAATTTTCAGTGATTTCATTTAGATTCATAAAAAAATTTTGTTGCTCAAATGTTGATAAAACAGGGAGAGAAACATGAGTTAGGTAACCAAGTATTAGCTTACATGAATTATTATTATTTTTATTTACGTAATCTAGTTATCTCAATATCAAACAGCGTTACTGCACAATGCACCATTCTGATATCAAGCAGGCCTCACTGATATGTGTGGTCAATTCATCAGCTGTAAATACTGGAAGAATTTTCATTCCTGTTAATAAAGAAATTTAAGTTTTAAGTCATTATCTGTGAACATGCCAGGGGGAAAATACTGATAATATTGTGCATCCCTACAAGTAATCATCAATTACTTTAATTTCAGCATTAATCTTAAAAATAGTTTGGTTTTTATTGAATGAGACCATTCATTTATTTAAGTCACCTCTAATTTGCTTCCCTCACTCTTCTTCTCTCTGAGCTGATGATACCTGATCAGGGCTGTTTACTAACTTGAACCAACCAAATTCTGTCACAACCTCGTTTGTCGGTCATCCTGTTTCCATCATAGTTCAAAATCCAGTACAGTCTACCATTCATTCCAGTACGACTTGAGCAAACCCTCCTTCACCTCAAGCACCTCCTATCATCTTATCAGTGTCCAAGGCAAGCTTCTTAGAGGTCTACTTCTTGTCTAATCCTGTGTCCCTCGTCAACATTTTGACTAGTGTCTAGACTCCAAGGGGCATTTATCATTAATGGCTTTGTTTTCCAGGCGGCATCCATTGAACTGATTGGAACAAATCCCAGCTGTTATCAGGTGAGAGGTAGAGTAAACTCTGGACTGGTTGCGAACCAATCACAGGCTGACATAGCGAGACAAACAACTATCAATACTCACGCTCAAGGACAATTTAGAGGAACCATTTAGCCTAACAAATGTATTTTTGCGCTGTGGGAGGAAACATGCATGCACAGGAGAAAAAGGCACTACCTGAGCAGGGAGTCAAACCAGCAAACTACTTCCAACTTTCTTGCTGAGCAACATAAGCACTACCTGCTGCACCACCAGACACCCTTTATTACCTCTGCCAAGAAGATTATGTTTTAGTTTGTGATAGTTTGTCCGTCTGTCTGTGAGCAAGATAATTCAAATAGTTCTCAATAAATTTCGATGACATTTTAGGAAATGTTGGTGATGGCACAAGGGAGAAGTGATTACAGTTTGGTGGTGGTCTGAATCCACATGTTGATCCGGGATATCTTTTAAGGATTTGTAAACACTGTGCAGTAGGGTAGTTTTTCACATTTTCGATGATAACTCACCCAACAGTGTCAGAATGCCTTGGGGGAGGCTTGTGCTCCCGGAGTACCTCTGGTCTATTTTTGTTTTAGTCAGCTTTTTGTCAAATATCGAAATCAACATACAGAGTCCTGCACATTGTCTTCACTACAAATGTGTTAGCAACATCTGAAAAACTTGGTGGACATAGCACTGCTCCTGGCCAATTTTAGCAGGTTTTCCCAATGTTGGTAAGCTAACTGTGCAATTTAAGTGATAAAACTACCTGCCAGTGTAAAGCTGCTGTACACTTTTGATACACTTATCTTTTCTTCACATATTTTTAATAAATTTGTATCACATTGTATTTAAAAGTCAAGAACAATTTGACAACTTTATTAAGAAGTTGTCAAATTGTTCTTGACTTTGTTTTATTTTATTCGATTTATTTATCTCTATTAGATAAATGTTGCTTTTTTTTTAACAATCCCCATTCCTCTTGGAAAGGAAAACTTTTTTTTAGAAATAAGAGAACAAAAATGAATAAATATTGGTTGTGCTGGACTTGTCCTCTTGCTGTGGTTTATGATATGTATAAATAACTTTATAATTCTAATATTGCTACTGCCGCTTTCATTAATTACCAGAAAACAAATCCAAACACATAGGAATGATTATTTATAAGGTCATTCACTTCAAAATATTTATTGATTTTTGGTCCCGATCATCCAACCGTACTTTGGACTGGAGCAAAAATAAAGAGAACATTGTTTTTTTTCCTGATGGGAATGGGGCATTTTAACTCCCAAAAAAACTGGGTCACACTGAGGCTAAAAGTAATCATAGCTTTTCAGTAGAGATCACAGAGGTAAGCTCACATCTAAAATTGGATTAACAGGTCCAACCCCCTAATAACGGATTCAAGTGGAACTTATTTGTGCGGAGCTTAATCACATTAGTCTCAAAGAGCCACACACCCACATTTGAAAACAACAACTCACTGGTTGCTTTTCAGCGCCGTCTGAAATCACTCCTGAAATTTTGGCAGGCTTTTGCTGGAGGGCCAAATTTCTGCAAAGTTGAAGAAAGGCCTGTGTCTAATGATTTTGTAAGGTGGGTGAAAATAACCCACTGCGACGAAACAGCTCAATACTGACCGTTGGTTTGTGACTTTTCAAGACAGCTGAGGTTATGCTTCTGACTGGGGCAACACCATTGTGTACATATACAAGAAGAATGAGACGTGCAGGCTCATTTTAAAAGCAATCATTATTCCCACAAGGTCAGAGTCTTTATTCAGTACAAAGATTTCCTATTTGCTGATGTAAATTGCATTTTGATAGCCAGATAATATTGTCGAAGAGAGTGGTAAGAAAAGTTTGCAAGAGGTTTTGGATGCATTTAAATTAGATTTGCAGTCAACATAGTCAATTTTTATACCTCTGAGCCAGTAAAAGAACAGACCGAGTGAGTTCATTTCGTTTTTCTGTCCCCCCATTTCTCCGTTCATCTGTCCATCTAGTTCTTGGAAATGTGAATTCCCAGAGCTTTTGACAGTGAACGAATGTTTAATCTGACTCAAGAATAACTAATGACATTGTCAGGATTACAGGTTAAAAGTTTTGGTCATGGAGTACTATCATGTCCATCCTCTGATTTAAAATGTGATAACTCTTAAATGTTTTGAGGGATTTTCTAAGATCAGAGTGGACAGTTTAAAGTGTAATACGGGCTGTACAAGAAAAAGATGATTATGACGATGACCTGGTCATACATTCACATTAAATGGACACTCATTCAATTTGCACTACATTGTGTATTTTGCACCAGTTGTGTATATATTTATTTTTCTGTCATAAGTGTATATACTTTTTCTCTATATTTTTTCTATCATAGTTATATATATTTTCTCTATTGTTATGTTTAGATTTGCTGCTGTTCATTCTGTGAGTGACATCACCTGCCAAAACCAAATTTCTTGTATGTTGTGAACATACTTTGCCAATAAAGCTGACTCTGATTCTGATTCCTAAAAATCAAATCAGGTCATCCTGAGTCAGAAAACTTTGAAGAAAATCCTTCAAAGTGTATTTTTGGTGAAATATTTACATCTAAAAGAGATGAAATAAATCCCTAAATGAACTTAGCTTAACTGGGGGTATCCATCAGGACTATCTTTGGTTTGGGCTAAGGCCCCCTTGTTCCTCTGTGCTCTACCTCTGCTCCCCTTCCCTTAGTGCTCTGGCAGCAGCACTGACACACAAACTGAAAAGGAAAAAGGAGGAGGCATGAGTCTTTATGGATCAATCTTTATAAACAATTTAGTTCTTTGTAAGTTACTTATTAAAACACTATCGACCAACTCTAACAATGTCAAAAGTTGCATTTGGTCGACATGATGGTAACTTGGACCAATACAAAGCTTACAAGGCCACACAAGAGCGCACACATACAGCTGATTGATAAAATGATCAAAGCAGCATGTTTGTGCTATCAACGGACTCTATACTCAGGCAGAGCATTGATTAGCAGCAGGACAATAAACTACTACAATCAGGAAACACAGTGACATACACTTTACATGACAAAATGCCATTTTGCATGTCATGTCGATGTGTCTGCTGGACCAGAGTTGTCATTATACATGCAGACAGAGACAAAGGCTACATTCACACTGCAGGTCTTAATGCTCAATCCTGATTTTTTTGTTGAAATACAACTGTTTTGTTGTTGTTTAAAAAAATTCCTTACTTAAGAGAAGATTGTTATGTTGGTATTTCTTTTTCATTTAAGAAAGAAATGCTGTTAGCATCCATGCTAATCTTTTTAAGTGCAGTCACTTCCTGCTGTTGTCTGCTTACATCCCACCTCTTCCTGCTCTAAAGGACTCTGACTAGGCCATGCTGCTTTGGGCTGAGCATGATTATTGTATATTGAAGCTTGGCAAGATCCATGTGTGAACGTAGCCAAAGAGAGTGTTTGCATACATAGTGATCAATTCTCTCAAGTAGTGAGGCTAATATCAGACAGACTTTCACTGACTTTTAGTCATGGGAATAAAGAAACATGTACTTTAGGTCTTCATTAACTGAAGCTGAAGTGGCTGCATGATGTGCTGAAGAACATGAGACCAATATCACACATCCTGCAAAGTGACTATTGTGTATGTGCAAATCACAATTGGGATGCACAACTCTATATCATTCAGCCCTTACTTACAGTATGGCTGCTTCAATGAACTGGCTTCTAAAACATACCAAAGGCTCCTTTGATAACCAAACCACTGACCTTAGATGGCTTTGTCCACTTCTTTTTACAAAAAAAAGTTTGGCAGACTTTATTTCCACACAGAAAATCCTCAAGAATCGATAATGGAATTAATAAAGAATTGGAACAATGGGCAGAATCCAAAATGGTATTATATCAATATATTCTTACAATCCCCATCTCCAAAGTGCACTTGCTAACTAAGTTATGAACTGATTAGATTTCAGACTTCAGTTATTAAACCCATCTTCATCCCTTCCTTGCTTACAAAATGCCTTTAAATTACACTACCTCAAACCACCCCTGCCCTCTCTCTTACCTGTGACTGTACTTTTACCTCAGCACTTGTATACCTTGTGGAGGCACAATTTTGGCACACAGTCGTGCCAGTTGCCTTTCATTTAAAATGTCTGTATGGTTGTTGTTTTTCAGACATGGTTTCAGGTGCAGTATTTGATTTATATTGGTATATTTGTGTTTTTATTCTGAATTTGGGACAGTGATTTGTATGCCAATAAAACTGAGTGACATGTTAAAATGCACACAAGTTGCTTACATATACTGTATCTGAAGGCCCGTTTATATAATCTGTGTTTGTGTTTGCATGTGTTTATCAGTCTGACAGTCTACCTACACAGCAGAAGAGGGGTGTTACTGAAGGATTACCATCGCACTGACAGTCTGTCTGGAGCTCGAAAATCGGTCTTTTTTCCTTGACTTGGATGCCAGTCAGCCTCCCTCTTTTCCCCCCCACCTCTTCCCCTCCTCCATCGCTACATTTTTTTTCTCTCTCCTCGATGAAATGAGAGGGGATGGGCTCCGTCAGCATGAGCAACGGTGGCATTATTGTCAGCATGAGCCATCTATCGGTGCGCGTCGGAGCCGGACCCCTCCTGTCGGGCTGTCACCGCAGTGCCGGGGGATGATATGCGTAAACTTGCGCGGATTTGTCGAGGGGGGGAAATAAAGCATGGCACCCGACTGATCTGACACCCTTATCTTCATGGTATCAGTCCCCCCCTCGCACACAGACAAGCCAGCCAAGCGAATCAAATATAAGTAACAAACAAAAAATCAATATAAAGTACATCAAAGGCTGCCCATCTACTGTGCCATATTAATGTGACATAAGCACACTGATGCCAGGGCCCAGGGAGTGATGGAGTTAGAGGAAGCCAGCACCCAGAGCCCTGACCTACAAACAGCTTCACAGAAGTTAAACAGTAGGATGGACAGTGCCAAACGCACATCGTTTGCTTTTTCTATCTCTCCTCCTCGCTTTCAAAGACGCTGCCAAGTTTGGAAATCTGAAATCATCCCTGCCAGGAAAAAAAAGATATCTGGAAGCAACACTCTTATCTAAAAAAAAAAAAAGGCAGTGTAAAGCACAAAACTGCACGTCGTATTTGTGTTTTTTTTAAGATGTCTGCTTACAATTCCATGTGTCATCTCCAGAGGATACATGAAGCCACCTTGTGAACACATTCTTCTAACTCCCTGGGTGTCTGCACTCTGCTCGGGGGGAGTGAACATGTTGAAGAGAGGAGCGAAGCGACCAGCTGCTGACCTTTACTAACATCACACAGCAGCGGGGAGCACCTCGGTTTACCTGACTCACATCTTGAAAACAGCTAATCAAAAATGTCTCTAATGGGCTTCCACCTGTGAGGGGCTGAGCTCGTGTGCTTCTGTTTGCTGCAATGTTTCTGCATGTGTGTTTATGTGTGGCGTACATTTTCTTCTATAATGTTTTGATTACAAGTCAAAAGGGAAAGGAAAATTAGCTCTTTGACCGACAACAAAGTGGCTTTGCATGGAGTCTTGTTGAGATGTCCTCAAAGTAGGTGTGTGTCAAAGGAATTAAATACATCAAGTTAAGTTAAATGTTGGCCTTTCATTTTGTAGGAACCACATCTGCTTACAACTGCTACTACATTATAAACCAACCTTCTAAATTTGCAAATGTCAGACATCGTAATAATGCTATTCTGGCATCATGCAAACCGAGCTTGATTTAAACAGACATTAGGGGCTGTTCAGCGTTTTCTACTCAGTGTCCTAAGTGCAACAACACCCTTATTGTCAGCTGTTCTATTTTTTGCCCTTGCACTCAAAGCTCAGAGTTGAAAAAGGTCAAGTTTTGGTTCAATTCTACACCTGTAATGTCACATCTTCCTCAACAACTTTGTCAAAAAAACAACAGAAGAGAAACTCAAATTTTCTTATTTCAGGGCAGTGTTCCTTTGCCCTGTTTTGTTTTTCTTGGTAAATATCCCATATGTAAGTCCATATCAACCACTTGGAGCTACGTAAAACAGCACTGGTGGCTTGGTCTGAAAATTTACTCCTTCATCAATCAGAAACCCAAGGGATTCGAGCTGAGCAACAGATGCCACATGACTAACAGAAAACGCTGAAGACTTGCAAGATTTTAACTTTGACAGACTTTTTGTTAAAAAAGATAGTTTGTTATGTAAAGTGCTTCTAAGTCAGTCACTGAGAATCTTTACTGACCCTATTCAAGCAATTAACACAGACTGACATGAATAACTGCCAGGAAGAAAAAAAAAAGAAACAAAATAGTGAATCAGCCTCACTCACAGATGGGAATTTCATCTTATTTTGGTGATCCTGATGATTTTGCTCAGCTCAGTAATAGGAGCAATCTTTAAAACTGCTCTTCATTAATTTTTTTCATTTTTTAAGTCTAACAGTCAACAAAAATAAATGCTTTCAAAGAGTGCTGCTGGTCTTGTAGATTATGGGAAATTCCCCCTCAGTCATTTAACAATCTGAAAAATTGCAGGCCTTAAGGACATGAATAAACCACGTCACCATTGAAGATGTAGTGGTAACCCAAAGGGAGATACATAGCCAACCTGGTATCCAAATGCCCAAAATGGATGATCTGTGTCACTGAACATGAACAGGGTTTAAATCAGTGGTAATAACTATAACTCAAAGTTAAAAAAAAAAAGACTGCTCCCATTCCCCAAACTTTTTTTTCCCAAATAGCACACTTAGTCCTGGAGAGTAAGTAACCTCACATGTATGGACAGATTCGTATTGGCTATTGCATTTAGTGACAATAAGCTAGCCAGCACTACTTTATGTGTCTGTAGGACTGTTTTATCTCTAGCTCAGCCCCCTCCCTAAAAATCCTCACACTGTTTTCAGCATTAGAAGAGTCTACTGTGTGAACTCTGCAGCCTGTGGGATGAAAATTTGTTTGAAAACAGCAAATTGGGGGAGCCTGTTTTAATAGCTGTCACTCAATTAGACTACAAAGGAGGAGATGCAACAGTGCTTGGGCTGTAAAAATAAGTCCATTATGTAATAAATGGTTTTCCTCTAACTACTAGTTTGGTTTTATTTTAGGTTTGACCAAAATCTTTGGTAAATTTTTTAAAGAATAATTCTTCATGGCTTCAGAAAAGGAAAACATTCCCCTACTATTCAACAGAAGAAGTGTCCCTTTCTGGTGACCTGGATGGATACTGGTTCATATTTGTCAAAGAGGATCAGGGTTCAGATCGTCTACTGGCAATAGTTTCAACATGAAATACTTTTATAGGTTATAAAGACACCAGATAGCATCAGTCACTGTGGCTCAGCTTGATCAAAGCATGAGAAGATAGTTGTCACGATGTTTAGCACCCGTTTATATCAAAGAACTTTTGAAGTTGTTCGACATCAGCAGGACTCTGAGGTCCTCTGATCAGGGTCTGGTTGTTCGTCATACAAGACTTAACACCAAAGGAGACCATGCATTTGAAGTTGCTGCTCCTAAGCTCTGGAACTGTCTC
Organism: Cetoscarus ocellatus; assembly: GCA_037902135.1. Taxonomy (NCBI): domain Eukaryota; kingdom Metazoa; phylum Chordata; class Actinopteri; order Labriformes; family Labridae; genus Cetoscarus; species Cetoscarus ocellatus. The sequence goes on along the minus strand of JBAMNC010000741.1, from coordinate 679,070 downwards.
CCACTGGGGACTCTGTGCGCATAAAAAACAAAAAACAAAAAAAACCCACTGAAGACCCATCCGTCCAGACCTGTTTAATCTGTGTATAGTGTTTATATTCAATCTCATCTTGCAATGTGTTATTGTGAAGCACTTAGTGGCCTCTGAAAGGAGGTTTACACATAAACTTCATCTACTTACTTACCCTGGTTACACTGAGTCCCTGTCCTCCACTTTTTGCTCTATATTAATAAACAGAGCCCTCAGTTCTGCCAACAGAGGCCACTCTGTCCTTAGAATGTTAAAATGTCATTTAGCAGACGCTTTTGTCCAAAGCAACGTACATCTGAGAGTAAGAACAACACAAGCAATGTTCTAAACTGGAGGGCACAACATTAGTCAGAGCAACAAACTACTTTATGTCAGTTTGGACAGTAGCACAACAGGTAGTGCACATGTCTCACAGCAAGAAGGTTGCCAGTTCAAACCCCATGTTGGTCAAGGCTTTTCTGTGTGGAGTCTTCCAGCATGGGTTATCTCCAGGCACTCCAGCTCCCTCCCACAGACCAAAAAACATGCTTCTTAGGTTAATTGGTGACTCAAAATTGCCCTTAGGTGTGGGTGAGTGTGAGTGGTTGTATGTATCTGTGTGGTCCTGTGCTTGGCTGGCAACCAATCAAGGGTGAACCCTGCCTGTTGTCCAATGTCAGCTGGGATAGGCTCAAGCCCCTTAGACCCTGAAAGGTATTGTATAGATGACAGATGGGTGAATAGATAGTCTGAAATAGTGATGTGTAACATCAAATGCTCTTCCAGAAAAAGGACTAAGGTTAAGTTTAAAAATGGCAAATGACTGTCCAGATTATAAAGACAAAAGTTCTTGATGAAAATCTGTCTTCAGTGAAAATCTTGGACACTATGTGATTTAAAATCCTTTACTTGACGTCACATCCCTGGTAGATAAAGGATCTTTAACTACATTAGAGTGCCTCGGCTTTTCAGTGAAGACTGCCTTTCTTTATCAGGAACATTTGTCTAGTTAAACAGTATATATCACCTTCATAAATCAAATTCACTGAGATTAAAAAAAAGAACACAAACCAATTACAGTATGAAATTAGGAAAAATTGTGCCCATTAAAAAGTGTTTCATTAAAATTGAGCAAAGTTCTAAAAAGCCAGGTCTATGCCACCAACCCTAGCAGAGAAAACCTAAGGGAAACACTGATCCTGATCATTTCATATCAGCCCCCTAAAATTTAAGTGCTGTTTAGAAATTCATTCCTTAACTATGTGTACGTGACTTGCCATTGAACTACTCATTAATGTAATCAGTCATTTGTGTCCACGCTCACCGTTACATTTGTAAGTAGTATTTCTGCTTTAGGATAAATTTGCCCTGAAGGTCTATGTGAGTGCTTAAGGGCCAAAGCACTGCCAGACAAGAAAGTGCAATTACTCTGAATAAATCCCCTTTCCCACACCCCTAACCCACTTCTGAGAACCATCTCGCCCTTTTCCCCCATGCACAGGAATCCAGCCCACCTCGTGACTCTTTGAGCAAGCCTCCTTGCAATCCCTCATAATCAGCGCTGCTCCTTGACAGAGTTGGTCTCCACGGTGACTAAGGCTGTCCTGATGAGGGTGTGCCTCACATCAATAAGACGGGGTAACACTTGAAAAGCAGTCGCCTATCGATCACATCAATGGCAGGTATTTGTCTCTTGGAAAGCAAAAGGAAACACAGTGAAAGAGGGGGAAATGAAGAGAAAAAAGTTGAGGCAAGAAAGGGTGTTCGGAAGACAGGGTGAGGGTGCTGGGGGGGGGAGGGAGTGGCTTGGCTGCTATTATAGCTCCCGGAGAGTAGGAACTCAATCAGCGGCCAGGCGAGGGGCCTATTGTGCGGTCGTGTAATGGGAACTGTGAGATTTTATTAAGAGAGAGCAATTGCATGTGCTCCTCATCAGGGTTTCCATTGTGGCTCCGGTGGTCACAATGGCGTCTGGGGAAGATAGAAACAAGGTATTTACTGTCTCACATTTCGAAGAATAGACAGCCTCCCAGAAATAGGGTTCCACTTTGACGTCCGGGGCTCTGTTGCCTATAATTGTCATGGCATCCTCTTGTTCGATCTGGTTCCTTTCCCAATTCCTCTCACTCTATTATCCCTCTAACTCTAAGTTCCTCAGTTCTCCCTCCTTTTCTTGCTGTTTTATTCCACTGCTCTTTTATTTTTGGCATGCTCCCTCCGTCTGGCATTGTGACAGACCGGCAGAAAGTCAGCCTTAGCCGTTTTTGTGTTTTGCTGTGATTTGCATGCATTGCAAACTTGCGCTATGGCTATTTCGAGGAGACAAGTGAAGTGAAGGAAGCGTGGGAGGACAGCGCTGTGAGAAGGTGTATCAGCTTGACTAGTGATGGACGCAGCCTTGATGGTTTGCTGCTGCCGGATACGAGGCAGAACACACACCATAAACGCGTCGAGGAACTGTTTATTAATTTCCCTCTTCAGCCGGTGCAGACAACTATAGGTAAAGGGCACGTTGTTGATTGTTCTGTATTTGCGTACAGCTTCATGGGAGGAAGAGAATAGATTTTCTGTCTGTATAGGTTAAATTATAACTCCCTCACTGCTGAGATTCCCATAAACTACGCAGCTGCCTTCACAGCAGAAAATACTCATCTTGTGTTTTCTTATAGGAATGACCATGCTCTTTGTTTTGAGAAGCTATTCCAAGTTAAATGTGCGATAATTTACTGCTGTTTCAATGCCATTTTCATCAAACAGCTCATAAACCTTTGGCTTCTTTGCATGCACAATCAAAGGAGTCAGCAGTGTAGGAAGCTGTAGCTAAAAAGAGGCATTGAGGTAGCTTTAACAACAACGGGAAAGAATCCAATGGCTGCCCAGAGGATAAGAAACAGACACTAGAATCTATAATATCAAAGTAAATTCCTCCAACGAGTCACTACTGTAACAAAAACTAAACAGAATTTAGTAATAGCAGAGCACCTCTCTCCTTACTTCAATAGCACTGATGTGATTCACAAAACATAGCATTGTGTGTAAGGCTAACTACGTGGCAACAAATTCCACAGCAACTGCAAAGGATTCAAAAAAGCCTCTGGTTGACTGAACTGAAGACATCTGGACCTGTGTTAAACATCAAGTGAAGTTACATTCTTTACAACTTTTGGCAAACATTAATCTATAAATTGTAAGTAAAAATTGGCAGGACAAAAAGTGTTTAACTCCCACTAGGTTTATTGTTATTAGCTTATTATTCACAGTATTGGAATAGTGCTTCCTTAAGGTTGTTTTTGATGTACTCAGCAGCTCAGACGGGTCTCTAATATGCTTTGTGTAAATCAATACGTCTTCACTGTCGGTAGATGTAAGTAGTGAGCCCTCCAACAAAATGGTGCAGGGATGATGTATTTTTGTGAGCCAACGCAGAAGTTAGCATCATGCTGGTTTCCCAAACTAAAGGCCTATGGGATTATTCAGTATGTTCTTGGATCATCATGGCAATCAACAATTCCTGAAACTTGCTATTTTGTACATCACCCTGACATACACCATTGTTAAGCTTAAATTTAATCATCAAAAGTAGAAACTACTATCAAGCTATTATGAAATTACAACATGGCGATTTAACTTAAAAGCAGATACCACACCTTTAACTTGCAATGGCCCATTGCAATCTCTTGTTTCAGAATTTCCTCTTAATCAAGGACCTGATCAAATTGATGCCTGGCTATGGGTATGGTGTATTATATTTTACAAAAAATAACCAGAACTAATTGCATCGGATCTCCGGCTATTTCTGTAGTCCTTGAGAGCAGGTTGTTAACAACCATTCTTTCAAAAATACACTAACACTTTTGAAAAAAGTTTATCAATTTCAATAGCATTTTATGTTGCATAAAGAAATGTTAAAATCTCATATGTATGAGTTCATTTTGCGGTTCATCACTGCACCACTCCGTTTAGGAGTGCCATCCAGGGGTGTTGGGTTGTCACAAGAGCGAAATCAAATGTTTAAATATGGACTGGACAAAGGTCATAAAAGTGCTCATTCCTGCTCACAAAAGGCTCATTAAAGTGATATCCCAAGAACGCTATGAGGAATTCTTGTCAAACTTTGTGAATGGGTGGATAAAACAACCAGCCAAGGATTCTAGTTTGGTGATGTGCCATGTACAATAACAAAATAGAAACCAGCTTAAAGTGGACATAATGCCACCTACTGCAGAGGAGTGAGGCGTGCTTCAGTTCATAAATCAACTGTGTATTGGAGCAGGTACAGTATTCTAGCTAAAAAGTCTTATTGGTCGAGTGAGAAAAACTGTTCAGTATGGACTTACGTCTTTATGATATAAGCATGATTGATACCGAGGGATAAAAATAGATCCACACTGGCCAGGACACAAGGTATAAACAGCTGCCTGCAGCAGTAAAGGCCTGAGTCTTTGACTCATCCATGCACCTCATGCACAGACAGACAAGAGTTATTGCAAAAATGACTGATGCTGTCCTGTCCTTCAGAGGACAGATTTGAAATATGTCTCATAAAAATAAAATAATGTCAATCTTTAAAATCTTACTTAATAGAGAATATTTCACTCTGATGTTTCCTCTCATTTCAGGAACAAGTGTCATTGTCTGTGAAATCACTGCACTTGTGCTAAAACACAGCAGCAAATTAATTATACAAACCAATGAATCAAGTGAGGCTGAGGTAAAGATTGCTACAATTATCCAATCTAAGAGGTAAATTCATGCTCTTGTTTTGGAATAAAGGCAAATTCTGACATGACTTGTTTTGGTGGACTTTTGACTGTGAGATGATTTTCTATTGAATTATGAGCTGCTATCATCACTCCATGTCCTGATCCGTCTCTGTCCTAATGAATCCAAACCCACTCCTGTCTCTGGTCTCAGCCACTACTGCCTCTCCATCACGGCCAATCTGATAAAAGGATGAGAGAGGATATCATGTGTTCCTCACACAAATCCTGCCTGTAATCCGTACATTGTTGTTGTTCTACTTCTCTCACTGTAATCTCTCGCAAGTCCATTCTACCCCCCAACCAACCCCCTCTCCTGAATCCACCAAATATAGAATATCTACCATCGTGGTCAGCCACAATCTTACGGAGACAAAGGGATACAAAGGAGGCAGTTAACTGAGTAAAAACTTCTCTGTGAGACAGAGAGAGCTGCTGATAGTGCTGGTATGTGGTGTAATACTGCTGCTACACATGCTGGCCCACTGATAATGAGACAGGGCAGAGGGGGTAGGGAGTAGGATTATGTCCCCCAGCAGAGACTGGGGACCAGCACAGGCCATATGTGGTCCAGTCCCTCATAATCCCATTTGGCCACAACACTTAAAGTGGAAGACATCTGAAGAGCTGATTGAAGGGATGAAAAGATATGTTTGATTTAAATGGAAGTCATTGTGTAAAGGACGAATGTGACTTTGAACAACAGATTAATTCTCTACCTTAAGTCCATCAACCCCGAACAAAGCCCCCCGCCAAATGTTGTTTTCTACATGTTTTTACGCTCTGGCCCTTCTTTGATATGTAATGTTTACTCTGAGCGAGCAAAATGAGTAAAAGAAGTTAAATGATCATACAACCCTGGACAAACATCTGCAGAGAAAGATGAAAAGCCAACAAGGACACTTACAGAATGACTTTACCCAAAAGTTTAGGTTGATGGGCATTTTCCCCAAATTAAATTAAAATAAAAAGCCTCTAGGACAGGGCTGGGGAATAGAGGATATAATACCCCAATTAGGCCTTCGTGTCCCTCACATATGCCTCATGTTCACCATCTACATAAACTTGGACATGATTTTTGGCCGTAATGTTATAAACATCTAATCTAGACATAGATGGCATTCACAAGTAAATTTCAATCATTGTTTTTATTTGCTCATGGTTTGGTTTTCTTTCACACTTCATCTAGTGTGAAGTCTTTCAAATGTTATGTAATCTAGCCTCCCGCCACTAGTTGGGGCTGTAGCTGTGCTATTTTTAGCCAACCAGCCCATTACTACGTTGAGCTGGAAATACACAACCAGCTTTTGAGTAATAACATTGTTGAGCTCGAGGCAGTTCTGAAATACTCTGTGTCATAAAATACAGATAAAACTGCATTGGGTGGCACTTGCATATTGTCTGGAGTGATGTAGGCCATGAACATATTCCACATGGATTTATATGTAGATCGGAGCATTTTATTTTTCTTAATAAAAAAGTGAATTTGGTTGCCTTCCATGTTGATAAGTGTGTTTTATACTGTTTAAACCAAACAACAGTAGAAAAAAACTAATTTGTGATAAGGACAATACAGTATTTATTCATGCAGTAGTAGAGTGTTTTTTCCTGAAAAGTGGCAATTTTGGAGATACAAGGTTTCTTCCCTACAGCGATGACATATTAACTTGTCAGGAGGACTGGAGGATTGCTGTGCTAGCAATGCTAATATAAGCCGAACACTGTTTTATTGTCAGGGAATGCTGTTAGCATTTGTCTTGTGATATTTGGCCAGAACCAAGCCACAGTTTACTCCCTTTTGCTTTGCTTGCCTTGCTTGGTCTGGTTTGCCGCAGTGGTGAGCAACTAAGCAAGTCCCATATAACTTTCGGTCAGCCTGGTTTGGATTTCAATTGCAGTCCCCTTCCTCTCCATGACCTTAACCAAACACAATGACACCTAAGGGCAGTTTAGATCCACCAATTAACCTAAATAGATTGTTTTTGGTCTATAGGAGGAAACTGGGTTACATGTAAACCCAGTTGGTCGTATTTGCTGTAAGGCAACAGAACTACCTGATACATAAGATACATAAGCTTATCTTATTGTTGCTCTGTATTATACCAACAATCGTCTTCCCACATGATAAAAACATGTTAAAATACATTCTAAACAAAATATGAAGTTTAATAAACCCTGTGCAAAAATCTTAAAATAAATAACCTATAAATCAGTTTCCAATCAAAAATAATCAATTAATGATCTGATTAATAAACATCACTCTTGACAGTCTGTAATATAAACAATGCATTTTTTTCCTTCTAAAATACCCACAGTGCTGATTTGATTTAACCAGTGTAACTCTCACCAGTGTGTTTATTTCACTGTACGGCACGCTCCATCTGCTCAGCTCTGGGAATGTAAAGTGATTGCTGTCGCACATAATTTCACTGATGCGGCTGGATATTTGTCGTAAGCGCCTTGCAGAATAAACCACTCGAAGCGTAGGTAAAGTTGCATGCACCCATCCAGGCAGGTAACGGTTTGTTCCCCCTAAACACACATGGAAAACAGACACACTTGAAAACACAAACTCCCATCTTGGACTGGCCTTTATTTTTATCCAGATGCTGACAGCTCCAATCATGTACAGCATCTAAGCCCATTAGCGTCGATAATACATCTCGACAAAGGGAACAAAAATCTGCAAATGGATGCAGACATAGTGAGAGGCACAGTGGATTAGACTCGCCCTGAAAAAAAGGTGCAAAGCTGTGCAGCTGACATGGACTATAAACCTGCACACATGAAGAGAGAGCATGTATCCTGAAGTGTAAAAATACACCAGGATGCAAAGGCATGGTCCCCATTTGACAAGAAAGGCAGTGGCAACACAGTGCACTTTTGTTTGGATTGGATCTTTGCCCGTGATTAACAAGGGGAGAGCCAGGTGTTGTTGAGCCTCAGGGTCAGTTTGGGGCTCTGCTGGCTGCTTGATAGTGGCAAAGCTTCACTGAGCACTGTAAACTTGACTGTATGCCACCGGATTCAATTTACAAGCTGTTGGTTTAAGCTGGCACGATGAGCCACCCTGTTGTTTGCACCAGGACACGCTGTCTGTTTTGGAGGCTTTTTGTCCCACAGTTAACGAGCACTCTGATGCGAGCGAAAGCGTAATGGTCGATTACGGCTGTGATAATGGTGGATTCTTTTGTGCGCTCCTCACAAGAGTAGAAAACCTGTCCTCACTGAGAGATGGGAAAACAAATGAAGGAAAGAAAAAAATAAACTCTCGGGTTTGCAATCCTGCAAAGCCGTGTGCTTTTATGTGATGTGCTGACTGAGGGCTCAGTGCTCTCCGCCTGTGGATCTGGATCCCAGTCAAGGGGATCACGCATGCCCAACACCCCACTAACACTCGCTCACCCACTCCCTCTCTCTCCCTCTCTCAGTCTGCACACACATTAACTTACAAAGGTGTTCTCCGAAGTGCACCGGGGCATTGCTCTGCATTCCTGCTGTTTTTCTTAAGATTTTAAGGGGTTATTCAAATTCATAAACAATGCTGCAGGCATTCCTCTGAATTTCAGAAAATGCCGCCTGAATATATTAAATGAGTATTCCGCCTTGAATATCTAATTTTGAAGCTTCGGATAAGAAGTTTCAAAGGCAACATATGGAAGGTGAGCAGCTGAGAAAACAGGTTACAGACTTGAAAGCATGCAGAAGAAGAGTGAGGAGAAGAATCCTGGTTAATTATACCTCCACGGTGGGACAACCAAGGCCGGGGGCAGGATGACTTTTGAGTTGTCTGTTCATCTGCCCGTGTGGCTCTCCCTCTGGGTCATGGCCTTGTGATTGCACTCTCTTAGAATTATTCAGGGATTTTCTTTGCACTTGAACATGACTACATGTCCACCTAAAGTCAAAGATGAACTGAGTAGATTTTGGAAGTCAAATGTCAATGGTTAAGGTCATGGAGTCATCTTTTGCTTGTGCACCCAATATCTCAAGAACACTTGATGGGATTTCTATCAAATTTGTCACAATAGTCTGTTGTGAGTCAAGGATGAGCTAATTAGATTTTTGGAGGTCAAAGATCAAAGGTCAAGAGCCCCATGTTTACTCAGTTCTTATGAAAGCAATTAAAGAATATAATACCACAAGAACACTGTGAGGGATATTCTTCAACTTTCTCACAAATGTCCGCGATAACACTGGAATTAACTCATAAGACTTTAGAGGAAATAGCTCAAAGTCAAGGCCATAGAGCCACTTGGTTACTCTTTACCTCTGACAACAATATTAATCTACAAGTGTTCAGACTGCACAAACCTATGCCAAGGCATTTTTTAGCAGTTAAAAGCAAAAATGTCCAACAATACCCTATCTTTAAATGCAAACAAATCAGTAAAAAAATTCTGATTTTGGATCTGGATATGAATCACCACCAAGACCTAATGATTTATTTTCTGTCCTATGACCAACATTACCAGAATATTTAATAAAAATCTATTGATGACTTTTAGAGTTTTCTTGCACACAGACAAACGTCAGCAAAAAATAACCTCCTTGGTGAAGGTAACAATGTGCCAAAAAGTTTTACAAAGCTTTGCATAAATATCTATTCTGTCTATTAAATAAACTGATTTGATTTTGGAGGTCATGGGTTAAAGGTCAAGGTCATAACTAAGAACATTTTTTGCTTGTGAATGCATCTTGTGGGTGCAAGTCATAAAAATGCTTTTTCTCGTCAAATGTTGGTGAAAATGTTGTTATAACAAGGGGGTAAACTAACTTGAATTTGGATGAACGCCATGTAATCAAGGTCACAGAGCCTCTTGGTCTTTCTTTTTTTCCCTCTCTTTATTTATTGTTATTTCATTAACAGAGATCATGCAAGGAGAAAAGGATACATTCTGTAAAAAGACAAGTCAAATTCATATCTTTTTCATACTTTTATAAGTTTTAGTTGATAAATTTGCATCAACAATGAACTTTTACCATATATCACAAAAAAAGTGACAAAAACACACACACAAATGGGGGAGAAATGTATGTAAATAAAATTAAAAAAATATATATTAATGCCCTCTGACCAGATTTGGAAGAATGCAGAGTTTTGGATTCATTTTAGTTTAAATGCCAAGAAATGTTTCAACCTCTGCAACATTTCAAGAATACTTTGAGTTATTCCCCTTCGCACAGGAATCTATGCTGACTCATAAATGAACTGCATGCCTTTTTCAAGGTCAAAGGTCAACGCTATAGTTTGCTTTCATATTTTTCTTATTTGTGCAATATAATGGAAACCTTGTTAGAGTTGCTCATAAACTTGATACAAAAGAGTCTTTAAATTCAAGAATAAAGTGTGTACAAAGATTTTAAAGTTAATAGAGCAAAAGTCAAGGTCATGGAGCCTTATGACTATTTTTTGCTTGTTTTGCACAACATTTCATGGACACTAAAAGAAATGTTTTAAACTGTGCACTAATAGTGTCCTTACTTGCATATGCTAAAGTCATGAGTTAAAGGTCAAAGTCATGGAGCTCCATGATCAACGTTTGCTCCTAAATGTCGACATCAAACCCATGAAAAGGCTCACAGAATTTCCCTCAGACTTTGCACAAACATCCAACATGACACAAGTATGAACAGACTACATCGTTGAGGTCATAGGTCAAGGCCAAGGGTTTTGATTGGTTGCACCGACAGATGACCTGATTAAAGTCTCGAGGAAAGGGTTTAGTTTCTTACCTACTTGTGAACCCAATATTTTAAAAACACCCTGCGGGATTTTTTTCTAAACTTTGCATAAATGTCAACTTTAACTTAAAAAGCAAACTGGTAAGATTTTTGAGGGGTAAGGCCTTGATTTTGACCTTAATATTTTCAAAAAACATATTTGATGAATTTCGGTAAGACTTTGCACATGTCTCTGCCTGTCTGAGGTATATGGTCAGAGGGAAGTGATTCACCCCTTCAGCTTCACTCTTTGACAATGTATACGTCATGGAGACATAAAAACTGCCATGCATAATTTCAGATCGTTGAATATTTGCACTTAGCTTGTTATTGTTAAAACATTTAAGTATGCATCGTGCATGGGGTGCATATAGAGCATCTGGCACATGGGCTTTGAGGGTTACAATAAGAACAACTACAAAAATTCCATCTTGATAGCTGAAAGAAAACAAAGCAAACAGTGCTTTCAGCTGCTCAGCAATCAAAGACAAAACAGAGAGCACAAAGGCACAGTGCATATAACAAACAGCAACTCTTAGCGAACCAACCAGAGTGCACACAATCAATCTGATTCTTTTTTTGTTCAGTAAAAGATCAAAACTCGAAAAGATAAAAAGAGCACCAGAGAGATTTTTCTCAATCACACCAGGTCTGCAGGTGAAGAACCACAGCCTACACTAAGATGACAGCATCAGTTAGCGGCAAGCTGCACTGAGAGTTCAGCACAATTAATCTGCAGCCCGAGGCCCTTCAGCCAACAGCTACAGTGTCAGGATGGCGATGAGGTCGCGTTGAGTGACTGGGTCCTGTCTCCAGCTGATTAGTTGGGAGAGTTTACAAAGCCACCACCACCGTGGATGGCCATTTGTCAGGCGCCCTGTAATTAATCCATTTCCATGGGAGTCTGTTGGAGGTCTGCGAGAATCACTGAGGAGGTCCTTGAAAGCCAATCATTAGGCCAACTGTGTGACACGCACAAGACAAAGAGGCCCGTTTTGAGTGACACCGAGGTATCTGATGTGTTCACAACACTTTACCCTCGCAGTGAGAGGGTTGATTAGACACAGGGCAAAGATCAGAGCCTGAAGCAGCCGCCACAGCAGGAGAGACAGCTGGGAAGGCATTAAAGAGAGGAAAAATGATTGTTCTCTAAGTAGACTCATTTATCCTAGCACTTTAAGGTCAACACTTGTCTTTTTGCCATGACAGGCAATATTTGAGCATTGAAAATGGTTGACATTTCCAGGAGGAGGATGTCTTGAAGATGCCGAGCGCAGCACTAAGATGATGGGAGAGGTAATTCACATATGGAAGAGGAAGGTGCATATTGACAAGAGAGGCAGTTGACTGATAGTCCTGGGCAATTCATCAAGTTTTAAAAGGTATCGATAAATTTTCAAATAATATATAAAGTAAGACTGTATAGCTTTTTCTCAGTGTTGTTGTGTTGATGTTGAAAGGAATAGATGGTAGGTCTAATGATCAGAAAAAAGATTATTTCTAGTTGGAACCAATAGTTATAAGCTTACTGAACACATTAAAATTATGAGTCTTATTGTGGTATTATTGTATGTTTTATGTTACAAGTATTTTAATTGCAGTAGTAGAAGTTGACTGATATTGATTCCTGTGTGATACAAAAGCAATACAATTCCAAAAGATTGAAAACAATCTCAATTGAGTTTTTCCTAAACAAATGTGTCCATCCACATATATATATATATATATATATATATATATATATATATATATATATATACACATAACTAAATAAATAACGAACTAATTTCACAAAATATAATTTCCCCCTTTCATTCAGCAAGCTCATCAAAACTTTCTGTAAACAGCACAACAGTCAGACATATAATTGCCATTTAAGGAATTTATTTTCCTTACTCTATTATTTGGTGTTTTCATTTCATTTTTGGGCTCAGCTCAAGAGCTGATTTTTTCTGCATTCTGAAGAAATACTGTTTTTTCTTTCCAATCAATGCAGCTGCATAAAGGAGGGGGACAACTGATGTTTGAAATAGTTTTCAGCTTAAACCAAAACACAAAAGCATAAAGAACTCATGAAATTCAGTAATGGTTTTGGTATGCCCAAACAGTCAATACAGTCAACCCAATATAATTTCCAGGTGCATCACTGCCTTCTTGAAATACATGAAAGTCAGCCTTGCAGAAACCAATGGTTTTGTATAGTTGGAACCTTGTTTCTGAGTTTGTGTGCTGTTTTTATTTATAAGTTGGGAAAATCTGCCCATTGCATGTACAAGAGGGTGTCAGAATCCCGTAGTCATATGGTAACAGTACCAAAACATTTAGTACCTGCCCTGCTCAAACATAAAAAAGATTCCAGCACTTTATTTGGCATTTTATTTTATCTGTTCACTTGATGTCAGAGTCAAAAAATGAACCCTCCCTGCCTTTTCTGTTCAGTGAACTGTCCAATGTTGCTCGCTAAATAAAGACATCACAGGTAACAGAGGCATCAAGGTTGGGAGATGAATTAACATTATGAGGCCCCTTTTTCTCTTAAAGGAACCGTTTAGGCACTGACACTGTTTAAAAGTATCAATTTAGCTCTAGTACTGTATCACATCATCAGCTTTAGAAAGCTTTTCATGGGTGGTTATTACTTCCACCAAGGAGTTTATTCTTTGCTGGCGTTTGTTTGCTGTTTCTCTGTCTGTCTGTCAGCAAGATTAACCTAAACATTCTTAATAGATCTGGATCAAGAAAAAAGTCATTTACTTTTGGTGGTAGTCTGAATCTGGATGTGGATCCAGGATATTTTGTTTTTCAGGATTTGTTAACATAGTGAGATAGGGCAATTTTTTTTTTGACATTTTTGCTAGTAAATCAAAAAGTTTGCAACAGATTTTAATTATATTTAAAGGAAATGTTGGTCAAGAAACATGGCAGAAGTCATTAGATTTTGGCTGTAATCGGAAACTGAATGTAGATCCACAAATATCTTAAAGTATTTGTAACACTGCGAAAAAGGGCAATTACCACATAATGGAGTATAGCATTAGTTCTGGCAGGACGCAGAATCAGGATTGCAATCATGCCAGCTTTCCATTGTTAAACAGCTGATGCAAAGCTAGCCCACCACTTCCAACAGTCAAGTGATTGCCTTTAAGCTGCCATTGGCTAAATGTGTTCAGACTGCCTTTTTAAAGGCGCTATAGCCTGCCTACTCTTCCCTGCTCCTGCTGCAAGCCGTTTTGCAACCCTCCTGAAAGGTCTAGGGGGGAATATGCTGCCTCTTTCCCTGCCACATGCTTTTCTTGTAAGCTCAAAGAGGGCAGGAATGTGTGCTTAAGGTTCCCATGATCGGCATTTGAGCTATTCCTCAAAATTCGAACATCTGCAAATAAGGCTTATCATAACTGCATTGAACGAAATCCAAATAAGTGATCTTTTCTTGACAAATGGTCCTGACAGAATTTAGGTTATAACTTGGCTAAAAATGTCAGAAATGCCTTTGTGGGGGATCTTGCTCTTTGAACACTTCTAGTTTATGCCCTACAAAAGCTGACCACTGCTTTTGATGGCCATATCCATAAGGTTGTTTTAAATGGCTCAGTGTCCTTAACATATGCCTTTACTTATTAGACTATTGCAAAAAATACTTAAAAACTTCATATCCCTTTAAGTCGTATGAGGTAAGCCAAGTCAGATTACTTTCTTATCTGAAATTATTGTTGACAAAGCCAATATATGATACCTATCAGTATGGGAAAAGTGACATTGAGGAGAATGGTGCCATCCCAAATGTTTAAGTGCTTTAAATCAAGAGTGCTGTGAGCACAGTGACAAAAAGCAGCTGATGTTTTTTTCCCCATTTAGGACACAGTACTACAATGGTTTTGTCCAAAAATGAGCATGTTGATGACATGCAACAAACAGGTTGTGATACTGTTTGATTTACTAGAATTGTATCAGAGTTTTTGATCGGTCCTGATATTATGACAAATATTTCCATTGATTTATAAATAACGACAGAGTTCAATAAACAGTGTTTCCTCACTCTGCTTAAAATACACGTTCATACAATTTGGGCCAATTTTCCCAACCCTTACCATCATGTGACCCCTGAAATAGAGGTGTAGCTACAACATGCTAATGGTTTTCTACCCAGTTGATATCGTCCCACCTGCCACAGGAGGCGATTTGTGCTCGCCAGCAGAGGAAATAATGTTTCTTCAATCACCCAGGTGTTTGACACCATGCCTGAGCTCACAATGTTATCTCCAGCTCGACCAGAGAAAACAGATGTCCAGTGTCTCCCTATAGAACATCATCCGGCTCCCACCGGGCATGCACAGAGTCAGAGAGTCATCCACGCATTAAAAAGAGGCAGCTGCCAGAGCATTAGTGTCCAAAATTTCAGTGGAGAGACAGTCATAAACAAGCATGACAGTTGGTTTTTTGGGGGATGTGAGGAACGCTGATTGACAGTGCTCTGTCGGCCGGATTAGAGACGTTCATTTCGTCCTGAACTCAATTATATTTTACAAAGGCTGACATCCCCAGTTAATTGCAGCCTTTCCACATGAGGGAATTATTTGCACTTCTCAATTCCCTGGCCATGTGTACTCTGTTCTGCATGTACAGGCTTCATCTAATATGTGGAAATATTGCAAATTAGATCAGTGAAAAAAGAAAAATTGAACATCTGGGGAGAGAAAACGGAACTTAGGGAAGTGTCAAGAGGCAGAGAAGGAGCGAAATACTGGCACAACTTCAAGAGGGAGAAGCGTCTGGGCGAGTAGTCTGCCTCGGTCTCTCAAGTGTGTCTGGCAACTGGATCTAAGCTCAGAGACGACTTAGTTCAGAGACAGATCCAGAGTGACAGCATTGTGATGATTGACACAGTGATGAAGAGGAGGAGAGGAAGAGGAAGAGAGGAGAAAAAGGTTGCACGGCGCCACTGGCTCCGCTCTAATGAAAATGTGAGTCTTGCCCATGGAAGGCTGCAGCGAGGATCTCGGGCTGAGGTTGTTCCTGAGGTCAGGGAGGTAATGTCAAGGAAGCCCACAGGCCCTGAATGACTGTGTCAGTGTGCAATATGTGCCCACACGTGAGTTTGTGCGTGCATATCAGGGCTGGGTGATGTTGACAAAAAATATATATACCGTATGTTGGCATCTGTAGGCAAAAAAAAAGGACACATGATTAACGTTGATGTTGTGTTGATGATTGTAAAATCAGTTTATATCAATACCTGTTTGATATTATTATGGCAACACAAAATGGAAGCCCTTGACAAACATATTTCGCTTTTTGGTTTTGTTTTTAATCAAAAATAGAAGACATCTCTTATTAATTAAGGTGGGTTATTTTTCTCCTGTCATTAGTTTTATGTCAGGTAAAGCTATATATTGAAAAGAAACTGCATGGTTGACAGTATGATATATTACGATATATCTGCCATATGATTACTATATGATACAAAATATAAATACATCTACTATACAATACTCTAAATTCTTTGTGATTTTTTTTTCTGCAAAGTTTTTTTATTATTATTTTATAGCATTAAGAATGCACAAAATTGTACGCATATTACAAAACACATTTTCTAATCAGTACTGATTATTCTCCTCTTTAATAATACCAATTTGTATTTTGTATCATTGGAAAGCCTAATAAGTCACCTTTAAGAAGTACAACTTGTCAGGATCATGAATTTGTGGAATGAGCAACAGCTAAATGAGATGGAAGTGCAAACAAGTGCCAAAAATCCCATCTTCTCCATGAAGAAAGACTTTGGTTTCTACATGCCTGACACTGTTCTGTGCAAATTACTTCTTTTCAAAGTTCATTTTCATTTTGACGAAGAAGTTTAAGAATTTTTAATGTGTTTTGATACAATTATTCGCCAACACAAGGCTTGTTTTTTTTCATAAGACAGTAGATCATTATGGTTATCATATGGAAACACAAAATTTTACAACCTGTTGTTAGTATTTTTGTGCTGATTTGTCAGTGTGGAGAAGGTTGTTTGCAATCTTTGATAATTAGAAAAAAAACTTTTACCCAATATTTGGATGTTTAGGACTTTTATATTTGTTGCCGAGGTACCAACCATGTTCTGATACACATTGCATCTTGTATTATAATAAGAATACAATGCAAATGAAAAAAAAAAAGTAGAATGGCAGATCCTATGTTGTATGGCAGAGGATTAAGGCCACTGAGAAAAAAAAATGAAAGTTGAAAATTTTTTGGGGGTGTAAGAAAATCGGAATTCTAAAATTAAAGTCAGAATTCTGAGAAAAAAAAGGCATATTCAATCATTCAATCATGCACAAATCTTTGCATTTTGACTTTTTCTGTGAATTCTGACTTCAGTCTCAGAATTTTTACTCAAATCTCACAATTTCACTTCTTTTCCTCTGCATTCTGACTTTGATATCAGAATTTTGACTTTTTAATCTCAGAATTCTATGAAAAAAAAGGTTATTGCAAGAGTCAGAGAAAAATGAAAAAGGTACCACTTTTTTCCAAGTCTGTGATAAAGTCAGAATTCTGATTTCAAACCCATTATTTTGACTTTTTCCTTTGACTGTTGACTTTCATCTCAGAATTCTGACTTCTTCCCCGAATTTTGACTTTAATCTTAGAATTTTATTTTTTTCTCCAAATTCAAACTCCAATCACAGAATGCTGCGATTTAATTCAGGATTCATGGAAAACTTCAGAATTCTTAGAGGAAATTTAGAATTCTGAGAAAAAAAAAGTCAAAATTCTGACTAGAATCTCAGTGTTGGCTATTATCTCCAAGTTGACAGAAAAAAAAAAAACTGAACTCTGAGATACAAGTCAAAATTCTGACTCCAGTTTTGACTTTTGTCACGGACTTAAAAAAAAAAAAAAAAAACTAGTACTTCTTTTGTCAGTGGCCCTTATCCTTTTCTGTACATTATACAGAATACACTATCAAATTGATTACTTTGTGACTGATAAGTAGATTAATGTTGGTGGTTCTTACTCTGAATCATCTTTTATTGATCATTAGGCATAATGTTTACAGACCAGTACTTTAAACACAGCTCTATTTTTGTAACTCGAAATCTAAGATGAAGAAAGCTGTGATTTAGTTAAAAAACTTCAACACCCAGCGCTGGAACATATGTGTTCGTGTTCCCGGATGAAGTGAAACCCCCTCAGGCTGTACGGCTCAGATTGCCCCAACATGTCTAATTCACCCCGTTTCCTCTCTCTAGACATGCCATGGTTGACATGTGTCACCACACACAGTCAGATTACCAGGCTGCTAATCCACCTCTGAAGCTGGGTGAGAGGGCCCGCGGATGATCTGCCACACCAAGAGTAATCCAGCACCTAGCATTTCCACCGTGATAGATAGAGAGCGGATGAGGAGGGGGGGGGGTGTTGTTGCTCTCCTTCCTGTCACTGTTGCTTCATGTTCGAGGTGCCACACGAGCTTGGATTAGGTCTGTTGCCCCGGCTGACATTTGGACAGACAGCTGTCAGCAAGATGTTGCTAAACCCAAGCGCTTTGCAGTCCTCCTGTATTCCCCCCTTCTACCCTTGAGCTGTCCCTGATCGGCGGTGGCTAATCCCGTATCATTGTTGGCTGATTTTGTTTGTTACAATGGGTATCCGTGACATCACTGGTGTTGACATCGGCTCACCAGCAAACAGCCCCAGTGTTTATCTTTGTCAGCGAGATACCGGGTGAAAAACACTCCCAGATGGAAGCTTGCCGCTGCCAATGACATACCAGAGTAAATAGGTAGACAGGAAATATTTACTGATAATAATCTTATCAAACAGATGAATGAAGGTTCCCGTTCCTCAACAACAAACATCTTTCTTTGTTGTGTTAGACTGGCAGGGAGACAGTGAGAAACAACACCATTCTGCATCTGTCCTGAGAAGAATGTGATAAAAATGCACCAAAACATAGATGCCTGAATGTACACACATGCAAAGAGAGAATGATTCACATTGTCTCACAGATAAAACAATGATTCATTTCACATTTAATAATCGCTCTGGTCTCTGTGTTCTGACTCATTCACTCAATGTGCCCGGGTGGCGTTGCTCCTTCCAGGGACGCTTGACACTGATCTCTCACATTTGGTCACTGTGACCCTGCTAAGAAGATTGTGCAAGTCCTGATAAGATTATGTTTTTTCAGATATCACAAGGGATTTTTTTAATGCTTCTAAACTGGCCTCAGAGAATAAGGGAGCATTAGTTGGGTGGAACAAGACACTTTGACAAAAGAAAGTAATTACACGGCAACATTTTGAATTAAAACAATATTTGTTTTAATAGTGCCCATAAAAGTTTAAATGTGTTTTTTTTTTTAAATATGCCTTATCCCATTTCAGGGATGGGCAACTTTATCTATCAAGAGCGTCACATTAATTTTGTTCTAATTGCCAGAGGGCCACATTGTTAAAAACTGTACGATATTCTAAGCTTAATAATTGTAATAATTCATATTATAATACAAAGACATACATATTTATCAGTCACAAAAAGGGACAATATCAACATTTATAAATTTAAACTCAAATGCAAGTAGTAAAACTTTAATAAGTCAAAAACGAATCCAAGCCAATTTCAGCTGATTTTACTAAGGCAATCACTGACTAATACAGAATCATTCACACATGGGGCAGCACGGTGGCGCAGCAGGTAGTGCACGTGCCTCACAGCAAGAAGGTCGCCAGTTAAATCCCGTGGTCTGTCAGTGCCTTTCTGTGTAGAGTTTCGTGGGTTCTCTCTGGGCACTCCAGCTTCCTCCCACTGACCAAAAACATGCTCATCAGGTTGATTTGTGACTCTAAATTGCCCTTAGGTGCAAGTGTGACAGTGAATGGTGTCAGTTTCTCTCTATGTGGCCCAGTGATCGACTGGCAACCCGTTAAGGTTGTACCCTGCCTCTCACCCAATGTCCGCTGGGATAGACTCCAACACCCCGAAACCCCAAAAGGGATAAGCGGTATAGATATTGAATGAATGGATGGATATTCACAAATTAATTTCCTACTGAATAAAACAATTGTAGCCAATTATAATCCTCCACTGTCCAATTTCAGAGAGCCAGTGTGCACTGTTGTCTCAATTTGCTGACAGGAGTGTCACCCAGTGTGGTCATCTGCTGTCATAGCCTATCTGCTTCAAGACTATCCATGGCTGTGCTCTCATAACTAGTCATCTGCATACCTCAGTTGCAACAAGTGTTCATTTGAGTCACTGTTGCTTTTCTAACATCTCTACCCACTCTGGTCATTCTCCTCTGACCTCTGGCATCGACAAGGTATGTTCTCCCAGAGAACCGCTACTCACTGAATGTTTTCTCTTTTTATTGTGTAGACTCCGGAGAGGGTTGTTCATGGAAATCCCACTAGATCAGCAGTTTCTAAAATATTCAGACCAGCCCATCTGGCACCAACAACCATGACACATCCAAAATCCCTTAAATCACCTTTCTTCCTGATTCTGAAGCTCGGTTTGAGCTTCAGCAGGCGTCCACATGTCTGATCAGCTATTTGTGTCAACAAGCAGTTGAATGGGCGTTCCTAATTAGGTGGTAAGTGAGTGTATGAATAACATATATTGTTTGATAAAAAATCCTGTCATAATGTGTGAATGTACTTTGACACAGAAGGTAAGGGTGAGCTTGTTGGTTATTATTCATCTAAATCAGGGATGGGTAGCTGTGATTACCAAGAGGGACACATGAACCCTTTTTTCCTGCCTGAAGGCTGCATTCTTACCATTGTACACATTTAATGGGAAATATATAATTCAACAAAAAAGAGAATTTAAAAAGCTATCATGAAGATTTATTATGCCAACATTTAGGCTTAACTCAAACTAGGGATTCAAGGTATTAGCAGAAATGCATTGGTATTTGCAGATATTTGCAGAAGAAGTTGATTATCAGTATCAGCAGACATTAACATTTTGCCACGCATATTGGCCATATATAGCATTTATTGGCTGCAATATAATATAATTAATAAAATGTTTTTCCTACTGCACCTAAAACAAATCAGCTGTCACCATGAAAAGAACAGGTCGATACCAACTGAGAGGACACTTTGCGCTTTTGACAAAAATATAGGTATCGATACTGATATCAACACAATCATATAAGAGTTACTAACTATACTCATGAGTCACTTGCACAAAATGTTCTTTTGCCAATCATTTTCTGAACTAAAGGAGGTCAGCCATACAACATTTTGATCTGTTTGAGGAAACTCAATATTTGAATCACTTGCTCTTTTTTGTACGTGTATTCTAAAGCTCAATTATTTCAGCCATTATTGGTAATGTGCAGGAAGTAAAAAAAGTGCTTTGATTTAAGATCAACTGAACACAGTTGATGACAATGACTTTTAGACTAATTATCTGAACAAGTGCAGCACTGCTACACCAGAGTGGTCTGATACTATGACTTGAGGGAGTAGACTGCTTTCATGTTATTACTCTGTTCAATACAGAATTATACATGAACTTACATTAAGAAATCAGCAAGAATAAATGTACAAAGTTACTCTCTGAAGTTTAATAGTCCTGCGATGATGCTACAATTTTTGAGTTCCAATTTTTGATGCTTTCTCTCTAAGTATCAAGATAAGATTGACAATTAACCCGAGAGACTTTCATGATTTTTTTGTTTTGCCATGGCATGAAATAAAAGTTCTGGAGCACCCGGTCAATTCAGCTGTTTTAATAAGGTGCAAAAAGATTGACATTTCCACACAGCAGGAGTCTCCTCAGAGTCAGAGACACCCGCTGTGTGGAAACGTCAGTCTTTTTGCACCTTATTAAAATTGTTGAATTGACCGGGTGCTCCAGAAGTTTTCTTTCATGCTGTGATTATACATCTCTTCTATGAGACACCCTGGTTTGTAATGTTTGTCAGCTGAAGCACTGATTACCCTTCAATGTCTTATTTGTGGTGCTTTGTACTGTCTAAGGCTAAGGGTACTGTACTTCCTGTTGGAATTAAGACTTTATTTGGAGATGAAATAAGGAAGAAAGAAAATCAAATGAAAATGTAAAGGGATCAATAAAATGTTAGACGTTATTAAAGGTGCAGGCGAGTTCTGAGTTGTCATTGAGACTTTTTTACTAAGTGAAATATGACATTCAAAGGAGCATAGCTGTCATTGTTTTCTATCACTGTAGGACACTGGAGTGATTGAGTTATCGATCCACATTGCAGTGACAAAAGCTTAACTGTGGTGCCCCTAAATTAATGAAATAGCTTGAGATAACAGTGATTTATACATTTTGATGCTTTAATTTCAGTGCAACATCAATGTTTACTAGCTAACATAAATCCATCCCATTGTTCTCTTTGGGGTCGCTGGGGGCTGGAGCCAATTCCCATTTCCAGCAGCTCCAGTATATACCAATAAATCCAGAAATGATACACACAATTTTGTATTTACAGTACAATTTAGATTATAACCTTTTAAACAATACAATAAAAGCTTTAAATGCTACATTTAATGTTAAACGATGTTCAAAATAAAGGAGACATTTCTGTAGTGTAAAGCTGTCCTCTCAGTCATCTTTATAACCATCTGCTGTTTTAATTATGTAAATGGACTGGCACAGTTGTGTTTACCTTCCACTGCACACAGTTTTGTGCCATTGTGCCAAAGAGAAGGATAAAAGAGTAACTATGCAGATGCTTTAGGAGTTTCTTTATCTAATTTTTCCCTTACAGAGACAAAACAGGAAGTAAAATCGGGCAGTCTGTATTTGGAAACCAGGTATCCTTAGGAAAAAAGTAATCAGTAAAGGATTATTTGATCTGCAAAAACAACATTAAGTTAGTTATGTACAAGAAAAATTAGAAATCTGTGATTTCTTATGATGTAACATTTTACTGCAACACTTGACCTGAGGTGAGCTTGGATAGATGACCAGCCTCTTGAATTACTGGTAACAAAAAACTGGCACTAGATTTTTCAGTAGGGCTGGGCAATGTTGTCACGAAACTCAGGTTCCAATTTTAGTCAATGTTTTCCACTCTCATAGAAAAAAGATCTTGAAATGACGGAGAAACTACATGAAACAAATCCTTCCTGAACTTGATCAAAATCCGTAAAAAAAACAAACAAACAAACAAACAAAAAGAAAACGTAATTACCCTCTCAGAATTGCAAGCTGTAGTTTAGATGTAAGCAGGCTTGTCTATATACAATTCAAGCTGCAGTACTTTAACAAAACAATAACACGCACGTCTCTCATCATTTTTAATGTTATTAAAAATAATTCATGCCTGAAAATGTACCTTGCAAATGACAGTTTTTGCCAGAACCAAATTTAATGAAAACAGTAGAAAATGTCACAACTTACAAGTTGAGGGTTTTGACTACAGATGCCCAAACTGAGCAAAATCAGCAACAGAGTAAGTCAAAGGGGAAAAATATTAAACATTTAATTTTTTAATCTTCTGTAATAAAAAAATGAATTTATAAACTGAATTGATATAAAGCCCGCCCCATTTCCAAATTAGATAAACTTATTTATATTTTGTATCCATATAGTCATGACATGCAACCTTGCTAATACCTTCCAGCCTTGATGTAAAGAATGGACACTGAATGAATGCTAAAGATCAAGCTAACAGCAAAATGGACTTAAGAACAGCAGAGAATAACAGTAATTTGACCTAAAAACTCAAGATTAATGTATAAAAGCTGTTTTGGGTCAAATTAACATTCTAAACCAGTAGACCAAAGCAGCAAGTAACCGTATCAGATACAGAAATATGAATATTAGACTTTTCGAAGAGCTGAAGGCTGGCAGTGCTAGCATTGCTAACATAAATATAAGCTGTGCCACATTCTGTAAACCAACCTCAGATTATTTCTCCACTGTCACTTAACTACTGTGATAAGTAAAACTGTTCAATTTTACTTTTTTATGCCTAATTAGCTTTAGACATGTCATAAAAAATGATTTTTACTTTCGTTTAGCCATATTTGAAATAATCTTCCAGGGTACATGCCTAGTAAAATGATGCGTAGCAACTTAATGTGTTTAAATTATTGCCCTTGTTACAAACTTTCATCAGTCATGGGTTTCATTGGTTAACAAGGCAAATAGCCAATGATTTTTAGGAATATTGGGTCAGCCAGTCACACTTCAGGGGGACCTAGTTTGCATTGGTTACCACAGGATCCCCTTCTGGAAAAAAAAGATAAACACTACGACATGAAACACGTGAAAATTGCTCAAAGCTGACTTTTTGAGTGTTTGTTGCTTGAAGATGATAAACACAATGTGCCTTGTTAAAGGTCAAAAGACCTTTAAAAAGAAAAATAGCATAAAAATGAACTTAACTTGATACCAGAATCCTCCCATCATCATCAGCTGAGCACAAGTTTCATAGTTCATTCCTAATTTGGGCCATATTTCGTTTTTCTTTCAGGATTAAACAGACCGATTAAAAACTCAACCGCTCTGTGGTTCAAATACCCCTGGTTTTGGCGTCACAAGGTTCAAAAGGCAACAGCAAGAAACTCATCATTTTCTTCAAACTCACAGGAAGAGAGATGGACAGCAGGGCATAAGGAAGGGTCAGGTCGGCACCACGCTGGACTCCCTGCTGCTGCTCTAAGACTCTCCACTGATTAAGACCGGCCAATCACTCTTCATGTCTTTGTCGGGTCTACTGAGGACATACCCTCACTCTCCCTTTGAAGGAGGAGAGCATCCCTCCAGAGCAGCCGAGAGCTGACACCAGTTCAACCATTCCCGCATTAGTGGGAGTCAGCCAACGAAACCTAACCTCAAGAGACCCCTCCTGACACTGCTCAGGGCCAAACCGCCTGCCTGTAAAGCTCGGGCTGCTTAAAGTTAGTCCAGAGTGCTGCTGCTGTAATGATGTAAACAATTCATGGTGGTACAATTCTGCGAGAAGGAATTATTTTGCAACTCATTGTTCTGTCATTGTTTGGAGTGTGGGTGTTGCACTCCATCTGGGAGTTGAGGAAGTCATTAGCCGGGCGCAGCCAGTTTCCAATCACAGTAAAAGTAGCGGTGAAATTGCTGGAAATTACATAAAACCAGCATCTATAAAAGGCAAGCAAACTCCCAGTGCAGCAGATGCTGGATGAGGTCAGAGAAGGGCTGCACGACTTTGGCCAAAATGAAAATGAAGATTATCTTGATGTCTGTTGAGGTCACAATATTGTATTGATTTTTGGGGGAGTATTATTGCCTATTATTTACTTCAAAAACATATATCCCCCCACTCATCTATTGCCAGGGCTGGAATGGAACTCAAAAATTGCCTCTGCACTTTTTCTTAAAATCAGAGAAGCTGAAGACCTCATGATAATCAAAAGTTGGTATAATCATACCATTTGGATGACTTTATAAACTTTGGATGAATTTTAAGTGGTGCTTTTTTTTTTTGCATGTCTGTGTGGAGACAAGAACTGAAGGAGAGCAAGCTGAGTGAACTGATGTATTATATGGGAAGAGATTTTTGCGAGAGAACGTGCACCGGGAGCTTAAGTTTTCAAAAGAATTAGACTTTTATACTTTCTCATTATGATATTTTTAGAATGATTCAACACCATAAAATGTTTCATTTGATAGATTTCAAGACATAATTGAAGAAAATGCTACTATACTTTGATATAACGCCATAACGTGAAGGTGTTCGTTTCATTTGTTCTTTTATTGTCGATTGGCAGCTGTAAACTGAATTTCCTGTTTAGGATTAATAAAGTTGTTTGAATCTGAATAATCCTAAACTGTGACCTTTGACCTATAAAATCAAATCACTGGGTGCTTCTCATTACATAACTTTACCACTCTCCTCCACCAACCCAGAGGTCAGTCTCCCCCTGCCATAATGAAGGACCTTCCAATTGGATGGAGGAGAGAGAAGGCTTCTGGAGAGAGGATACACTAGCGTTTTCTCTGAGGAAGTCTTTCAACCAATGCGATTGGTTTGGAGGCCTGGCGCTGAACGAAATGCCACACTGTCACTCTGATCATTACTTTTTTAATGAGGTTTTTCTTACAGTGTTGATATGATACACTTGAAACTTTATACAGGAGGATTTATTTATGAACGAACTGCTGTTTTATGTAAAGGGACATGATTGTGACATAATGTTAGTTCAGTTTTTGACAACAGAGGGGGTTTGTGTAGTGGGGTGTTTGATGGACAATCAGGTGAGCAGCTCATCATGAATACCTGATGCTGCTCAGACTGATGATTATTTCTCAGACTGATAGTATTTCTCATTAATTTGTGCCTCCACTGTACTCATGTCTCTCCCTCGCTTCTCTATTTCTTCCTTGCTGGGAGGAGCTGAGATGTGAGAAACAACGCAAGTGAAGGAAGTAGGATGGACAAAGTTACGTAATAAGAAACACCCACTACATCCTAGAGTCAGAGAGGACGTGTAAACTTTTGAAGAAGAAAAAAAAAATTAAGTGTTCTCAAGAGACTGGGTTCACAATCATGGAAAGAGCCTTGTATTGAAAAGAATCGGACAAAGCCATGTCATAGGAGCCTTGGAATGCTGTTGATGTCCTCTAATGGACGCTGCCATACTGCACATGCTATCTCAACCGAACTTTAGCTCCATCTACTCTCACACAGAAAGGCCGTGTTGAGGCAGAACCAATAGCAATGTTGCATTTCCAAAACTGGAAATCCTCAATAAATCCTCCATAAAAAAATGAGAGTGAGAGCACAAAGATGTGTTACAGTTTAGGGCTCAAGTTGTTTTTTGAACCAGGCTGTAACGATGAGCATGAAGGAAACCATGACAACCGTCTTTGCCCTGCATACAATTACTACGGATTCATTTTCCTGCAGCCAGCCCCAAGTGGACACTCGGGGTACTACAGGTTTTGGCACCTCTACAGTGGCCTCCATTTACACCCCTGGAGACTGCCTTGGACGAACATGAGACTTAATGATCTTGACTTTTGACCTATGACCTCAAAATCTAATCAGTTCATCCCTCAGTCAAAGCAGACATTTGTGCAAAGTTTTAAAAAAAAATCTGTCGTAGGATTCTTGAGATGCTGTGCTCAAAAGTTAAGAATAAGCATGAGTCTCCAATATTTTGACCTTTAACCTATGACATCAAAACACAATCATATTTCCCTATAGTCAAAGTGGATATTACTGCAAACCCCTCATAACGTTCTTGAGATATCACATCATCAAAATCCCAACACTTAAACTGACTAATTGCATGTAGGGATGGACAACCCCTTACTTGATGCTTCAGCTGTGGCTGCCATGAAAGCATAAATGGGTACATGAATTATTAATCACATTTTCATTAGACGGCCACAGAAGACTGTGCATTTTAAATGTAAATAATCACTGTCAATCATGTTCTCCAGCTCAGCTTCATGTGTGTAGCCTTGGGTGAGAGCACATGCAGTTGCAAGAAATTGAAGAAATAACTTGTGTCTACCTTCTCAGGCAGCCTATTCCTACACCAAATGTGGCCTTGGAGGTTTTTATGGTATGTGAATGATGTAGAAACAGCCATAGTGATGAAGTGGCTGAGCTTGACGTGTAAGGGCTGTGTAATGTATTTTCTATGTGTCCAGGCCGAGCTGTTCAAACACTCTCTTAATGGTGGATATGTCCCAGGAGAGAGCCACGCAGAGGTTAGACACAGATTGAAGACCGGCCACCTCGCTGCTACAGGGCCCGGGCCACCAACCTCACAGAATTTTTAATGGCGCACTAAAATGCTGCGTTAAGACTAAATTGCTGCCCTCAATGGGCAACAGATGATGGAATTAAAGAGATTTAGAGCTGCGGGGGGAAATGAGCTGTGCGTGTTTTGATGTGGGCCTGGGAACGAGGGGAAAAAAGAGCGGAAAGAGGGCAGCGGAGCAAACGCAGGCAGCATCTGGCCCTTGTGGGACCAACGTGGCTCTCTGGGAAGTCTCTCCGGGAGCTGACTGATAGATTTTCTAGCACCCACTAGTAACACTTGCTGCACCCATATGGCGCAACAATATTACCCATCACCTAAACAGAACTAGAACATGTGAGGGGAGGGTTAAAAAAAAAGTTTGAACTGTGAAATTGCAAGGCCAACACACAAAAACCACACTCATTCCAACCCTACCCCTACTCCAGGTAACCATGGCAACCCCTCACCTGTCGTCTCCTTGACAAGAACAGGCAGACAGCCAGGTCAGAGTGACACATTTTCTCTAACTCACACATGGGATGATATTTTATGTGCCTCTCAGTCCCCAATACTAGCTCATATCCTGCCTGGGTATAAGCCGACACACAGATTCTTCTTATTTGATTTATCATCCAATTTTTACCATACCCTCTATTACGGCTGGACAAAACAAAGGGTTGTCAAAATACTGGGAAATTTTTATCAGACAAGGGCGAATAAAGTCCCATGCACTGTCTGAATTGGCCAAAACAATTCCTTATACTAAGGTTTTTGGAATTGTCCATACTCTTTCAACCATTTGCTTAAAAAATCTGCATCACAATAATCCAAGGTTCAATCAAAGTATGCAAAAATTTAATGATCTTCAGTCATGATTTTAACAAGTACAGGTAAAGCATTGTCTAAACTGCACATATACTGTGGCAACATTTAGATAAGTGGGTGTAACTGTGAAGGAGCAGAGGAAAACACTGGAAATAGTAAGCAGCACTTGTTAGTTTTTCCCATCCTTCCAGATGTTTCAAACAAATTTGTACATTCAAAAAGCCTTATCTCTTTTTTGATAAAGACTTCATTAAAATAATCACATTTCTATTTATTCTATATCCCCAATTATTAAATTGGGGATAAAGAATGGTGCAGGCATTTTTGGTTATCAGAATTCAACTGATAAGCCAGCCAACCACCTACATCTCAACTGAAAATTGTTGTTGTTTTTCTCCGGTTATTAGGCCTTGAGTTTATTCATTATTTTATAAGTTTATATAAATTGCACCTACTATTGGGCCAAAGTCAGAAAAAGTGTACAGTGTATGTTTTTTAAAGAAATATACAAGTCTTCACCAAAGAATGATTTTGTCATATCTTAAATTGCAAAAAATAAATAAATAAATAACATTTTTAAAAATGATATATGTTTCCTATCTCCTTCACTCT
Organism: Cetoscarus ocellatus; assembly: GCA_037902135.1. Classification (NCBI taxonomy): domain Eukaryota; kingdom Metazoa; phylum Chordata; class Actinopteri; order Labriformes; family Labridae; genus Cetoscarus; species Cetoscarus ocellatus. Next base: position 650,428 of record JBAMNC010000741.1, on the reverse strand, counting down.
CTCCTGTTTGTCTCTCACAGTCACAGTATCACAGATGTTCACACAGACCACCACGCACAATAACACATTTTAGTTTCACAACTCTCACAACAGGAAGCTGGCAAAAAGCCTTCCGCCACCCATCAAAACGGCAACAGTTACCCTGACCCGGCATATTCTGTGCCAAAGTGAAACGCGGGCCGGCATAAAGGGTCGGTGGGCTGAAGCAGTCTCTCTATTCAGCAGAGACAAAACCTGGATCTGAGGCATGATCTGGCCGGCTGGACCTCTGAATAGAGCCAGCAATCCTGCAATTACAGACCCTGTCAACCCATATAGTACGAGGCTGTGAAAGCCTGCATACAACACAGATGAAGGGGGACGTTTTCCTGTGTGTGTAGTAAAAAACGGGGTACCATAAAAAAGCACAGAGAATCTGGCACAGATGATGACAGCTCTGTGCTGCGTTCACGCTCATGATAGAGCCATGCACCACATAAAGAGACTAGGGATTCCACACACAGACGCCTGCAACGTACAGGCAGGCGACAAGCGAGTCAGTGAAAACTCCAGCAGAAAATTTACTAACCACAGCCTCATCCCTCGCCGCTCTCCCACACAAACTTCTGCTTTTATCTCATCCCAAGTGCGGAGGGAAGTTAAAAATAATTCAGAGAAGAAAGGGCTAGCAGACTGACACATTCAAACAAGCTGTGGAGTTTGGGATGAAGCTAAAGCGCAGCGGTTGTTGATGAGTTCGGACGGGACAGGCTTTATCCCCGGTGATGAGGAGGAGGGGGATGGGGTGGGCCTCACACCACCTTGGCTCTCATTTTCCCAACGCCTTTCATCTTGCTGCACACTACGGACCCACGGTGACTCACCCAGTGAGCAAAACACAACCAAAAACCAATAGCCGGCAGATAGCATCTCTTACGCTAACAAGCTTTTCACTTGGGGATACCATCAGCTCCCTGCTTTTCTCATACAGCTAATTAGGGATGGACTGAGAAGTAGACCTGCAGCTATCTATCTGAGCTGTTTTCATCCTCTTTCCTTTAAGTCCTCTTCCCTCTCTTTGCCCTACCTGTCTACCTCTGCCGATATTTTGTCTCCAACTGTCTGACACACACATTCTCACAGAGACTTACACTTCAGGATTTACTGTAGGAATGGTTAACAAGGTGAGCTTTTGTAATAGACTGTTGTATTTTATGACCAGATTAAGGGGAAAGTACAATGGTTTAAATCAGGAAGGTTTATGATGCCAGGCCAACTGTAGAATATAACAAAAAACAGTTACATTTTGTAAGCCACAACAAAGTCTTGTAATGCTTAACCTTTAAGAGAAAATATAACACAATTTAATTTTGAATTTTATATACTGTATTTATATAACATTTATATTCCTAGTAAAAATCACATGATATTGATATCTGTTAAATACCATAGCAATCAAAATAGAAGTCTGAAACTCGTAATATTTGTGAATTAGTTGTCCCACCAGTCACAGCCCATTTCTCAAAATTAAGCGACATGTTTGTGCAATTTACACCAATTAGCCATAACATTATGACCACCTGCCCAATATTTTTTTACGTACCCCTTTGGTACAGTGCAACAAACTTGTGATGCAATGTATTTTCTGACACCTTTCCATCAGAACAAGCAACAGTAGTTCATCTGTCGTATCAGAACACACAGGTCAACCTTCGCTCTCCATGTGCATGAATGAGCCTTGGCTGCCCATGATCCTGCTGTGATTCACCACTGTTCCTTCCTTGGACCACTTTTTAGATAGATGCTTCCACTGCAGACCAGGGACACCCCACAAGAGGCAGTTTTGGAGATGTTATGAATGACCCAGTCATCTAGCCATCACAATTTGGCATCGCAATTTCAAAATTGCTCAAATTCTTCCACTTGCCCATTTTTCCTGCTTCTAACACATCAACTTTGAGGACAAAATGTTCACTTGATGCCTGAATATATCTCACCCACTAACAGATGCCATGATGAAGAGATAATCAGTGTTGTTCACCTCACCTGTCAGTTACGCCTGATTAGTGTGTGAAGTGCTTGCTTCAATACATCAGTATAGTTAATGTTGTACATTTGAAAAAGAAAAAAAACAGATAAATGTATAAATGCCATGCCAGATACTCATTAAGAGCATTTTTATAGTCAGTATTTCCAGTAATATTTATCCATTTAAAATGTTTGGTGTAAATGAGAACTCATTCTAGTCTTTAAATTTCAAAAACTGTGAGCATTTACACTTATATAATTAAATGCTAGGATGCCAGTTGGATACCACTGCTATAAAAATGGAAGCCATAAACACCCTGTATTGGGCAATCCATTGTTTTCAGCACTGGGTGAAGAGACTTACAATGAAACATCTCCCTGTGGCTGTCACACACCAGTTTTGTTTGTTTGTAAGATTTAGACAATGCCTAAGACTTAGATCATTAAAACTGTTAAAAAATATTGGATATTAGGAATTATATATAGGTTACTGAAGAATAAAACAGATATTGAGATATTTATTGTGTTTCCAAATCAGAAAAAAATACACTAAACACTTGGTACATCTTGCTATTGCCAGGCTGGGACAACCGTTGCCTTCATAATTGACTTAATTCCCTATTGGATTCAACAAGGCGCAGGAAACATTCCTCAGAGATATTGGTCCAGACATGGTAACATCACAAAGCTGCCACAGATTTGTCTGCTGCACATTTCTGATGACACTCTCCCACCACACCCCAAAGGTGCTTCATTGATTTGAAATCTGGTGACTATGATGACCACTAGAGTACAGTGAACTTACTGTCATGTTCAAGAAAGTAGTTTAAAATGGTTTGAGCTTTTTGGCAGGTTATCCTACTGGAAATAGCCATCAGAAGACTGGGTATGATGTGTTGAATAATGGATGGACATGATCAGCAACAATACTCAGGTAGGCTTTGGCTTTTAAATTATGCTGTACCATGGAGTGTGCTAAGAAAATATCCCCCATCATTACACTCCAATCACCAGCTTGTACAACTGGTACAAGTTTGGATGGATCAATGCTTTCATATTGATGCCAAATTCTAATCCCACCATCTGAATGTCTCATCAGATCAGGCAAAATCTTTCCAATATTCTGTTGTTTAAATTTGGTAAGTCCACGCAAATTGTAGCCAGGAGTGGCACGCTATATATGGTCTTCTGCTGCTGTGGCCTATCTGCTCTAAGTTTCAAAATGTTGTGCATTCAGAAATGGCTTCTACATACCTTGGTTGTAAAGTGTGTTTATTTCAGTAACTACAGTGTTTTTTCTCATTTTTAACCACTCTGGCCATTCTCTTCTAAACTCTGGCATCAAAAAGCATTTCTGCCTAGAGCAGTGCTGCTCACTGGATATTTTCTCTTTCTGGGACCATTCTCTGTAAACATTAGAGGTGGTTGCACGTCAGTATCTGAAACATCCAGGAACTACCATGCTGTGTTCAAAGTTCTTCCTCATTCTCATGTTCAGTTCTGGTTAAACCTCAGCAGGTTTGTCCATTTCCAAAGGCCTAAATGCATTGAGTTGCCGCCATGTGGTAAGCATGCGATTTGCATTTAGTTATCAGTTGAATGGGTGTACCTGACAAAGTGGCTGGTGAGTGAAGTAGAATATGATTTTAGGTCCTTCTCTCCCAGGCTTGGTTCAGTTCATTTACTGTGTGCTTGTATCTACCTCTCCATCTTCCCATGCACTACCTCTCCTGCCACTGCCACTGTGTCCAGCCCAAGGCCACTACTGCCTCTTAATCCCATTAGACCAAACACAATCAATTATCCAGCCAGCCATAAGGATCTGAGAGCATTAAAAGGTTAGCTCGGGAGATTTAAAGCCATTGATGTCTATGACAGGAATGCAACCCATCGCCCCCACCACCTCTCCCTCGAGCCCTCCCCTGCTTACCAGTGTGTTATGCATCCGCGTATGTGTGTCAGCGCGTGTTCATCAACATGACACCACGCCGGAACCAACTCCAGCCACCATGCATTGCTTGTGGATCTTTAATCATGTCCCTGCAAGTCCCGGCAAATTACTGCCTTGTGATGGTAATCGATAAAGCGATAAACGCAGCCGGGGACTGCAGCTGCTGGAGCAAAGAAATACCGGTGGCCACTGGTTGATTTTTTTCGTTCTCATAATCTGATCCCCTTTGCCAAGAGTAAAAGGGGTGAAAAGTGGAGAGAGAAAGAGCGTGTTCTTTCCAGAGGGAGAGGTGCAATAAGAGAGCGAGAGAACAATGCAGATTCATGTGTGAACTTGCATTAGGAGATTGAGGAGTTCAGGAGCCCCAGACGCCGGTCAATCAATACTATCACATAGATAAACTGACGTAATTAAAGCTGGTGAGTATGGAATAAAATTATACCTCAATATTTTTAGCTTAATGGTGATACATTATATGAATTATGATATCTTTATCTGCCACAAGGTTACAAATTGTTGTCACTCTATTAGAAATGTATAATTTTGATATGATTCCAGTAAAAATCAAGTGATATTGATAGTTGGAGCCAGAGCAACACAAATAAAAATCCAAGACAGGAAATATTGGGTAATATTTCATTCTTAATTATTTAAGAACTGCAATAAAGTCCCCACACACTGTCTTTATTGCACAATTAGATGACAACATTTGGATAGAGGTTGGAACAGGAAATGAGTGAGGGTTCTTTTACAGCCAAATAGGGCTGGGGAATATATGTCGTAATTTCACATAAAATTAAGGCAGCATGTTGTGCTTTTGTCCATGTGTTGCAAATGTCTCAGTGTTAGTTGTAGTATACACCTCAAAGTTTGGAAACATTATTTTGGATGATTATTTCTCCCATTTCCATTCAATACCAATTGGTATTTGTTTTATATCATCAGAAAATATGATAAGTCCCCTTTACAATGAGGTACAGCCTTTAAGGATAATGTATTTGTGGAATGAGCATCACAGCTAAATGTGTAGGTAGGAACCCCCTAAAATTTTGCTTAAATCCCCTGCAACTGGTAAGCAGAGTGGCAGCATTATTTGGTGGTACCATTTACGAACTTAGGACCAAATTCCATGAGAATGGTAGAGTCAAAGACAGACTGTGAAGTGGGCATCCCAGGAAGACAACACCCCAAGAAGACTGGATCCGACTGCTTGACTTAGAAAACATAGGCTTTTTTTCCAGGGATCTGTCTGTGGTACTATTGTGCAAATTTGGTCTGTAAATCTCTAAAAGAAAGCCTACGGTTCCTCTGTGAAGTAAGGGTGAGGAATGAGTCTCCTTGTTGTGCTCCTAGGATGCACACATCGCAGTATATCTTTGACTTCACCCTGATTTAAGGCAAAATATCGGCTCTACAAAATGATGAAACCTCCATTATTTGAATGATTTTTTGTTTCAAAGTCATAGGATCAACAAAAAAGCAATCCCTTTTTCTGGTTATACGAATTTGTCCAAATATTTCCAGCAGATTTGTGGAATTTATCAGTGTGGAGGAGTTTTCCGGCAATTTTTAATACAGACTTTATTGAAATTTATGAATTATCCCATTACAGGTATCGAGGACTTCTCTTTTTGTAGCTGTGATATCAAACAGTAATAATTTTGAATTTTACTGATGATGTCGGTGCTTCTGAATCAGAAGACACTATAAGAGCACCCACCTCCCCCAAGAAATTTCTAATATTGTTGGCAGAGTTCAACAAAAAAAATTTGGAAACTGCCCAAACTGGCTATGTTATGAAATCCTCAAAAAATTCCTGGACCCTCATCCGGATTTGGATCTCCACCCAAATGAACCTAAATCTTCCTTCTGCCATGACCAATATTCCCATAAAATGTCATGCCTTGTTTTAAATTATCAACATACGTACATTGAAGGTATTAAAACAACAGTGTCTCATCCAAAATCTTTTATATATATATTTTATTGCATCCCCAGAACTACACATATTACCTAGCCCTTGTACTTTCTAAGAAAAGAGGCCAAATGTGGAGTGAGAGAACAACGCAGCTTCACATGCTGCACAGACATCAAGTGATGGAGGAATCGTGGAGCCCTAGGTGCAGGTCAATCAATACTATCAAGCAGACAGACTGATATAATCATATTGTAATCTGGAGACTCGCCCCCCAACCTGAGCCCGCCCTCCATCCTCCCACCCCTGCCAGTCCATAAACTCCATGCCCCGCTGCCACTTCATCCATCGCTTGATCTAATTCTCTCACTCCCTCCCCTTTATCTCCGCCGTACACTCCTCTCCTGCACCCTCTCCTCGCCGACTTGTTCCTTCTCAGGCGAGAAAATTAAATATGATCATTCCTCTTCAAAGGCACCACTATTAGCCACATAATGAATATTCAGTAAATGTAGCAGGGAGAGGGAGACTGTGCGAGTTACAGAAATAAGTGACAGCGGGAAATGAAAGGTGGGATTCTGCAAACTGGTTTCCAGCGCGAGAACAAAAGGCAAAGAAAGGTGCGCTGGGAGATCATTCTCCATGCAGACTTTAAAGACAAATAACAAGAACATTAATTATTACAAATACCTTATTACCATGAATGAACAGCCCATGACATTTAATGATCTGATTGTAGATCCACCTCATCTGAGTCCAATATATCATTAATGGCTCATTAATATTTCCAGTGATGAATCATTGATTACGGGGCTATTATGAAATACTTCCTCAAATCTCACGTCCCCAACCCGACCTCGGCAGAAAAATCATTTGGCTAAGGCTTGAAAGGCTGGAGCACTTGTAGTTCCAACTGAGATTTTGCATAAAGGAGGGGGAACATCACTCATATTATTTGTTCTCCCCTCTCTTTTTTAGCTAAAATGAAAAAGTTTGGGGAAGTAGAGCGACAGCCGGATCCAGAGTGTGGATACTGTTCCCAATCAGGGCATCTCCCTCCTGGCTCTGCCTCAATCCCCTCTTCTCAACTTCCCCTTCTATTTTTCTCTGCCTTCTTACTTTTTTTCTAAGTAAGTGGAGGTAGAGCAGCAGTCATTACTAACGGTTCAATCATTGCCCAATCAGGGTGCCTCATCCTGGCTCAGCTTCTTTCTCCTCTTCCTAACTCTCTCCTTTGACTCTTCTGTGTTCGTCTAGTTTTTCTTTCCTGTGAAGATGAGTTACTCTGGAAAGGTAAAGCAACAGCCCAAGCCAGGGGTTTAGTACTGTCCCCAATCAGGGCACCTTACCTTGGCTCTGCTTGCCCCATTCTCTTCCAAAAACTCTCTATGCCAAAGGTTCTCTGTGTCCTCATATCTTCACATTACAAACAAAAATGAATTACTAGGGGGAGGTAGAGTAAGAAGAAGAAAGTAAGAATAAAACTCTCTTTAAAGACTTTTCTCTCTTTTTCTCTGTGTCTCCAACGTCTCTTTCCAAATGAAAATGAGGAACTAGGGAAAGATAGTGCAACAGTCCAATCCAGGGGGTGAGATCTGGCCCCACATCAGGGTATTCAACCCTGACACTGCTTCCCCATCCTTTTTCTAAACTCTCTCTAACTTTTCTCTGTGCCCTTATATCATTACATTCCAAATTAAAAGGAAGTAAAGGGAGATAGAGGAGCACTCTATGGGGCAAGCGCCAGCCCAATCAGGGAGCCTCGTCCATGCTCTGACCCTGTTCTTCTTTCTAAAATCTCTCCTCAGACTCTTCTCTGAGGCCCTGTTTACACATGAACATTTTCACCAGAAACTGAAAGGTTTCTGAAAAGGCACCATTCTAATGTAAACAGGACATGAAAAAGCAATGAAAACTCTGTGGATTCTATCGTAAACATGCCCTGAGTCTGTCTGTTTTCTGTTACCCAATACAAATGAGGAACTAGGGAAAGGTAGAGCAACAGCCCAATCCAGGGGGGGAGTACTGTCCCCAGTCACCCTCACCCTAACTCTGCTTCCCCCTTCTTTTTTCTAAACTATTTTTTATGTGTGGTCTCTGTCACTCTCTTCCATGTGACATGTAGGCACCAGACAGTCTCATGTTTCGTTTTGTTGGGTACCTCTTCACACATGGAAACTGAAACCTGGGATGGATTGCCTTGTAGATCATGTAGCAAGGTAGGTAGCATTAGTAATGTTGTTACCTCAAGCTTGCATGTTCAGAGCCTTGGTTTGTTCAAGATTGTAATGCTGTTTGGGCTGTGATGGCCATGTGGCAAGTAGGAAGGCATGATAGTATCAGTGCAATGATGATATCGGCAGATATTGGGCTGAAGTTGGGCCAAGATGACTACCTGTGTGGGCAGATATAGACATTTCTGCCAGTATTCACAGCCAATATAGCAGCCATACATAATGGCCATACACATCCCATTCATTGGCTTTAGTATAAGCAAAAAAACACAAATATTTACCTTATCATCACTGTACAAGTAAATTTTAGAATCAGCAGTATCATTTATTAAAGTGATATATTTATTTATCCTTGTTTTACACCGTTTCTTAAACACAGTCTGACACAATAAAAGCAGCATATTTTTAGAAATAAGACTGTGTGGTCTTGGCAAAAATATCAGTATCAGCTTTTTTGTACATTTCATTATTCATTGTTTGTAGCTGTAATTTTCTTTGAATAATTAAGAAGTATTGTACTTTTCCACAAATTATATCTAAATACTGCTATAAGAATGGCAGGCCGAACTTTACCAGTAAATTGGTGAAGTGTTAATTTTTGCATTTCAAACAACCTGTAAAAAATAACATCCTCTCGCCCTTGACACACAACTCAGAAATGTGATCAAAACTCTCTCTTTCAGTGCATTTAATAGTAAGTTCTTTTTTTCTTTTCTTTGGATGGAAACATTGAGTGGCACGTTAACTTAAACTTCAGTAATTCTTTTTAATCAAATTAACTGTACTTCTATTTGACTGAAATGTTTTTTTAACTCCTTCCACCACTGAATGGTGGTGTTGGCATCATAATGAGCCAGAGCCTGCGGTACAGAACCTGAGTCTGTTAAAGGTTGCAGGTTATGCTGGTGTTTGTTTATTTGTCAACAGCATAACTCAAAAGCTATGAACAGAATTTGATGAAATTTCCAGGATTGGTCCAACATGGGCAGTGAACTTTCTGATTAGATTTTGAGGGTGACCCAAATCCAAATGTGGATCAAGACATTTTTTAAGTATTTGTTAATATTAAGGGATGGGGCAGTTTTCTACATTTTTCCCAATAACTCAATAACTTCTCAATAGATTTGGATGACAAATTCAGGGGATGTTGGTCATGGCACAAAATAAAACTCAGTAAATCTTGCTGGTGATCCTAATTCGGATGTCGACTTAGGAATTTTTTCAAGGATTTGTTTACATTAAGAGATAGGGCAGTTTTCACATTTTTCTCTTGATAACTGAATACGTTTGTAACTGATTCTGCACACATCTTAATCGAATGTTGGTCACGGCACAAGGAATAAGTGAATACATTTTGGTGGTGATCTGAATCTGGATGGGGATCCAGGAATTTCTTTTCAAAGATTTGTTAAGACTGTGAGATAGGGCAGTTTGCCCCACTTTTCACAAAAACTCGCCCAGCAATATTGGAATAGCCTTGGCAGAAGTTCCTGCACTGTGCATCTAGTTTGGAGTAGTTTAAGCTAATTAACAAGGGCCATGTGGTATCTTAGGTATCTATGCACATAAGCTCATAATGAGGGTCCTTTCATCGAGCACTTATCCTTTCATTAAAGCATGAGGATCTTGTATTTATTTCAAAACAAATATCTTATTACCATGGATGAACAGCCCCGTGACATTTAACGATGTGATTGTAGATCTACCTCATCAGAGTCCAATACATCATTTATGCCTCATTAATATTGCCAGTGATGAATCATTGATTATGGAGGTTATTATGAAATACTTCCTCAAATCTCACGTCCCCGATGCGACCTCCGCTGGAAAATCATTTGGCTAAGGCTTGAAAGGCGCCGGAGCACTTGTGGCTCTAACTTTAACTCCACTCCTAAGGACTCGTCTGTCTGCGTTCCAGATGCAGCTGCCAAGCACCTTCTCTGGTGGGATTCAAATGTGTTTCCTCATGCAGACACGATAGCCACTTTCCAATTTCAACTTCATCTTAAACCACCAATTTCAGCTGCCGTGGCGGTGATTGAAATATGAAACCCTGCATATATACAGGCCATTACAGCGAATACAAGGCCGCAGCTGCTGTCTGTCCGCCCAGGGAAGTGAGAGGCGAAGAAACAACAGGGATCAACGACAGGCGGAACACATTTCTATTTATTTATTATTCAATGATGATGAATTGGCCCCTGACCCCTTGCAGCAAACTACCCTGCAGAAAGGATTGGCAGCCTTGCTGATTCAGTAGGAAATCAAACAGAACCCCTGGGGCTCGGTGGTATGAGAGTTCAAATCTGACAGATTTTGATGAGGCTACCCTTTCAGTAAATCCTTTTTGCTGCTTTTGATTCAGGCGAACACGAGTCAAAACCAAAGGCTTCTCACTCTCTAGGGCAATAACATAAACACTTACATGCCAACATACAAAAACAAGTGCATAAATGAGTCACCCTGTTAAGTTGAATGTTTAAGACAGCATCCTCGAAAGTGAAGCACATTTCTCTGCTCTCTTTCTCTCTTCCTGTCAAAAACTAACATGTTTTTTCAGGGGCGACATGTAGAGCTTTTATCTGTCTTTTATGCCTCTCCAATTTTCAACAGACCCGTTTGATGGGTAGGTACATCTAACCTAATTTCAGCCAAGGAGAAAGGATTATAAAGTAACTGTTGTTCAAGTGCAAAATAAATGAATTGAGTAGCATAGCACATAACACACACATACACACCAGGAGAAAACAGTGCAGGAATGAGAGCGGTGGAGGGGTAAACGGCACTAATACGCTGTTGTCTGCAGCTTTCAAGGTTGTTTCAGCTGTTAATTAGTTCAGTTTGATGGCTCGCATCCATGGGTGCAGTCTAACCCAGTTAAGTCAGATGCTCAATGAGTTTTCTCTGGGCGTTAAATACTGAGCCGCCGCTCTACAGGAAACCTGGCTCAAGGTTAGCACCACAGTGTCAGTCAAGCCCGATGTCCGGCGCTCACAGTCTGCCACGCTCCTCAAGTGGCTGCCAGAGAACACTCACCAAGGTTACGTCTGTCAGAGCCAATGAGCATCTCACTTATCTCAATCAAAGTCCTTCACTAATCTTTCAGGGATTGGTCTTGTCTGTGCTTTTTTTTTTGGGAGAAAAATAAGGAGAAATAAAAAGGCAAGAGAGACAGTCACACTCCTGCACCTCAGCTGAACAGCTTGACAAATAACATTCTGGATTATTAGGCTGAAACCAATCAAATACACTTCTTCCATTAATCAATTAAAAACATCGCCTACTGAGGGAACAGATGAACACATTTGCATATTCTTGTTTGTCATATCTCTCAGCTGTGTCAAAGACACTCTGCGATACACAATTTTTCTGATGACAGTGAGCTGGAATTAATGTTTTTTTTTTTTTTTTAGGTCAGAGCAACTGATGCTGGGAAATAGAAAAATGGAATACATATTTTTTTAGGAGGAAGGAAAAGGCCTGGTGAGAAGGACTGTGTGATAAATTACTCTCTGATTTCTTCCAGTCAAAAAGGAAAAAAAAGTCTTTATGCCTCTGAGCCGGTGACAGTTGAAGCCAGAGGCTCTGTGTTTTTGGGTTGTCTGTTTGTGAGTCAGTCTGTCTGTCTGTATTTTCTTCTGTCAGTGTATCCTGTAAACATGGTATCTAAAGAATGGTTTCAGCCTAAAATTTAGCTGAAATCAATGGTAAACTGACTAGATGCCAAAAGTAATAAATCACAAGACAAGGTCAGGGAGCATCACCATTGCCCCTTGTTTGTGAGTGCAACATCTATAGAATGCTTCAATGTATTTTATTGGCATTCTCATCCAATGACAAACTTACTGAAGTCCAAAACTGAAAGCACAAAGGTCAAGGACAAAAGCCTCTTTTTCATCTTTTTGCTTTTAAGCCTGATATCACCAAAAGAAAACTTTGGGGAAATTCCTGTCAACATTGCTAAATGCCCAGTCCCACTGAAAGATACATATTTGATTAATATTTTTTTCATTAATTTTGAGAGTCATGGGTCAAAGGTCAAAATCATTGAGCCTCATGGTCACCCCTGCCTGTGATTCCTCAAGAACCATTTGAGATATTTTCTGTGTATGTGAACTCTGAAACAAGGACAGGCTGATTTGTTTTTAGGGCATAAATCATAGGTCAAAGGTCAAGGTCATGGAGCCTCATCTCTGTCTGTGTATCATCACTGTTGATGATACACAGACAGTTGGGTAACTGCTGGGTAAAAACCTCCAATCTGCAAAATTGCCAATCTCCAGAAAATATTTTAAAAATTAAAAAAAAAAAAAAACTCCCCTGCTGAATGAAAAGAGTATTTTATTGTCCTCATTACAGATTTTGTTTTTTGGTATTTTGGTTAAAAATGTAAAACCCATTCACCATCACAGAAGGTGACCAACAGCACTGTTGAATAATAACAATAATCATAATAATAATAATAATAATAATAACAACAAAAGCACTCAGAGAGCGCAGACCTCCGCCAAGCAGCTTCAGTCCACCCTAACACAATCTCCCATGACAGAGTATCCCTCAAAATAAATTCCTGGATCCAACCATTTTTTTTTGTGGAGTTGCATGCACAAATGCCGAAAATGATCCTACCTTGCAATGTTAAATAATCCTTTAAAAAAATTCCTGGATCCGGATGGTGATCCGGATCAGTCCCAAAATCTAATTATTTGTTCCTTATCCCATTCCATACATTTCCTGAAAATTTCATCCAAATCCTTCCAAAACTTTTCAAGTAATCTTGAACACAAACCAACAAACAAACAAAAAAAAAAAACCAGACAAACAAACCAACACCAGCAAAAACATATAACCTCCTTGACAGAGGTAACAATGATGATAAAAATAATAATAATAATGAAATAAATGGAGATAGGAGGTTTGTGCCTGACCCCAATGAAATGTTTATATCTCCGCCAAGGAGGTTATGTTTCTGCCAGCATTGGTTAGTCTGTCCGTCTGTCTGTCTGTGTTCAAAATGACTTGAAAAGTTATGGACGGATTTGGATGAAATTTTCAGGAAATGTGTGGAATGGGATAAGGAAGAAATGATTAGATTTTGGGACTGATCCGGATCACCATCCAGATACAGGAATTTTTTAAAGGATTCTGTAACATTGCCAGATAGGACCATTTTCGCCAAAGTGGACTGAAGCTGCTTGGCAGAGGTCTGCACTCTGAGTGCTTTTCTAGTTTTTTTTGTATGTTTGTTTGTTTGCTTGTTTGTTTTCAGGCATTTGGGATATTTTCCTACAAAGTGAACTCTGAAACAATGTTCAGATGTTGATCCATTGCCTGTGATATGAAACCTTAAGGGAGCCTGAGTCTTTTCCAGTGGCGGCCGGTATATGAGGGCGCTGTGGGGGGAGCCCCGCCTGAGCTGCGTGAGCCGAAAGAGATGTCTGCTGTCTACCTGCAAATTATTACCAAAATAAGGAAATCTCGCTATTATATTAAGCATTCATTAAACGTGTATCTCAGTCCGCTAGCGATCTCTCCGCCCAGCCTCGGGTCGGAATCGGAATGTCCGTGCTCTCACGCATGCTCAGATCACAGTTAGGGGCGCCAGGGGAGAGCGCCAAAGCTTTCTGTGCTCTCACACATGCTCAGATCACAGTTTTGCATTAGAAAGTTAGCTTATCCAAGCCAAATAAAAAAAAAACCTTAAGTGGCGCTTGGGATCAGCGCCCAAGTGTTCCTTATATGCATAACGTCAGCACGTTCATAAGCAGATTGGTCAAAAACAGACGAGGAGCTACAGTGCGTCTGACGTAGCTGGCTGAGGAGAACATAACAGGAGAAGCTGCAGTTGAAAGAGCTCGGACCTGATCAGCCAAATATCATAATTAATCAGCAGTCCAAAGACAGTGGGCGACAATACACTCGGTTTTACACTTCTGTTTTTTTACATAGGTTAGATGACCTCCTCCAGATGTGCAAAATAGAGAGGGAGTACTTTACACACGCAAACCTTTAGTAGATCTGGCCCAATGCTTTTAATCGTGCTATAATGTGAGAAAGTGAGAAACACACCTTAGAACAGGCCCCATATAATAAAATAGTCTGCTTCTATGGAGGTGTTAATTTGCATAGTTGCTATTAAATGAACACATTCATACATTATATTGTTTTTATATATTATTAAGTTATATATATTGAAAATCTGATTCATAGCCATCTCAATATTGTATAAAATTGGTGCATTCAGTTTTTAGGTTTGTGACACTGTCTTAGGCCATGCAAAATATTTTGCAGGGCAATAAATTTGATTAACTCAATTTTAGGCTTTAAAAAGTCTTAAATTTGTCTATATTTTGTAAAGTGGGCTTAAATAATTTTTTTTGTCAGGTCTTAAATTTTGTATGTAAATTTACAGCTTCCTTTGTTGCCCCCTTTTTTATTTAATTACTTGTTAAAATAACTTAAACTAAATTAAAACAAAACAAAAAAAAATCTAAAAAACTAAATAAAAATAAAAACCAACTAAATTTTAAAAAGTATAATCACCCTGACACACACTCACTGACTCCATTGTATATAATACATTTGTTCTTGATTGTTTTTGGGCTGTTCTGTGGCAATAAATTTGATTAGTTTGACAGCAATTCTGTGACTGCAATTTTCCATAGCCTACTTTTTCTGACTTTGTGCAGATCTGAAATTTTATTCATAATTTTTTAAAAAAGGTCTTTAAAAGCCTTAAATTTGTTAGAACCTGCAGAAACCCTGTTTTGGTATATGTCTATTTTGGAGTTACAGCCCCCCCTGGAGAAAACTGCACGAGCCGCCACTGGTCTTTTCTTTTAAAATGTCCAAACATCTGCTCTGACTGAGGGATCAACTAATTAGGTTTTAGGGGTCATAGATCAGAAACTGGTACCTGATTTTTTCCCTTTTCGGGATTTCCTAAGAATACATGTAGGGATTCTTTTCACACTTTGTACAAATAATCACTCCGACTCCATGGCCAACTGATTAGATATTGGAGGCAAAAGCCAAAGTCATTTGGCTCCATAATCATCTTACTTGGGAATGTGCAATCTCAAGAACTGCTTGAAGGTTTATCTTCAGAATTTGACGAAATACTCACTGACTTAAAGGCAAACTAATTACATATTGATGGGTTTGGCTTTGATAGAGTCCTTTTCCAACACTGCATAAATGTCCTGTCCCACTGAGAGGTAATCAATCAGTGGATCAAAGGTCAATCTCACAGAGCCTCATCTTTATTTTAATGTGGTCAAGAAAGCTTTAAGGTCTGTCTCTCTTTGAAATAAGGATAGACTAATTTAATTTTGGAGATGTCGGGTCAAGAGTCAGGGCCATAAAGACTTATGTACACCCCTTTAAAGTGAATGTCACATCTCAAAAATGCCTAGAGGATTTTTCTTTCAGCATTGCACAAAAGCTTTCCCTCATAAAAGAAACACCATTCAGACTTGTGGGCCATATTCCTTACAAGTGTTAGACCTTTGAGGTCATAATTCATGGGTCAAGGTCAATAAGTCCCATGATCATTCTGTGTCACTGAAAGCCATGTTTTAACCGTGTTTCAAGGGTTTTCTATAAACGTTTAACATAAGTCCAATCTGCTTTAAAATTAGTCTCATCAAAGTTTGGAGGTCAGACGTCGTGCTCATAGAGTCTCATGGTCATCCCTTGGTTGTAAATGATATATCTCAGAAACAATGAATGACCCTTTTCTATTACAACTTTGCACAAATGACTCTGACCCAGAGATACACCTTTTTTCATCATGAAAACCATAGGTCAAGATTAAAGGTCAATCTCTAAAGTGTTTTGAAAGAGTTTCTTCAGACATGGCACCACTTGTCAGGAAGACCTGACAAAATATTGAAGGTCAGGTCAAGGTAAAGGACACAGAGTCGAATGCTGATTATGTGCTTTGGCACACAATATCAATAGAATGGGGTGAAGGTTTTTCCACAAACTTTGAACACATGTTAACACTGACTCATTAAATATATCACACAATTTTGGAGGTCATTGAATTAAAAAGTCAAGGTCTTTGAACCTCATGTTAATTCTTTGCTTGTAAGAACTGTATCTCTACTCATCGTCTCAAAGATAAATTTATTGGATTTTATAGCTTGTAGATCAAAGTCAAGATCATAGAGTTCCAAGCCCATCCGTTACTAGAGAATACAACATAACAAAACTGGTTTTCTTTAATATTCAACAATATCCACTTCAACCAAAGGATGGATTCAAAACATGTTGGAAGTCAAAAGGTTGCATGGCAATGTTATGGATCCCTGTGTTCATCCTTTGCTTTTGAAAATGAAATTTAAAGGTTTCTTAAAATATATCTTCAAACTGTGACTAAAATGCATTATGACATAAGAATAAGGATCATAAGCTTTCTCTGAATCGTGCTATGACAAAATATACTCTTGACTTCTTAACCTACCATCATACTTTCATTGTCAAGCAACGGAATACCATTCAAAGGCATTAAACTGCCAGGTGGTAGTTCTGGTATTTCTTGTGTTTATTTGTTTTGGGGTTTTTTTAATGCAGATTTCTATGTCTGGCTGCCCACAGTAACAGGAAACAAGCAAGCTGAAGAACAATAAACATCCACCTGCTGTTTTAAATAGAATAAGGCATTCAGTTAAAATTAGTTCATTACTAATGTGAATGTTTGGTAATGACTGTGTTTAAATGCCAACTACAACCATGGAGAGACAAATTGACATCTCTCTATGTCCCCAAAGTAATTCGGAAAGTAATGAATTGTGCATAATGACAATAAATGACTGCACTTTGTTTCCACAGGAAATGGTCTATGAATTGGTTGACAGGAAATGTAAATGTGTTGTTTGTGAAGCATAAATCATCGACTAACAACATGACACCTGTGGAGTTTGAAAAGTAAGAGAAGCTACCCACCTGCTCAGTATGTTATGCATAATAATAAATGATATATTCACTTGGAAAAAGGTGCATTAATAAGCTATGATGAATACAAAGGTAATTATTAATGCAGGAACAAACCAGTGAGGTAGATACAGCCTTTGTTTCAGCAGTGTTTGTGTTCAGTAGGGATGGAAAATAATTATCATCTGAATTGTGACACATGACAGATCTTGATTTTTTTTTTAGTTTATTGTAAAGAAAGAACAAATTACTTTTACAATAACAGAATTCTAAACTCAAATACAATTCTAATTCTATTTTTCCCCCTTTATGTTATGTAGACAGTGTAAAGTGTCAGAAGCAAGGGCAGAAAAATCTGGTGGCGTGGTCAGACCCCAGGTCATCATTTGTTCTCATATACCTGTTATTGACATTGATTACTGAAGTTCATTTTGTTTGTTTAATCCTCAGAATCAGAATTATTGTTGCCATATTCATAATTAATTTTTCACAAAACAAGTAGCTTTAAACAGCTCGTGCTTTCTAGTGTGCCCTCTTGTGGTACCCTCCAGTAACACATGTTGTATAAGCGCAAGTATCTTTATTTTAAATACCATGTCTTTAATCAAGGAATTAAAAAAATCCACAAATTACCTTTAATGCCTTTGAAAGCACGGAAAAATTATTCAAATCAAAAAGTTAATCAGTGTAGTGGGATATTAAATAAAATGTTCACAGTTAAGTCCAACACCAGTTTAACAGTGACCACAATTTTGTCTATCAGACAATATCGAAAAAAATCAATGCACCATTTTGATATAATTTAAAATATTATTTCAATTATACATATGTTTTTATTGTAAATAGGAATGGGGATACCTTTGGATTTTCAGAGGGGAAAAAATAGTTGTTTACAGGGTTTCAGTGTCAACAATATCAAACACATGGCACTACTGTTGTTTAAGGTTGTTCTGCATAGACAAGAGGCATTCAACTAAGAACTGGGGGGGGGGGGGGGGGGGGGGGGGTCACATAATTCTGTAATTTATGCCACTTTGCACTATCCAATTACTGGTAGGTGACTTGTACTTGTATACTTTATCTGTGGCCTTTAAACTGTTTTGAATTTGTCCACTTTGTCTAGTGTGTATTTCTGGTTATGCCGAATTGCCTCTTGGGGACAATAAAGACTAACAAACAAACAAACATTCACATTATATATAGCCCTCCAACCCCTTCAATACAGCCCGCAAGTTGATTTGAAATAGTTTATAAAAATACATGTTTGTGAAGAAAAACTTATCATGACAGCAAAAAAATAGCAACATTTCCAAAATATGTTTGACTGAAACATCCTTTTATTACCTTTGGCAAAACAGAAATAATACAAGCATGATTTATCAACCAGTAAACGCTTTGTTGCTTGCATCAAAACAGTAGCTGAAACTGGCTTGAATTCTGCCCTTAGTTCATTAGATTAAACATTGTTAATTTAATTTGAGTTTGAATAGTTATAAAAGTAGATTATCTAACTTTTCATGATTGCTTTTCAAATTTGTCCCGTTTTCTATCATTCAAGTTGCAAAAGTTTGACCCTCTGGCAATGAGGTTTGTTTTATTTTGGCTATTCTGGCACCCAAAGTCGCCCATTCCTGGCATAGACAAATGGAAATTCTTGGTGTTTCCATCTTTGCTTGAAATCACTAAGGTACAGACACCGCCAGAATGGATTTAGCATCAGGGCTCTACCATATATTTTGGGCCCCATTAAAAGACATTACACAGGTCCTATCCCAACCTAGCTCTGTACGGTTTCTCAAACCATGTATCAGTCAAGCAAATAAAGAAATAAATATGATTAAATGAAATTTTAGAAAAGGAACTGCCTAAATTTATGATGGTGAAGTTCTTCTTTGTACTAAAATCAGGACTACAACTTTTGTTCCCTGGGAATCAAAAGGTATTTATATTATCATATTATGACTTATTACAAGACAGCTTCTTAAATAAAAGAAATGAAATAATATTCCCGATTTGAGTTAGACCTTAATCAGACAAAATCATCTATTTGAAATGTTAAGTAAAAGTAATTAACATAAATTATCAACAAAACATGTATTCTTACACTTGATCTCTTGTTTAATAAGCTTGACTTATTGCCTAGCCCTATGATAGAGATCATCATTACCGTTTGTACACGTCATCATTGAAGCCTTGATATGGCAGATCGTTTGTGTCCGGCAGTTATTGTATCACAAGATGACGGGGTTGGCATTCTTAAATACTGGAGGCTTTTTGAATGTCACCATATTAGGGCATCCATCTGTGTGTGTGGCTCTGTAGCTCTCTGTGTGTCTGTGTGGGTTGTTTGTCTGATCCCTGCAACATCCTCCCTCTCCAGGGGCATCGGCTCCCTCTCTCATCAACCATGCCCAGCCAATGTGACTGTCACTCCCAATCTGCACTGAGAGGGGAGCCCATGCCTATTTTTATAAATGTATTCATATTCATTAGCCCCGAGTGTCATTCATAGCAGCAGTTCTTTAATGCCGAGTGTAACCATCAGAGGCTGGAGGAGCCTGCTGCCTCTCATCTCACAAATTAATAACACAGGCAATCACTGCAAAGGTGCATACTGTCAAACAACAATGGCTCCTGATTTCCATCAAATATGTGCACTTCCTCATTTCCACATGACATACAAAAACACTCATCAATGCTCCCCCCTTAGGGAATCTGAGCAAAAAAATGCCATTGCACCAGCCTTTGAAATATGGAATCATTGATTTAAGTGAGAATTAATTACAACCTCTTTTTTTTTTCATTTGACCCAACGCAATATTCTGCCTCACAACGTCTTGATGTCAGCCGGTTAATTGCGCAGAATAACTGGTGTGAACGTCGGCTACTAATGAGAGCAATTAGGAATCAGACTCACGAGATTTCACTTTACCCACTCGCTCCTAGACAGCACACTTTGGCTTGATTGGCTTGTATGTGTCACATAAAGGGAATGATGAACTAATCCTACAGAGTCAAGCAGAGCGCAGGAGTCAAAGCTGTCTGTACAGCTGTTATCACGCATTTAGTTCTGAAAAGTACTCAGAAATGTCTGAAGAACTGCCCCTGTAATCCCACTGAATTGGTTATTGACATATTCACCTTACAACTGCGGGCCAAAGGTGATGTAAATCACTGGACAATACATGAGCCACATCAGCCATTTGGTGACCCAGGTCATTTCTTTGAGGCCAATCAGCAGCCATTGTCCCACTGGAAATGAAGACTTAAACAAGCTTTTCATCAGCCTTGATTAGACAAAGAGATGGATTTGAGGCAGATTTCAAGTCTCCTAAAAGATGAAAATATATGAAGATAGGATATCATATGTGCCCTGCCCCAAATTATGCACAACTCCTACCCTTCTTTAAACCAAATGGAACTACTTTTATTGTTATGCTCTGATCTAGGGGGTCAGTGTGCCACATTAAATCAAATTTTATTGTATTCCCACCATGGTCCCTGAACCAGATGCTAGACTAAATGCTCAACTTAACAAAGACGATGCATCATTCATAACCAAAAAGAAAAATGAACAATTTAAAGAAAAGTGACAGAGTCAGCATGTCATAAATCAAAAACAAACTAGAAGTGCTCCGAGAGCACAAACCTCCTGCAAGGCATTTCCAACATTGTCTGGCTAAGTGTTGTCAAAAATGTGGAAACTGCCCTATCTCACAGTTTAAAGGACATGTTTGGTTTTTTGACGCCTGAACCTTATTTTTAGGATTAAATACGCTCGTAGACTCACCCAGACAATTTTGGCGGAGCTCGGAGCCGTTTTCGAGCAATTTAGATCTGTCCAACGGCATTTTTTCTAATGCCATAGTAGCAGCATAAAATGTAGCTGAAATGAGTGAGTTTCACAGCAGATAATGTCTAATTTAGGGGCTTCGATTTCTGGCCCCATCTGCTACTATGGCATGAGAAAGAATGCAGTTGGATAGATCTAAATTGCTCGAAAACGGCTCCGAGCTCCGCCAAAATTGTCTGGGTGAGTCTACGAGCGTATTTAATCCTAAAAATAAGGTCCAGGTGTCAAAAACCGAACTTATCCTTTAACAAATCCTTAAAAAAAAACAAGATCCACATCCAGATTTAGATCACCATTAAAATCTTAACACTTATTTTTGTGCCATTACCAACATTCTCTGAAAATGTCAGGACAGAACTTGAGAACTTATTGAGATAACAGAGAAAATTCAGAAAACTGTCCTTTTGTCGCTCAGTTAAGAAACCCCCGTCCAAATTTGGATTGCACCATAATCTCATCTCATCATCTCTCCCTTGTGGCAAGACAAACATTCTCTAAAAATTTCATCAATATGCATTCATAACTTTTGGAGTTATCCTGTTCACAAACAAACAGACTGACAAATGCCAGCAAAACATAACCCCATGGCAGAGGTAATAAGAAGTGTTCCAAGAGCACAATACTTGACCAAGGCATTTCAAACACTCTTAGCTAAATTATTATTAAAAATATGGAAAACTGCCCGACCACACAATGTTAACAAATCCCTTAAAAATTTCTAGATTCACATCCATATGCCTATTAAAATCTAAGTATTTCTTCCTTGTGCCATGGCCAAACTTTCCTGAAAATATGAAAAAAATCTAATGAGAAATTTTTGAGTTGATAGTAAAAATGTGGAAAACAGCCCTATTGCATAGTGTTAACAAATCTTGAAAACACACAATCCTGGATCTGCGCCTGGTTTGGATCAAAATCTAATCACTTCCTTGGTCACTGACCACATTCCTTGAAAATTTCATTGAAATCCATTGCAAACCTAATGAGTTATTCTGCTCACAGATGGACAGACAAACAAACAACAGAAAAATACAACCTCTTTGGCAGAGGTAACAAACACAAACAGACAATCACAAAAACACACACATGGTCAGGGTACCCCCAAAAGAGAAAATCATCTCCACACATCGTTGGTAACACAAATTCTCCCAACCAAACTCAAGGAGTGGGAAGCATCTGGCCAAAAATAAAAAATAAAAACCCTGTACAAAGCTGAGGTGCTATGTGTACCTATATGGAAGTGCAAGATCAACAAAGTGGGGCAGGACACACTGGCATAAATGAATAAATAAATAATGAATAAATAATAGATGGTCTTAATTCTGTGCACTTTCATTTCATTATTTGAGACTGAAGTATCTGAGAGACTGCTCTCTGAAGGGTAGTGTGGATTGTTTCCCCTTGGTTTAAGTGCTAAAGGTGGAACCAGTTCTTTGGAAAACAAATGTGGTCCTACCCTCATTTGGATATAAGACAGTGCTAATTTTGGACCCAGCCCAAGAATTACAAAATCCTCTGCTGTAAAATACTTTTATTTGGGAGTTGGGGCTCCATAATGGTAACCTTGAGCAGCAGCTGGATCTGCCTGATTCAATGTTTGTAATCAGGCAGATCCATCTTGCCAAGCTCCAATCTACAATGATTGTGATTTGCCTCAAGCAGGATGGCCTGGTCAGAGTCCTTCAGAGCAGGAAAAGGTGGAAACTACAAGCAAGATGACAAAAGGAAGTGGCTGGACGCACATGGATTAGCACAGATGCTAACAGCTTCAGTAGCAGTTTTATCAGATCTTGACCGCATTTCTAAATCAAAAGAAAAACAAATATCAACAAACTTCTCAGCAGTTGAGCAAAAATATTTTTGCTCAACTGCAAATATTGACCTGAGTTGTTTCAAGAAGTGGCTCATGTTCTGTAGCACAGTAGTCCTCAACTATACATTATCTGATTGGCCTGTAATAAATGTGATTGATGAAATGATTGTCCAATCACCTGCTGGATGTGCTTCTTAAAAGGTTCTGCCCTCCCCAAACACTTTCTATGGGGTCTTCCCCAGATGGATTGGTGAAATATATTGAACAGTCCATCTGGCCTGTCAGGTTAGCATAACGGTGCAGCACCAAGAAGATTGCTAGTTTGGCTCCCCGGTCAGGCAGGACCTTTCTCTGTGGAGTTTGCCTTTGTTGAAATCAAACTTATTAATCTAATTTGTAACTCTAGATTTCCCTTAGGTGTGTATGTGTGTGGGAATGGTTGTCTGTTCCTATATGTTGGCCCTGTGATTAGCTGGCAATCAGACCAGGCTGTACCCCGCCTCTCATCCTGTGTTGGCCAGGATTTGTTCCAGCCCTTGTGACCCCAAAAAGGACAAGCAGTACTGATGATGAATTGTTACATTTCGTAGCGGGCTGCCAGCCAAATGAATAGTAAGAATCACTGGTGCTGTGACAGGGTATCTTCCTTAATATCTCCTGCTGTGTTCTTGCGGTAGTTGAAGCTGACATACAAGTAGGGATGGGAGTCGTAAAACCAGATCCAGTTGGGAGTTGGTAACAACTAGCTCAGGGAGTAATTATTAGTTTTTATGCTTAACAAATTCCTAATGAATTGGCTTCGTCCTACAAGAAAAGAGAATAACTATACTGTATCTACTGTTTGTGTCTTTGTGATTTCAAGCAAGGGTAAAAACAGCATTTTATGAAAGTAGTATATATGCAGTAAGATTAAAAACAATGACTGCCACATGTTTGACACTGTTGATCTGTGTAAAGGAATTGATGTCAATTTATAAAGAAGTATCAATGGGCAGAACCAATGGTGAAATTCATATATCTATATATATATATATATATATATATATATATATACATATGTATATACACATGTATTTATAAAAATTGCTATCTATTTCCATCACTCAATACAACATGGTTTGACAACCCCCACACCCCCTAATATATTTTGTTGTTTTATATGTACAAGGAATAGATATTTGAAATTAATTAACAAGTCAAATTAAGTGAGGGAGTTTCCTTCCTTCCTCTAATTCAATGTCTGCCTGAAGATGATAATGTGTATGATCACTTGAAGCTGTTGAAACTTTTGTCTGGGTTCCTCTTTTAACTTGACTCTGACTTGCACAGAAAAGAAACTATGTGGTTGGCAGGTAAGTCTGGGTCAAGTCTGGGTGAACAATTTAGCTATTTGTGTTCTGTTTGTGTTTGTGTTTGTTTTTGTGTTCACAGATGCAGCTTGCAAAAAGAAAAAAAGAAAATCTGCAGACCTTTTGTGCATATGTTTCTCTTTCACAACTAATATCTACTCTGCTTTGATTGACAAGGCAGTACAATTTTGAGACACGACTTGAGTTTAAAGAAAAATTATAAGTGTTTCTCTTGATGCTTTACATCCACTCTCTCATGC
The DNA here is from genome assembly GCA_037902135.1 of Cetoscarus ocellatus. Taxonomy (NCBI): domain Eukaryota; kingdom Metazoa; phylum Chordata; class Actinopteri; order Labriformes; family Labridae; genus Cetoscarus; species Cetoscarus ocellatus. The sequence goes on along the minus strand of JBAMNC010000741.1, from coordinate 626,109 downwards.
ACCATTTTGGGCACCGTGCCTTCTGAAGTAATGGAAGTGCTGCTGCCTCTCACAGTTGTGCCATGTTTTTTTCATGGCCATTGTTTCTGCTCCACCCCACTTTAAATCAAGAGCACAATGCATCCCAGCCTCCCACCTCCCTCCCTCCCTACCTCCCCTTTCCCCCTCACATACCCCACTGTACTTCACTCTGGACAACATTAATAAAACAAGCTTTCAATGATGCAGAGTGCAACGCCACATTGGGCTCCGAGCGGCGGTGTGATTAAAGCCTTTAAACACTGCCACCCTTTGAGTTTGCATATGTCAGCTCTGCAGTCCGCGTTTGTAGGGAGGATGGTGGGCTGCGTGTTCTCTCTCATTTACCTTGTCTCTTTCTCTGATCTTCAATGTTCCAGCTGATGCATGGATGAGTTAAGAGAGCCCTAGGTCCACTGGACTGTATGTATAGCAATTACCGGACAACCAATAATAAAACCAAAGCGTAAATAGCAAGGTCCTTAGAGGAAGATATAAGTGCTTAAAATGTCTACAATGTTCCCATCTATAGTCAAGGCCTCTCTGTACATCATCATGTATCTACATCCCATTCAAACTCCTCCATGCACTCAGTCTTCTTTGTTCCTCTACCTAACATTAAATTAAGTTTCCTGTTGAGGAGCTCGATGTTCCTTGTGAAGCATTAGAGAGCTGATCAGCACAAAATGCACTCAAAGAACACATTTTCAGATTGGTCACTTCTTAGCACAATTCCTTGTAATGACAGCGACCTCTTGAGTGATTACAGAAATGGAAATAAAGTGTTTTTTAATTGAATTCCATGAAATTAAACAGCGGCCGGAGCAACTTCATTAAAGTGATATAATCCCTCTGACTCTACCGTCTTTTCTGTCCCAACCCCCCACAGGCAGAGTACATGTCCAGCATTGCTACAAAAAGAGATATGTGCTTGAGCGTTTTCCTTTTCACAGAACAAGGAAATTACTCTTTGAAAGCTTCCCCGCATTGCAAATTAAAATAGCTTGACCGGCAATTTGCAAAAGCTCTGAGAAACAGAAATGTATCCCGAGGCCTCTGCTCCGGCAACGCAAGTCGAAGCAGCTGCAGCCACCATGTGTCAGCATTAGAGATGGAAATTTAAGCAAAGTTGTGATTATAAAGTAACTGGTGTTTTTTTGAAAAATGTTTGAACATCATCCAACATTTTTTAGCTTACATTGCAAGTACACACTGTTCTTGATTTACTGACATTAGCCCGTATATTTTCTAAATAATAAGGGTTGGGTATTTTCCAAAACAGGTGCCTCATCAGTGCTCTTGAAATGGTGCTGGTGCCTAAACAGTTCCTGGATGGATACTTCTGAGGAAAAAGAGCAGAGCTGCTGTTTACACTTGTTATTAATGCCTCTTTTGTCTGCAGTGTCAGTTTCTTGAGCCAGAGGGAAGCACTGGACAGCTCACCAAGCAGAGAGCAGAATGGGCAGAGAGTGCTCAGTATCTTTGGCTCTGACATTTAGAGTATTGTAATCAAGCAACTGCATCTGTGTTAAGATTCAGTTTGGTTAAGTTATGAATGTATTGGAACTGGATTTTGGTACCCATTCCTAACTGTTATACAGTGTAGAGGTGAAATATGCAAATGGAAACATGTTTTATGGATAAGTCAAACAATATGAATTAGCAATTTAGGCTCAGTTATGCTCCCAACACAGATCATCTCAGAGATACATATTGAAGTGAAATCATACTACAGAAATGCTCTGCTTTTTAAACTTGGTGCTGCTTTCTCCTTGCCATGAATCAATATTCTACAAACACTGGAAACATTGAACGAAGACATGTGACATCAGTCATTTGGCTATGAAAAGGAGCCTTTGAATCAATGTGGATTCCTTGTAATGGACGCTACCATTCTGCACTTCATATAAACCAAACTTTAGCTCAACCTACCCACAGACGTAGAGGTCATATTGAGGCGGGACTTAAATCCTTGCAGCTTTGTCAATCATATGCCTATTTCCAAAACCAAAAATCCTCAACAACAAAAAAAAGGGGGAGCAATACAAAGAAAAAAATCAGCCCCTCGCAGTGAGAACACATATGTATTAACTATTTAGACTGAAGCCATTTTGATCTAGGCTCTGAAGATGGTTATTTAGGCTGTCCTTTTGCCATACATAATCATTACACTGCCAGGGTTCCTGCAGCCTCAAGTGGACACTGAAGGAACTACAGCTTTTGGCACTTCCGCATGGGCCTCCACTTTCAGCCACAGGGTTGTTGCCTGGGTGCTACCCTTAAGAGGTCACACCTCAAGAGTGTGGCTTGTCTGGGCCAAATTGATGCATGGGTCAGATGGAAATTCGATTGACCACCCCATGTGCCTGTACAAAATTTTGCAGTGTGACTGGCTATTTGCCACATGAGAGGAGAGATTTATTTGGGAAAAAAAAGCATCAAAAGTAACTGAGAACCACTGATCTAATTGAAGTTACTGAGAAAGATTTCAAATTTAAAACATGGAAAACTACAAAGACAAGTAACTAACTTTACTTATGCAACTGAGACATGAAAGATAAAGGAGATGGTCTATATGGTCGCTTCATCAAGAAAGGTAAAACAAAGGGGAGTAAATTAAATTATACTAGTGAGGCCAATCTAGGAGAAAGATGAAGCATAATGTGTTGTTTGTAAGAACATACTGTGTATGTTTAAATTTTCAACCTCAGCTGTAGCCTAGCAAAGATCACAATCTTGTTTAAATTCATACATGTGTCTGTTAAAATGTTTGTAATGTATATTTAAAAAAGAAAAAAAAAAATCCGTGAATGAGACCCTTACAAAGGGGCTTATCTGGATGTGTGACATCATGCTGGCCATGTGGATATTTGTGACACCTTGGACATGTCGAGGATGATGCTAGCATTAGAAAACAGAATAACTATGCAAACAAGGGGGTGCTGGTTTGGCAGAGTGGTAAGCAACTAGACTTATATTCATGCTTCTGCCAGCCAGGATCCAAATCCAGCCTGTGGCCAATTTGCAGAGTGTCCTCCCCTACTCTCTCTCACCCTCTTTCACAAACCAAACCACTGTTTCTCCCTCCTATCAATAAAGTCACAAAAACTGCACAAAAAATAATCTTAAAAAAAAAAAAAAAAACTATGCAAAACAGAGGTACTTCACGAGCACAAGCCTCTGCCAAGTCATTCCTGACATTATTAGCCAAGTTTTTATTGAAAATGTGCAAAATTGCCCTAATGCACAGTCTTAAATTCTTTAAAAAAATCCTGGATCCATACTCAATGGACCGCCACCAAAAACTAATTAAGAAAAAAAAATTGTCCTTGTGCCACAACCAACATCCCATGAAAATCTATCAGAATCTTTTAAAAACTTTCCCCTTTTCCTTGCAAAAACATACAAACAGCCATACAAATACTGGCCAAAACATAACCTCCTTGGTTGAGGTTATACAACACTGGTTGATGTTACCCAACACAGCTGTCTGTAAGGTGAAATGCAGATAGACCAAAGTTTACAGGGCAGTTTAATGCATACACAAAATGGAAATTGCCAATAATGGCATTGGCAAGCTTACAGTTAGGACTGGGCAAGGGTAACTCTAATTTAAGAAATTATCTACTTTACTCACACTGTTAAGTGAACCCTCGTTTAATTTACTAGACAAAATTCAGTGAAACACACAGCCTGTTCCTGATGGAGAATTGAACCCCCAGGCCAAACTTATTAGGCTGACACTGCCGATTTGTTTGGGGACAAATGTTTACATTTGATTACCATTTCTTTTTATTGTATTTTAAACTATGCATGAAATATGCACAATGACTGCCCCCTAGAAGTTTAAATCCAGTCAATATATTTTTTGTTTTCTGTTGATAGAACTGAAGGAAGGTGACACATCTTGTGCCAGCTTTTGAACTACAGAGCTCAATGGGGAACAGCTACTAGAGGATTGTGGGTAGTGGGGTTCTGTTGCCAGACATTGCAAATACAAGATACAGGAACATGTTACCACTGTTGATCTGGCATGGTTTATGGGTTTTAATACATTTCATACCAGTCTGAATGATCAAACAAAATCATAATTATGAAAACATCAGGATTTATTTGTTAAAAAATAAAAATCTTTTGTTCATTTCATTTCTTGAAAAGTACTGCCTGACAGGGATAACAAACCATTGTTTCATAATTAGGTACCTCTTGGTCCACTTAGAATGGTTTTGACATCATGGTCAACAAACAAAACTGCAAAAGCAGCATAGACTGCAAGATGTTGGGATAATGGGAAAAGCATGTAGGAGTGAGCAGCCTTGTCTAACCCCCCACATGTACACAAATGTGCACACATTCCCCCTCCACATATTCAAATTCCAGGTGGATGCGGCTCAGCTGAAACTCTGGAATTTGGTTAATTTTTTAGTTAGCCTCTCGGCATCTCTATGGCTGTTGCCACTGCTGTTGATTAATCAGGCGTGAATTCTTCTTTTATTTAACTGCAGTTAGCAAAACCTTCTCACATGTGCTACAGCCCCCATCTGGTGGCGATACTGCATCACAATCGGGCATCTGTAAAATTTAAGATAGTAAAAAATTATGAGACAGAACCTGCTTACAATCTTTACATTTACATGAAAAAAAAACTGAGTATCTGGTTATTCCAGATTCAAGTCTCTTCCTGTCCTCCTGCAGATTCTGCACCCTGAGAGGAACAACAGCAGCAGCCATCTCCTCCTTTGTTGTAGTGCTTTTGCTTAAGTCAGGCATCACAAATCAGTTTTGAGCCATCATATGTACGTCACATGTGATGTAGATCCGATTTGGCTCCACTCTCTTGGGTAAAGCTCTGTGTCAGCCTTGAGTGTGTTCACATGTTTGCTGCATCTCCAGTGTGGAGGCACTGTCAGGAGTCCTTCTGGTGCAGTACAGTTAAAAGTCCCCAACAAGGGAGGCACGGGCATGTTAGCTGAGGTACGTCTCTTTGGCTCTGAGACAAAAGGAGACAGTGACCGAAGCTTTTGGGACATTGCAGTCCCCTGCAGAATTAAAGAGGCTGTGTCTCAAACCCCTGTGACAGGAAATCTCACTCAGATCACAAAAGGACCCACTGATTATGTCTGACATGTGCATCCTCTTCCCTCAGATGTGATGTCTTTGTTTAGTCTAGATCACTTCAGCGTTTGCATCTGTACTTTTGTGCAGCTTTTGTGAGTGTTCTTCTGTGTGTGAGAAAGAGAGCGTTCCTCCATTTAACCTACTTTTCTTCTAAAATTGAAAGTGTGACCTTTATTTTCACTTATCACCTGCCTGTAAAAGTGTAAGAGCTAAGAAGTGCAGCTAGGAAGATTTGGAATTTTTTTATAAATATATCTGCAGTTCAGAAAGGGACAGACAATATTTCCATTGATACAGTGTCAATTGTGTTAAAATAACAAACATGCCTTGAGATTTCACCTTGCTGTTTGTAATAAAGTGATTTAAAAAAAAGAGTTGACTGTACGCTTGTATACTCATGCCCTTTTAAAACCTATTTGTTTTGTCCTGACTTTTTGATCAAATATAAATATATTTTTGATATTTTATAAATGTGGTTGCACGAGGCCTATGGCTCTATATAACTGCCAATAAAGCAACTGGCCAGCTCTTCCCCTGTGGTAAGACAGCCTGATAGGGATGCTTAGGGACATATAGTAAATTATGACAAGCTTTATAATTGCCCCGCTTTTAGGGTGAAAGTACTCAAAAAATGACATTGGCCTGACTAGACGCTACACTAAGACTTTACAGCTTTTCACTTTTTCTCAACAAACTCCAGTGTTTATAACTATTTTGTAGCTGTCACTAATGACAGCAATGGGTCTCCAGGTTTGCAGTCATGCTCTAACAGTTCATGCATCTGCACCACCACACAACTTGTGATCTGTCCTGTTCCTCAGTTTCAACAACAGATTTCTCCATCCATCTTTAGACCTGGGACTCCATCTGCAAAAGTTCCTCCTCTGGTTTATAAAGATGTTCTCTTGTACCCGTGACTAACAGCTTTAAGTCATCACTCCAATCAAAATTGCTCATGTTCAGTTCAGTTTTAGTGAAGTTAGAGTTTGTAGTTTCTCCGGGAAACCATGATCTGAACACCTAATGAGATGAAAGCAGCCTCTTTTTGGTTGGCTGAAGGACACATAATCTGTGTATCATCACTCAGAAGTTCCTAAACACAGGGAGTTTGCTGATGAAAAATAAAGTGCTGTAATGGGTCTTACTGTAAAATGTACGGTTGAGCCAACGTTTTTTTTTTTTTTTAAGTAGTTTTACCCTAAAAGTAGGGCTATTATAAGGCTTTCGGTAGCACCATTGACTGCTATGTATCACTCAGCATCTGCACCCAGGTCTAAAGGGTTAGTGAGTATATGTGTTTTCAGCTGTAACTGATGTCTGTGGCTAAAAGACCACTACTGGCAGTTAAAAAAAGATAACTAGATAATGAAATGAAATCAGATTCAACCGAAAAGTAAAAAAAATTTAAACAAACACTGCACTCCCCTTTCAGCAGCAAAAAAGCCCAACATTTGATTTGTAAACTATTGCATCTTGAAGTTCTCACCAAAATATAGAGAGAGCAGAAATGTCCAATATTTACTTCTTGCTTAGTCCCTCTCCTTTTACTTTTTCCTGCCTCACCCTTCACCATCCTCTTTGTCACTTAGGGCTCTAATTTCGTAGACCAGACGCAGGCGCTGCGCACCTGCCCTGCCTTGCGCACCTGCGCCTGTGCCAACGGGGTGTGTCCAGGGCATTTTGCAAGTTTAATGCATGGCGCATTTTGGCGCAGCGAGGTGCACCCACGCCTCCGTCCTTCCCACTGGCGCAAATGGCAGAGAGAGAGGAGAGGAGGCGTGACTGGGTTTAACACAGCCAAGTGTAATCTTCACCAATCAAATGATCGCCTTTCCTCGCCTTTAAATGCGCCGTAGGGCGAGGCGCAGTGACAATTTCACCTCGGTGGCGAAGATGGTCAGAGCCGCTGTCACTTTTTACAGCAACTGGGAGAGAGCAGGGGCCACTGGGCCGCGCATCGGAGGCCATGATGGGAGTTACCGTGTGGACCACCTCGCGGGATAGATGTAACCTGTTCCTCTGTCATAAATAGGAGTACAAAATTAAGTGATCATTACATTTAAACACAGCAGCAGGCTAATCCATTCATCATGCTTGTGATAAACCTGCATTCCTGGTCTGTCATCGCCAAATAGCAGAACCTTTGGTGAAATATTCTCTCCCGATATCTCCTCCTCATCCTCCTTGCAATAATGTACTCCATCTTTTTAGATAATGTTAAGAATAAAGATTAAAACAGAGAAATATGGGCAATCACAGGTAAATCCTGAAGACACCGAGTGACTTACATTTATTCAGCGAGCATCTCTCTCTTTTTTCTTGTCTTTTGAATTTCTTGAGATGAGAGAAGCTGGATAGTCCGTATAGGATGATGTGGCTGTTTGTGGTTGGCTGAGAGATGTGAACTCGTTAGTTTGCATCACACTTCCAGCTGCCGTCAGGTTAAGTTTCCATTATGACAAACATCTCTGATCTGACATCAGATGTGACAGGACAATTAATATAGATACAAATGTATATGCTGGCTCAGACGGTTACATTAAATAGTGGTTGCTGTGATTGTTGATTACATTTTGGTGACGTGTGCGCACTGTGCACCTGTCAGCCAAATTACCACTGGGTGCGCTTCGCCTGCGCCGAGAATAGACCAGGTTGGAGCTGGCGAGCTTTCAGCGCACCTTCCGCGTGTTTTTTTGGCGCCGAGATGGGTGCGCCGTCACACCCATCTCGGCGCAGCCGGTCTACCAAATTGCCAAATTGGCTGTGCACGGCAGTGCACCAGACAAAATTACCACTGCACGGGGTGCCCCAGGCTGCGCCACCCTGAGTTGCACCAGGAAATTAGGGCCCTTAGCCTTTAGCAGATGTCTAACACAATACAGAGATGGGCAAATTGGCACATTTGATTGGCTTCATGTAGCTGAGAGTGAACATGCAACATAAAGCAGATTGTACTTCATGCCAGATGACCACAACTCACTTCCAAACTGAAATAGCACTACATGCTGGCAACCAGGGCGTTCCAAGGGAGCATCATGATTGATGTCATTCTCTCCGTTGAAAACCCTCTAACTAGATCAACTCTTAAACTACTTTTCCAAGGTAGAAGAATCATCTATTTTGGCTTTAGCAGAGATAAAACACTAACCTGGCACACCAGGTGGACCGTTCAATATATTTCACCAATTCATCTGGGAACGAGCCCATAGAAAGTGTTTGGGGAGGGCAAAACCTTTCAGAAGCATATCCAGCAGGTGATTGGACGATCGTTCTGTCAATCAACATTTATTACAGGCCAATCAGATAATGTTGTAGATAGGGGCTACTGCGCGGCATAAGGTGAGCCACTTTGTAAAAGAAGCTTTCATCAAAACATGTCAAAAGTGGAGCAAAGACATCCTTACTATAGAGAAGTTTGTAGTGTTATTTGTTTTTTATTTAATAAAGAAATGTGGTCCAGATCTGATTGAACTGCTACTGAAGCTGTTAGCTGTCCGTGCAGTCACTTCCTGCTGTCGTCTTGCTCGTCGTTCCTCTTCCTGCTAAAGGACTCTGATTGGGCCATCCTGCTTTGGGCTGCTCACAATCGCTGTAGGTTGGAGCTTGGCAAGATGAACCTGCCTGATTTCAGACACTGAATCAGGCAGGTCCAGCTGTTGCACAGGGTTAATAAAACACCAGTTAAATTGCAAAAACAAGATGGAAAATTTTTAAAGTATGGGAGAAACTGTCAAAAAGCCAGAGGAAAAGTAGATGCCAGGACTGTAGAGAAAGAGTTGCAGAAGTTTGTATGCAATTTTTAATCATCAAAAATCAGCAAGAAAAATTTCCAAGGCACTCTCTTCAAACTTTTTGTTTTTACATAAATATATAGATCTTAAAAATAAAAACTTTGATGCATTTCAACAGCAAGCTTTCATAAAGAAGTCAAGCAAACAAATGCTAGCCCATTGTACGTCCTCTGAAATGGTGCTCCACCCATGGAAATCTGCCACATGGGGATTGGAGTTTGGTCTGCAGAGGGTGAGAACACAAAAATAAATAAAATAACTCATCAATGAAAGCAACAACATTATTTTATTCTCAAACCCATGCATATCACCATGACTGGTAAAAATCAGAGATGAGAGATTATAAGACTGGTTTGCAAAGGGTTAAAGAGGGAAACTTGAAACCTTCAGGTAAGCACTGGCTGTTTTTATGAGAATCATACCAGAGTTTCTCATTCTTGCTTTTGTTGTTTTACAGAATAATTACTATGTGTATAGTCATGTTTGTTCCATATTGCCCTGCCCTACAAGAGAGTTTTCCAAAAAGAACATTTTTTAAATAAAAAAATATTTGTAGAGCAAATGGACTGTGCCTAAAAGGCCGCACACTCCTGAAATCAAGGGGTGGAAGTCTACAAAGGCCATCAGTGAGACAGAAGTGGAAGGGTTACTGTTTGGCCTCAAACTGGGTGCACTAATCCCTTTGATCCCCCCCATTTTACTGTCAGCTGTTTCCTAGCTACCGTCGGATCTGCACAGAATTTAGGATTTGTGCTACTGTACACCACACCAATCTCTACCCCACTGATGCAGCGTTCTCCTTTCTATCCTCTATCAATACCCCTCCTCTCCCCCTCCCCTCTATCCCCACGCTCTCCTCACTCACCTACTGCCACTACCACAATGTCCACAGCAATATTCATTTCTCTCTCTCTGTTCCTCTATCTCCCCCACACATCACTGCAGTTGGCGGCGACTGCGACATGGCAGGTTAAATTGGAAAGTATTTGCACGGAGGGGCCATCCGAGCATGACGCTCCGTGTTGAAAAAAAAAAAAAAACTGATTTTGTCTTTCACACAAGACACCGAGGATGTGTCCTACTTTCATTAGTTGTGCTGAAAACAGCATTCAAATACTAGTTTGGTCTTTTGAGAAAGCTCCATTTAGCGGTAATGAATCAATTTTTGCACGTGTGCGTGTTTGTTAGAGTGGGAGACTGTGCTTGTGTGCTTGTGTGTGTGCATGATTGTGCATCTGCTAACATGCATTAGAGCAATAACGGCGCTTTTATTAGATTCTTCTTCCAAGCTGCCTTAGAAATTAAAATAAATAGGCATCTGTATCTGCACAGGATCTCCTCAGTCTCTGTCAGTACTGGTTGCTTTCAGAGGTGCAATTCCCCACAGACTTCCCATTTAACCCCTGAGGAGCACTCCAAAACTGATCCTAAATCATGCTGGGCAGAAGATGCGCAACGGGCTCTGTTTGGCAGATTCATGCCTCATTGTAAAACACTGGCTCTCCATGGCCCCTGCATCAATTAATCCTGTCCGCATGTAGAAGAAGAGATAATACTGCCAGCTTCTCAATGTGTGTCTCTTTGCACTGGTTCTCACATATACTGTACACTTATGTAATTCCTATCATTCAAGCAGTCAAGCTCTCAACCTTGTGTTTTTTTTTTTTTGCCTCGAGCTCTCATTTGTTGTGCATGTTTCAATTAAGACCAGGCAATATAGCCTCACAATGCTTTGCTTAGCATATAAATGAAAATGTAATGATCCAGGACATTATCAGCACAGAAAATTACGGTCAAATACGCTGTCTGTCTTTGTGTCCAAGAGAAAAGAGAATGTAAATACCCCATTACTGTGACAGGAAAAAATAATTCGCAACAAAAATAATGAGGTTGAAATTTGTTATTATAGCTAAATGTGCCTCTCCATGCACCGTGCCAAAGGAGGGGAATGATGGATGTCATGTTCCATGAAGGCTTTAGTCTCGAGGTTGAATCCCGCCATATGCTATCAGTCTCGCACCTGAAGCGCTTTCCTGGCTTGTGCAGAGGGTAGCCGAGTTGCGGGGAATCCAGATGTGACATGAGCCAGAGAGAAGCCTGTTCCTCTGCTGTCAGCTCCGATCAACGCCACACTCCTTTAGTTGACACACTGATGATGTTAGCGGCAAGGACAGTGATCAAAGATATGTGTATAGTGAAGTGCCACCATGCTACGGTGGCAACCAGATCCATTCTGCTGCGCATACCAGACAGGGATTCCTTATCAACAAACACAAAAAGAAACATCTGCTGGGTGAGATTGTAGGTAAGAATTTCTGTACTGGATCAGTTGATGTCTTTGCATGTTCCCTGCTTCAACATTCACTCTGACATCCCTTGGTATCTCTATCCTGAACCATTTGTTTACAGTGAAGGTGGAAAGCTGTCAAAATGGGACAGGAGAGGGGAGGGCCTGATGTAGCGCCCTGTCTTTCTCAGGGAAGAGGAAGAAGCAAGGCTTTGGGAGACAAAAGCGATATCAAACATGATATCGAATCCCTTGTGTTTGAGAGCAGGACAATGGGGAATGAGAGTCAGCTCTGGCCCTAATCAATACTGAGCACAAGGCATTGAGATGCAGCTCGAGGCGTCTTGCCAGGCCCCCCTAGCGAGACTGGTAGGCGCGCTGCCAAGTACAGCCTTAGCGGAGCAGCAAGCTCAGCCCTGCAGATGGAGAGCATGGAAGAGCCCTCTCTTTCCAGACTTTCCAGATGAGACCCGGGGCATGGACAGAAAGTATGCCATGGCCTTAAATCATTTATCTGCTCACACAACCCTGCCAACCATCTGACCTTTGACCACTGACACCCCTTGACCCCTGATACATTCATTGTGCTCAAACATAGAAAATGCACAACTGAGTGATAATGAGCAATTGAAATGCTTACATTAGGATCTGCGGATCCCTCTATTTCAGGACTTGTTCTTCACCAAAATCTGTTCACTGTAACAAACTCTCTACTCAAGACATTAGTTTTCAATTTTTTCTGCCCACTCCCACTTTAAGAAAGACAGTTTTCAAACCTTCTCCACACTTCTACAAAAAACGCTACAAACAGCATGTTGCAACACAGCCCACCTTAATTTTACCATAAAACCCATCCCTGTCAAGACCAAGAGCCAATCAAATTTAAAGATTTTACATCACACATGACCAGTCAGATTCGAGAATGGTCTGGGCCATACTTTTGAATATGTCCCCACCCAGACATGCATGCCCCCTTCATGCTGCACCCCAAGATTTGAGAATCACTGCCTCACAGTCCAGCCCTACTACACCTATCCTTAGATACGACCAAGTAAGAAACTTTGGGGCCAAAAAATGATGCTATTGCAGAAGTGCCAAAAACTGCAGTTCTCAGAGTGTCCACTTGAGGCTGGCTGCATGAAACCCTGAATTTATATGATTGTATTAATGTATTATCAGCCAAAATAAACATCCCTGCAGCCTGGTTCAGTCTATGAGTTTGTGTTTGAGATTTAATAAACATTGCTTTGAATTAATTTTTATGACAGCTACATATTTGCTATTTTTTTTATTCATATATTTTCCCCTCATCAACAGTGTCCAATAATTTGAAACAATGCGGCCCTCAGGCAGGGAAAAAAAGGCTTTATGTGGCTCTCTTGGCAAAGTTGCCCATCCCTGAACTGGAGGGAGGTTGCTATCCCCTAATGATGTCAGCAGGGGGAGGTTTAGTTTTCTAAGTTGACTGTTAGCACACATTGTCTAAACATTGAGCATGCTAAAGAGGGAGTGCAGGATTTTTTCTCATGTTGGACATTTTTAGACTGTCTGTAAACAACAAACCTTACCAAAAATGTAATTAGTATTACAAATGCCTGACGTGAATCAGGTACCAATCTCTCAACACAGGTTTGATGAAAGGCACATCTGCAACAAAAGGATGATAATTTAAAATGTGTCTTTTTCCAGTGACTATTCTACCTCAAACAGCCACATTGGTTTATCTTTTAACACCATCCACAGCAGTGAAACTTGCTTTTGGTGTAAGGGCAACATAACCAAGAGCTGTGATTGGCTTGGTTTGAGGTTTGCAACTGAACAAAGCAGGATGACAAGATGTGAATTCATTCGCATGAGTATACAAAGAAAATGGACTGGTAGACTAGTTGTTTCTTATCTGAGGGGAAGGGAAAGAAAAAACATGCCCGCCACCCCCACCACATTTCTCTATTTCTTTTCCTCTTTTGCCGTTTTATTCACAACACAAGAATACACTCACCAGTCCCCTGGAGAGTCCCACTGAATGAGAGCAGAGATTCAAGGCGTACATGATGCTGTAAAAAGCATTGTTTCTCACCACAGTTTTCCTTGAGTTGCCTTTGTGTTGTTTAAATGTTTACATGGAACAGCTTGGGGGCTTGAAGACAGATGTATGGTCCAAGAATACTGCCTCGCCACAATCCCTCTTTTCCCTGGATGAAAGTAATGACACCATTTTGAGGGCTTAGCAAAATCGCTCCTTAGTATGATGCTTTGATTAAGCAGCGTACGCAACATCTTTGCTCCCTTGTCAAAACCATATCAGACAAATTAAATGAATAGTTCCACTCCAAATTCCCTGCTCCCTTTCCAAGGTCATTTCGACTTTTAATTTCTGTCCCAGCTCGGGGCCCATTTTGAGACGTTTCTTTTTTGTTCTTGATAGTTAAAGAGGTGGCTCCTGGTCCTGTGTCAGATTGATTATACTTTCAGCAAAGGAGAATTAATATGTGAAGAATTTGTCTGTATCCCCCTGCAGCGCTTCTCCCCTCAGTCTCATCAGTAAACAAGAAGACGTGGAAGCAGAACTACTCACAGCTATGTGATTAAAACTGGCCCCCAAAGTAGAACTCGCCTCCTCAGTCAATGCTGCTATTATTGAATATTCTAATGTGAGAAGCATATACCTTTCCCGAGCTTTATTTTTCACTAAGCAGAAAGAAGAAATCAGCCAGTATCTTATAATTTGGGTATGCCTCATTTGCCTGAAGCCAACCATTAAAAAATACAAAGAATTGCTTGCCTTTCCGTCTGTTTCAGCACATGGTATTTTCAATAAATACATCTCATAATAAGAAGGACAAGTACTTAATGCTTGAAAAGCAGAATCTCCTGCAGCACTCTAAAGCTTCGATGTTTCAGACTGGTTGCATAATGGCTGCAGGGTGTGTCAAATTTTCATCTTGGCTTGCATATTATTAATAACTACCTTACACAAGAAAACTTTACGAAGACAACTGAAGTCTGACCCCCCATGACATCTAAAGACAACTTGCGAAGGGCATTGCCCAAACACTCTGCCACTCAGACATAAGACTTTAGACCAGGTATAATAATTTTAGGACACAGTCAATTTCTGCGTCCTCACGTTAAAAACATTAGCTTTGCACCTGACCACTCCTTGTTTTCAGACAAACACACCCTTAGGCGCAAAGAGGAGGGCGTGTTGGTTTGCTTATTTTTACATGGCCACCTATAAATCACACATCAGTGGTAAAATAGGGATGAAGCCCGCGCTTCACACCAGAAAATTTTGTCATAAAAAGTCAGAAAAACAGAGCCTTGAATCTCTCCCCTTTCATTGTGCCACTTAAAGATCCCATAATATGCTTTTTTAAGTTTCAAATGCCTTCCTTGGTGTGTAACAAGCCTCCTCCAAATGATAGTGTACGGCTATGACTGCCCTCTGCTCCTTACAGTGCCAGTATCCGCCTAAAAAGCTTGTTCTAGGGACTGCCCAATCAGTGGCCCACCCATTGGCTCATTGTGGCAAGCCCAGTCCATAGCATAGACTGTTGAATGAATGCACACAACATGGTGCTGAGCAACGCTAAACCTAAACAACAACAAACACCATCCCTGCCTTTGAGATATGTTGTAGAGGAGCTACAACCACACTGTAAAGGATAAATGTGGGAGGGAAACAGCAGAGGAACCTTGGTGCCTTGTGTGACTGATTGCATTCATCATAAAGGTAACATATCACCCTTTATAATGTTCGTATTTAAAATATAGTTTTGTGTATTTTGCCAGTGTGTTTGTTTGCTGTCTTTATTGTCAGCCCTCCTAAGGTCATCTCGTTGGTCTGTATAAGTCTGTTTCAATCCTGTAGTCTGTCATGCCTTCAGGGAAGCCACAGCACAATTTAAAGGCTCTGCCTAATAGAGACCATTGGAGCCATTCAAAAAAAGAAAAAATGCGTAGTCTGGACTTGGCATAAATTGTTGTTTTGCATCTTTTCCTCCCTTTCTCAGCTCCCATCTAACATTTAGACTTTCCTCCAGGAATCACTCTCACTCTGAAACAAACTCCTGCAGAGTTCTGTATGATTTTATCTGTTTATTCTAAAATGGCAGCATGACAGAAACATGGAGGGATAAAGGCCCCTTTGCCCCATGCAAATAGCCATTACCATACCCCTTGGGCAAACGGCAATTACTGGGCAAAGGGTGAATGCCAAAACCCTGTGGTACAAGTTAATTTGATTACATTTCCATTATGAACTATAAACACAGTTTTGCTGCTCGACTGAGCCAATTAAAGGCCTCCTGAAGCTAAGGAACGTTGACAGTGCAGCGTCCCCATTGTTCTTCAACAATGCAAAAGATAGAAATCATTTGTCACCCTTAAACAGGTTTGAGGCAATTCCGTTTTTTCTTTCTAGAGGAATTACAATTATTTATTTAACATATTTTTTGTCAGGTTTTAAATTCATTTATTTCAAATGTAGCTGCCAATGAGCACAGATTTTCTCCTTTTTTTTCCTAATTCAGCTGTGATATGTTCCATCTTGGTGAATAAAGCATCCTGTGGCAACATGAATAAACATGTGGAGACAGCATTTGGCAGCCGGAGAAAAAGCAGCCAACCAACCAGGCAGACATGGGAGGAAGGCTCTGAAGACACACAAGAAGTCTGATTTGGAAGTCAGGCTGCCACCGCGTTTCACCTGAGGCTCAGCAAGCCACTAGCTGGGCTTTTCTAGGCAAGAGCCACAGTGCCAAGAAAACAAGCGTTTAGTCCAAATTTCTGCAGACATCTGCTAGCTCTCTGGAGCTGTAAACATGTTTAATTAACTGCATTATGCCAAAGCGGGGGGTACATATGTTATAAATATGCACTGTGTGTAATCATGGTATGGTGGCTCAGAAGTTTCTTCACTCTAACTCTACGTCACAGAGTATGCCCTTTATGGGACTTGTGACATGATGAAAGTGCTGTAAGTTAGAGGAATGCAATTATTTCATCAGACAGGGCTAAGATTCAGTGTCATGTTTCAAATCAGATGCCTGCAGCCAGTATGGCATCAATGTGTATGTGGTAAGGGTGCAATATAGTTGGCTCACAGCTCAGTAAAGGCTTCAGTTTCAGGTCTTTTTTTGCTCTAGTTTTTTTTGTTACAATTTTTCCTGACAGTCTGGGCTGTTGGAATATGTTTATGTGTGTTTTACAGTGCCATCAGGGGGTTATCAAGAAAAAAATGCTATTTTTAATTCCAAAAACATTTCTTTGTTTAACTTTTCAGCTAAAAACCCTCATCCATAATTACAATTCATTCTACATTTTATGATCAGAAATAAAGAAATAAGACGACACTGGCAAGCTTCTTTAGATGGACAACTCAAGCTACAATGATTCCACAACTGACATGCGTCATTTACTCAATCATCTATTGATTGAGTATTCCAGCTCCAAGATTTCTAAGTTATTTTGTTATTTACATGGTTGGTTTAGTCAGAAAATGCCCAGGGATGTGTTTGTCTAAAAATCTCCCCATTTTCAGACAAACACATCCCTGGGCTCAAACAAGAGCACAGAATCATTTGCTATTTAAACAGCATGAGCACCAGGCATAAAAAATGGCACCTGCTTCAGGTGGAAACTAGAGAAGACACCTGCGCCTCATGCCAAACAGTTTGCGCTAGGCGTCCAATAGGCCCAAAGCTGCTAGCAAAATAAAATTTCAAGGATTGATAAGGTCATAGCTCCAAAACTGTGTTCAGCTGCTGCATTTAACTGATTTAAAAATTACAAGCACAAGTGGTCTGAAAAAGTATTTACAAAATTACACTTCAAAAAGACTACATGCTTTTTTAATCTTGGTAGCACACAACTTCTATATCTATATATCTTCTATATCTAGGCAGCAATTGTAGTCATGATCGTTTTGACATTGAGGTCACATTTTATAAAAATATTTGATTAAAAAAAAAAATCCAAATAATGTGCTATTATTAAACTTACATTCCCATAACTCTATCAAAACCTTTTTATTTCAGCTTTGTCAGGGCAAAGGTAGCACACCAAACAGTTCAACCTCGGTGTCCCTCCTTCCAACATTTTTCAGTTCCTCTAGGTGGATCCTACTGTTTTCCCAGGCTAGACAGGACAGATAATTGCTACAGAATGAATGGGTCAGCATCAGGGTCTAAACTTGCCTTGGACGTGCCAAACAGACCTCCTCAGGAAAGCGAGCAGGAGGCATCCAACCAGATGCTTGAAACCACCTCAGCTGAAGGAACAGTGGGTGTATTTCAAGATCCCTCCAGATGTCCTTGCTCCTCAATCTGTCTTTAATAATGATCCCGCCCACCCTTTGAGATATCTAATTTTGACTGCATATATCTGGAATCTCATTCTTTCAGTCATTAGCCACAGCTCATGACCACAGGTGAGGGTTGCAAAAAATAGAGAGCGTTGACCTCCTGCAAAGCTCCCTTTTTTTTTTTTTTTTTAAACCAAAAAAGTTGCATTTCAGTGCCTACTACACTCAGATACTGCACCAATCTGCTCATCAGTCTCTCAGCCCATTTTATCCTTATTTGTAAACAAGACCCAGAGACACCTCATTTCAGGCAAAGACTCACTCCCCACCTGAAGAGGGCAATCTACCGGAGAACCATGGCATCAGACTTGGTGGTGCTGACCCTTATCCATCTGCCACACACTCAGCTGCAAAACACCCCAATGTCCATTTACGGTCCTCAGCTGAAGAGGCCAACCAGAGCCACATCATCTATTAAAAGCAAATTAATGATTTGAACCTTAGATACACCTAGAGAAAAATATGACTCATAGGAACCAGGGTCCAAAATGTGGCCATGTCAAAAAAATTACAAAAAATCCATCCAAATTTCCTAGAAAAAGTGATTTTATCCTGTTAACTTACACCAGACCTGTCCATAAAAGCCATTTTTAAGGTAACATTTTTAACCCTTTTTAAAACCACTTTAAAATCCCTGATTGCATACTGTATTTGGATGGACGGTATAGAAAAATAGAAAATTTCCGAAAATTAAAGAGCAAATGGGGATATTTTTTCTGGCTCTGATGGTCTGAGAGGAGGGATTAATTACAAAAAATGAAAATGCATTCAAAACAATATTTTTGGTAAAGGTTTAGATTTTGACTAAAGTGCAACACAGAAGACCCAGTGTACAAAAACTGTACAGGTCAAAGTAACAAGCCAGGAACTTGTATTTTAATGATATAAATTTCAATCAAACGGTTTTTATTTTTTAATTAACTTCAGTCCTTTCCAAAATTACATAATTCTGATTATTTCTCCAACTTTCAACCTTTTCAGTTATACTCTTGGTACACACTCTAGAAAGAAGAAAAAAAGAGGAGTTGAAAGGAACCATTAAAAAAAAAGCCAGTGAGGTTTTCATCACTATTTTCAGTTTATGGTCTAAAAATATTTCTGTTTTTGTGAGCAGTGTCACATTTTGACAACTACGTGACTCATAAGATCCAGTGTCCAAAATGTGAACCCACCAGAATAAGAAGCCAAAAAGTATGACACAATATTAAAAATTCCCCTTAAAAATGGCTTCAGTCTCTCAGCTGACCTTATTCTTGTTCAGTATCATCATTTGAAAATAAATTATCACACTTTAACCCTTTTAGGTGCCACTAAATGTGATAATCCCAGTGCCTCCCCAAAACTAAAAAGCATTTTAGCTCTTCATGGTTCCCAAATTTGAAATAATGAAATGCTGCTGACATTGTCCTGTTTTTTAAGTTTTAAGTGGTATTGTGTTTTTAAAAGAACGGTTGCCATTAAATTGTGGAAAAGGAATGAAACTATGCCTGCTTGAAACTACTTCAAGCAGTTTTGATTGTGCATAATAAACAATAATACTACACTGTTATACTGTTATAATACTGCTATACTGTTATAATACTACACAGCCATGAGGACCAACTTGATTGGGTCATGTAGTTAAGAGGAAATTCTTAAAGAAGATGTCATAGCCTGTCATTATACATTGGAAATATCATGGCTGCGTCTAAGTCAACGGCCATGTTGTAGTTCCATTGTAGCTTAAAAACTTTTTGCTGTTGCCCATTATGTTTAAGCTTAAATCAGCGATGAAAGTCAGGTTCATTCATCAAGATTATCACAAAGAACAAACTGAGTAAGTTTACAAATTAGATTATTTTCAGCGAAGATTCAAAAACAGTGAAAAATCACATATGCTTTTAGTCTAAAGTACCACCACACTACTAAGCTGTATTTTGGCCTACAAAAATATGTCATCCCCGCATCACTCTGTTATGAGCTGTAGAAGTCTCCACACTGTCCCTAGTGGTCACCAAAAAAAAAAAAAAAAAATGCATGTATATGCCCAAACAGGCCACAAGGGGAAAACTAAGCAAAACTATAAAATAACTGATTTATGTTCAAATTTGAAGCCTTGTGTACTGATTGCAAGACTGAAATTGTACTTTGCATGTTTTGATGGTGCATTGGCCATTCATTCAAAATCACAGTTGTGATGGAATTCAATAGGTACAAAAGTGGACACATGGTCACAAAAGGTGCTCAGAAAAAGTATGCATCTACGTGGAAAATGAAGGCATGGCATTAAAAAGGATCTCAATACAATCAAAATAGTCTTTATTGTGTCCAAAAAGCAGATACAGGGCACCTAATGGTAAATCATGTATGGTGCAAGCCAAATGAAAAACCAAAAAAAGAGCAATCCACAAGTGCATATTGGAAGCTGGATGCCATGCTGAATGTTCAATATCATGTTGAGAATTGCTCCATCTGTTGTCTTTGGGTCTACTTTTGTGGAGTTAAATGCAAAACAGATTAGGCTTTCTATTATTTGTGATGGAGTGTTGTACGTGTGGGCGCAGACGATGGGGTTTGTCATCAGTCTTTGTTGGAACCAGGAGATGCCTTTGATTCCATTAAAACTGTATTATATTTCTCTTGATGGAGTTGTGTAATCTTGTACACATTGATTTTTCTGTCTTTCCGTGAATGTGTTTGCACGTATGCCTGCCTGTGTATGTGTGCGTGTGTTGGTGTGTCACTGATGTAGACGAGTTATGATCTGGTGTTGGCATTAGAGCAGGCAGTTTTAATCACACAAGGATTCGGAGTGTTTTAAACAAATGCTTTTTTGTAAGCATGGTGGATTATCATAAGATTTAAAGATTTGGAAATGGCTGACAGCTGTCAGGCTGCATAATAACGTAGGTCCAGAAAATTATAGCAGCTGCTGGTTGGCAGAATGTCAATGCTGCTATCTAGATTAAAGCTCAATAGACAGGAACATACAGTAAGCCCCTGCACACACACACTCTGACGCACACTACACAAAAAACACACTCAATTACAGGACACAAGGGTGTTTCAGTGGAAGAGAGGATGAGGTAGGGCTGGGGTATATGGACCGAAAATCATGTCTTGATTCTCTTTTAAATGAGTGGCAATACAAAAGATTGATGTTAATTTATTAATCGATATGAACAACAATGGCAACAGAAAGAGAAGTCAGAGACACTCACTACTTTGTTTTTTTGTTTGTTTTAATCCTCAAAATTTGTGGTCAAATTGCTTTAAATGGACAGGTCACTTGGCCTCTTTATTAGGTATACCTTGCAAATAACAAACATTCAAGACCTCACCATGCTGAGGAAAACAAGGGCTTTTGTTTCATGCTGGTTGGAGCCCAGGTGCTGTATGTGCCTCTGTCATGGCATTATTTCACCAACACAGCTTTGCCAAAGTTCTACAAATGCTCTACAGTGCAGTGGAGCTAAGAGTTGAAGAGAAGCTGGGCTCAGCAGGGCACTCCTTGGAACTCCTGTTTTTAATAAAAGTGAAGTGACATGATGACAACGCAGAGATATGTTTCGTATTAATGTTTGAAGAATTCAATTTTCTTTTTTGATGTACTTGTGCTTCGGAACTTAGGACCCACAAATACAAAATCTGCACTTCATGGCTGAGTCTAGAACATTTTTATGTCTTATCATAGACATATTTGACCTGGACACCCCTATGCATTGAGAAATGAGTAAGCTTCAAAACACATCTGTAAATGGTTAACAAAGTTAGTGTCACCGCATCGTAAAATATTAAAAATTGCAATAAAATCATATTGGCAGATAATTACCACCCCTACTTTACAGGGTAGAAGATTGAGGTTCATTTGTTACAATTTGTAATAGAGCAAATTATGATTGGACATAATGTTTGGTGAAGACATTAGCTGTGAATAACATAAGTTATTTAGTATCCACCATTAGTGATTACTAACAGTATGAGCCATTCTCTGGCAATACCATCAAAGTATCTTTTATATCATGCATGCATATGAGACAGATAAACATTATTGTATACTTTCAATGACAACAGTGCTACTTGTAAAGTAAAGTAAAGATCTATATGATTATAACTTCACATTTATACTAAACATTTCACATAGGTTACTTCAGTAAGAGAGTAGTAAGTACACACAGGCATACTGAGCATGAGGCCTGAAATCTGTTCTGTTTTAAGGAATCATCATCAAGGGCATCAGCAATACTGTCTTATCTACATTTGAAATACATCAGTATGTCCTGAAGGCTTGAAATTTTGCCCATAAAAAGATGACTAAAACAACACATAGGGTGCTAATGGGTGAAGAAAGACAGGCTTCTAGTTACTTGGTATTTGGATAAGCGGGTCTAAATTAGTCCTAAAAAGTCCCTGCTGAGAGCACCCTGCGGCAGGAGAGAGCTTCCCCTGTGGTCTTTATCAGGTATCCTCTTGAGCACCAGAGCAGCCAGTACTAGACACAGCAGGAGCCTCAGTGGGAACTTGCTGAAAAACAAGTACATGCCTTCAGTTCCCCAAGGGCCCTCTTGTGCCTGCATGTCACCTAATTTATGTCATCCTCAGAGATCCTGCTCTCTGTGGGAGCGACTGCATCAACACCTCTAACTTTAGGCAAAGGCACAGCTGAACTGCCAGTCATTTGCAAACAAGGTTGTCCTGTATTGGTGCAACTTGGTGAGGCTTAATGTTTATACGACTACAGTTTTCATGACGTTGATTCAAAACTAAAATATGGATGTTAGCTTCTATACCATTTATTTTGATTTGGTTTCTAAAAATGTTAAATCTCTAGAACTTTTCCACATAGCAACCCTGATATTATCAGGAAAATATCCAGCCTGCTAGGGTAATTCACTGACATGGTCATTCACACTTACTCCTCTCAGCAGGAAGTATAAACAAACAATTTATATCCTACCTTAAGTCCTAAGGATGGGTATACTGATGGAGAGTATCAAAGTACTGCCACTTTAACAGTTTTTTTTTTTCATGTATATCAAACAAAATGTTTGTCTGTGCCCTTCTCCACAGTCTCTCTCTATCCCATGCTAAGGCATAAAAACATGTATCAATTCATGCTCAGCTGCACCCAAAAGCCTTCAAAATGACACATAATACAGTTCTAAGTAGGACTAACACCATTTTATGCATTGCTATTCACTACAAAATATTTTAAAGTCTCTCTTGAAAAACTTAGAACTGATGTTTAATCAAAAACATGTTAAGAAATCAGTAGATGTAGTTTTTACATTTCTATTTATTTATTTCTATTGTATTGATGGAAAAGTCAACAATTCATCACAAACAGACAAAAAAGCAAGTCACTAAAGACTGTACTGGTGGAACGTTTCCTAAATACATTTCCTTTAGTCTAAAACTTAAAAAGCTAAATACATTTTCAGATTGGATTGCCTAAAGCAGTGGCTCTCAACCGGTGGGGATTTTTTTTATGAAGCGGAGTGTTGTCTATTCACACTTCTTAACAATAGGTGGTGATAATATCCTGTAATGCAGATTGAAAACTATTTTAATAGAACAGTGTTTGATATATAATCACTGAGTGGACACTTAGCTAAAGTTACATATTTTTGAGGGTTTTTTTAACTGCTTTCCAGTAGCTGGACTGTTATTTCATGGTTGTGCTTGAAAACATTATTGAGTCTGTCAAAGAAGGCCGACGTTATGGACGTGTTTTGTGTGTTGTGACTGCCTCATGATCAATGGCTTATTTAGTGCTACTGATAGCATTATTAATACAGGGCTGTTCAGTATGTATCGACTGATGCAAGGTTAGCATGCCTACAGTTACATTTACATTCTTGAATTCTTGTGCCCCTGGGATGCACTTTTTTAATTTAAAGGGATAGTTCAGTATTTTTGAAGTGGGGTTGTATGAGCTCCATATGGCCACTAAGTATGTTAGATGCAGTAGAATGTTCTCTCCTCTCCCTCAGTAAGCCACAGTCTGTAAGAGTCTGTTACACAGAACCAGCCACAAACAGGGAAGTAATGTACCAAGCACAAAGGGTATTTTCTCCGCCTACAAGAACTCCCATCAAAAAATAATACCACAGTTGACGAGTACGCTACCTATGCTTGTTTTTAATTGCATTTACTTTTTGGAAAAATAAAGTTTGTCTGGAACTAATCGACTCACGTCACGTATTCCTCCGCGCAGTGCTGCCGCGAGCTGCTGAATCACTCCGCCTCCCTCTCAGCTGTCGTAAACATAACAAGCTAGCGACCTCAGACGCCGGTCGTAGCCTCGTGTAACTTTTACTAAGTATTGTAATTCTTTTGTTCTGACTCTTAGCGGTGCTAGGAAGAGACAACAAAGGAAATTAAAAACAAGTGATTATGACAGCAATGATGAAGTTCCACTCACTTTGGAGCCAAGAGGATATCTGTGTGAACCTTAGTTCACAGAAGAAGAGCTGCTGCAGATGGAGACTGAACAGGCCTTACCCCGAGTGCTACTGCTGGTATGTGTGGATCTTGGATACAGACCAACTTCAGGATCTGTCTGAGTCAGAGGGTACTGGTGACTCTTACTGTGTCACTCAAACAGATTGTCCTGCTCTTCTGAATCCCGGAGTTTTGCGGACATTCTTCAATTTCCCTAAGACAACCTGGAAAAAGCGTCCCAAACCTGAAGGACCTAATGACAGTTTATCCTCAAAGTAAGTAATAATGATCTGTCAGAGACAAGCAAGCAGAGTAGAGGAGGCTGTTTACCATAACACTGCAGACTACTTGTGTGTTTGTCTCTCTCTCACACATACACACAACCATTACTGTTGTGTATTAGCATTGCGCGGCTAGCAGCAGCGGAGGAATACGTGACGTGAGTTGGTTAGTTCCAAATAACCTTTATTTTTTGAAAAGTTAATACACTTAAAAACATGCAAAGGTAGCGTACTTTTAAACTGTGGTATTGGTTTTTGATGGGAGTTCTTGTAGGCGGAGAAAATACCCTTTGGGCTTGGTACAATACTTCCCTGTTTGCGGCTGGTTCTGCGTAACAGACTCATACAGACTGTGGCTTACTGAGGAAGAGGAGAGAACTTTCTACTGCCTCTAATGTAATTAGTGGCCATATGGAGCTCATACAACCCCATTTCAAAAATACTGAACTATCCCTTTAATTTAAATGCAGCTAACTGAGTGTAAAAGACAGTATTTCCCTCTCTAGCATCACCACCTGCTGGTCACTTTGGTTTATCGTTTAACTTGTTTTTCTGTGTTGGCATACTGCGATATTCTGTATTTTTTCAGATTCAAACTGCAGCATCTTTTTATTAAATACATTTTAGAAGTGTGACATTTTCCTTGATTTGGGTTGCAACTTGTCCTTAAGGGGTGATGGTAGGTCCCCAAGCCAGACCAGTTGAGAAACACAGGTCCAAAGTTTACAATACATGTTTCCTTTCTGTGTTTTTGGTCAATGAAAAATGTCAAATTCATAAACATTATGTATGCTTTGTAAGAGATGATCAGTATCAGTGTTTATAGCAACCAGGGTTTGTATTGTATTGATTTGAAAGTCTGGTGTCACCCATCACTATCCTAAACCGTCAGTTTCCAATCATTGTGGTGTCAGGTTTCTGCAGCCAGTTCAAGTGGACACTCCAGGCACTTCTGCATTGGCTTCCTTTGTCAACCTGAAGGTTTCCCCTTGGATCAAACTCGAAAAAACTAACAGGACATTATTCACTGTCCAGTGATTTTCAGCATACTGCTCATGTGCAGTCAGCCAGCAGGGCAGTAAATAATTTGTGAAAGCAGTAAAATGTTTTGTAATTGGAGTATGGCACAGCCAAACATTGACTCAAATAAGGAGATTTCTTGGATATTATCATGTTGTGGCCACTGGCAATGATTACATTTTTCATATCCAACATTTAAACTTATACAGAAACTTTTAAGCCTTGTAGATTCACTCTAATGGTGCTGTCAGCATAAACACAAGAGGTTCAAGGCTGTAGCGTCTTAATTTGACCAGGGAAAAAAACAATGTCTTCAGCCAAACTCTAAGTCATAACAAGTCTGAGCTAACAGGGCATTTTTGAGTTTGTGCCATATGATGAGAGGAAAAGAACTGCGGCGCTTGAATAATGAGATAAATGATTGAGCAGTCGTGATGTATTTTTATTTAAGTCTGTTTCTGTAGCGTTGCATGAGGGTAATTGTTCTAGTGAGAGTGTGTATGTGTGAGTATGTATGACAATAATTGTGTGAGTAAGAAAGAATATGTACACATGTGTATAAACGTGACATTTGTTAAGAGAGAAGGTTCTAAAAAAATGTACCAAAAACATCTGGAAAATGTACTGAACCATTACTTAAACAAACAAAATTGGGTACAGTTACACCTCTGATTGCTTTTGAATGTATAATAAATAAATTAAACTCAGTAATTGAACTCATCACGTCTCCCCGCTGTAACCTTTAAGTTGATTTGTCAACTCTAGGCAAAATCTAACCAGTTAGATCTGACCATGTAACTCCTTGGTTGGGAACACCCTGAATTGTAAGAATATTATCAAACTTCATGATTTTTTATGTTGTGACATCCATACATCCTTTCTCTATACCCCTTACCTTTTTTGGGGTGGGAGGATGGCGGCGTTGGGCCACAGATGGACATAAAGAAAGAAAAGCAACACACAAAGTCACAGCCATGGTCAATTTAGAGCGAACACTTGACCATGCATATTTTTGATCTATGAGAGGAAACCGGAGTACCCTGGAAAATCATATTTATCTATGTGGTGAAAATGCAGACTCCACACATATCGGCCTCATCCAACAAAGGGAGCCGAACCAGCAACCTTTTTTGCTGCAAGGCAAATGGATTTGTTTTCCCCATTTAGCGATGATTACTCATCACTTAAACAGACAAATTCTAGGCAGTGGGAGGAGAAACTGGGGTTGGTAATCTCAGACTCAGCTTGGCAAAGCTGTGCACAAACTAGTGCACTCATCATCAGTGTGTATCAGACAAGGATTAATACAATTTAAGGGCAGGCTTCATCAATCGAGGAGCAGGCTGGTAAAAAAGGAATCCAGGATCAGACCCGAATTGCCCCAGGCGTAATCTAGAGCCAGCCATCTTTAGTCACATGTTTTGGGATGGGACAGACATACTTACAACTTCTTTTATTTATTTGTGGCAAAAATGTTGACCCTAAGGTGGCACAGCACGTCACGCACATGCCTCACAGCAAAGGTCGCCGGTTTGATCACAGGTTGGTCAGGGCACTCCAGCTTCCTCACACAGTCCAAAACACATGCTCATTTGGTTGATTGGTAACTCCAAATTTCCCTTAGGCATAAATGTGAGTGTGAATGGCTGTCTGTTTCTCTATGTGTGGCCCTGCGATTGACTGGTGACCGGTTCAGGGCGTACCCCCTCTCACCCAATGTCAGCTGGGAAATGCTCCAGCCCCACCCCCCCCCCCCCCACCCCCGCCCCTCCCCCCGACCCCGAAAGGCATAAGCAGAATGAATAATGCATGGATGGATGAATGTTGTCCCTAACCCTGTGACATCCATCTTTGGTATAGTGCCTGTGCCAATGGTTGGGTTGAGGTGATGGCACAACTTAAACTTGAGCATCTGAACCACACAATTCATGATTCCTCCCAAAGTTTCTATAAGATGTGAAAACCATTTCTGTTGTATTTTGAGCAGGAGTTCCACTCGACCTCTGCAAAAAATTAAGACTCACAACATTTTTAATTTCTCCGAGTCTCACTCTGGATCCTGGCTACTGAATTTGTGGTCTGTTTTATTATTAGGAGTTTGCATGTTCTCCCTGTGCAGCCAGGCACTCCAGCTTCCTCCTATTGACAAAAACATGCTTGTTAGGTTAATGGGTGACTACAAATAGCCTTTAGGAGTGGGTCAACGTGCAAATGCTTGTCTGTGTCTCTACATGGCCTGGCAATTGGCTAGCAACCTGTTCAGGGTGTACTGTGCCTCTTACCTAATGTCAGCTGGGGTAGGCTCCAGGACTGTTATTTTTACCAAAGATCTCTGTAAACAGGTCTGCAATAGAGTTATTTTTTTTAGAGGAAAATGTAGTTGAATGGATTTCAGTGTGTTTGTGAAAAGCTTGAGAGTATAATAACGTGGAAAAAAAAAAACAGCCTGTATATTTTACAAAATATTTGGCAACCACTGCTGTTCTATATTTTTTTGTAATTTTAACA
Source organism: Cetoscarus ocellatus (assembly GCA_037902135.1). Classification (NCBI taxonomy): domain Eukaryota; kingdom Metazoa; phylum Chordata; class Actinopteri; order Labriformes; family Labridae; genus Cetoscarus; species Cetoscarus ocellatus. The sequence goes on along the minus strand of JBAMNC010000741.1, from coordinate 598,299 downwards.
TTAATTGTTTTAAATCAGGACTGCGGATTTAAAAAAGATTTATGTTAAAAGTTTTACAATTTCGGTATTTTTACAGGAAGATATGGTCAAAGGTTTTCAGAATTTTTACTGCATTTATGGTGAAGTTTTTTACAGATTGCCTCTATATTTTATAAAATGTTTAGCAACCACATCTGCCAGAATTTTTTTTTTTTGTAAAATTGTCAAACTTGTGTTTACAGTGTGTGAGGTACTGGCACTTCCTGCTGCACCACCTTGCAGCCTGTTTTTAGCCCCATTTCTATTTCTGTCCAAAAAAAAACAAGATAACCAATTTGTATATGATTCAGACATAAACAAATGACACATGACTTTTTGCTGCCATCACCCAGCCCTACCTCTGAGATGCTTTGCTCTTAGGGATAAGCTACACTAGCATTTGAACTCTAGACAAAGGCACATCTGCACAGCCCATCATTTGCAAACAAGAATGCCCCAAGACAGTAACTCCCGCTTCTTACTTCAGAAATACAACCTCTCTCTGGATGCTGAGACGACCCCACGCATCATCACCTAAAGCGAGGACTGTGCCCGATAGAGGCGGTCCCTCTAAATTGACTGAGCGGGCAGACAGAGGGTGAATCTCCCAGCAATGCTAATGCGCAGCCGGGAACATTCAAGGGGCTTGAATACCAGCTGCACGGATGAGGAAGAGGTCTGTTCAGGGGTGGGGGGGAGGAAAGGTAAAGCCCTGTGAAGTAGCCTTGAAGCACTAAACAGATCCTCACAGACTCCAGGCATGTTAGCTCGAGCAAAGGATGATAATAACAGCTAGAGGAACGGCGCCCCGCATAATAAGACACGCCTGAGACTCCTTTTAGATAAGGTTGGGAGCACTCTAGAGCAATGCGACCTGCTCAAAGACAAACAAGCAAGGGGGATTATTCTGCTTTTAGCACTTTGGCGTTCCAAGTGTTGTGATTATAAGATGGGGTGTGCATGGAGACACCACTTCTGATATGAATCAGTTTTACATGAGAGATTTTTTTCTTCCCCCTGTTGGGACCTTTTGAAGTAAAAGCCTTAAGGAATTGAATGCCAAACATGCCTCTTTCTTTCTTCTATACTCCATGACCTTCTAAAAAAAACTATGACTCTATGGATAAATTCGTAAAGACAAGAGTAAATACCGTTTAATTTGACTCGTACATCAGGAGTGGTGATTAAATCCACAGTCCAGCAAGCCACCTTAATAAATTTTGCCTTCTATCAACTTCCTTTCAATTTTGCTGAGAAATAGAAGAGGTTAACAGCCTTGACTAAAGCTCCTAATGTGCCTCAAAAGATGTCTGCCTGATTCACTGTCTGTAATCAGGCAGACATCTTTTGCCAAGTTCCAATCTAAAATGACTGTTACTAGCTCAAAGCAGCACGACCCAATCAAGGTCTTTGAGAGCAGGAAGAGGTGCAAGACAGCTGCTTATACAGAGATTAGAAAAGATGCTAACAGCTTCAGCAGTAGTTTCACAAGATCTGGACCAAATCTTTCCGTCCAAAAAAGAAAAAAAAAAAGCATTTCTCGATAGAAAGGATATTTTTGTTTCATGTTCAACATGTTTTGGAGAGAGTTGGTTGGGCTGTTGGTCAAATGGAAAAGTGAATTCATCTGCTGTGCCAGGTTAGTAAAAAAAAAAAAAAAATATATATATATATATATATATATATATATATGTACACATATATATACATATATACACATATATATAGGCAAGGCAAGGCAAGTTTATTTGTAGAGCACAATTCGTACACAAGGTAATTCAAAGTGCATATATATATCTATACATATATATACATATATATACATATATACACATATATACATATATGTATATATGTATATATATACACACACACACATACATATATGTATATATATATATATACATATATGTGTATATGTATATATGTATATATATATATATATATATATATATATATATATATATATACACGTCTGTGTAGATTCTCATTCATCCAGGTCATGGTTCTTCAGTTCTTCAGAACTGAAGAAGCTTCTTGGATGAGAAGTGAAACGTCTTCCCAACAAACTCTACACAGTCCAGTTGCCTTGCTTTTGAATCTTCAGAATATATATATATATATATAGTACTCCACAATTTATTGGACCACCACCAAACGCAAGGTTTTGCCACAGATGTCCTAAATTACCAGCTTTGTTAATTACCAAAATAATTTTTCAAGTTTCTGTATTAGTTAATACATCAACATGTAGAAGCTTTAACCAAAGTGTATGGAATTATTTGTAGTGCTAAAATAAAATTGTCGTTATCCATTAAATTCCAAATAAAATGTTTTCATAAAAAAGAAAAAAAAAACAGTAAGAAAAATTGTAAAGCTACTTGATTAAGATGTCACATTATAGTAATGTACTTTCATTCCTGAACAGAAAAAATAGTTTTAGTGGTTGAATGTTATGCTTGATAAATTTCTGACTTCTTACAGAAGTCTATTGAGCCGGCTCAAAACTAGGTATAAAAAAGTGAATTCAGACTGAAATTCCTCATTCCTGTTCAAAATGTATGTCCAGTAACAACATTTTCAGTCATAACCCACATTTTAAAAGAATGTTTTAGTGTTTTTATGAAAGGTGGTCTAAGAAATTGGTTATACACTGAATATCTTCTTTCCTGGTTAAAAAAAAACAGCGGGTGGTTGTCACACAACTGTTGACATTAATCAAAAATAAAAAAAAATTATATTAACACACATTTTAAGCCATGGCTACAACAACAGAAACTCCAGGCACACAAGTTGTAAACTCCTGCAAAAACATCATCTTGTTATCAATATGCACAATCCTTTGTGGCGTTTTGCTGTATGTAGTCTTTTTACAAAATATCCCAATGTTTTGTTCACTATATCCATACAGCAAAGTTTCCTTACATGTATCTCTCTGAAAATGTAATGCCTTATAACTCTGTATGATTCATTGTCAAGAAGCACAGTTAAGCACTTACAGATAAAAAGTGACATCTTCCTCCAATATTCCAATTATTATGTGATTAGTGCAGATCCAGTCCATGCTGTTATCCACATATCTGTGTCTGCTGCATGTTGTGGTCATTTATTTTGCAGCATACAGATTACATTCTTACAGCCCGTGAGCCAGAGAGCAAAAGGGACATTAGGGAAATGTAACACGGCCTTCAAATAATGGCCTCTGCTTCATTGTCCCACAGTCATATTCATGCAAGTTAATGGCTGGTTCGACTGGCTTATTAAGGTGGCCTATAGGCTGGAGAGGCGGTTCAGTCTAGGAGCTGTAAAACAATCTGTTCTGAGGTTTCTCAGCCGAGGCCACTGGCAGTTTTTATAGCCTCCACTGGGGGATTAAGTACATTTTGACAGATCACAAGGACCCTGATCTTTAGCCTTTTTAAAAAAGGTTGTATAACAGTGAAAGTAACTGCATATAAAATGTGATTTATGGACAATTTATAGCTGCCATACTCTTTGGAGCGACATACTTATGACTAAAGGCTGAACATATGACAAGTGATAATGTTATTTTATCGAACACACATGTATCATTAACTGAAGTATGGAGATTTGCAGTAGGAATGAGGTTAGACTAGATGTTTTAACATGTTGATGCATGTGGAAACATGTTAAGCCAGTGGTTCATAACTGGTGTAGCCTCAGGTTACAACACCAATCGCTTCATTAGAAATCCTGACCCAAGTTTCCTAAATTGTTCAACTGCTGAAATAAATGTGGTCAAAAAAATGACCACAGTTTGTTATCCTAAGATAATGAGCCAAAAATGTTAAGATCTTAAGAAAAACACTGCGACAAATGCAGCAAAATTAATCTATGGACATGTATCCTTCTAGTTTTAGGCACATATTCATGACAGCTCAGCTCTCAGCTCCGAGACCTACTTTTGGGTCCTGACTCACGAGATGAGAAGTTTAATTTGGAAGACTGAAAGCTATTATACACATCAACCACATTGCACATTTGTAACAAGTTTTATAGAGCTCATACTTTGCCTTAACTCAGGTTCATCTATTTGATTTCAATGACTAGAGTACATTCACAACTGCTAATGTTAAAAGAAGAACATTAACTCCTCAAAAAAAGGATGGAAACATTATTTCTCACATTTAACAATACCAATTGGTATTGTATTTTGTATCATTGGAAAGCCTGATAAATCACTTCTATATGGGGCAACTTTGGTTTGCAGAGTCAGCATTATTTGGTGTCATTTCCAAAATTAATATCAAGTTCTGAGAGTTTGATGGAGTCAAAGACAGACTGGGAAGTGGTGAAGGCAACCCAAGAAGTTTCCCACCCTTGCTTTCAGAAGATTTCAGGCAAACCATGCACTTCTGATGAGAATAGAAAACCATGAGCTTAACTGAAACCACATTTTCAATGATTTTCCAACATTTTTATTGTTTTTTAGGACATGTCTTTAAATATTTCACACCAGTGCTTGGCTCCTGAATGATAAGAATGTGTCTGTGCTTTCAAAGGCATGGATGGTACCCGAAAAGAGTTTGCTGAGTCACAATGTATGTTTGCAAAGCGAGCATGAAAAGAAAATATAGCAGCAGAACTGTGAAATCACACTGGAATCTGTGTAAAAAGGAGGAGGTAAATACTTTTGAGTCTCATGTTGTGGCTCTGGGTTTTAGTGAGCCCCAGCAATTAAAAGTAGGCCGCAGTGCACTGAGGTTTGGGAAGGTCTGTTTTAGTTAATTCACTATGACATTTCTTCAGCTCATTTCATCATATGCTTCTTGAAGCAGTGAGGTTTGCAGAGGTGATGCTCCTGCTTTGCTTTTAGGCAAGACAAGTGGCCTTATTGCATCTGAGGAAATGAAGTGAAAGTAGATGTTCCAACATAAGGATATGACTTTAAATTGCTACTCTCAAAGAGACCAAGCATTTACCACATAACTTTATGATAACCAGCTTTGTCTTCACAGGATTATGAAACGGGAGTCAAGATTTCTACAGTAACAACCACGTGTCCCTCTTTGCCCCAGCAATTTATAAATGCATATGGATTTATGTCCACTTAAAGATTCCATCATAAACTTTTTCCTAAAGTTTTCTTATCTCCCACGCACACATTTCCTCATGGCCCATTGAAGACAGCTCCAAGCACCCAAACCACCAGATTAGAATTCAGAAGACATACTGTAGGTGGTCTTCGCACCTACAGCTTGGTTGCTTTGTCCTGATTCAGTTGATAAAGTTCTACAAATCTATATATTTCCCTTGGGTGGTTTCATGTTCACATGGTATTTTCAAAAAAGGGATGACTTGAGGCCAAGTTAATGCAGTGCTATTCTAAGTCACATGAAAGGCCAGGTAATGATGGACAGCCATAGCCAGCCTTACATCATTACATCACAGCCAGCGTTACTAAGAGTCACGTTGTGCATTGTGGGAGGAAAGCCAGCAGGCTACCCACATTACTGTAATAACTAGAATATAGCAGAGATTTGGTGCTCTGTATACAGATGAGCATTTTACTCAATGTGGGGCACGCCTTTTATATAAGTGTAGACAAATTCTGTAAATGAATAAGAGGAGCTTTTAATGTTTGCCAACGTCTACAGTAGGGCTGAACGATTTTTGGAAAAGATCTAACTGCGATTTTTCTGGCAGATATTGTGATTTCAATTCAATTCACGATTTTCTCTAAATCAAGCTTCAGCGCATTATTCACTTTGTGTACAGCATAGACAACTGTAAGAAAATCAGTGATCAAAAGCACATAACACATTATTCATCATCTAATTTTGATGATGAATAAAATGTTTTCATTGTTTATGGGATACTCCAACTTCTACTCCTAAACAGAGGCTTTAGGTTGTTGACCTGCTTCCCAGCACTTCCACGGTAGAGATGTGACTTTCATGAACGAGTCGACTCTTTTGAACTGCTCTTTTAAGTAAACAATGAGAACTGATTCGCAGTTGTGAGTAGGCTGTTCATTTGCAAGCCATTCTTAAATGCAAATTGCCTGCAAATTTGTAATATAGTATGTGTAAAATAGTTGACACAACAGATCCTAGGTCAGTCAGGAGCACTGCAAAAAACTGCAGCTTTGGCAATCACATGATTGTGTTGTCTAAAATTGCGATTTCAATCCAAAAACAATAAATCGTTCAGCCATAGTCTACAGTAGACCATAGAAGACACCAGATAGCATGGTAACTTATCACAACATAGCACATGTAGCAGTGTCTGCAGAGAAATCATTCAGTGATTTCAGTGATACAAGAAAGTAGAGAGCAGCTTTAGAAAGGGCAAATTCTCCTGCTTGAAGGAGCTGGACTACATTCTGGGAACTAAAAAACTGATGTTGAGTCCTGTGATGATCTGCTGTATAGACATGTGAGTAATGTTAACTGGTTGCTGTTTTCATGGTATGTTGTGCCTGTGCACAGAAAGTGACTGTGGGATCCAAAATAATAATATTAAGTAGTTCTTTGTTATCAGTCTGGTTGCGTGGTAGCTATAATGCAATTATTACTGCTGCTGCTGCCGCTTATATGACTGCAGCTGAGTGATGAGGTAACTCGTCACCCTGCTTGTGTTGGTTCCTGGGTCGATTGTTTCCTCACTGCAAACTAACTTAGTTGGAAGTGAGACAACCACCTCTTTCAGGACATCTCAGCACTGTGGTTTGTGCCGAAACAGGGATCCATCGCTGTGTTCACATATTTGCAAATGAACCATGCTGAACACAGAATGCTCACTAGTAGCAGAATAACTACCAAATGATGTAGGTGTAAAAACAACCTTAAAGACAACAAACACTCTGAAGGACAAGGGAGCACAAAAATTCAACAATTTAAGGTTCAACAGTGTATCACAATGGGGAGTCTTAAGTTCATTTATTAAAGCATATATTCATCACAGCACAATAAATGTGACATACTCAGGACCACGGTTGAGTATTTGAGTATTTCAAACTGTCAGGTCTTAAGCTCATCATATCCAAATTTATTCACCACGAATTGAAGTATTGAGATTTAAAGAGGAGAGACTGTACATCGTTGCTTTTGGACAATGCAAGTGGCCTTGTTGGTGTAAGACTGCCAGTCTGAACACACCGATGTCCGAGGAAACACATCCAAAAACAGTTATTTGTAGCAACATGCTCATAACCAAAGGGTGACAATTTGATGACTTTTTAATTAGTCACAATGACGAGTCAAGGCTTGTTTTATCAAACAGAAATCCATCACTTATGAATCAGAAGTGAAGGTAGTGCTATTCTGCTTTTGGAAAATGAAAATGGCCTTGCTGCCACAGAGGTAACCAGGTGAAAGTAGTGGTTTGAACACATGTGGGATGCATGGACAATAAACCAAAGGTGTACAACATCCAGAGGTATCTACATATTAAAACATCATAGTGGGAAAAACAGCTTTCTATACCAAGATAAAGATATTAAATAAAATCCTCTGCAAATAGATCACATTTAAATAAGCACTTCCCTACGTCATGCAGTTTACGCCACAAATTCCTTGCTCACTGAGCTCTGAGACCTGTATTTGGGTTCTGACCTGTCAACTGGGAATTTTCAATTTATAAGCTTTAAGCCACCACACTCTGTGGAGCAACACCATGTCAAAAGGCTTAACAGATGATGGATTTGAGTAACGCACAAAACATAAGCTCATTTTATCACCAACTGAAGCACAAAGAGTTGCAGAGGAGGCTTGATGAGGATCGATACAACGGGTTTGTGACACAAATCCACTTTAGGGCAACATAGTTAAAACTAAATGCTGACTATTTGATGACTGTTACTAACACACAATGGCAAAGTAATTGGTGAGTGGAGATTTCCATTGGCGACTGTGCTGCTTTGCTTTAGGTTGATGCAAGTGGCCGTGTTTCTTCTGAGGGAATGGGGTGAAATTGGCAGTCTGAACACACAATGATGCATGATGAAACATACTTGAAAATTTACAATCACCACATAATTTAGAGCACATACATACGGCACAGCAGTGACAATGTGATAAATTTAAATCAGACACATCTACACGTTTTGAGCTCATTTTATCCAGCCCTCATGTATCCCATATTGGAGTATGGGCATTCACAATGAGGCTCACTGATGAAACACTGAAGATTTAAAGCCAAAATACAATTTGCAGCAACATACTGATTACTAAAGGGTGACCCTTTAATGATTTTTAAATAATTCACAATGGCAAGTCTCAAGCTCATTTTATCCAACGCCCATTTCCCACCTAATTTAGGATGGTGATTTGCAGAGGAGGCTGTGCTGCTTTGCTTTTGGTCAGTACCAATGGCCCTGTTGCTACTGAGGCTTTGAGGTGAAAGTGGTAGTTTGAACACTCAATAATGCTCAAGGAAACACATATTTGATTATTTGAGCCATTACGCAATTAAGAGCAACTACTAATGGCAAAAAGATTGACAATTGACAAGTCTAAAGGCCATTTAACTTAACACCCATTCATCACTGACTGAAGTGAGAAGATTTGCAGATGAGACTGTGTGTGAAAAGATGGCTTGACCCAAAACAAGCATGCACTTTAAAGCAACATGTTCATGACTAAAGTACCAATTTGACTGAAGTTTATTCTATTTACGGCAAGTTGTAAGCTCATTTAATTCAACAACCCATTTACAAGTACATTAGGTATGGAGGCTGGCAATGGAGACTGTGCATCTTTGCTTTTGGACAATACAAGCGACCGAGGAAATGGTATGAAAGTGGAAGTATGAACACATGTTGATGCATGAGGATTCATATTTCGAAGATTTAAGGTAGGGATGCATGATATGATCAGCACAATAATGTGTTGGAAGATAACAAAAAAATGCTGATCATCAGTTTCAGCGGTTTTGAAACTGTCTTTACAGCTGACATATACGCCATCCATATTGTCAAAGTATAAAAATGTAGTATATAGCTTCACCTTATCACCTTATAGACATATAGAAGACAATACAGTAGGGATGCATAATATTATCAATACATTATTTGACGATATTGAATTTTTTGGCCATATTTACAACTGATATGTCAACCACATTTATCAGTCATACATATCCCTTGATTGGTCATGTTGGATATGTGTAAAAATCAAGAGTTAAGTTTTTCAGGAGTGAAATGTTTTTCTTGTCTTACATCTGTCCATAATACAGACAGTCACAATGAAAGCAACAAGTCAGTTTTCTTGAAGAAAGGACTATGTGCCCTTGACAAGGACTATCAGCGATAAAGAGTGATATCAGCAGATGGGAAAAATCTGGTACTGTGCATCCCTACATTACAGTGTCATCTATGAGAATCTTGTTTTTTGTCCTTTGACATCCGTTTCTAACACCAACCAACTGTCACAATGAGAGGAACATTTCAATTCCAGTGCAATCCTGGCTTGGTGGTTTTGAGATTTGGATCTCTCAGTGTCAGTAAAAAAATAGTTTGGAAATGTTATTTCAGATATCTGCAAAAACCCAATACCATGCATTCTAGGGTTCGGCAATATGGCCTAAAAATAAAATCCGATTTTTTTCCACAATACTCAATTTATGATATTAATCAATTGTGTCCCCCCCCCCCCAAAAAAAAAAACACTCAGTGACAAAAAAATTACGTAAATCAAGTTTTGCCTTTATGTTGTCCAAACGTATTCCCAAACCAACAGAATTTCCCTCTTAAAGCTACAGTGTGTGTCACAAAATGTTGATCATGTATTCAAACATAGGCAGGTTTGTCTACATAAACACTAAAGGCTGAGGTATTTTCACAGTATACAATATGAAACTCTTTGTTCAATATTAAATCTCGTTTGAAAAGAAATACAAGCCTATAAAAGTGCTTGTGCAAAACCTGACACAGCCTACCATCATGAAAACTGTTCTTTTTTTTCAAATATAACAACTTACAATTGGGCACTGTCAAGAAAAAACAATGATTTTTATTATTTTTTAAATCTTCTGCAGAAAATAATTTGAATTAATTGACTTAAACGATATATTGCCCAGCCCTAATGCATACCGTGGAATTGTTTTTGTAAAGCAGATTATCAAATAATGACAAAATACTTACAAGTATGAGGTTTCATCTTTCAAAATGGGTCAGTCATTAAATTTTGCAACTTGGCTCAGTCCAGGTAAAACTATTTCTCAAACAGACACCTGTAACAATAACAGTTTCAAAGACTTTCAGTTACTTTTACAGGAACCTAAGCACTTTTCAAACCCTATTAACATTAAAACATAAGCACTTTCAAGGATTTAAATCATATTCACAAACATATCAATGACCCACTGAAAACAGCTCAGGGACCAACAACCAACTGGGGATCCCTGGTTAAGAAAATCTAAAGCTACCAACACTGTAGAGCAACATTTGAACTCAGAGGCTTAAACAATGATGCATTTTGACTGACTCATAACTACAAATCTTCAGCTCATTATATCGGCAATTACAACAAAAAGATGTGCAAAGCCAGCTCAATAATGAAACACATGGAAAACTCAAAGCACAGATTCTCTTTGCAGCAACATAATTACAACAAAAGAGTGACCATTTGATGATTTTTAAATAATTCACTATAACAAGTCCGCTGATTGTATTACCAAGCAGACATCTGCAACTAATTGAATTGTGGACATTTGCAGAGGGATGATTTGCATTTGGATACTGCAGGTGGACTTGTTGCTACTGAGGAGATGAGGTGACAACAGCAGGTTGTAGACATGTCGATGCATGAGGAATCACATTTGGAAGATTTAAGTAGGGGTGCACTATGTTATCAGCATGGTATCAGTATTCTCATTTCAGTTGATTGTTAGAATCTGCAGATATGAATACTTCAGCCACTTATAAAGTTAATATATCGGCCACATAAATCAGCCATATAGATCCCATGTATCAGCTGTAATAGCAGCAGGATGTATGTATGCATCATAATGCTTGTCCTTATCATCAACAAATGTTTACATTTAAAAAAACATTACAGTAAAGCTGGGCACTAAATCTTGTTTTAATCTCATCTATAATTAATAAAGATTATGAAAGCAGAATAATTGTGATTAAAGGGTTATTACTCCATATGACAGGATGATTTTACTTATTTTCTTTGACCATATTATGAGCATTACTTATCTCTATTTTTACAAGCTTCCAACAAAAATAGGCTGTTACAATGACAGGACTATTTCAATTCTGGTACGATGGAGACTCGGTGCTCTTGACATAAAAATGTGAATCTATTGGTATCAGTGCCCATCAGTCAGTCTCTAGCACAAGTAAGCTGCTATAAAAAGAGGAGCATGTCAAGTCCAAATAAGAGACTCTGTGGTCCCGACAGAAGAAGTGTCTATTTCTGTGGCAATATTGGTATCAGGTGACATAAGTTTGGATATTTGAGCATGCCAGATATCTTTATAAAATCTCACACCATCTATTCCTAAATTAAAGCCACCATGCACTTTAGAGCAATATACATATGGCAAAAGGGTGACCATTTAATGATAAATTTAAATGATTTACAAAGACAGTCCTGAGCTCATTTCCTCCAGCACTCATTTACCACCAACTGAAGTGTGGAGATTTGCAGAGGAGACTGTGCTGCTCTGCTTTTGGACAGTGACAGTGGCCTTGTTACTGCTGAGGAAAGGGATTGAAAGTGGAAGTATGAACACATGTTGATGCATGAGGAATCACGTTTTGGATGATATATGCATCAATGCATGCAGATACAGTTTCTGCAGATATTAATGGGTAATTTATAATACTATACACTTCATATAAACAGGCCCCTACATCACAAGTGTAACACTGAAAAACAATACAACAAAATTCTTCAACTTACCCTCCCGAAATGTCTACATTGAAAAGACAAAACAGTATAATTTCTGAGAGAATTAAAAAAATCAGTTTCATATCTGCCTCTAACACCAATAAAAAGGAGGGAAATGGGTTAAGTCTTGTATAGCAGAGACGTGGTGCTATCTACAAAAAAACTATGCATCATGGTGGCAGTACAGGCAGTAATGAGTCTGGAAATATTGACATACTGGCAAAAATATGAGACCATAAATCCCTTTCTAAAGCCACTGTTCATTTTAAAGTAGGGATGTACAATATTATCTTCACAATAACAGTATGGGCAGATATTGGCCTAGAAAGCTGAGTTCAGTCGTTATTGAAATTTTTGCTGATATATCAGCCATACAGACCCCTTATATAGCTGTAAAATTAGTAAAATACAAGTATGTACTGTAATGCTTCACCTTGTCAGGAGTTCAATTTGTTTCAAAAGGAAAATGTTATTTTTCTTGTTTTACACCTGGTTTTTACACAAACAGACTGTCACACTGAAAAACAAGACAATTTTGGTAAAGAAATTGTTCTCTGAATTTAGAATATTGGTGTTGCCAGGGGTGCCATCAGAGACAGTGGGCCCCAAAAAAGATATCAATGTTGGCCCCCACCACAACCACAGCCAGCCCTGCATAGTCACTTAAACAATACCCCCATTATGAAAAAAATTAGTTTAAATCGATGTAGTTTTGTGTGAAAGGATCATTTTATGGGGGAGTCATTGGGTTGCATTTTTACCCACGGCCATCATTTACATAGAGCATTGTTCTCAATAAGATTATCCTGGGTATGGGTCCAGCCTGACGCCCCTTACCCTTATGTCAGTACGTGAATTATTAATGAAATCAACTGCGAGCACTTTTCTGGACTTGTGGCTGTTTTGACATCTAACTGAACTTATTTGTATTTTTTTAGACACCAAGAAATGACTTGAATGATGCCTTTTTGCATCAGAAAGCAAATGCAGGACAAATGTGGTTTATAATTCATGGGCCTGTTTTCATATTTTTGGGCCCCTGTCAGTCATAGGCCCTGAGAATTGTCTCAACTTTTCAACTTTTACAAAAACACCCTTGGGTATCAGCGATAGTGAGTTAAGAAATACCTGCATTTCTAATATCTACAAAAATTTTGCATCCCTACTTAAGAGTGATATACATGGGACAACACGGTGACAATTTGACTTTGAATTATTACATCTAAAGATAACCTCATTAAACACTCATTAACCACCAATTAAAGAGTGAAGATATGCTGAGGAGACTGTGTAGGTTTGTTTTTGGTCATTGGCCTTGTAGTTGATGAGTGAATGAGATGACAGTGGCAGTTTGGGGACATGCTGATGCATGAGGAAACATATTAAAGGATTTCAAGCCAACACACACTCTAAAGTAACGCATGAGGGTGAAAATCTGATGAATTTTAAATTAGTTGCTACAGTAGTCTTCAACTCATTTTACCCAGCCCACATAAACCCTTTGGAGATTTCCACAGGGGGCGGGTTTTGTTAGGAAATATAATAGATATAAAGCAAAAGAAATCACTTTGGAGAATCATTTAAAAATAAAGCTTGACCATTTGATGACTTTTAAATGATCCACAGTGACAAGTTTTCATGTCATTCATCCAGCACTCATTTACCAGTAATTGAAGTACAGACATCTGCTTTTGCACAATGAAAGTGGCCTTGTTGCCACTGGGGGGATGAGGTGAGGGATAGTTTGATCACACTGATGACTGAGGAAACATTTGTGAGGATTCACAGCCTCGTACTTGTGCCACACTAGCAAGGGTACACATTTTAGGAATTTCAAATGACTCCCAACGACAAGTTTCATTACCTCTGACCCAAAATTCACTTATCACTTAAGTATTTAGGGGATGTGCAGCTTGCTTATGGACTATGCAAGTAGCCTTGTTTCAGAGGGAATTGAGGGAAAGTGGGATTTTTCACTCAAGCTGGTGGATCAGAAAACGCATTAACTGAGGGTGGAATTTCACCCTACATGGGGTGTCAGTTCACTTCAACTTTGGCTGTGCATAAATGTGTCAAAACAACACATTTCATCCATGAGCAGTTTTCCTCACCTCACATTTGTGCCAAATAAAAATCACAACACCACCAGACTTTCTTGTGCGCTTTTTTCCGCTCCTCTCCAACAAACATCACCCCAAAAAATAATCCAAGCAGCACATCTTACCTTGAGCCTGAGCGCTGAGGATACAAGTCGCAAAAAGCAGAATCCAACAGGAGACCCGCACCTGCCCGACCTGTCCACCAGCTGTATCCATGGTCCGCGGCGTCGAACCCCCGGTGCGCATTCCCGGTCTCCGCGCAGGGAACATGTTGCTCGGTGTGCGTGTGCCAAACACTCCCGGGAAGAGTCCTGGCTGCCTGGGTGGATGGCTGGCTGCTGATGCTTCCACTGGTCCTCCTGTGCGTCAGACTCCTGTGCTCCTCACTGATGATATGAGTGGGGGTGAGTGACTAGACTAGAAGGGGGGGATTGTGGTGAGAGCTCGCGCCGTCAGAGAGCACCAGGAACGCAGACAGGCACGCGAGTGTGAGGAGCCCGTGGACAAGTCCCGCATGAGCAAGGCGGAGTCAGTCCAATTGAATTAGCTCGGCTGTCAAGTGTGCGAGACAGAATATTGACATCGTAGTTTTAGTGGTTTTGTTGCCCTGCAATGTCACACGGAAAGATCAGAAATAAGTGAGATGCTGTCTGCGCTTTCTCCAAGTTTGTGCCGATTTTTGCAACATCTCATGAGCCATGTGTGTCAGAAAAAATCTGTCATATCCTCAGCATATTGTCTCTCAAGTTGCCCCATTTCATCACCCAGCACCTTGCATTGCAGCTCCCAGGTGAATGTGTGTATGTGTGTGCGCCCCGTTTAAAAGTGTAAACAGACTCACTCCACCTTCCTCCAGAGGGTCAAAAAGGTCTTCTCCTGCTTATAAAATACGACCTCTCCTGTGCTCCGGATTTTTCATTAAGGGGGTGGTCACTGACTTAACATTCAGGCAGTTTTTTAAAGAGTTGTCCACAGCAGTGCGCACAGCCTGAGCCAAACAATGCCCGGACACACATGTGTGCTCTGTGCGCTATTGCCACCACGCGGCAGCAGGCGGTAGGAAATTTAAACAGCTCTGATTGATGGTTGGAAGCAAAAATGTCTGGATTTAAAAACTACTTGATGACGACAGAATCTTTCTTTTAAAAAAAAAAAAAAAAGAGGATGTCTTTGGATGAGGCTGCTGCTTGAGGATAAAGCAGTAACTGGGCCAAAATTGGGACGGGTAATAAGGACAGAAAATCATAGCTTGATGTTTCAGACTACAATGAGATGCATGATGGGGACGATTCATATGTAATCTAAATCCAGATCCTGGAAAAAAGGATCTGGATTTAGATTGAGACTTACCAGACAAGGCAACAGATATTTAAAAAAAATGATTTCTTAACATAGCAAAATGGGTCAGTTTTCCACATTTTTGACAAACGATGTTGAAAATGCCTTTGCGGAGGTCTGAAGTTACTACTTAGAATTATAATTTATGAGATTAAGTTTTCGGCTATAACCGCTTTATTAAGACTGGACAGAGGAAAGAGAGGGGATAAAAGGACAATACATGCTGTATAAAAGTATGCAGAGGGAAGATTTAAGACATCACATTATAAGAATTTTGCCAATTTCCGTCACATCCAAATATCCCAACTCGTTTAAGCAATTATAACAAATAAATAATCAATATGTACTGGACTTAAAAAAAGAAAAAAATACATGTCTCTCTCACACTAGAAATTTTTAATTCTTCAAATTGTGGCTGTTTTACAAACCCAAATTATAATGAAGTTGGGACATTGTAAATAAAAACAGATAACAGTAGTTTGCAAATCCTTTTTGAATAATATTCAATTTAAGACAAGATAATTTAATGTAATTAAATGTTTGATGTTAAATGTTAAAACTGATAAACCTTTGTGTTTTCTACAAATATTTAGTAATTTTGAATTTGAAGCCTGCAACATGTGCTCAAAAAGCTGGGACAGAGTCATGTTTACATCTATATTACATCACCTTTCCAGTGTTTGTGAACTGAGGACACTTATTGTTGAAGCTTTGTAGGTGAAATTCTTTCCTATTTTTGCTTGATGCACGACTTCAGTTACTCAACAGTCCATTTGGGAGACAGGTCTGATTTAGAGGGATGTCCCTGAAAAAGACCTCCAAAACCTGTGTGTACCTTTCAGCATTAATGGCCACTTCAATGATGTGCAAGTTACCATGCCATGGGTATGAACACACCCCATTCCACCACGAATGCTGTTTTTTCAACTTTGTGCTGATAACAATATGGATGGTCCTTTTCCTAATAAAGATAATTTAAAATGTGGACTGTTCCTGAGCCAATGTGGTAATATGCTTTATAAAATTATTTTTTATTATTATTATTTTTTTAAAATGCAGTGCGGCCTGAGGGATCGAGGGTCGTGGGCATACGATGTTGGTTTATGTGTTTATATTCCTCTGGACTCTCTGAATGTTTTGATGATATTATGGACTGTGGATGAAATCCCTAAATTCCTTTCAATTGTTCAATGAGAAAAGTTGTTCTTAAACAGTTGGGCTTTCCCAGTCTATTGTTGACCCTGTCCTAGTTTGAACATTAAATATATTGTCTTTGAGGTGTATTAAATTGAGTATAGGTCAAAAATGATTGGCTTATTTACATCTTACACAACTTCCCTATTTCACAGTTGGTGGGGTTTGGGATTTGGCCATAAATTATCATGTGGTTTTTGAACAATACATTTTTAGAAATTCATATAGATGATATGTGCATTAAAAGAAAAATGTGTTATTAACCTCAAGGCAAAGCATTATGGTGCTTCTGTACTTTTCAGGAAAATATACAACATATACAGCCAATATGTATTTGGCCAATATAACAGGATATGGTCAAAAGTGAAGATATCATGTTTTAAGTTGATGCTAGTACCCACATTGTGCCAACAATACTGTGCATCTCACGTCACCTGCTTGAAGTGAGACTTTCACAAGGCTCAATATATGGTTTTAAATGTAGGCATTAGTGTGTTGAAAATATATTAGAATTGACTTACCATAATTGTTTGGGAGCAGTATGAAGTTTTCAGATGGTTTTGACCCCAAAGCAGAGGCTGACACAGGTGGTCAGATTCACAGTGGAGGCAGAGGACTGGCTGGTATGAGACAGAAATGCTGGAGTTTTGGTGCCAATGAAGGGCAACACAGGAATCCTGAGCTTACGAAACTCAGTCAAGTAGGGGAAATAATCAACTGCCAAAAGGGAACAAAAAAAACATTAGAAAGCCATGGCAAGTCACTACCAGACAGAATGATCTGGCAGTGCAGTGGAGTGAAGACTAGGCTTTTATAGTCATGATGATGAGCTGAATGGAAAAAGGTGTGTCCTATCAGCTGCTGCAGCAGAGTCAGCCACGCCCCTGACACACATACCTGCAGAGAGGAGAGGGGAGGGGAAGAAGGACGGGCAACACAAACCTACCAAGGAAAAATAATTCAGCAACACAGTCATCACAAGGGGTTTGACATTTTCCTCTGAGTTGAGCCCTCAAATAATGGAAAACAAATGATTTATTTAATACAAAGGAACAAGATATATAAATGCAAACACACTGGCCACTTCAAAAAGAGCATAATTTTAGGTCAGAAAGGTGATTTAACTGAATTTGAAACTCACAGGGTTGTTTGTGCCAGATTTGCTGGTCTGAGTTTTTCAGAAACTGCTGATCTGCTGGGATTTTCACTCACAGCCATTTCTTGGTTTTACAGAGAATAGACCAAAAAAAGAGAAAATGGCCAGTGGTGATTTTCTGAGTGAAAATGCCTCATTGTTGCCAGAGGTTTAAAGACACTGGGTGGGGTTTCGATTTTTAGATCTATTTTCTTTTGTAAAAAATGGGACAGTATGCATTAATAAACATTAACATGTAAATGCATGGGATTATAGCAAAGTGGCTGATTTCCATCCCCAGTTCCATTAGCAGGTTGGTGTCAACACACGAAACAGAAGTGTTTCAAGATTATTGAAAAGTTAAACAGTTATTCAGATAACCACATGAAATAACCAAGGTATGCAAAAGACCTTTATATCATATCAAATTTTAAACCAAATGGCCTACAGAAGCAGAACACTACACAAGGTGCCACGACTGTCAGCTAAGAACAGGAAAACCAGACAGAAAGCCACACAGGTCCAACAAAACTGGACAACAGAAGATTGGAAAACTGTTGCCTTGTCTGGTAAGTCTCAGCTTCTGGTGTCATATTTAAATGGCAGGGTCAAATCTGGTGTAAAAACACTAGAGCATGGATCCATTCTGTCTTGTGTCACCGATTCAGGCTGGTGGTGGTGGTTCAGTTGCATGGGGGACATCTTCTTGACACACTTAGGACCCCATAGTACCAACACATAGTTCAAATGGAACAGCATATCTGAGTATTGTTGTTGGCCCTGTGTACCCATCTCCTGATGGCTATTTCAGGAGGATAATTCACCATGTCACAAAGGTCAAATCATTTCAAACTGGTTTCTTCAACCTGACATTGAGTTCACTGTGCTCCAGGGGCCTCTACAGTCACAAGATCTCAATCCAGTTGAGCATCTTTGGGATGTGGTGGGAAAGGAGACTTACATCATAGATATGCACTAATCTGCTGCAACTTTATGACTGACATGATGCAACCATGTCAGTATGGACCAAAACCTATAAGGTATGTTTCGGGGACATTGCTGTATCTATGCAAAGACTATTCTGAAGTCAACAAGGGGTCCAGTATAGCAAAGTGTACCTAAATAAGTAGCTGCTAAATGTAGATTGTCTTCAGTCTTTTTCATTAATTTTTACATGAAGTAAGATTGCACGTAATTTCACATAAACAGTAGCAGTTTTTAGAAAAAGGTTCGGAAATTTTAAAAAGCATGGAAAATGCATCAAAAATACAACAACTTAGGGATCCTTGTCTTTTTTAAACTGCTTATAGAGAGCACTGTGTTAAATGCATAGACTAATTAGTAACAGATGGAAATGTGTGAGTTTTTCCCCAAATATTGCCAGATATATGTGCAATAAAACAATGTTCAGGTGTATGTTTGAAATCTAGAAATCCCCACAAATTATGCTTCATTGTTTCCAAAGTATTGATATTTGATTACATAAAATGAAGGAAGTAAAATCAAATAGCTAATGTGAACTAAGCATTTTAAATAGATTATTCATGATGAATAAGCATGTTACTTTTTGTGATTTTTGCAACAAACCATCCATTTACCAAACATTATGTCTGTTATCTATTTTTTTTTTCTTTTCAACATCTACATGCTTTAAACATAATTGGCCCGTCCCATCTCTTTTTTGAATATACTGTATATTGATAAATCTTAAAAAATGTGAGATGAATATCCCAGTCTTATTTCACAGTCTAAAAGAAAATGGCAGGATCCTTTTTCTGTAAATCTATTTATTCTGCTTTGGCCCCAGTTAAGCCCTGACTCTGTTGTGTGGTTTTAGAAGCAGAGAAGCAGAATCATGGCACTGACAAATAGCATAGGGAAAAGCTTACACTTGAACAATTTAATTTGACTCAGAAGTCAGTTTGGAGATCAAGCAGGATGTCTGTGAACGGCTCACGCTCCCTCTATCAGCAGACAAAGGGATGAAAGGGGGAAGTTTAAGGACACAGAAATGGTGGCCACTTCTGAGGGGTACACATATCAGCTTTGTTGTGCTTGCTTCCTTTTGAGCTCACTGAAAAATGCATGCAGGGCAAGGTAAGCTTCAAAGAGCCGTCACAATATTTCTGCCTCAAAAAACGGACCTGTATGTGTGCCATTAGATTTTGTGAGTTTTGGGGACCAGCTGTTACACTGACTAGCAGGGAACATCCCAGCTTCCACGAATCGGGTAAAACCTGCTGATGTCTCTCAGATGTGGAACTCTGTGTCTGCTGAATGATTCCTTTTGCTGTGTGCTTTGCATCTAATCCCACAGTCAGGACGTATATATGTACAGTTAAGGGTGGGAGATTTCTAAATTTTAACCAATTCCAAAAACATAGGAGACCACAGACACAAAGATATTTAAACCAAGTTTTGCTGTAATTTTTTTCCTGAGAACTATTTTGTTATCAGCATCAAAAATACAAGGGCTATTTGGACATATGATCAGATATGATAAGCTTCAGAACTGATCCCATCCATGATGTCTGATGGGGGCAAAATGGGAAAAAAAATCATATCTAAAACTGTCAAGTGTGTCACCAGTCATAATCAAGCTACAGTTAAGTAGATAGATCAGTGCATTTGAAGTGGGAATGTATAAGATTAATTTCAAAAATAAAAACATTAGGAACAGTGATTTTGATCAGTTGTTCCCTTGTAAGGAGAAACTTGTCCATCGATGCAGGCAGGGCCAAGAGCTTAAGCTAAGTTGATGTTTTATTTATTTATTTATTTAACCTTTATTTAACCAGGTTTGTCCCATTGAGATCAACAGATCTCTTTTGCAAGGGAGACCTGATTCCTTTCCATTTGTGGTACCTGCTCAACTCAGCTTGACTCTGCACTGTTTGGATACCATCTGTACTGTTTTCCATTGCAGTATACACTATATCAGTGCCCCTTTAAGGTCGGCTAGACCATTGTAGTGTGGCTGCACATAATTAAGCACATCCTCACAACAACAAAGGAGTAAACAGAAGGGACACTTAAAGTGAATAGTTTTTTTACTTTGGATGCAAAATCATAACTGGAGTTGTGGTAGCTATGCTTTTGTTATGGATTTGTATGCCTGTAAAAGCTAGGGGGGAAACTACAACTCCCAGTGATATGTGTTTCAGGGTGTGAAGTCAATTCCTGTTCACATGTTTGTGATGACAATTGGGAAATTGAAAACGACAGGCACAACCATTGAGGACAGACAGTGAACTTGCTTTAACATGCCAACAGAGTGACTAGCTTAAGTATAGCAACCTCATTACATGTAAGCTTGGTTAAGTTGTCCAAGTTTAGCATTGGACTTCCCACCTTTTCATCATTGGGCTGCACCACCACTAGCTCACCACACCCTCCACCCTCTTTCCAACATTAATAACTGAAAAAACTTGAGCTCTATACACCAGTATGAGCTGGCGGCTCATGAGAGCTAAATAAAGTGCTCTTCGGAATGATGTTTGCATCTGGGTAGCCTCATCTTTCACCAGCAATAGTTAGCATAGCTGAACTTTCCCCTTACCTCTTGTTTACGAGCCCACTTGTACTTTGTTGAGTGTTATTTTTAGGGATTTATGTTGTGGTCCAGTGGTGGAAACTCCAGGTTAGGACTTGCTGTAGTTGCACTACAACAGTTTGCCTGATTATATGTTAAAGTCCATGTAAACATGTCAGTTGGAATGAAGTTGGCCTATATCAGTTCTTTAACTGCTTGGACTAACTCATCTTGATAATGTGCACGGTTGAAGATCAGAATCTTTAACATATACGGCATAGATCTGAATCAGACTAGACTGGACTAGATGTTCTTCACACGATATCCAGCATAGTATTTGACCCCAAAAGTAAGTATTTACCCAGAAGTTTTAAAAAAAAAATCATTTTAGCATGTTAGCATCAATGCTTGGCTGTTTGAAGCTGCATTTATATGTTTGTTTTGGACACCAGAATAAGCTTTAAGTATTGTGTTTATCTAATTTATTCCTGAGGTGTGAGGCGTATAATTTGACTGAAATGTACAAAACATGCAACCAGTTAACCGCTCGATAAGTTAATAGCAATTTCAAAAGGTAGAAGGTCAATGGTAACTTGCTTAAAAGGGTACATATACTTAATGGACCTGAGCTCCTAAAGTGCTTCTGTAGTCTTTCTAAACCTTTTAAAGCACGAGTAGTATCTACCAATATGCTTCCATTCATTCACTGATGGTTAAAATTGCTATGTAAGTTGTCCATAAGAATTTGTTGACACATACTTGCACTGTCATATCCATTTACATGACACTGATGCAGCAGTGGGAGCCACTTGGAGTTAGGTTTCTTGCCCAAGAACACTCTGACATGTGACAGTGAGGACTGGCCTCAAACCTGCAACCTTGGAATGTTGGTAGAGCGTATCACCAGACTCGGCCACCGATGCCCCACCTAACACCTAAGCATGTCCACCTGCTATGAGACAGGTGTACATCACTCAGTTAAACACAACAACAACAAAGACAATAGAGAAAAATAAACCACCAACCCCAGTGCTGAACACTTTGACAAGGACAGGACCTCAGTTCATTTACCTAGTCAGGATATTGCCAAAGCTTGACATGTCATTGAACATGAACATACTGTCTACTGATTCTTCTCTCTGTCCTCTGCACTACAAATAACAGATTTCCCTCTTTCTATTGTCTGCAGTGTCTCTTTGCAACTAGGGGCTCGTCTGGTGTCATCCATCGCTCCCTTCCTTTATTTTCTCTCCCCACTTCCCACCCCACTGCCACCCCATACACCAACCCCCTCCTTGATAATGATGTGCTGATTATGAGGCTCTTAGGCCAGCAGATTGCTCTCCAGACTCATTCGCATGCAGTGGAAAATTGCTGCTGTCTTGGAGCCCCCACCCTGCTGTGCATAGCAGGCAGGTTGACATTAGCAAGCTGCTGGGAATGGTGCTCAGGCGAGAGGGCAGGTGCTCTGTCTCCAGCTCTATATAACTGTTCTGCAGCTGAGGGAGCAAGAGGCTGTGATGCTACAAGGCACACTGAAGAGAGAGTGGGACACATTACATTCTGGTTTTGTGTAGATGACATTCACTTTTACTTGGCCTAGAAGACACTGGAATATTTTTAAACCAAATCCAGTTTGCAAGTGCATTTGAGACATTGGCATAAGGACACAGTTGGCAATTTAGAGAGAGCACACAGCAACAATATCACAGTGACATGATATCTGAGAAATTCACATGATCATATGTGACTTCAGGAAAAAGAAACTGTGGACAATTAGTGTCATTAGCTGGCAGTCCAGGCATGCATTTAGTTTATCAAGAAAATAAAAAAGACAAAAAAATATGGGGAAAATTCTTGCTCTGTATGGAATGGAAACTTTTATTTAACCAGAAGACCTTAATTTAGATTAAAAAATCTAATTTGCAAGAGTGTCCTGGCCAAGACAGGCAGCAGCACATTTACAAAGTTACAGACATAAAACAGTTACAGACACAGATACAGACAAATCAACTGACAGGACAAAATATTTATGTTTTGATTTGCTGCCATGTTCATGAGCTGTAAAAGGTCCCAACATAGGGTAGATGCCGATGCTCATATGCTACAGAGAGTATTCCGTCATAGGCAGCCTGACATAAAATTGTAAATATCAAACATGTTTGAAAGCAGTGAAATAATTATATTGACAACAAACAATAAGTAATCTAACAAGCCTAGTCATGCTCTTTAATTAACATGGGGTGGGGGTATTGGGCACATACTCTGCTTGAAAACGTCTAGTGTACAGCCAGCCTTACAAAGAACCCTTTATTTTATCTGCCAATTCAGAGCCAGCAGCATAACCTTAGCAATAATAACATATCCCTCATTTACTAACATGACAACTGCTTTATTAAAGGCATAATATGAGGGAAAAAATCCTTTAAAACATCGCTATTTATTTTCTTTCCAAATTTTTAATTGTAATTACTACATATGTGTTTGTTTATATATGAACATGCATACATGTATGTGTGCTTATGTTTAGATGTAAATACATTTTATACAAGTGTTGAAAAAAACATCTGTATTTATTATTTTTTAATGACTTAAAGTTGAGAACTGGGATAGTTTTGAATATTTCTGCTAGTGTTCAAAGTCAGATCCTTCATTTCAAAATTATTAGTTACAGATGTTTCATGGGTTTGGATTTTCTGGGACTCCATTTCACTGTCCAATGAACAAATGACTGAGCATATGTTCTATCTCAAGTTAAAGTGGTCATATTTTGCCTTAACTTGGGTTCATACTCAATCTAAATGACTTCTAGGGCTTATTTACAGTAACTAATGTACAAAAAAAAAAACAGTTTTAAAATACTGATTACCCGTCAGTCACTCCAAGACCTCTTTCCCAACTTTGGGCCAAATCTTTTCTGGTTGAAACCACTCTGTGATAACTGGTCAGCTCAGTGTAGTTCAGCGCCATCTTTAATATCCTTAAATTCTTCCTATAGTCTATGACTGGTGCTTGCCACCTCAAGCAAATGTGCATGAACTGCTAAAGAAACAACAGGAGAACATCACAATGGCAGGAGGGGATTCTTGGCAAGGGAAATCAGTTCTAGGCAATGACTGGCTGAATTTTTGTAGCAAGTTCTGGCATTGAGCAAGAAGTAGTTGCAAAGTTTGCAGATGTTTCTCAGGGTCACTTTAGGTCATTCAGCAGAGCAGCAAGACTGTGACAGAAATGTCCTTTCTTATAGCAACACAACTGAATAAATACTCGAGGGAGAGGTACCAGTGTCTTGGATTTGTTGACTCCATCATGGTAAAGATACGTATACACACTTAAGGGCATATGAAACTTTAAAAAAGCAATATCTGACCTCTTTAACATCCGAATGAAGTTGTTCAGTATGAAATGACACCCCTTAGCATTTCACCTTTTCTTTGTATGTTGCTTAGGCATAAAAGGTGAATGAAGTGATCCCCCCCTCTGTACTGCACTGTAGGAGACAGAGGCTCTAATGAGCCAAACACAAGGAAAGCTTATCCAGTGGATGTCAGCAATGCTGTGCATATTTTAGTGTGCATGTCTGTCTCTGTGTACATACCCAATCCAATCCACTTACTTATACCATAGAGAACAATTAAAAAAAAAAAAATTAAGTTTACATACATATTGAGTGCACATTGACTACTTGTCAGAAACAAGATAAAAGAAAACAAAACAGAATTTTAACATTGTAACGTAACATTGTAAAAGGTACAGTACAATCATAAAATCATGAAAACATGTAAAAATGTATTAAAACACATAGAAATACAAGACATCTTGTTTAAATGAAAGATAAAAGCCAAAAAAAGAATAATTTGGGTTAGTAAGTCCTGCAGACCTGTAATGTTGTGTGGAACATTACAGATACAGATTGGTACCCTGTTTTATTTTGATGTAAAGTGCATTGCAGTCATCCAAACATGAAGGAATAAAAGCATGAATCACTCACTCCTATTATACTGAGCTCATGCTTGAGAACACAGGACTGATACGCCCTGTGATTTGATTATTGTGCAAGTACAAATTGCAGTTGCAACGCTGAGACAATATATTGTTCAACCCTAATCTAGCCCTTTCCTTGAGGGTTAATCAGTATGCTTAGAATCCCAGCAGAGGGGTGCCAAAAAGTGGAACAGTACAGACTGATTACTTTGGTACCTCTGCCAAATTTTTGACCATGAGAATGCAAAAAAAAGTGTTCTGTAATTAACCTAACTCAACTTTGACTTTTTGAAGGATGTACCAATGCAGCTTTGGTAGAGAGCTGTACTGTATGGAACTGGATCTGCATTCAAGATTTCCTGCTGCTAAACAGGTTTTTTCTTGCCACCATGATGGAGGGATTTATGATTGGCTATATGGATTCATGTTGAGTGTTGGATGTATGTACTTGTATGTACAAATGTGTATCCATAAAATGAAGAGTTTGTCTTCAGCCTGCTCTATTGTATAAATTGTCTTGAGATTACACTTGTTATGAATTGGCACTATACAAATAAAGATTGATTTATTGATATTCCATTGTTCCACTTGCTATATTGAGGAAATTACGCCCAACAGCTTGTGGGAGCTGGGTGGAGTGGGGGTCAGAGTTGCAGGGTATCAATTCCATGATACCCAGCCACCCTCAGTGCCATCTTATGGTAATATTTTGAATGAGAAGCCCCTTGCAGTGGAATTATTATACTGTCCATAATGTAAGTATGACCTAAATACCCTAAATGACAACTGAAGCTGAGCAAGAGAAAAATAATTTTATTATGTTATGACATTTCACAAAATGTTCCCCAGGCATCCTTGATGGACTAATTTAGCTGGCATTCAGAGACCAAGGTTACTTTTTTACATTGACTGACAGACTGAATAACCAGCTAGTATTGTTCTTTTAAAAACAACCCTTCAATTGTACTTCAGAACTTGGACAAGTATTTTAGGCTGCAAAAGTCTGGCTTTTATTTAACAGACTGTGAAAGAAGCACAACTGCACTTCAATGGAGTGTCATTTTCTTTGTAACTCGGGGAATTATCTGGACAAAGACCACTTTTGGAGACAGGTGTGCTGTGCTGTGAAAAAGACATAAATGGCACATCAGACCTTTAAAAGATTTTTCACCACGTATGTAAGCCCTGAAATGGGCAGAACAGGACAAGCCATATCATGTTCTCTTGTTAGTTTAAAAACAAGACATTCATAAGACAAACGGTAGCTGTTGGGTAACAATAGAGGTAAAATAACTTTAGTCAAGGGATACCACCGTGGGTTTAAGCAGATGGATCTAACCTACAGAATTTTTTGGTGTTGTGGCTAATTCCTGGAGGCAAAAAAGACACTTTTACTCATTCAACTGAATTTCAAATACAGAGAAATAACTCTCATATTCATGATCTTTATATCAATCAAGAAAATTACCGTAAAATACCAAATAAATGCCGAGTTCCAATTAATCTCCGAGTCATAAATAAATGTAGGGTGTAGCAGCACATTTTGACAAATAAACGCCCGTTCCAAATAAATGCAGAGTCCAATTTATTAGGCACAGCCTACGAGCTACGGTCAGAGTTACAGTAGGCTACACACCTGACAGCTGACGCTTAAAAAGTGATTTATTGAAAAAAAACATGATCAGACTGTACCTTATCAGTCCACATGGTTTATTTGTCTCTTGGGATGTCCTGTCGGCTCGCTTCCCCTCCCTCTGTATGTCAACAAATGCACGTTGGTGTGAGGCGCTCTGTTTTACGACAGTGTAGTTACTCTCAACGACTGCTACATCTAGGGCACTAGAGAGCAGAAAGCCAGAATCTTACATACTAGGGCTTTAAAAATTCAGAGAAGAAGACGTTGTCACTGCCGCTGCATGTGGTTTGCCCTTTACTAACGTCAGGAGGCCTGTCACATCAGTTAACGGTACATTGCTGATGATCGCCATGTCCCCGGTACAGCAAAAAAAAGTAAGACCTTAACTTATCTAGTTCCTTACCAGGAGTAAGCGTGTTTAGAGAGTGCTGAGTTGAAAGAGGAAGACAAAAGTATAACTGTGGTACTGTAATCTTGCCTTGAAAATGTAAACTTGATATTCATACTGGTGTTAATAAGTAACATGATTACATTTACCATATTTTTTCATTTTTTGCTAAGCAAGATTTTTGTGAGAAAGGAATTAAACGCCTGTTCCAAATAAACGCCTGGTCTGCTCAGTGATTGAAACAAATAAACGCCCCGGCTATTATTTGGTATTTTACGGTATGAGCCTGAATTTTGCAAAAAATCAGACAGTTCGAGATGGAAGGTCAGGAGATGGTGGGTAGGTAGGTCAGCTGCTCTGTCAGTAATTAGGTACATAGAAAGGTAGGTTGGTCAGTCAGTTCATAGGTCAGTCTATTTGTTTGTATGTTGGTCAGTAGGTAGGTTGGCAAGTGTGTAGCTAGATAGGTTTGTTAGTGGGTAGGTATGAAAATGCAAGGTTGGTCCATTGGTCTGTCAGTGAGTGAAGGTAGGAAGGTTGGGCACCCAGCTGGCCCCTCAGCAGGCAGGTACAAAAGAAGGAGGGTCAGTAGGTCATTCGGAAGGTTGGTCAATCTGTAAATGGTAAATGGACTTGAGCTTATCTAGCACTTTTCTAGTTTTCGACTACTCAAAGCAGCTTTACACCGCAGGTCACAAGTACAAAGGCAGGTAGATCAGTTAGTCTATTGGTAGGTATAAAGGCAGGTAGGCAGGCTGATCTGTCAGTCAGTAGGTGGGTACAAAAGAAGGTAGGTAGTTTGGTCAGTTGGTGGGTAAGTAAATTGGTAAGTGCATCTGTAATTTGGTCAGTCAGCAAGTAGCTGTGTGGTAGGTTGGTTGGTAAGTCAGTAGGTAAGTAGACTTGTTGGTAGGTAGGAAGGAAGGTAGATCAGTCTGTTTGCCACTTGATGGGTACAAATAAAAGAAGGTAAGTAGGTCAGTCTGTCAGTCAAGTGTTTAGGTTGGATGGTGTGTGGGTAGATCAGTTGACCTGCATGAACAGAGGAAGATAGGTATATGGTCTGTTGGATAGATATTCAGTAGTTGTGAAAGAATGTTGATCTGTCAATCAGTACAAAAGAGGTTAGTTAGTTAGGTAAGTTAGTGGGTAGGTAGATAGGTTGGTAGATTAGTGGGTCCATATATCTTTTGGTCTGCAGGCACAGGGGAAGGAAGGCAGGTTGTCTGCGAGACAGTTATTCAACAGGTGTGAAAGCTGTTAGGTAAGTTGGTAAGTTGGTGGGTGGTCAGGTAGGCAGAAATCAGTAGATCAGTTGGTAGCTGGGTCATCTATTGTAGGATAGTAGCTAGGTTGGTCAGAAGGTCTGTAGGCAGGAAAGAAAGAAGGACCTAGGCACAGTAGATAATGTGAATATTATAACCCTTCTGTCTGCGAGCTGTTATGGTTTAACCATCCCTCTCCAGTTTGACCCTGCACCTTCCTACTTTGGTTCCGTTGCACATGTTTACAATGTTTCTTGAAAAGAAGTTGATCCTTTTTTGAAATAAAGATTGAAGTAAGTGATTGCACTAACTTGCTTTTGGTAATCAATCCTGTCTATACTATCACGATTTTTGTCGATACGTGACAAGTTCATGAAAACTGATTACAGTAAAGGTAATACTTTTATACTTTATTTGGTTGCTATCTGTAATTTTGTTTTGCATCTTTAATTGTCAACTGATTTGAGCAATCTGTCAAATGACTTTTCTATTGACATTTTAATTGCATTTAAACATGTGTTTGTTTTTGTAGCAGAGTGCCTTGGACTTGTATTTTAGGGAAAGAAGTTGGATTGCAAATCATCTGGACAGTCACATTTTTATATGAAAGAAAATGCGTGACATGCCGGTCTTGTCAAATCAGAGTTGGGCGGAGTTCTGTTGTCCACTATGTCACTTTAGAAGTGCATTTGTTATTTCTGATATTCATGGCTTAGCCTGACATCCTATTTCTGATGAGCGAAGTTGATACAATCAGGTCAGAATCTGGCTAAACGTGTTTAGTCAGATCTGACATTAAGCAAGAAAACTCCATTAGAGACAACTTTGATGAACAATTACTGTGTATTTTGAAGTTCTTGTGTAAAAGCAGCAGGAAAGCTTGCTGTTCAAAGTTTGTAGATGTTTCTCAGGGTCACTGAAAGTCGTTCGGCAGAGCAGCAGGACTGTGACAGAAATGCACTCTCATGTAGCACCACAACTAAATAAATACTTGTGTTGGTATGGGAGATGGGGGAACGCACACTGGCCTTTAGAAAGCTGTTCTCTTCCCATCAGCTCGCCTGATTTGAAATGGCTTGATTGAAATGAGCTTCATTTGAGATTGGCCCCTCTGCTGCCTCACTTATGCATGCCGGCATGAGAGCGCAAAGGGAAATAAAATGGGCATGAAATACCAGCCTCTGCCCATCACATCTGCAGGGTACAAATAGTGAAGTCACTTTGGTGTACCTTTTTTTTTTTGAGAAGGAAAAACAGTCCAACCATTCACTTCAGCTTTGTTCTCTGTTCTCTGTGTTTCTCTGTTGAATCTGCTGCCATTTGTCCAATATGCTGTTGATTTTCCCTGAGCGGTGGTGTGCTTTTCCTTAGAAATAGAAATGCTTTCGCTCACAAGTGCCAGCACACACACTCATACAAAGAAGATACACTAGACTGTGTTGCTGTATCAGTCCTGACACCTCATCCATATAATCTCACAGGAAAAAAATCAGCTTCCACCCAGTAACAGATCATCTCAGAGTACTTTTCCTCAGACAGTCCTAAACTTTGACTACAAATTGAAACATGAAAAATACAACCAAACTGCTGCTGTAAGATGCATGGCTGCATCTGAGCAAAAATATCAGGCAAATGTATTCTGAGTCACACTTTTATATCTGTCTAGTCCTGAAAACAAAACCTAATGGGCACTTTGATGGTTCTGTAAATGGTCTGCTGAACCACCAATCAGAAAGATTCCCCTCTTTCTCTATTTAATATATTTATAGTAAATAAATTGCAGACTATTTTGTCATTCAATTGCTTTACTTACTATATGTGCCCTTGTAATGTTGAGTAACTATGGTGTTTAATATTAGAAAACATTAAATTTGTCCTGCTAGTAATGTTAGCACAATGCAAATGAAGATTGATATTGCTGTTCTCTGGCTGATCATGTCACAACATACAGTACAACATACAATATTAATGTTGGTCTTGTAAGGTATAAGGTATACCTTGTAAGGTATAACAGTATAATACATTTTATTTATCTCATTTTATAAACAAGCACTTAAATGTTGTTCTGGTGGAGAACAGCCAATGTTAACAGACATCACTGGCTTTAGACAAAATTAACAGTTTAAATTATTTTGATAAATTGTCCAAGGTTTTAAGTTAACATCATACAACCACTTTGTCTTTATTCTTTAACTGAGGTCAAGTAATTGGAATTTTATTGAGAAAGAAATCAATTGTATAAAACTAACAATTTGATAGATCTTTAGGTTCGATCTTATCTCTCCTTGACACAGTTACCAAGAAAGTCTTGACAAAGGGTGGCTTCTTGGTAAGGGATGGGCTTAGCCAAAAGGTAGTTAAGACAAAAGGCCTCCTTTGGTTCAGAACTTGATGTTGAGGAAAAAATAAAAAGTTCTGAACCAAAGGAAAGAAAACATTTTATAAGAACATGCAAGCACCAATAACTTAAAGCAGACTTGATAATGTTAACTGCTAATAATGTTAGCTTAATGTAGAGCTGACATTGCTTCTCTGTAAAGTTAGCTAACTCAGGTTGACATCAACTCAGAACTTCGGGCCGCATCTACTAAAGGTTTGTGTGTATAAAAACACATGCAAACTTGATAGTGTGCCCAAAGTTCATCTACTCACCAGGTGCACTGAGGATTACATCTGTCAAATGACCAAAATAGCAGGCGCAATTCATTTTGCCTTCATGAAAATGCAGGATACATGCAGATTATCAGAACATGCAAAATACTGGGAGCAGGAGATGCACATGTAATCATTTAGCACCGCAATGTGATTTATCAAATCCAAAACTGTGTGCAGTCGGTGTTTTTGCATCTATATTTAGCACGTTTGAAAGGCAGGTGCAAACTGGCACAGCGTTACACACAGATGACTGGCGACGGAGAGAAAGAATCTTCCGTGCACGCGTCAACATGTTTGAACTGTCATAAACAGCATGGAACAGACTGGAAAAAGAGGGACAATCCAGTGTACCATACTCATGTAGACACATGCGTAAAGTAAACCCTCTCTGTTTTGCGCCCTTAATACGTCATGGAGGAGGTCATTCAACCTATGTAAAAATATCCCCTTCATAGCCAGAATCACTGTTTTTCACTCAGAGTTGACTGTGTCACACTCTCCATGCACTGACAGCGGGTTTAGGAGCTGCCTGTGTGGCTGCAGATTTTTCTCCCGCTGCAGCACATGTTTGCAATCACAGTCAATCATATATTCAGTTATAAGTAAAAAGTGTCCTTTGCTTAATTATCTTATTTTCTCAGCACGGATAAATGTATTGTGTGGATTTTCAGTATAAAATACTTTTCCTAACTTTACGTGCAGATTTACAGACTGGATATGATTTTGTAAGTTGTATAGTATCAGGTTCAAGAACATGGTTTGTTTTATGAACAATATGGTTGGGATAACGCCAACGTTTCAAAAAATAAGCTGAACAGCGCTGAACGTTGTGATGTTTTGAAATTTCAAGTGCTGAATCACAATCGATTACAGCACTTGTGTATCGGCAGATTGGTCAAAGGGACACTTTATAAGTCAGAAAAACCACACATGAAGTTGAATGTAATCTTACATTTGCACTGATCATCCTGCTGGAGACACTGACATGCTCCACTGTCAGTGCGGAAAAAGGATGTCAAAGATAAACTCTCAGTCTGTGTGTGCGTAACTGTAAGACTGCTCTTCACATGAGAGGTTATTGGTGATAAAGCTGTGTAACTATGTGAATGCCACCAATTAGATTGTGTTAAATTGGAATTAGAAAAGGAAAATTAAAAAGGAGGGATAAAAATATGGCATGACGGAAAAGTGACGACCTTGTCTGTCACTTTGACAGACAGCAAAAAAGGTTACTGCAACCTTTGGTCAGAAATAAAATAGTAGAGACATATTGTCTATCCAGCTGTGTGCTTTTCACAGATGACCTCCCAAATTGCATTTATTCTGGGTCAGTGCCACCGGCAAAATGTTGGCACAGAAGGTGGGCAGAACGACAGTACGGGATTTGATTGGTTTAATAAATTCGGTCCGAATTGCTGTGATTGGTTGGTGTTTTCCCTGTTTTACTCCTGCTGTAGACAGCGACTATTTTTCACTCTCTTTTAAGAACATATCATGCATTGATTGCCATTGGGACATAACAATCATTTTAACCAGTATAACCAAAAAGTGTATCTAAATCTGATCACCAGCCTTGCCTTTAATGTTAAAGCTGTTAGTAACACAGATAAGAAAATATAACCCATTGTATTTGTCTCCTCTTGCAAAACAAACCCTTTGTTGTGCTGCTGTAGAAGGAAAGCTAATATCAAAATCAGGTATTGGTTATATAAAAAGGAGGTTAAAAAGTTGTTTTGGGCACTCCAAGTCATCCTTGATTTGAGGTCACTTTTTATTACTTTCATTGTTATAATTATTAGTTATATTAATAATAATAATAATAATAATAATAATAATAATAATAAACAGAATCATCAAAACATGATTAAAAATTTGTCAAATAGAGGTTGATTTTAAACAGTTTCAAATGGAAAGGATGAAATATTTTGTCTTACCTGGCGGCAGTATAACCAAGAAGGATGTGGCTTGGAAAAGGGTCTTTTGTTTATCTTTCTGTGTCTTAAGAAATCAGGCAGAAAAACAATACATCTAAAAGCAAATAATTCAAGGATTCTTTTTTCTTTTTTTGCTTGAACAACAAAAAAATAAGCTAAACCTGCTTCTTCCAGGCAGGTTATCTGATTTCTTTGATTTGGGAAGAACAATGTACCTACTGTTTTCGTTTGGGATTATTAATCGTCTTAAATATAGCACTTTGTATGACCTAAGGGGCATATAACTAAGGGATTTTTTTCTGAATCACAGGCATAATTGGTCTCCCCTAGTCTCACTTTGATGTAAATAACATTAGCAATTTTCCCGTCGTTTTGCATTGATCTTCCTCCGCTGAATTCTGCCCCCAGAAGCAGCTGGAAATTGAATGTCTTAAACTGGAGACGTGAGGGTTGCATTTCATTCAAATTGTCAGAGAAACTGCTCCACCTGAAGGATGCAACATCATTGGGATTGATTCTTTGCCTTGCCAGAGGCAATTTCTGTCGACCCATGCGCTGACAGAAATGAGCACATAAAATAGTATACATACACATGCACACACAGTGTGTTTGATGGCCATTTTAGGGTCAAACACTTACATTATGGCTTCATTTACCCAGTAGACTGCCACTCCAGGGCTCCCTCTTTAGCAAACTGTTTGCTCTCAAAACAATGCATTTTACTCGGCCTTGGAGCAATGTGACAGTTTGACATTTGTTTGGGAGTTGGTTGGATCTATTTTATGTCCATTACTATTCCTCCTTCCTGTGTCATTACCTGTGACCTTCACCAATGCAATGATTTGCCAATTTTTATCTACTTCCACCGCAAGTCCGTATTTAGAATAGATTGGCTGAGAAAGAAAGCACTGCCATTAGAACTGCTCTTTGTACCTCTTGTCTCTCTTTGTTGAAACAATGTGACAGCTGCAGCAAACTGCTGCATATAAAGAACATTTGCTTTTGTTTGGGGCAAGGCGGCATCAACCAAAAATCACATCTCGATGTTTTTCTAGCAGATTGGCAGAACAAAAATGTATTTTGATTTCCTTTCTATAAAGAAACAACACATGGTTGCCACAAAACCAGAATTTTAATATTTCACATGGTACTAGTGAAAATTAAATAAAAGTGATGTCTATTTCTTACCAATGCAACAGGAGAGTCTTAGACAGCCAATATTAAACTTAAAAAAAATTTTAGGGAAAAAAAAGAGAAAAACTCAGTCAGATTGTCTTCATTACTATATTTGACAATTTTGTCACATCTATGGAAAATAAATAATCTTCAGTCGATTTATGCAAAGTAACTGTACCCGCCAACAGAAGTGTATCTTACCAGTAGTCTAAGCTTGCTTTCCTAAAGGTGCAGCACTGTTGGGAGCCACTTCACTGACTATTGTCAAGTACCTGGTACAACCCAACTTCAAGAACACAAACTTAAATATCCCTTTAAGTCCTTGGTTAAGTTACTGACCACCACAAGTGCAACATGAAGTTGACATTTGTTGAGGGTTAAAGGATCTATCCTGTCTGTCACATTTCCACCTTCCTCTGTCATTACCTGTGACCTTCATCATGATTTGGCAATTTTCATTTACTTCCCCTGCAAGACTGTATTTAGAATGAAACACTTGCCAGAGAAAGCACTGCCATTATAAATGTTCTTTTTCCCTCTTTTTCTCTCTTTGTCCTTTCTGTTGCGTAGTTGCTGCAATAGTGTGACAGCTGCAGCAATCTGCTGCATGTAAAGAACATTACTTTCATGACACATGGCCCATATTGGGGATGTAAAACGACTGCTAAAAATCTGTTTATAGCCCTATATGGAAAGTGCAGTCATTGATGTTTACCACATTGTGCTGCAGTTTTTGCTCTGGATAAATAGACTCTGCTAATCAATAATAATGAATCCTTCCTTCTTCTTGCATATGCACAAATCACAAAACACTTCAGATCAGTGTAAACAAAAGTGAGTCAAACATGAGACTGGGAAAAAAAACATTAGAGAGCATATCCCTGATAATTTTAGATCAGTGACTGATAAAGGTCATCTTTGTCATCTTCATATGCGACTGTTGAAAGGTAATTAAAGCAGCTATTTACATGCAGAGAAAAATAATTTTCCCCACTAGTTCCCGGCTCTGCCTTTTGGCTGATCGCATCACACCGCTAAATCCTTGAGCCCATAAACCCCACCATGGTGTATCATGGCATTATAAAATACCCTGGGCACACTAAAGATTAGGTGGGATGAATAGAGATAGAAAAGCCAGAGGTCTCATACGATTTCACGCTGGTTTTAGCATGAGAAATTCTTCCCTGTAGCCGTCGCTCTACTGCCCTAAGTCCCCCTGTGTGTGTGCCGACTACCTGTTCATCCCGACATCCACACACACAGGAAGGCATGCCTTGGTTTTAATAACATTATGTCAAGAATCTCTGTGGATTTGGAGCCTGTTTGCAGGTGCTCATTACAGCCTGGCATTGCTACAGTCTTTCAGGAGGTAGGGCAGCAACAGCCCCCAGAGTTTAAAAAAGTGTGAAGATTTCCAAATATGATCACTTCCAAAAGCTGCACTGCTGCGTTCTCAGCAAGCACGGGCAGAATTTTAAGCAACAGCATGCTTGACCCAGCTGTGTCGATCCCGCAGAGATGAAGCTACTGTCCTCATACATTAGCTGGATTTGAAACCAAGTGAATTATCGGGCAGGATGCTTGTAATCAGATCAATGGGTTTGAATTATTGCACTGTATGGATGCCATTATGCCGTATTAGTCGGCTAAACTTAAGCCAATTGAATTGCCCAAGTAGCTTAGCAGTGACAGAGTGATTTATGTCGTTTTCAGGAGTTTGGCCTGTGGTGTAATGTAAATGAATGTGGCGGAGCTCGAGTGCTCCCATGTGGGTCGGGCATTGTTTTCGCTGTCTGGAAAGCACAAAACAAGGTGTATATAGGAATTAGGATTCAGTCCAAATACTCAGCTTGCTTGTCTCCTGATTGTCAACACGATCACTGTGTAAATGAGATGACTCTAAAACAAGGGGTGACTCATCTTAGTCCAAGAGCAGTGTGAGAGCAAGTGAGAGCACATGTTGTGTTGTGCGGCAGCAATGGAGGTGTGACAGGCTAAAAAGTCATGCATTGATAATTTAGTGAAAAAATAAAATGGCCTTTTTTATTGTAAGAAATTTGAATTGGGGTAGACATATTGTTAATTTGTGAAATTTTAATAAAAAAAATATATATATATATTTAAACAATTTGGTTTGTAAGTTCCATGTCAACATTAACTGATAAAATCAATGAAAAGAGTTTTGTCATCATTTGGCTAGTTTTGGGTTATTTAGTTCTGTTTCATTTTGTATTCTGTTCCTCGTTTAGACCTCTCGTGCTTCGTGTTTTACTGTCATGTCCCTGTTCTTGGTTTTAGTTAAGTTACCCATTTTGTGTTCATGTTTTGTGTCTTGTCTCGTGTTTCCCGTTTTATTTTGAAATCACTGTGTTCCTTGTGGTATTTTCCTGCCCTCCTTTCTGTGTGCCTCTGATTATGATTTCCTCCACCTGTGTGATTGTCTCACCTGTGCTTGATGTTTCTCCAGTGTATTTAGTCTCTGTGTTCCCCTTTGTTTGTGTTGGGTCATTTGTCCTCCATGTCACACTCCCTGAGCAGGTCTCTTGTCTCCAGTGTCCTCCAGTTGGTAATTTGTGTTCCTCCAGTGTTCCTCCTTGTTTGGTAGATAGTTTCTTTTTTGTGTTGTACTTGGTAGTGATTTTGACACTTACTTTGAGTTTAGTTTCAAGTGTTTTTCTTTCTTTGTTTGAGCCTGTTTTCTTTGATACTTTGTTGAGTTTGTTGTTTTGTAGTTTAGACCTTTTTTAAAAAGGTAAAAGGTTAGTTTTAGGGTTTTTTTTGTATATTTTGTTTTTTATCCCTCTTTGTTAGTTTTTTCATTTGTACCTTTTTGTTTAAATTTACACTTGGTTTCTTGCCCCGGTTTTGGTTTGTTTAGTTCTTGTACACCTAGTGTCTCCAGTGTCTCAAGAGTTTCCGTGTCTTTGTAGTTTGTCTTTTTTTGAACTTTGAGTTTTACTTCTCGAGTTTTCCCCTTTGTCCACCAGTGTTTTTAATAATTTGTTTTTTTGTTTAGGAATAGTTTTTTGCATTATTTATTAATTTAATAAAAGCTTTTTGTTTATCTGCACTTTGGTCCTCACCTTTGTTTTTTGTTAGTTTATTTGGATTTCTAAAGCTGCGTTCACACCGAACTCCACTTTACGACCTCGGCGACCACTCTCCTTGTAAAGTCAATGTACAGCCGCTATGGGCCGGGATTAACCCTCTCGTGACTAGACGGCAGCGATCAAGGCGACCTGGTCGCTTGAAGCTCTGTTGCCAAAGTTGAAAAAGCTGATCTTTTCAGGCGATGCCATGTGTGGCTGTGCGGCAACAGCCCATCAGCGTTGTGTGGGTGTGTGACGGTACCCGTTACAGACATTTTTTATTCCGGTTCACAGAGTGACAATCCATGTCCGTGTAGGAAACATTAGTTAGTGAGCACATTAGCCCCACCTAGACGGACCGCAGAAAACTCACAGACGATGCTGCTGCAGGGCCATCAGCTGCAGTGTTTTGTGGCTGGTAGGTGAGTGAAAAGGATACAGTTGGAATAATGTCAGCTAATACATCCTATTATATGACATATGATATGATCGCGGTGAAACTCGAGCGGACTTGACGTCCCTGAGTGACGGCGACAGTGACCAAAATGAGGTATTTATGGACATGCGACGCGACTTCAGTGGGCAACGCGATTATGGTCACAAAGTTGCGTTCAGTGTGAACTCACCTTAACTGACAAGTTTAAAAGTTTCTACCCACTAAGTAAGCTGAGCTAAATTATCCAGTGTTATGCAGTTGCTTCTGCCTAGCTAAAGTCACAGTGAATAACACGTGTTTTCCACATTCTATGAAACACACCTGATAGGAAGCATTGGCTATCTTTCAAACACATACAACCATCAATTGCAGTATCCTGTAGTGCTAGAGGCCCACCATGCCCCTTCATGTCACATCCTCTGGTTAAGTTTTTCTTTTGGTTTGATCCTCATGTCATGTCTTGTCTTACCTGTTTTATTTTGAAATCCCTAACCCTTGTCTCTTGTTTCAGGTTTTGTTTCCTGCCCTCCCCTCTCTGTGTGTCTCCCTGGTTGTTGATTCCCTGTACCTGTGTTCCCCCCTGTGCCACATGTGTCTGATTACCTCCGTGTGTATTAAAACCGCGCTCCCCATCTGGTTCTATGCTAGATTGTCATTGTACCTCGTGTCATCGCTTTCCAGCACTCTTCCACATGTGTCCCTCGGTGTTCTTGACTTTGGTAAGTATTTTTTGACCATTCGTTTGCCTGCCTGGTTTTGGATTCATTTTTTGTGTACCGAACTTTTATGCCGTTTAAAGGTTTTTGAGACTTTGTACTTCTCGAATTGTGCTCTCGAAGTCTATCCTCTGTTCCTCTCTCCCCTGTTTAATAAAGGTTAGAAAAAGCCCCCCAAAAGTATTTAAATACATTGCAGGCAAAGTCCTTCATTTTGTCAAAAGTGCTCAAATATGCTGCCAAAATTTTCTGTGTCAAATGAATATAGCTCAAACTTACAAGAGGGTGTTCATTCATTTATTCATTTATTTTTGTTTGTCTTCTCAGTTCATTAAATAAGCATGAAATGGCTAAGCTACACAAAACCTGACACAATTGTTCCTAATAACAAAAATGTCTAATTGAAAACCACTTTCTTTATTCCACAATTATTTCAACCTAAACTGCAGTATTCCTTTATGTAAAGATTTTATTAATTACTTTTCCCATTCAAAGCATGCTGCCAAATTTCTCTTTTTGTTTTTTACTATTTTCTGGATTGGTGCCAGCAAAAAAAATAACCATTTTAGGGCCTGATTAAAATAATAAACAAATTCTCCTTAAAATGTATTTAATATTGATTATTATTATTATTGATGATGATGCCAATTACTCACCCATCCTAGGGCTTAATAGTGCCAATCAAATACTGATTTAAATGTATTATTATTATTTTCAATAATCGTTGAATTGGGTAACATTCTGGCATTTAAAGGGTTGAAAGACCCCAAAATATAATGAATATCTGATGCATCTTATTGGGCTGTTCTGAGCACAATGACAAAAACAGAACACCTTCACACTTTTTATTTAGCAGTTTCTTAACGTTTGTTTCTTTGACAACAAAACTACATTTTTAACATCCAGCATCTTGAAATTGATTAGAGTACTCACTAAATTCACAGGCAGAAGTACTTTTTTGTGCTATCAATTTTTATC
This sequence comes from Cetoscarus ocellatus, assembly GCA_037902135.1. Classification (NCBI taxonomy): domain Eukaryota; kingdom Metazoa; phylum Chordata; class Actinopteri; order Labriformes; family Labridae; genus Cetoscarus; species Cetoscarus ocellatus. The sequence goes on along the minus strand of JBAMNC010000741.1, from coordinate 558,862 downwards.
TTTATTGCGGTGTCACTATCAATAAACAACATCTTTGATATTTGATGGAATAGTGAATCAGAGTATAATTATGATTTTGTGGCTAGCATTTGTTGTTCAGTTACAAAAGCTGAATATGTTGCATTGCTATTTTCCTTATATGTGTGAAATATATATTTCGTCCCTCTTTCCCAGCCCTATGTCCTCTATCTGACATCAATCATAATTAAGACATCAACAGAAAGATAATGTGGTTTATAGTTTTAATGATGAATTATTGGTTAGAGCGAGTAATGAGATAATTCTTACAGATGTCTAGAGGGAGCGTTATCTGACTGTCATTAAACAATTATTCCCAATAGAGGAAGATTAAAACATTAAAAACATGTTCCTGTCCTGTAAATGAGGCTTGAAAAACGTCTCCTTCCCTCGTCTCTAATGTAATTGGCCACAGGAGATTAGACAACCCGTTAACGGTTTATTGACAACATTTGTAAGATTTGCCATAAAATGACATATTGATTTTCATAAAGCAACAATAAAGCAGGCACTAAAGTACATCCAGCCATAACCCAGTTATAACGGCATCAAAGCTGACGGAGCTGCTCAGCCAAGGAGTTTTAACCCTCCTGATGTTATGTCTTATGTTAAGAATGCAGCACACGTCCTCCACTGTTTAACACCTGAGTGTTGGAGCTACACAAGGTTAACAAAGCAAGACATCATCTTCATTAGAGGAGCTACTTGAGCAGATCATGGAGAGCTCTTGTGAAGCCGTTTGATCAAAACATTAATTAGTGTCCTTGTGATGTCAGGACATAAGGATTTGAATTTGGACAGCTGCAGGAGCTTCAGCAGACGTTCATTTATGATGGAGGTCATTTCTGTCATTAGGGCTGCTGTGCCAACCCTTTTATCCTGGCACTGGAATCAGCTGCTCCATTAATTTGATCTAGTGCCAATAGACAATCATGTCCTTTAAGTCAGCAGCCTCCAACCTTTTTTTTATGCCATGGACCAGTTTCAACTAAGACCAAATGTTCATGGGCAAGCTGTTGTAGGAGTGTTATCATAAAAACAAAAGAACGTCATGATCATAATGCAGGATCAGTTGCAGCCATGGGCATGATTCCTCAACAACTACCTTGATAATTTTTTGTGCACTGGATCAGCCTGTGACAGTGTTACCTGGTTACTTCCTGCTGAATGTGGCCGTGGTTGCGTTGTGTTTAATTTTCAATAAATACAAACCTGAAAATGCATCTGCATCAGGTAGTTGTGAACAGCCAGAGCTCTCTCCTTTGCCCAAGGGCCATCAGTGAAATGCGTCACACTGAGTCAGATTTATAGTCACATTCATATAAAGAAGGAAAATATTTGAATGCATGGTTAGGCTCCAAGTTAACCTCAGGCCTTACATTTTTTTGTCATCATGACTTTGACAGAGTCGGGAAGCCTATATGTCATGTCTTGACTTGACAGATCCACTGATGGATGTGAAAAAATCTGGGTATTTGTTTAAACAAAACATGTAGACTCCACTAGTCAAAAACAGAAAAAGGAATAAAGCATTTGTATCTCTGTATGGTCTGGTACCAAGTAATCCACTGCCCCATACCACAACACAGCTGAGAGATTGGATCACTGGCTGAATCAATAACTCCTTGCCAATCTATATTACTTTCAAGCAGAGGACAGTGGCAAAAAGGTCAGATACTGTATGCTTGGTCTTGAGATAATAGGGGTTAGGCTTGGCACTGTGGATGTGTGGTGTGTGGAAAGGTTGACAGAATTGTATATATCCTACCACTTTGCTACACCATGTGCCTTAAAAGAATAAAATCATAACTTCTTTAAAAGGTTGATAGTACTGATAATAAATTTAGCTTTAAAGTAAGTACTATCTGAGTGTCCGAAAAAGTACCTCTGCAAAGGACAAGATTGAAAAAAGAGGGAAAAAAATGAGTTTTTAGTTAAACTATTAAAAATATATTAAAATGTTTTAACTGTATGTGGATGACTGCCACCTTTACATGCAATGACATAAGGATGGGATGAAATGCTGATTCATTTTGAGTCCATCTATGGGACTGTTTTTATAAAGCAGTAATTTATTGGATAAGAGCCAGTCTTGTAAAATATCAAAACCAGACTCCAGAGAAGCTTGAAGTTGTGATAAATCAGGTTTGGAAGTTTATAAAACAGTGTCATCTGCACAAGGCTAAAACATGAGAACAATTAAATAAATATATGTCACAGGCTTAAACTGGGGACATATATTTGTTTGTTTGGAAAAAGTAAATGCCTTTTTAAACTTGGATGCAAGCAAAACATCTCAAAAAAGTTGGGACATGGCTGTGTTTATACTCTCAAGCATGATCTCTTCTTTAAGCCTGGCTCAAACTACAGGATTCTCGGCCCGATTTAACCCAGATTCAGCCCTCTCGACAATCGGGGAAGAAATCTGGTCGGGGACCAAAATCGGCCCCGATGTTCGACCAAGATTATCTTCTAGTGTGAGCGGGTGACAGATCAAGCTTAAGCCCCACGATGGTCTCACAGACTCGTCGGAGCCGCCCAGATAATTTTCAAAAATGTTTGATATTTATCTGGATGATTATGCAACTCGTATTCGCTGAGGATGACAGTAGCCAATCAGAGAGAGCTGCCTACGATGACCGGAAATGACCGTGAGACAGGAGTTATCAGAGGCAAGAATGGCGAGCACGAAGAGCGTACGGGTGAGATGGACAGCGGAGATGGAGGACAGTCTTGTCGACCTGTGGCAAGACCACGAATGTTTGTACAACGTTTCATGCAGAGATTATCACAACCGATGTGAAAAGGACAAGCGTTGGAGAGAAACTGCATCCGCATTAAATATTTTAGGTGAGATAATAATGTGGCAGAGTGCCGCAGGTAATCACCCTAGCGCTGATATCCAGGACAACAGCTCTCGCTCTCATGTGATATTGCTTGTATACATCAGTTATACAAGCGCATTTTACTAGCTAACAGTAATAAGCGAGAAGGAATAATGATTTGTTTGTTTAACTGCCGCATTAGTCTCCATATTTTGTCTCAATGGGATCCTACGTCATCTCCTTGGTGAGATGACGTAGGATCAAAAGCAAAACACCTCGCAGGCTCTGTCGGGCAGGTGAAATTATTTATGCCTCCTTATAGACCAGTACTAAATGATTCATGGTCCCATACAGCTGTACAACAGTAAAAGATTCCTCTAAACATTAAATACTAAGTAGGCCCTTGGTTGTCTGTTTTGACAAAATGCTTGCATTAAATAAACTGAGCACATTTCACATTCACAAGTATTATCCCCCTCAGAAGCTCAAATTTGTAGTAAATCAGGTTTAGAAGTATGCAAGACAGTGTCAGCTTCAAAATGTTGAAATATGACACTGTCATCTGCAAAAAGCTATACATGACACATTAAATAGATATATGCCAAATGCTAAAACTGAGAAAATGTTTGTATTTGTTTTATATATTTGCAAAAATGATATGCCTTTTAAAAAAAAAAAAAAAAAAAAGACACATTTGTTCACTCTCATGGTGGAAAGGTGTTTTATTCCTACTCAGTGTGGCACTTTAGCAATTCAGTTCATCATTTCCTTAGTCATTAGCCCAATTTCTTTGGTCATAACACCGTTAGCATAGTCAGGAAACCCAACTATCAAGTCTCAGTACTCACACAAACGGACACAAATGGATCTCTTTTGACATTGTCACTTGTCTATCAATCAAAACACCTTGCAGACTCTTAGGAATATAAAATTGTTCTGGCCTCCTTACAGACCATTACTGAACGATTCATGGCCCCATACAGCTGTACAACCAAATAGATGGAGAGCCCCGCTTTAAGTTCTTTAAGCATTAGATGCTAAGCAGGCCCCTGTTTTTTTTTATTTTGACAAAACTCTTGGATTGAACAAACTGAGCACATTTCACGTTCACATGTATTTTCCCCCTCAGGCACTAAGAGGGAAGAGTCAGATATTATCTCCTGTTGATGCAACATTCTCCCTCTTCCCATCCGTCTACAGTATACAGTCAGCTCCTGAACCTCCAGGAATAATGCCTGGGGCCTTCAGCAGCCTCAAAAATCTACAATCGAGCCCTTATCTATTCCCAAATGCAAAGTCTTTATGTACCAGTGTTGGGGTTTAGCACTGTCAGGGGATCACAGTCAAACACATCTGAAACAGCTTTATCTTTATCATTGCTGATGTTTGCCAGCTTTTTACCACACACACATACACAGTAACGCATAATAAAGACCTTATTAGAAATTATCTTTAAGGGAGACTATGCGCCTCATCTGATGCCTACTCCAAGTAATTATGGAAAGATCAGGCGATGATTACCTCAAATAAAGTGCAGTTAATTTATGCAAGCCTCTAAACAACAAAAGGGTGACAAGTCTATGGAGAAACTGAAATGATTTGCAGACTTTATGCATCCTGTCTGACATTTGCTGGATGGTTTCCTGTGGTTCCTGCCCCCACAGGTCTTTATTGACTGTTGTTCTGGGTTCAGTCACGGCTGCCTCATGAGACCACAGAGCAACTGCGCTCCCATAACCCTGAAATTATTTTTCTACAACTTAAGCTTAAAGGAGAATGCTTTAATGCCATCTTAGACATCTAAATTTGGAACATGAAAATCTGCTGCATGAAGAAACAAAGATGCAATGAACTCCCAGGGAGCAGTACTATTTTATAGTAACCACACTCTATGCATAAGTAGAGCAATGGTTTTATTAACTTTAGAGCATTATTCATCTTTTTATATAGTCTTTAGAAATACTTATATTTTTTATTGATGAATTAGAAAACATTTAAATGCACATTTTGGAAATTCTGCTACCGGGGATCTCTAGATCACAACAACAACAAGAAAAGACATTTAAAGACATGCTGCCTGCTCTGCTCACCTCTGCTGCTACTTGTCATTGCATAACAAGGGCTTTTTAAATTCAAAAACAGCACCTTATCCGGCCAAATAAACAGAAAACCAATGTGTTGTTTAAAGGAATTCCACACAGTGATGAAGAAATGCAGTTTAAAGCGGGATTCTTGGCTCACGCTGCTTGTGATCCTCGAGTGCTTTGAGTGTTGCTTGCAACTTAGACCAAGAAGCACCCTAATGGCTGATAGATTTTTATTCTCAAAATATTTGTAAATTTCCCTAGCCAAAAAGATGTGTAATCAGGATTGGGAACCATTAAAAACTGGAAGTGATGAGCAGCACCAGAATTGGAACAGGAACTGATTAAATCTTTCCATGAGACAGACATACATAAAGTATTACAGCTTTCATTTGCAGCTTTTGCTTCCTTTTTAATAACTGTAGCACTATGACATTTGTTTTAAATGTAAAGTGAATTGTAAATAAAATGCATTATTGTCTTTAGTTTTAATCTCTGTTGTGGCCAACAGTCCCTGAAAATGTTTTCAGAGTCGGTTGAGAAATGATTAAGTTGTCAGTGAAGATGTAAAAAACCTGCCATTTCACAGTGTTAAAAACAAGTCCTTTAAGAAATACCTGGATCAGCATCTGTATTTGAATCACCACCAAAATCGTTTCATTTCTTTTTTGTACCATGACCAACATTCCCAGAAGACTTCATCACAATCCTTTGAGAACACAGAGTTCTCTTGCTAACGTATCCTGAGCAGAAGTAAGAATAGGGATTTCTTTGGATTTTAACATGTCTTGAAAGTCGTTGATATACTGTTAGTAAAACTATGTTCATAAAAAAAACTGAAATAATAAATAGTGCTCTCTGTTTGTTAGAGCTGGTCGATATGGCATTTTTTCAGTATCTTGATATATTTAGGCCATATCACGATATGAGATATACATCTCCATATTTTGCCTTAGCCTTGAGATGACGCTTTGATGCATTCAGTTGAACAAGAATGGCAATACTCGATATTTACTGATATTTTTTCTTTGATGTAACTGGGTTTTCCCCCAAAGCATTGCAGCATAGCAACCCTGTTAGTTTATTTGAAAGGCAAACCCTAAATAAAACAGTCAATTATAAGTTTAAGCCATGTGCCAAATGTCACACACGCACCTTTATTAACAGAGATCACTCTGCGCAAAATCAAAATGTATCAAACAAACTGAACAAAATAACTGTGTGCATTTATGAAATAAACTTATCCTTGAATAAAATAAAAAAGTCCTTTTTTCATGACAAAAATACACTTAGTAATTAATTAAAAATTACACAGTTACAATGTTAACAGTAACATTAGTTACAACACTAGTTTGCTTATTTGTAAATAAATAAACATAATATCCAGTGCCATACCCAGTCAAATGTGGTCTATTGTCACACAGTGCTGTAATGTTTATATTCATAATGTAAATATTGATAGTGTTAGTAGTGTAAATTCCTTGTTCATAGTCTCACCTTACTTATTTTATTATTTTTTCCTTCATAAGGAAGTTGAAGTATTGCTTAAAGATTCTGCATGTTGCTACCTGCTTTCTTATGTTTTACCTAATTTTTACCCTCTTGTCTATTTCAATGTCTCCTATCTATTGCAATATCTTTATTTGATATTCCTACTGCTATGTGTATAAGAGCAAGTGAAACAACAGAATTACCCCTTGGGGATTAATAAAGTATTTCTGATTCTCATTCTGAGTAACAGTGAACAGATCTTTCCACTGAGGTTGACAGTTCGGCAAATAATAAAATATGTAAATAGAGACTTAAGTGCATCTCTTTGTGCAAATTTCAACAATCCTGTAAACAGCACTGTGTGGATGTGGAGCGGTGGCTCTCCTCTCTGCTCTGACTGCAGCTGTCGGGGCTGTTATTAGACTGACCGCCTGAGACTGCTCTGAGACGGAGGAGGGGTTCACCGCAGCACCGCTGATCGATGAGGACAGTAACTGCAGAACAATACGTGCTTTCACCTGTCTCCAAAGTGCCAGAAAAGTTGCCATTTTCACCAGAAAAAGTAGCTAGATTTGTCGCTAGTCGCTAAGGACAAGAAAGTCGCTAAGAGGGTTTGAAAAGTCGCTAGATTTAGCTAGAAAGTCACCAACTTAGGGTTAGGGAAGGAGGGATCACAGAGCGAGGAGAGGAGAGGAGACATAGGTGCAAATTTGTGTCCTATGGGAAGAAATGTATTGCCATTTTAATGCAAAATGAACTATACTGATATAAACTACACTGTCCAGTGTTATATCGCATATAGAAATATATTGATATAAATGAAAACCATGAGATATCGTCCAGGACTATTGTTTGTGATGAGTATTTACAAGTGCTTTAACTTCATCATGTGAGCTAGTCTACAGTGTTACCCAGAAAGCTCCTTGTCAAATCCATTAAAAGTCTTCAAGAAGCAAAAACATCCTTCTGTCATCTTGTTGTGGGAGTTGTTGGCCTAAAAGCTGAGGGTCAAAAAAGGATCAGTGTCTTGTAAGCAAACAGTCCTTTGTGGTTTCTCTTGTCACATCACCGAGGGCACAGCTGCACGCACACTGAAGCCAAAACAGATTCTTCTATTTTTGCCATATTGCTGATCTCTCATCTTTTGAAACATCACATCATAATTGCTGATTTGCACATTGACGATTCAACTGGCTCCCAGCCTGTTCACTTCCAGCCCCATCAGCTCTATAACAACCTGCTCTGGCTGCATCAACTCTACAGAGGTAAGAAACGGTGAAGTGAAGCCGGCCAAGTTGCTCCAGGGTCCGCTCCATCCAGCCAAGATAAACATAAGTAGCAGTGGCAGGGTTTGTCCCCAACGTAGAGTCCCCTTCTGTGTGTGGGTGCTCACAGATGGCTAACAGGATGTGGAGAGAGGATAATGATGATGTCAGCAGGTAGGCGTGAGGACCACCGGCGGATTAATGAGAGCTGAGCACTGATTCTGTGAGTCAGTTTTTGAGCTGCATGTAGATGTAAACGTGTGCCAGGAGGGCATTCACCCATCGCCCTCTGAGGTTCCAAGTGTCACCTCACGACAAATTCAGCCCGAGTCGATGTGACTGCACACACGGCATGGACTAAAAGCCCTGTGTTTGCTTTTTGTCACCCCTGTCTGGTCCCCCGGTGATTCCTACCCATGCCCTCTAAACCCAAGTGAGAGGGGCAGTGACCCAGACCGGTGCACACAATCCAGGGCATCCATGTTCCACCCACAAAACCTGCAAGGCAAAATATAGGTGTGTTTCTTTAGTCATATGAACAAAGGGATTCGCTGAGCAACTCCCCTGGATCAGCTGTTCTCTTTCTTGTACAGTGAGTTGTGCAACAATGTTCTACAGGGGTTTTTACTTATCTGATGTTTATTTGTACAGGGACAGGTTAGAAGCATGCAACCCAATACAACACCTCATGACGTATAAAGCAATCCCTGGATGTTAAGTTTAGAAGTGGCAGAAAATCCTGTTATCTATTGTCTTTATAGAATTTCCTTACAAAGGAAGCAGTCAGTACAAGAGAACTAACCTCATTTTGAAATAATAATAATAAATATACGTAGTAATACACAAGTTTTGAGTTTACCAAACTAGAAGTGCTCCAAGAGCACAATCATCTGCCAAAACATTTCCAACATTGTCGAGTGAGTGATGGCCAAAAATGTGGAAAACTGCCCCGTCTTACACTGTCAACAAATCCTTGAAGATTCCTGGATTCACATCCAGATTCAGATCAATACCAACATCATATCCCTTTTTCTTCGTATAAATGGACTTTACCTTTTTAGCGCTTTTCTAGTCTTTGACTGCTCAAGGCAGCTGTACACTGCAGGTCACACCTACTCATTCACACCCATTCATTCGCTAATAGTTCAGAGTTTTTATGTATGTAGTCCATTACTATCAATTAAGACATCTATGCCCACTTACAGGCCACTGACACAGCAGTGGGAGCAACATGGAGTTAAGTGTCTTGCCTAAGGACACATTGCCATGTGACAGCCGGAGCTGGGCTCGAACAGGCAACCTTCTGATTATTGACCAAGCGCACTATGAGACAGCGCCACCAATGCCCAACATGAGTATGTGTCGTACCCAACATTCCCTGAAAATTTAACGAGAATCTGTTGAGCATTTATCAAGTTTTTAGCAAATGTGTGGAAAACTGTTCTATCTCACACTGTAAACAAATCCTAAAAAGAATTTCTGGATTCTGATGACCTCCAAATTATAGCACTTCTTCATTGTGCCATGACCATTGTTCCCTTAAAATTTAACCAAAATCTGTTCAGATCTTTTGTTTTATTATGAGAGAATTTGTAGAACTTCCTTGTAAACAAATCCTATACTGAATTCCTGGTTCTGCAGTCAGATTAGGATCACCACAAAAATCGAATCAGTCCTTCCTTGTGCCATTACCAACATTCCCTGAAATTGTCATCAAAATCCATTGAAAACTTGTTGAGTTATTTGTGAGAATGCGGAAACTGCCCTATCTCACAATGATAAGAATTCCTTAAAAAATCCTGCTTCTGCATCCAGATCAGGATCACTATCATCGCATCACCTCTTTCTTTGCTATGACCAACATTTCCTGAAAGTTTCATCTAAATTTGTTTATTGTTATTTTTGTGAGTTATCCTGTTCACAAAGAAACAAACAATCGCCGGCAAAACATAACCTCTGTGTTGAAGGTAATAAATTGCAAAATGGGTTCAACAAAAGTTACAATATCAGCCCATGCAGTTTTGTTCACACAGTGAGTGTTTAAAGTGAGTTTTCACTCTGCAGTTCATGTAAATGACTCTTTATGACCTCTCCGTCCTCAGAATGATTCACAATAGTCCCAAATACAGATGGCTTACAGTTGGCATGAACACACACCAACGCCTGTCTCCTTGCCTGTTCTCATTTTTATATATGTCTGCTTTGGCTATAAGTGTCATTAACCTTGAGTGGAAATGGTGATTATATTTCAACCTTCATGCATCCTCAAAAAACACTTGAAAACCACATCGCACAGCTGCAGAGAAATATTGATTGCTGTTACTTAGGAAAACAGTATTTTTACTGGAGAAGCTTTTGTAGCAACACACCCTTGTTTGATCGCCCCTTAATGAATATAATCTCTTGACTTTCCACACAGAGTGGTGTGCTGCAGAGTTAGTGAGGGGCAATTAATTTTAATCTTGCCAAGGATGCCAAAATAGCAGGAGCTGGTCCTGGTTATCCAGTTAAGAATGCATGCTAAATCCACCTTCAAACTTGCTTTTTCAATTTATATTAACATTAGGGGTGCACAATATAATTATTAGATATGAATGATTTTGCTGACATTTTACAGCTGATGTTTTTGCTGTACATATTGGCCAAATATATCATATATTGGCTGTATTATTCGCAGGATGTACAAATATACCATAATGGTTTACCTCATAAATATATCATTATTTAAATAACAGAATATTGTTTTTCATGAGCTGTGCCTCACAGAAAGAAGGTTGCCAGTTTGATCCCCAGGTCAGCTAGGGCTTTTCTGTATGGAGTTTGTGTTACAGGTCCCAGGCACGGTGACCCCACTAACAAAAAGAAAGGTAACTGTGAAATGAAGGAAAAGATTCAGATCAAAAAAACCACATGCACTCATTTCTCTCTCCAGATCACGTCTGTTTAATTACTTAAAAATATATACATTTCATATGTAATGCATTTCGGAACCACTGAACACATTAAGTCAGAGCAGGAGCATTTCACAAACTAATTGGGGAGCAAATTACTAAGGGTGGAAGAAAACTAACAAAGAAATTACTATGTGATCATAAATTCAGCACAAACTGACGAACTCTCGCGATAACAACCCAAAATTGCGCGATTATCGGTGTAATCTGGCAGCCCTCGGCGCCGTTATTTTTAGCGATCGTATAAACTTCACATAAGCTTACATAATTTAACACAAAATTACCGTCTGCCTCTAACCGAAGCAGCATAAAGCTTAAGGCTTTCATTTACATTGATTTTCAATCAGCTACTGACCTGTGAAATGAAGGAAAAGATTCAGATCAGAGAACCACATGCACTCATTTCTCTCTCTAGATCACGTCTGAGGGGGGGACAGGAAGTCCGTCCTCAGTAGGCGACCGGCCCACAAGACTACAGCCCTGAAAGGTTCCACTTATTTTTTTCCCTCTCCTCACTCTCTAATATCTCACAGGACTACATAAATAAATGTACAATAATAATATTGCCTCAATAACCTGAGTTTATATTCACAGAACAAGTGCAAGGTTTGACTGTTCAATGCAGGTATAATATCAAATGTGGTTACCCACACTTGGGTGCACCACATTTGCATGTTCTCTCCCTGCATGCCTGGGTTCTCTCTGGGCACTCCGGCTTCCTCCCACAGACCAAAACCATTCTCAGTCTCATCTGGTGACTCCAGATTGCCCTTAAGCATGAGTGTGAGAGTGAATGGTTGTCTGTTTCTCTATGTGGCCCTGCGATTGGCTGTCAACCAGTTCAGGGTGTACCCCGCCTCTCACCCTATGTCAGCTGGGATAGGCTCCAGCCCCCATGACCCTGGAAGGGATGAGTGGTTGAGATAATGGATGGATGTTTTCCAAGATTCACTTTTATTTTGATCACAAATTAACTGGCACCATGAAAGGAACAGGTCAGTTTTAGTACAGGCACTGTACATTTGACAGAAAATATCAGTATCAATACTGGTATCAGCAGCAACAAGTTTGGAAATACAGCCATATCTGATATTGGCAAAAAAAAACAAACAAACAAACATACAAAACAATAAATAAATGAAAAAAACTGTGTATCCCTCGTGACATGCCATGGGCAAATAACATCATGAAAACACCTTGGTGGGCTAAATGAAAAGCTACAGTGGCACAAGCAAGATGGGCCCTAGTGTAACAAAACTAAAACTACATTTTTGTCCATCAACTTACTACCTGGGACCTCTTCAGGCCTGGGGCCCTTGGGCATTTGTCCAGTTGCCCAAAAGGTCATTCCAGACTTGCATGTAAACAAAAGTGATGGCTTTGCAGAGAGGAGAAACATGTGAGCAGTGAATCCCTTTAACAAAGTCTCAGATAATCTTCACCCTAGCAGGGGTTTTCCAAAATGTCTATTTTCAGTGACTTTAATCGTTGTTAGCGTGCAACAAAGGGCAAGATTGACGAAAAGAGATTCACTTTCAAAAATATCCTCTTTTTGTGTACATGGTCTCATATGCAAGATTTAAACAGGGTCTAAGATGGAGCTACTTTTAGATATAGAGGTAAGATGGTCTGATTCTGTCAGTCCAGGCTGGTTTTGTTGCCTTTAGCAGCTTGCATGGAACAAAAAGGTCAGATTAAGTTTGACTCTTGATGGATTGAATCTCTTGTCATCATAGAGCATTAGGCACATTTAATTATTATATATTATTATGCTATAAATATTCAACACACATTTTTCATTAACTTGTGGAAGCTTTAAATGTGTGAAAACATTGGTGCAAAAACAAATATGTTGGGAGACTGCTTTGAATAAGTATTTTACTCTTTAGCCTTTACTTCAATTTAGCTCTCCCACTCACAAAACATTTTTAACATCCTGGACCAGCACATGTCTCATTTCTCCATCCTCCTCCACCTCTCTGTTGTTCCAATTTCCTGTTTCCCCCCTGTCTCCAATTTTCTTGCACATTTTCTGTCCAAATGTCAAGTAGCAGCTGCCTGTGCCATGCCATTGCAGTCTGTGCTCATAAATCTGGGCTAATTCTCCACCTCTCGTCCATGGTGTATAAATCTTCTCACTCACAAGTGCACTGGTCCTTTTGATGAATGGGTTAGAGAAAGCGCTGGATGCCAGGCGAGCTCTTGAGGAGAGCACAGTCTTCACAAACACAGACAGAGAAGATTCAACTGAGCTAAAGTTAGAAGCAGAGTCTGTCTCATGGATTTACAGAGGCCATGTTAGCCTGAAAAGACTAAAAACTCACAACAATAAAAACAAAACAGACCCTCTACTGACATTAGGAAAGAGTTGAGCAGTATCTATGTTTTTTATAGTTTGAGGGGCTTTTAAAGTAAAAGTACATTGATATTGGTTTAAGAGGAATGTAAACCTTAATAGAAGAAAAAATAAAACAAACTACCTCCAATAATGTATTGAGTAAAGACAAAAGAGTTTGTTTCATGTGATTTATGCTGGAATCAGACTACACAATTTTTTTATTGGTAACGACAGTCTAATTAGAGTCGGCTACTGAACTTTTGTTTATCTCCAAATGCTATGTAGAATGATATGATAGGCATCAACCTGGGCTCATTTACATCTGTAATAGTCAGAAAGTCTTCCAGGTTTGATTTTTGTCCTGCCTCCTAATATTTGTCCCTTCACATCAGAAACATTGACCAATGAGAGCGCTGGGAGCTCACCATGAACGATGATCACGGATGTAAACAAACTGAGGTTGATGCCTTAAAAGCTACGAGACAGAGGAAAAGCTTGTCAAGTGCTGACAAACAGCGTCTCTGCTGTTACGATGTGTTGTAGAGGAGTTACTACAGACTGTAAAAAGAGAAAAATTGGAGAGAAACAGTATGCAAAGTAGTTAGTGACTGCTCGCATTTATCAGCAAACTAACATTCAACATAACATGTGGATATAAACTAAAGTTCTGTACTCTAAACACAGTATGTTTGCCGTCTTCAGTCTCCTTTTTCTTACGTCATCTCAGTTAAATGCAGTTGGTTCTACTTGTGTAATCTGTCAGGAATGTTTTGCATGTCACAGCATGAATGAATTGTTCTGTGGTTCCCTAGTCTGACATAGTGAAAGTTGTTACCAACAAGAAAAATCTGACCTTGGCATTAGGCCTGTTTCTTACTGAAAGCACTTTGTTTGCTTGCAGTTTTTGCATTTATCAGCTCCGGCAAGTGTCGCCACAGCTTTCACACCAGACATCACATGAGGCTTTACCTGTGCTGCCACAGCTCTATCTCTCCATATATCACCCCAATAATGAGCTTCTATTGAAGGTTTAGGAAGAACCACAATAAATCTCCCTGCAAGGAACCGGATCATTGCATAAATGACTTGGGAAACCTGCAGAAATAAAGCATTCTTGACAAACAAGGGCAGTTGCTCCACAGAGGATTGAAACTGAGCTTTAACTCTGAGAGGCACAGAGAAGAAGAGTTATTGGATGGTTTCTATCTTTTCTGTGATGTATTCTACCACTGTGGACATACGTATCAGTTGGACTGAGGTAAGTATGGCTCCCTGTTTGTCATGGTCTGCCTGTTTTGTCAGAGAAATGCATGTGGCTTGCGCAAACAATAGGTGAGCCTCCTATTCTCGAGGTTTTCAGTCTGCAAGCTCTGACTTCATAACATGCTCGCTGATAAGAAACAACCTCACACCGCCTGCCGTCACACAAGTAAAATGCTTCCAGTGTGAAACGACCTTTAAACTGCCCAAAACCTGAACTAAGGTCTGTGTCATGTGAATCTACACCAAAGACTATAGACTGCGCCTATAGGGGTTCTCAGGGGGGCACGAGGCACTGTCAGCTTTGAGGTGGTCAAAGCTTGGTATGATATGGGTAAACAGTGATAAAACAGGAGGGGGATACTTTTTAATATATTTTTCACAAGAACATGTGTGTAAGCCCATTTTTTCTTGATTTACTTATGAAAACAACTAAAATTAGTCTGGAGGTCTGCTCAGCAGCAGTGTTGGGAAAATTACTTTTAAAAAAGTAATTAGTTATGGTTACTAGTTATTTCCCCAAAAAGTAATTGAATTGCTAACGGAATTACTCCTTCATAAATGTAATTAGTTACCAGGGAAAGTAAGTGTTGCGTTACTTTTTTGAAAAAGCTTTTGCTGCGTGAACGGCGTGGCTCCGTCTCTGTGTCCTTGCCTGTTGTTACCTGGCCTGCTGCCAGCAGTGCTGGCATCATCAGTAGTGTTATCTGTGTTTTTGGCCACTAGCTTTTAAGAGTTACTCACAATGACGCGAGCAAACACTTTGCTCTGGGACATAATGTTCACTTCACATGTATGTTCTTGCCTTTTACATCATTGACGTTGAACTAGTGCCTGTACTTCCATCCTGAAAATACCAGCTTTAACTCCACAAACCGCTCTGGATTCGCCAGTGTGGCATCTAGCAGTGTTGCCAGATTTTTTGACTGAAATAACCAACCAGGTTGGTAAAACAAGTCCAAACAAGCAATCCCCTTCTATTTTTTTCTTATGCGATATGACTTTTTTTTTTTTTTTTCTTTTTTTTTTTTAAAGAGAAAGCTACATGAAGCATGTTTTAATTATGCTCTACATTACATTTCAATTTCACAGTGACATTTTTTTTCTTCTTTGGCTCTTAATTTACTTATTCAAAATCCTTTAGTTTGGAGGTGGAACATTTTCTTATACAGGTAAGAAGGAAGGGGCTACTGTTATTTATAACTCTTTTATCACTAAACAGTCTGTATAACCTCAATTTTTGCAACCAAACAGACAAAGTCAGGCTTTTATGTTTTATGGTTTATGTCGATCCTCTACAGCTTTATTACGGTGAAAACAGTAATAGCTACATTAGAAATAAATTTTATCCTAGCTACAAGGATTTCTTTTTGGTGGAAACCTAATGTTTGCCCCTCTTTTTACCATAAAAATTACATTTGTGTTTAGAGTGGGGGAAAACAGCTTGTGTAATTTCTGAAGTAAGTTTATATTGGTAGTAGACAGTGTATCAGATACCTGTTGGGTTAGGGGGCACAACAAGCCCAAATGAGCAACTGCACCTTTGGAACAAGCCCAAAATAAAAAACACAACCCACAAATGCCAATATTTACAAGCAACTTTTCAAAAAAAGAAGCTAAAAGTCGCTTATAGTAAACGAACCTGGCAACTCTGGCATCTAGTTTCCTTGTGTGGCTGTTTACGGTGCAGCTCCTGTCCTGTGCCTGGCTGAGCGAGGCAGGTCAGATAATAGCTGTTAGACATTGGTCAATAATAACGCGCCACATTTCACTGTTGGTAACGGTAATGGTAACAGTGTTAAAATGTTTTGAATAATAAATAATTAGATTACCCAATACTGGAAAACAATAACAGTGTTATTTTTAAAACTAAAGAAGGTCAGGCACCACTGCTGTCGGGGTCATATTAAAGATATGGGCACAAATCTGTGAAATCTCCACTGAACTGACTATGTTCACACAGGATGCACAACAGCACATCTTGTCCACCATTAAATAACTGATCATTTGTCGATAAATTCAATCTAAGTCTACAGTAGGGTCAGTTCTCCCAAAAATTCTTGTACCCATCCTGCATAGCATGTATGGTTCATATTTTACACCTGTGTTCTCCTTAAAGAGGCTGAGCTCTCTCCTGTGTATAATCAAGCAGTAGTAACAGACCTTTTCCAAAAATACCCAATAACCTTTTATTTTTATTTTTATTTTTTTAAGTAATCATCCAAACAGAACAGATCAACCCTCATAGAAGTACATCCCTTATGGCATTATGGATGGGACATACAACAGAAAGTGAATCACAGTCTGAGTACTCTGAGGGTAGCATACATTGTCCTGCACAGAGATTTAAGCATGACTAAGCATTGTGTTTGATGCTTCAAATGCCAGAACAACACATGAGTCAGTGCTGGTTTCCTTCTGAGGACTAGTTTGTTTCCACCCAAGCGCAGACATGTGTGGGTGTTCTGTTTAATGAGTGCAAACGAGGATTTGCGCAGCCACCAGCTAACAAACAGTTGTTACTTTGTGCTTCATTAATGCTAGCTGCTTGAGTAGGCTTCGGTGATCTCCATGTCAACACACATTACCAAGTCGATCTCACAGCTTAACCACTTGCAGAGAAACCAATCATAATCGATCTGTTTGTCTCACCGTGGGGCAGACAGAGACAGAAACACGGCGGCGGCTTGTCAAGTGCAAGAAAACACTTCTTCAAAAAGACAACTTGATGACACGGTCCCTCGGCACACCCTGGGTGTTTGTCCATCACTTTGAACTGTAAATGAAAGTGGGACAGATGATATCAGTCATAATGGAAGGCTTGTCACGGCACCTCTCTCATGCAGCTCTCAGTTTCAACTCCACAGACTTACACGTGAAAGTGGAAATGTATTCATGCTGCAGCTTGCAAACACAGAGATGTTGTTTAAGCCACACTGATAAATGATGCAATATTTTACTTTGTATGCTTGAAAAGCTGCATCCTCAGGCCTGCAGCCAGCCTTGTGGAAGAGGTCTTTTATTTTTAGTGAACCTTTTTGCAGCTTCTTTCCTGTTTTTGTTTATTTATTGATTTTGCGCTTCAGAATAGAGGGCGGCATAAGAAGGTGCAGTAAATAAGTCCTGAAAGATGTGATGAATAAACATTTAAAGTCTTCAAGTCTTAAAGTTTAGGGGATTATTGTGTGAGTTAAATCACCTAAAATGAGATGGTAAACACAAGCTTAATCCTCTTGTCTTAACAGTCTGTATACTTCCATTCAAAAATGACCTGCCTTTACTAAACTCCAGAAATTAAGCAGATGAACAAAATATGAAGCCTTAAATTAATTTTGCAGGAAGGCTCAACCTCTCTGTCATCTAAAACGTTGAGAATATCTAGATCTTACCTCTTCACGGTGGAAAAAGACTGACTTTATTCAACAGAGACCACTCATGTTTTTATAATTGCAGGTGTTCAGATTGTTTTCTCATTAAATTAGGGGTTGTCATTATAGTGATTATAATTATTTCCACATTTTCTTTATATTCAAAGAATGTTCTTTTCTCAACGATGCCTGTGTAGCCAGATAAATTTTTATGTGCATTTAAAAGATGACTTTTTTTGGCAAGAAGCTACATACATTCTCAGACAGTATACCTTGCACTTATCCATTAAAATGCATCTCCATTTATTTCCCATTACTTCCATCCACAGGGATTATAAGCAACACCCAAGATGAGGATAGGATTACAAAATCAAAAATGTAAGACATAAATGTATTACATTTAATACATGGGATAAAATAAATGTGTGCATGAAGGTTGTGCTTCTTTGGGCAATAATGACATGGTCATCTCTTGCTACTAGTTGGGGCACCGATAACCTACAGTGGAAAAGATTCAGACCCCTAAACAACCCCTGTACTCCACAAGAACAGTGTGGAAACATTATTTTGGTTGATTAATTCTCCCCTTTAATAATACCAATTGTTATTGTTTTTGTGTCATTGGAAAGCCTGATTTGTCACCTTTACAACGAGGTACAGGTTGTAAGGATCGTGCATTCTTGAAATGAGCAACACAGCTAAACGCGTGGGCAGCCCCCAAAAAAATGTGCCTCTTTCCCGAGAGGAAAGCTTACAGTTCTTTAGGGGGCAAGGGTCTCCTTGGGGTGTTGTCTTATGGGGACACGTACTTCGCAGTCTGTCTTTGACTTTAGCCATCTCACGGAACTTGGTCCTAAATTTGGAAATGGTACCAAGGCTGATCCCAAATAACGATGCCACTCTGCATATTCTAATTATCATTATTATGTGGGTTTCACATCTAGAGCTTGGTTGCTTTGTTTGTATATATATCTGAAAAAATACATAGAAGGTATCAGAGAGCATGTTAGCCATCATATTAGCAAAAATGTTTAATGCTGGAAATGTTTAAATCTCAAAATCTCTTCTTCTTGCTTTTTCTTTGTACCATGACCAACATTCCCAAATAAAATGTCATCAAAATCTTTTGATATTTTTGTGTTATCATACAAACAGACAGATTAACACTGGCAAAAACATAACCTCCTTAACAGAGGTAAAGAAGATGAAATTTTCATTTTTACTGTGGTTTGATTGTTTCATTTGTACTGCAGCATAGCACTGCACTCGTGGAGTGGCAACAAGCACAGACTGACAATAGCCATCAGAGGAGAGTAGCAAACACTTTAAATCAACTGAAAAGTTTCAAGGTTTTGTTATTATTTTTTGATAAGGTTCAGCAGTAAGACTCTCAATGTATGTTACTGAAAATATTTTGAGCCATAATGTCAGGTTTATAAGCAAGACGAGGCCATGATGTTACAGCAGGTGTACCACAGAGCATTTTTGTTTAGTTTCTTCATAAAATTAATTATCATTATCTTAGCTTTAATGCTTGTAGTGGACATAAACCCAGAGAGTCTGATTACAATGGCTGCATTTACAATAACTCTAAAAGGTTAGGTCCACAGATTTAATACAATTTGATAAAATGATTACATTAACATGACTTCCATTTGGCCAGTTGCTGATGCTATTTTTCATGAAATTAAAGTATCCAAACAGTATCCAACCTGTCCGTGTGTCATATTAAAATAAATGGGAGGAATCAATGGTTCAACAGATGCTAAAAAGGTATGTATGGAGAAAGCCAGGGTACATCAATCTCACTTTGGATAAACACAAAGTCAAACTAATACAGTAATTATAATTGTCTCTACAGAGCTTGGTCTTATAACCCAGGCTGCATTTAAATCAAAACCATGGCTCCAAAAGTTAAATTTCATCATCTTTAAAAAAAAAAAAAAAATCAGACATCTACATTTCCTTATTGAACATTATCAAAATGACTAGGCCTACAGACAATGACTTTAAAACTGGGCACTTTTCAGCTGAAAAAAGCATAACACTGTTTCTTACTCCCAATATTTATTAATTCAACACTGTTTTCTGCCACTCAGTAAGTGGAACTGTAAGTCCATCACACAATATGTGGAGTCAATATATATTCTCTGTTGTTAAACAGGACAAACCTCAGACAGACAGGGCTGCCCTTATGCCCCTACATCACAGCCCCACTGGTTGATGTTGCCATGACTATGTGCCTCACTGTGCATTATGAAAAGTTAGTTTTCAAGCTATACCAACAACAAAGTGAGTTGTTGTACAAGATCAAATATTTCACATTCATTTATACTGATAAGCATGTTTATCTGTGTTTGACACAGTCCAAGACGTAAATGTTAATAAACACAGTGCTTTTAACCCACACAGGTATCGACAGCAGACCTTACAGGACACCAGATTACACAGTTTCTGTTTATGCTGTCACACCTGTAGAAGTGTGGGCAGAGAAACTGTCAGTGCTGTGGAAAAGTAGAGGGCAACTTTGTAAAAGGGGAGGTTAAAGTGATAAAAAGGATTGATTATCCTGCTTCGATGAGCTGGACTGTTTCCTGGAAACTAAACAAGTTTCTGAAGCTGTTCATTCTGTCGAGTTCTGTGATGATCTGCTGATGAGACAGGAAAAAACATCAACCTACTGCTATTTTTATGGTATGTTGTGGTACAGCACTGATAGTGACCGTGCTGTATTGTGAAACATCATTATCATTACCTGTAGTGT
This sequence comes from Cetoscarus ocellatus, assembly GCA_037902135.1. Classification (NCBI taxonomy): domain Eukaryota; kingdom Metazoa; phylum Chordata; class Actinopteri; order Labriformes; family Labridae; genus Cetoscarus; species Cetoscarus ocellatus. The sequence goes on along the minus strand of JBAMNC010000741.1, from coordinate 538,498 downwards.
TTTTCTATGAGTTGTGATGAAAGTTGAGTGATACATTAGTTACTGCTGCTGTACAACAACAGCAGAGTGATGAGTTAACATGTCAGTCTGTTTGTTTTAGGTGCAGGGTTGGTTGCATTCTCACTGCAATGATCTGCTCCAGAGACCACTTGAAAACACCTTCACTTTCATTTTGAGCTGTGGTAACCCCCCTCTGAACAGCGCCTGCTTTAAAGCATGCTTTTGAAGAATACCTGAATCAATATAAAATGATAGTTACTTAAACAAGGCAGCCCATGCTGGGTGATAAAGGGGGAAGCTTTTGAGGGCCCAGGGGGTTTGTAAAGACATGGTCTAGCCTAATTTTATACAATTTACGTCATTTTGAACCCAAATACTCACTATTTCTTAGCAGGAAGAGTTGTATGGGCTGCTGCCTGTTTAAAGTGTGAAGCCTCTTCTCCTGAGATAACACTATTCTGTTTTCCTTGATATAAATGTTTTTGAAATGGTCCCATGCACTAATGCCTTTATCCAGTATGCACATATTGACTATTACCATTGTCCCTTTTTATGCATATATTTAGTTTTGACATATGCCTATATTTCAAGGTCAGGGCAGAGAATTGAGTTTAAATTTGGGGATAGAGAATCACCAAAACAGCGCTCTGTCATCACTATACCTTGATACATTCACATTAATTCCATGAGGCCTTAATATCCGTGTCAGTTCATGGTGCATCGGCTTAGATGCAAGTGACATGGTCCATGCTCCCCATTAGGGATGTAACAATACACTCAGTCCTTGATATGTACCTTGTATTTTTTGTCATTATTATGACTATCTTTTAAAGTTTTGACAATTTTGGCTTTTATGTGCGTTTTCTGTTCTATCCTGAGATGTTAGGGAAATTTTACATCACCAGTAGGGGAGACTGGGGTAAGTTGAGCCAAAGGGTAAGTTGAGCCACCCCTTGTTGCTAAGAAACAGTAATAAAAAATTGATCATGTGACCAAATATTTAGGAGGTGGGAATCATTTCATGGAGTCTGTGAAGGTAAGAAGCACATGGGTAAAGGGGTTGGACATGTGTTTCTAAAAAAACATTTTTCACCCTTGAAAGTGAATTTAATCTATCATAAGTTTTATTAGAATTATGTTTAGACCAAAAAAAGATCATTTTAAATTTGTTTTATACATCAATTGTGGTGTCTGTGAGCTACAACACGAGGTCAAAAACCTAGCATAAAAGTCCGCTATTTTAGCTTAGGGGACTAATAAAGTCATAATGGTAGCTCTGGGGTAAGTTGAGCCACCGGCTCAGCTTGCCCCATACACTTAATCAGTGTATTTGCACACATTAAGGCAAATTACTGAGCAATGTAGTTTTCATTTGAGTCATTATTTGCTGTGTATGTCTTGGTGATTATATTTTCTCTTAGTTTCCTTTGCAAAAATCTTTGAAAGCTATAATATTCTAACCTTGCAGTGAAGCTCGATCCACCTTATACAAAGTATGTAACTGTAAGTAAATCAGGTTTTTAGTTTTTAGAATTGCAGATGAATCTTGATTTTACAGTTACTGTCAGAAATACATTTTCATATGATGTATGTGTAATCTAAAAATAACTACGTTGAGTCATTTCTATATATACCCTACAAAATATGCTTTTAAAACCTTGATTTAGTTGCACAAATTCCCCGGAAAGGATTGAACTGGTGCTACTTACTGCCATAAAGTTTGTTTTTATATGCTTTTGTTAAAGCTGCCTTTCTTTGAAATGGATTTGTTTTGTTTTCAGGTATAAAAGTTATTGTACCTGTTGAACTGTGTATAATAAATAAAAACACAAATAAATGTGAAGAGGTGACTTATTTAGGGAGGGAGAAGGTGAGGGCTGGGGTGGAGGTTGGGAGGAGTAGGGATACGGCTCAACTTACCCCTCTCCTATGCTCAACTTACTCCATACACGGGATAAGTTGTGCCACGAGACCACTTTTTTTAGAAATGCTTTATTATCAAGACAGTTATGTTTAAACTCATTCTGTTGGTTTTGGAGGGACGCACAACATCCTGAAATATATGCAGATATACGAGTTTGAGACAAAACTATGACTGCCTTGATGTAGTGATCTGAAATAAGAAAAATGGCTCATCTTACCCCAGTCTCCCCAAAGGAGTTATTTAGAAGACTAAAGGTGCTGCGAGAGCTCAAACCTCCGCCAAGTCATTTCCAACATTGTCATGGGGATGAATTGCCAAAATGTGGGAAAGTACCCTATCTCACACTGCTACCAAATTGTTTAGAAATTCCTGGATCCACATCCTGATTTGGATAACCCCTCAAATCTTGTCACCTCTCCCTTGTAACATGACCAACATACCCTGAAAATGAAATGCCATACTAATACTTTGAGAAATTATTGAGTCTTTAGTGAAAATTTGGAAAATCGCCCTGCCTTGCATTAAATCGAATCACTTCTTCCTAGTGTCATGACGAACAAACTATGAGAAAAACCCCATTGAATTCTCTGTTTTTTTGTTAACAAACAAATAAACAAACTAACTAACAAACTCTGGCAAAACCATAACCTCCTTGTTAGAGGAAAAAATAAAAATGAATCAAAATAAATAAATAATACCATTTTTAAAATTATAAAATAAAAATAAAAAAAACTAAACTAATTAAAATATACATAAATAAATAAGAGCATTTCTGTTTATTTTTTATCCCATATATGTTTATTTAATGCTGGAAAATAAACAAATTCAGCTTCATGCAGCTGTAATTACTTACGTTTTTGAGCAAAAATGAAATGCAGTTTCTTTATAATCTTGATTTGATCACATCATGATGACATATTAATTTACTCATCTGATTGTGATTTTTCTGAACTGCATTAAACACATCATGCTGACATATTTATAAATCGTCCATCATATTTCTGAGCTGCAACCGAACACATCGTAATGTAATGTCTGCTCATTAAAGCTAATTAAGAATCGTTGAGTTTGTCTCTAAAGGTCATCCTGCTGACTTCAGCAAGGGCTTGAAATTGAATAATACATTTTGATTGAGGGGACCTTCAACAAAGTCTTGGCATGTTTTCACAGTCACTTTGAGCAGATGGAGTTTTTCCTGCTTCAGAAGCCAGGATGTTATAAGTCTGTTCATTTAAGGCTGGACAGATACAACTTTTATTTGATAATGTGCCTGGAGTTTCTGTAACCCTGTGCAAGAAATCAAGTATGTTCATGCACAAGTTGTTTAAGAGAGCACCCACGAGGCTCGATAGCCGTGTTGATGAGCCTGTATGATTAACGTATAAAGCATCAGAGATCTCAAGGCAAGCAGAAGTGCAGCAAATTCATCCAAGACCTATTGTATAGAAAGTTCTACATGTTATAACCTAATTTAAAAACATAACACCATTAGTTTGGGTTACCTGCATCTAAGAGAAGAATAATGGACCAAAATAACGGCAACGACAAAGAACAATGTGACTCTAGAGATGGTATAAAATGATGACCTCTGCACACTGGCAGCTCCGTGCGCCCTGTGGGACAGTTTTAATCAGGATATCCAAACAGAAGGACTCTTTTCGCCCCTCTGTTTTTTCATTTCAGCGATTCTGGAGTCACCACGGGCCCAAAGGTCCTCCACAACTCCAGATGGCTGGTTTGTCCTTGCGCGGCTGCAGCATGAAAATTAAGCAAGAATGTCTGGGAAATAGCGTCTCACACAAATCTCCAGACAGGCTGGAGGTCTGGGTAGGGCACTGAGTACTACCTCTTCCACAACTCAACAAGCACTTCAGAAAATATCAGTGAGTCATTTAAGCCTTACTTTGGTCTAATGTTGATGCTCAGAGGTTAAACAGGAACAGTTTCTAAAATTTTGTTCAGGCTCAAGAAATCTACAGCTGATTCTGAAAGTTTTATTTAATGGTAAGCCAAATTCTAATTTGTAAAAAAGCCAACAGTGGACAGATGCAGTTCAGCATGTTACACATTAAACATCTATGGCAAAGATAGTATTGATCCCACAGTGAACTTTAAAGGGATAGTTCAGGTTTATACAGTCGGTATGTAGCCTGATTGGTGCCAGAATTTTACTGCTCATTTCTCACTGTTCATAAAAACTTGGGTCAAACACTAATGCATACGTTGCTACAAATGGTGCCATGCATTTTGTGTAATTAAAATAATTGTAGGAAAAAACAAGACGAAAACAGCTTAGGGTCATCACACACTACAAACACTTCTTCATTCTTCAACCAAGAGGGCCAACTCATTTGCTTCACAAGAGGAAACAATCACCACCAAATGGGATAAATTGACGATTTTTGTAGCAAATATGACTGCTGTTTACTTTGGATACTTTGGAATACTTGAGTGAACTGAAGAAAACACAGGAAAAACTTCTATATATTTGTGTGTGTGTATTTTTTCTTTTCCTAAAGGAGAGCTAGATAGTTACCAGGCATCTAGTAGAGGACAAAGGTCTAACAGAGGGCACATGACTGCCTTTTTTACTGCCTGCAAGGAGTCCAAAGTGGTTTATACTAAGCTGACCAGCTATGATTGTAGCCTTTTGACAACAGCAGGAGACTGGACTGAGTGGCGCTGTGTGAGTCACATGTCTCCAAAAGGTTTCGACTTATGGCCTGCAACTTTATTTATTTATCTAGCTAATGTGTAGGAACTTAGGATGACTTTTTGGAAGAAAAATAACAACAAATATCATCAAAGGAGAAGCCAAAGACAGCACCTCTCTGTATTTATGTGTCAGAACTGTATTGCTGTTGAGGAGGGTAGCTTTCTCTTTCCTGTGGACTGTTTGATCCAAATGAAATACAGCTGTGTTTCAAAACAAAGAAAATGATGAATTATTAATTTCTACTTTATATTTTTTGGAGTATTTTTCCCTCTATGACTCATCATCATATATTTTTCTTATTCTTCTCAAAAAAGCTTCCCACGTCTCATGGCACCAACTTAAATCTGCATTCATGAGACAAGAATCCAAACATGCACGCTCTGACAAATCAGCAGAATGCCACTATATTTTTGCTGCATTCAATTCTTTCATGTTGCTCCCAGACTCTGGAATAAGCTTGTATTGTATTGTATTTTATTCTGTTTTTTTTTTTTTTTTTTTTGCTTCTCTTGTTTTTATTTATACCTTTTTATTTACTATCTATTATTTACGATCTATTGTAAACATTTCTGCTGACCAACAGGGTTGTTGTAAAGGGCTGTGTAAATAAAGAACATTTACATTTACATGAACACAACATGGCAACAAAAATGAAAACTGATTGGTGTGAACATGACAGGCCTCATTCAACCTAACTGTAGAAATTTAACCCAAACTGAACTATTTTCAGCCTCAAAGACAAACAAAACCCCAGAGTTTTCACCTCTGTGGTGCTTCGATTTAACCACGTCCACTCTTATCTTTTTAAATGGTCATCTTCAGCTGCATCACACTGTCCATGTTACACACACGCTTACACACAGCTCTGTCACTTTCATGAACTGCTTTCCTGAAGTAAAAATCTTGCTCATTTTCTCAAAAGTAAATTTGATAGTTAATCATCGACACTGTTGTGCAAGTTGGGGGTCCTCCCGCTGAAAATACCATGTCCTGTATTCTGGTGTAATCTTTGCACCAAAATGTCATCAAATTACATTTAATCTTCTAACAGGAAGCATAAATTACTTACTGTATTCAAATATTCCTTGACTGGTATTTTTGTACAATTATACAGTCTCTGTGTTAATGTGGGAAAACTCTTTAAAATTATACATGAATGTTTCTGTTTTATTCAAAATTAATTTGAAAAGGGAATTTTAATTGGAGCAGTACAGCTCTATATGAATTTAAATGTTGTCTTAAGACACAATTTCATCAGCGAGCCTTCTCTGATTTTACTTTAGTTTTATTTCATTGTATTTTATTTTGATTTGATTTTATTATATTTAATTCATTTTCAATTAATTTTAGTTTTAAAGATCCTTTAATATAATTGTTAGGAATTCTTTAAAAGGAACTTTATTTTTAAATTGTTTGATATTTTCTTTCCTTTGTTTTATTACCTGCCTGTTTTCTTGAATGATTTATTTTTTTTAAACTATTGCTGTAATTATGGAACACGTTCTAACTTGTTTTTGAAAAGTGCTTCATAAATAAAGATTATTATTATTAGTAGTAGTAGTAGTAGTTGTAGTAGTATCAGTATCAGTATTTTTATTTGTATTACAATTATTTATTAAACTAACATTTTAAACTGGGACTTTAGAGGAATAAATCATTAAGGCAGAATTTAATCACCCTTCAAACCAAAAAATGAACAAATAAACAAAGCCATAAATTGGTGTTGTTTACTATAAGTCACACAAAATGTTTTTCATTGAAAAGCTCAAAAGAAATTCGTTCAATGAGGGAGCAATTAGCAACTTTCTAAACACAAAATGGGAAGTCTTTCCTAAAATGAAATTCTTAAAAACACAATTAATTAGCAGCCTTTCATAATTGCATACACCATCTCCCCTTTATTCATGACTCAATTTATACTGTATGACTCATGTCTGACAAATGGGTTTAATAAACAATACAAAATGAAAAGTAAAACTTTAACTCAAATTTGTTCTGAATAATAATAACTTAAAGTTATTAAAACTTTTTTTGTTTTTTACTTTTTTGTGTGTTTGTTGTTTGGACATACAGAGACTCTGTGTTTGCCATCTTTGTATCACATTGCACTGTGTGTAATCTGACCTCTTTGCTGACAGCTGACAGAAGCAGGGGCCTCATTTATAAAACATTGCGTAGAATACATACTAAAAGTGTTCGTGCGCCCAAAAGCTGAAATTGGCGTGTGCCAAAAAATAATCTGATCTATAAAACCGTGCGTGCGTACACCTGCAAGAACTTTTCCCTTTATAAATCACAGTCCACCTGGAAGGTTGTGCAGGTGGATTTACCTCACATCCTGCCCACTACACACCTACATGTTACCATAAATGGTCAATGCAAAGCACCTCATGAATGTTTTGGCAAATAAATGAGCCTGCTGATCAATGTCATGTTACGCCCAATCATGGCAGAGAAGACGTGGAAAAGGAATTTCTCAGAGACAGAAATAGAGGTGCTTGTGGGTGAGGTGGAGGCCCAAAAGGTTATTTTATTTGGTGGCCACCGTAGTGGCATCGCAAACAAAAGAAAATCGAGTGAGTGGCAGCATGTCGTGCCACAGAGCGAAAGAAGTGGTCGGACCTGGAGGTGCAGGCCAAGAGGAGAGTAGTGTGGCACAGCGAAAGCTTGTCTGCTACAGGCGGGGGCAGGAGCACACCCGGGCCCACACCGCTGCACACAAAAATAGCCTCCATCCTAGGGATGGCCAACGTGTGTGGCATAGTGTCGGAGAAGGAGGGAGACACAGATTTGGCAGAGACCACAGAAGAGACCAGTAAAGTACAATTTTACCTGTTTATTGAATGTGTAAATTAAATATTTCAACACAGACTTGTGAAAAGGCAGTGCACTTATGTGTTGTGTTCTCAGTCACTCTAGAATTGGAAGCGGTGGGTGACGAGGAGGTTCCGGGCACGGCGTGTCCTGGCACCGTGGCTGAAGGCACCAGTGCATCCCGAGTGCATGACACACCCGTAAGTGGCAAATATGCACACTGCTGACCAACATGTGTGATGCCATGTCTGACATTGCCAGCTCTATTAAAGACCTTGTTAAAAAATGAATCATATTTGCTGTCTTATTCCAAACGCAGCATAACACCTTCATGGAGCCTTGCTCCCTGTTGAAACTCCTCATGTTGGGGAGGTGGTTGTGGGTCAGGGTCCTCATGGTGTGGGGGAGGGAGCCCAGGTGGGAGGGGAATGGCGTCCTTGAGTGCCACATTGTGCAGAACTCCACCAGCCCTAATGATTTTACACACTTTTGTGGAGTGATTGAGCAGTCTGCCCCCCGAGGCACCTCAACACCTCCAACAATTTTTAAGGAGGCTGATGGCTTGCTCGACAATGGAGCATGCACGAGAGTAGGCCACATTAAAGCACACCTCCTCTGATCTCTGTGGGTTGGTGAAAAGGTTGAGGAGCCGGTGCCATAGGGGGTAGCCACTGTCACCTGCAAGGTATAACAGAAGCGTATAAATCAGGCTTTAATGGTTAGAATTTCTACAGTGGTGTTTATGTAGCCTACTTACCCAGGAGCCAGCCATCACGCGCACCTGCCAGCAATCTGTACCCTTCACTGCTGTGCGTCAGGATGAATGAGTTGACCCTGGCCACTATTCCACTAAATTTGTCAAAACCATGTTTGAGGTAAAAATAATTTGTACATTGATTGCTTGCACATTTTTTGGTCGACATAGACTAATTCTTTTTCACTTGTAGCTCTTATAGCAACGTGAGTGCACTCAATTGTGCCGATTACATTTGGGAAGGTGGACATTGCTGCAAATTGCGTTTTAATGTTGTCCTGTTCACTTACAGCGCAAAGAACCCTGATGTATTGACTGGTCATGTTTATAATGCCTCCAAAACGGCTGGCATTATTGTGCTGAGGAATGGCTGCGATATCCCAGATCTAAGGACAGAATTTAACTGTATTATGTCATACCCAAAATGGACTTTAGACAGAAAATCTAACATTATACATTGTTAATCATCTCAAACGCATACCTGTCGGCTAATTCCCGCTGGAAGGAGTCGGTTGCCAGAAACCCCAGAGTGGTCTGCACCTGTATACGCACCGGGATGGGGCGGTTTCGGCGGGTGGTTCTCTGTCTAACACTGGGCCCAGATTTAAGAGCACTGCTCTAGGGAATATAAATCAGCTTATTAGCCAGTCATCATCATGAGCCAGGAAATCTTCATGGTCCCTAAAGACTCTCTCCATCCTGATCTTACTTGCTTGTGTGATGTTCCAGCAGTGCCAGCACATCCATTGCACAGCATTATGCACAGCAATCTGCAAAATATTCCCCCTTAAGGTTGGAGACCCCATTGAATTATTTGTGAGCAAATTAAAGGAATCAACATTTTTGAGAAATGAATGGAGACCCCATACAGTGAGCTGTGGAGTCGTTTTTGTACTTTTGATTTTACTTCTGCCCAACAAGCAGTGAGGTAACAACAGGGAGCTTTGTTAGGTTTGCCTGTATTTTCCTTTAGTAAATATGGATGTCAATAATGTTTTTGTTATTTGATGAAGAGGATGATTTCTTTTTTTATTCATACATATGCAGATGTTGAGAGAGCTTTTATAATGAACCTGTAAGGTGTCAAAGAGGTCAAGATGAGGAGGAATAACAACTGAAGAGCAGTTTTAGTGTTATGTGAACCAGTGGAGAACCCAGTAGGTGTTGAGGTGAGTGAGAAGCTGCTGCAGTGTGTTTTTCACCTCATTTTCACCCATCCCAAGTTGTTACGCTACAAACCTACTACAGCTGGTTATTTACAGCAACCTCATGATATGATATGTATCCCAATACTGAGGCCACAATACCATATGTATGACATTTCATTTAAACTGCAAACAAAACAACGTCTTTAACAGAAGTCCCAACAACTTTGTCTCTTTTTTGGAAGTACAGAAAAGCAAGCACAGAATCCTGCAACTCAAGATGCTTCAATTTGAATCAGGAGAGACCAAATTTGAGTGAACAATTATTTATCATACTGTATATGTTGGTATGATTGAAAATGTGCAATGTCTTTTGTGATTAGCATCTCTATGGTGCTTAGACTTCATGTACTTCAGCAAAATCGAGGGGAATACAGGTTATGATGAGGACTCCTGAGCAGCTCGCTGGGACCCTAATGCGATGGACTGAGGTGCTGATGAGGCCTACAGGATGATGTGAGGAGCCAGACACCTGAGGAGTTGGACCCGGATTCTGGTGAGACTATTGTAGGTGCCTGGGGTGGAGAAGGGTTGCCAGGTTCACTCAGCATGACACTGACTGTGGGGAAGCAAAGACACATGCTGTTTTCGAATTCGCCTACTACATGCTGCACATGAAGTATGCAGTATGACTGTTATGTTAGGTCTATTTTGTAGTATGCTACGCTGGTTTTCAGTTTGAGGAATGCGGAAGTAGGCTACAGCTGATTTTTTTTTTTTCCAAACTTTATTTTAAATGTACAAAACAAACAAACCACGAGTACATCTTGACAATTCAGTTATTAATCTGCAAAGATATTGCCAGAAGCAGCATTTTATATAAATCATTCAGTGGTGGAGAATAGTTATCATTTCAGTAATAAATTCTTTTGTATATTTTTTGTGTGACGGCGTATTAGGGCCACTTAAAGAAATTTAAAAAAAAATCGATAAAAAAGTAGGAATTTTTGAGTTTGTAAAATCTCAGATTTGCTACTTTATAGACTCGCAAATTAACAATCAAGAACAACAGGATTAACAACAAAAACGTCCTCTGCAATAATTACAAACTATCACCTGGGGACCTTTGATCATTTGTAATTTTTGCAGGGGACATCTGTGTTTCTTATCCACATGCAAATTGAGCATGTTTGTAATTTGTAAAGGAAAAAAATCCATATTTCGATATATATTTATCCATATCAACAGCTATCTATCTATCTAGATAGATAGACAGATATTATTCATATTACCAGGTTATATTGTTTATTGTTTATTCATCCCTGTGTCAGTTTATCTTTATCCACTTATATATGTATAGATTTTCATAACTAATAAGTATTGGTATTTAATTTCCTTGTAAACCATTCTGTCATGTCTTGTAAACAGTATAATAATGTTTTGGGTTCAGGTTTCACATTATCCAGTACTATTTGTTAAGTGTTCTGTTGTTCCTTTTGTTCTTTTCCTGTTTGATATTACAAGCTCCATCTACAATCCAATGTCCCCTGTTTTTATTTAATTAGGTGTTTCAATCATTGTCAAACTAGATGGTGGTTGTCTGATCTAAAAATTCACAACAATAACAAAATAGATCTTGACAATACAGCTTTTTATTAAAACTCACAATCACTTCAGAATTTTTTCAATAAAGGCCATCAAATCCTTTGGTCTCCTCTCCTCCCTCGCTGCATTCTCCTGCTCTCTCCTCTCCAAACACTCCCTCCACAGGGCCTCCGTGTCCTGCTCAGTCCCTGAAAGAAACGGTACTTCAATGTAAAGACAACATGTGCTGCTCAATGTCTACGACTGATTACTTGCATTGTTTTTAGCTTAGCAGGTGTAGGACAGACTTAACACCACCTTCCGGCCGTTACGAACCGTAACGAAAAAAACAACAACAACAGTAACCTTTTTACAGCTTATTACACAACAGTACGTGTTGAAAACGTAAAGATAACAAGTAATGGCTCTTACTTTTGTACTCCTCTGCTGCTCCGGTTGTTGCTGCTCCGCTCTCTGGAGTGACCAGGTGCTTTGCATTGTGGGTAACAGCAGGCGAAGCAGACTGGTCCGATGCATACTGTGAAATTTTCCCGAATCAGTACGTCATCCGGGTATTTTTTGCATACTGCAACTTTCCCATTTGTTCGCATACTGTATACTGTATACTACATTCTGGGCGAATCAGTACGCACTGCTAGTATAGTAGGCGAATTTGACAGCTGATGATTTGAATCACCTGTCCTGGAAGGTAGGTCAGGAAATGAATGAGAGGTGACTGAAATGAGAAGATGGGTGACTGAATGAATATACTATAGGTCTTCCTGCTTGAACTTTCGCTATAGTTCATTTCAGGTCCTCAAAGATCTTAGAAGTAATTCAACATCTGAAACGTGCTGAATCATGTACTGCTGCCATCTTTTGACTGCACCATTGAAGCCTGGGGTGTACTAAAAGACGCCAGTCAATGCATTTAGGGCTGTATCAGTTCTGTAGAAGCTGTATCGATATACTGTATAAATCAGCAAGGAGTATGTGATGATATTGTGATAAAGTTTTGAGCACAGGCTGAGTATTTCACTTGAAACCGGAGAAAGATGCTTGTATAAATCACTGTGTGTAAAGTTTATATGCCCAGTGAAAGATATTTTTATAAATCAGTGTTTGTAAAGGTTTCGGCCTGTTTCAATACTTACCAGAGCACTGAAGGCCTGCTGATGGTTCGTGCCGCTTTTGGCTGCTCATAACTGTAGATTGGAGCTTGGCAAGATGGGCCTGCCTGATTAAATGTCTATGATCAGGCAGGTCCAACTTTTAAGATAGGACACTTTTTCACATTTTTTGACTCACCTGACAATGTTGGAAATGCCTTGGTGGAGGTTTGTGCTCTCACAGCACTTGTGGTTTGTATTTTAGGAGGAGTTGCAACCAGTGCTTTAGTTTAGTTTGCGAGGATGCTAAAAATATTGTTTAAGTGAAATTTTGGCATTGGAGGTTTCATTTAGCTCACTTCCTAGAACACTTAGCCAACATTAGGAGGCTGTGCCTATAACTGCCCTTGGGTTGATGTGATCTCTCAGCATCTTCATACAAGCTCTCTCTTGCATACATTTTTAATCTATATTTACTATACTGTTAAATCACAGCTATGGTCCAAAACAGTCTTTAAAAAATGTTCACATGGGAATGGTAACAATGGAAAATTCAGAGGTCATAAGGTTATCAAACTAACCCTGAGGGGAGCATTGGTAAATGTACCAAATTTCATGACAGCCCATCCAAAAGTTTAACTAAAATCACAAAACTTTATGCTGCTGCAAAACTAGAAATGAGAAGATCATCCCTACTCATTAGTCAAAAAACATAACTGTTATGCCATTTGACAAAAAAGTCAGTCACCAGTTTTCACCAAGGCCCCTCAAGCAACATCTTTCCCTCTTTTTCTTCTCTCTGTCACCACTGAATGTGACATGCTACCTGACAATTAGACCTCACCACCCACCCCGTAGATAGGAGTGATATAGCGATGGGGTCCTGGAGCAGAGCCCTTAGGGGGGATGACTGGGGTAAAATATGACTGTCTTGTCGATCTAGATGAAATGCTGGAGTCCGCTTCAATACAGTGTGCCCTTCCCACCTTCATTACTCTCCCAACACTACCAAATCTTCTTTGACAGGTTCAGTAAATCTCTCACAGTTTTTACAGTTTAAACTGTTCCTCATCCCTTATCTTGAGCCATTGGGTAAAGGCAGGGCCCAGGACTGAAGTGATGGAACTTTAATCATGACTATCCAACATACGATTTCTCAAAATAACTCTTTTTTCCCATATGGATTTGAGGATAGAGCATTGCAAAAATCTCATTCAGAGATGGCAGATCAAAACTAGCTGACTCAGCATAAGTTTCATACTGACAAATGTGAGTCCACATCTTTTACACCCCCAATTTCTGGATCAAATCATAAATGAGGACATTGGGCGGCTACCCCACATACTTTTGGGCTTATAAAAGGTGAATGAAAAGATTTGTCAAATTATTGGTTCATCTTTTAGTCTTACTAACATCTTGTCACTTAAGAGGATGTGGAGTTAGGCATGACATGCACATTTGGATGTGGATGTCACTTTTGCAGCAGCCTGTAAGATTAAAGCAAATTCCCTCAGCACACCACTTCCTGTCTCACTTAAAGGGGTAGTTTGGGTTCTTGAAGTGGGTTGCTTGCTAGCACTGTCCCTGAGTGAAGATATACGAGGGTGGACACTAGTTGATATATAGCAGTACATGGTGCCACCAAAAGCCTTGTAACTAACCCACTTTGAGTTAAATCTATTAAAAAAACAACAATTGCTTGACTAGACGTGTTAGCTGGTCAGGTCGGCAGGTCCGGGGCGGGGGGGGGGGGGGGTCCTGAAGAAAAGATGAAACATTGAAAAGAATGTTACAGTAGCATCTAGTCAAGCCAACATAAATTTTGTGTATTTTTACCCTAAAAGTGATGTAATTACAATGCCTTAGGTAGTGTCATTGACTGCTATATAGCAGCTCTGGTCCAAACCTAGCTATTATATTTACTGGTGCAATGGGCCTCCAGCAAGGTCCACCCACAGAAATGGCTGGGCCTCTGAAAGGACCAGTACATGGGCAGTCCTCATGTGTCCTTTAAAATCAATGTATCAATCTGTTGGCTTTGCAGTTCATATGCACAACCCACGTACAGGCTGTTGCCCTTAAAGCAGCTAACTTGACTCACCAGAAGGACTGTTCAATGTATTTCACTAGTCCATCTGGTAAAGAGCCTATAGAAAGTGTTAGGCTTTTAAATGGGTCTTCCCATTCCCTATCTGGCAGGTGACTGGACACATTTATAACAGCCCAATGAAATAATGTAGTACGTACTACTGTCATGGTTTAAAGGACAGAATGTATGCCACTTCATACATTTAACTCTCGACAAAACATATCTGAAGTGCAGCAAAAACATCATTTCTATAGCTAAGTTTGTAGTGTTAATTGTTTTCCGTTTAAAAACAAAATGCAGTCCAGATCAGCTAAAAAACTGCTGACGCTGTTAGCATCTGTGCTTATCTCTGTGTAAGATGTCACTTCCTGATGTCATCTCACTTGTAGGGCCCACCTCTCCCTGCTCTAAAGGACACTGATTGGTTTGTGCAGCTTGAAACTTGGCAAGATGGATCTGTCTTATAACTGACATTGAATCAGGCGGATCCATCTGCCGGCCCGGTTTAAAATATAACCTGTGCTTCCTTTACCCCATGTCATTCCATACTCTATTGCTCCTACTTTAACAACATCCTCTGTCTTGAAGCTCCATAAAACCCCCAAGAATAATATCAGTCATCCGGAAGCTTTGGAGCTGGCATAAAAAAGGCTTTAGGTTTAAAAAAGGTGAAGTCATGGTCTTAATTTAGTATAGGCCATATCTTTGCTAACCCATATGGCCCCCTGCATCCCCAGAAAAGTTTTCCCTTTATTCCCCATTAAGAGCGGCCCTGCCTCCAGTAACCGCACCAGTCTCAGAACTGCATATTTTTTTTCTTTTATCTTATTCATACATTTTCTTCCTCCTTGGTGTCATGTCTTGTTGTTCTTTGTTTTATTTTGTTCTCACCCTTGCCTGTCTTCTCATACCTCCTGCCCCTCCCCCATATGCTCCTGCAGCTGTGATGACCTCATGTGTTTCACCTGAGTAATATATGTCACCTGTGTCTGAATAACCCCCTCTCTGTCCTACTCATCACAAGTTTGTCTCATCTTCCATGTCATCATATCAACATTCATTCCTGGCCTTTCCATTGTAGGTCTGAGCAGCATAACGTGATCCCCTAACCACCCGGCACTGCCAAACGCGGATGGTATAATCTGTGTTTCACAGGTAGGTGTTCATCTGTGGGACTGGGAGCCACATGAAACTCTTTTGAGCAAATCCTCAAATATTCAACTGTTTGGGGTCACCTCTAAAACAGAACTGCAAAAAATGTTTTAAAATAAGCTTATATAAGGATCAGTTTATCACAAACCATTGCCAATTACATTTATTGCAATTTGGCCAATGTGTTCTGCCATATTTTCTCTCCAAATGGACTGTTTTCCTTCATCCAACATCATCTTTCTCAGACATGATTGGTAAACACTGTTTGGACTAAAAACTGCCCACCAGAACATTTCCAGTATAAAAATATCTCGTCCCCTGCCAACAGAAGACCATGTAAGTTGGTGTGTGCGAGTAAAGAAAGGTATCACCAGCAGTAATCTAATTATCTTGACACTAAGTGAAGGGCACAAAGGGATTATGGAGGTTAAGTACTGCATTCCATTAGTGGCCTGACTCTTATCACCCCTATCAATTCATTATCTATGATTATGATGATATCAGAGGAAAAAAGCCCAACACATTCAGCTGGAGTGCAGGAACCTGAAGCTGCTACTGCGTGCTGTTACAGTTTTGACTATGAGATGCACCAATCCCTGAAATAGCCTCATTTTTTACACTCACAACAATTCTCTAGCAGGATGCAGTGCAGCAAGGGAAGCTGGGGATTAAAGCTGAATTGTCACTGGGGTTTGTATCAGCACACGATCCGGGGATTGAGAGTTAGAGTGAGTGGGAGGTGGAAAAAAAAATTCTAAGTTGCCCTCGGGTGCATGGAGGTCTACTTAGCACATGAATAATGTAATGAAATAGCTGGTGATTTATTCTACAGTAAACACACCCTTTTGACAGAATGTCCTCAGACAGCGACTGTTTGTAGGTGGCTGTGTGTTTTGACATCTCTGTCCTCTGCCTGTGTGTGTGTGTCTGTGTGTGGATAGGGCTGGGAAATATGTGAAGTATTTCAGATTTATCAGTGACCTTTAAACAAAATATAAGATAAGAGAGTATCATATAGTTTGTTTTTGCACAGCAAGGACATTGCTTAAGCTGCATTCACAAACTGAAGTTTTGCCCAACTTCTGAGCAACATATAGGGAAACAGCGAGTTTAGTCAAGCCACACATGCTTAAGAAAGTTCAACACTGACCTCTGCTGACCTTTGCTACACTCAGTTAAAGCTGTATTTATCTCTTTAAGCTCCAGCAGCTTCCTCCTCAGGACTGGAGTCCCTTGAGAGGACCAGACAGGAGAGCTCTCTTTTTTGTTACATATTCTACAGCTGTGTACACACATACCAGCTGGATTAAAGTTAATATGTCTCTATATCTATTTTTTTTCTTTCTGTTTTTGCCTAGAAACACATGCGGCATGGGAGATGCACCTGTGACTTGCGGCTTCAGCTTGAAAACTCTGACTTGATAGCATGCTTGACAAAATGCGTTCAGGCATTCACTGCTGCTGTCACACAAGTAAAACACATATAGGGTGAAACAGGGCCTATAGCAGCACGGCAGCAATCAAACACAGCTATAGAGTTGGCTGTGCATCCCCTTTAAGGCCCATCCACACATCAAATATATTACCTGACCAGTGAGGGGCAAGCTATTTGTAAAATGTAGTACGCAAAGTTACCAGTTACTCATGAAAAAAATTGTCTTCACTACATTGAAGCTACAGCCTGGTGAAAAAAGTACACAAAAAAAGTAAGGATTTTCTAAAACTGAGGAGATCTTTTTATCTGTTACCCCACACATGAAGATAAAAAATCTGTCACTGAACGGATTTGATTGTGCTGTGTGTGTGTGTGCTCCGATTATCTCAACACAGCACACCACACACATAACGATTCTGTCCCACCACCGGGCTAGAATCTAGCCTTCCAAGCCACAAATCTTACGTGATCAAATGTGATCTAACAAAAATGAAAAAGAACAGCAAAACGCAACACCCAACACAGAGGAGGACGTACAACAAGAGGGAATGATTGTGGTCTCTGGACTATTATTGACGGAAAAATCCCGAACTAAAAAAAAAAGAAAAGAGTATGGATAAAATCCTGGAGACAGCGTGAACATGTGAGCTGGTCCTCCATTTTTGAGGTCCATTGAACTTGTGTTTCAGGTCGGCCATGCTTGTTTATATTTATGCCTGCTTCCTTGTTCCTCAGTCAGCTGGCTTCTTGATTGGCTACATTCTGTTCCACATCATAATTCATGGAGTCATGACTTGGCTTTCCCCTCACACATGAAGATTTTTGGTTGTAAATATCGAACAAGTTTGATATTTACGATTGTCGGCCCACTTCAAAGCCGATTATTGGGACAAGTTCACTTTTAACACACCTCAGACCACAGGATAATCTAATAGGATAATCTTATAAGACATAAGATAGTCTGGCATTTGCCATCCTTGGTTGGGATGAGGGAAAGTCGGGACAAAAACAGCCGATAATCTTAATGTACCCTGCTTTAGTTACAGCAACACAATAGAAGTAGCTCAAATCATCCAAGCTATTTTAATTTATTTTGCAGATATCATCATTATTAATATTTTTATTATCATTATCATTGTTGTTAATGTTTAATCAGATACAAAAACCAACCTTATTCCCATAATGGAAGTAATTGAACAACAGCTTAATTGTCTTAAAGGTTTTGTAATTATTTTCGTGAATCACCTGCGTGCATGTCCTAGCTCCCCTGTCCCCCATCTACAGATAAGTTTGGCTGCAGGATGGACACTGAAGGTGTAAAGAGATAAAACACTGTCATGTAATTTACTCATCCATAAAGTATTTTGGACTGTGACAGAGCTCTGCTGCTGCTCTAACCTCTGTGATGAGGGGAAAGTGTAGCTTATTTAGACACTACTGTGCTGTTTGTTCCATAAAATAACTAAACTACTGAAAAGCTATTTGACTCAGAAAACAACAAGGCTTCCACATAGCTCCAGGAAAATGTAATTAAGCTGCTAATGATGCTATCTGTTGTGGCGTTACTGCCCATCGCTGTACCTGATGTTGACCACTGGGAAATCATCAATTTAGCAATTTTGCTGTGTTCAACGCAGGTCAACGTTTCTTAAGTGGGCAGAAACAATGCGCTGGTTGAGTATGACTCCCATTGGCCCCCTTCCTGATTGTAGATGGATTTGCCAAAGTAAATGTAACACATGGATAGCACACTCTCAACTTAGGGGAGCTTTGTCCCAGTGTAGCTTGCTACTGCTAAACGTTGAACAAATGTATTGTGACGCCACACAACACATGCCACATTAAGTAGATGTGCAGGCACAATGTGCAGCCGCAGCTGGTCTCAGTATTCTGACACCATACCTAGAGGACAGAAACAGCTGTCCCCATAAGTGCAGTGCAACAAGAGTCCAGGCGAAAGCGAAAGGTAGGCATAGGTCAACTCTTGCTGGCATTAACAGGCGTGATGTTTCACTTTGCATATTTTTAAGCATGCGTGGCCCTACTTAGCTCGACACAGCTTGATGTTTCCATTTATATCGGCTAAAGCTGGCAAAAACATCAGTGTGTGAATGGGGCTTTACAGTTTAGACAGTGTTCAACTATGATTGGCCCAAAATAATAGTTGTCTAATAATTGCACTTGTCCTATAATAGCATTTTTTTGATTCCTGATGAGATCATACCAAAGTATCACCATTCTGCTGGTAAAATATAATATGTTATCTGGTCAGTATTACCCAACTCTATGTGTGGATGCAGATGTCTGAGTGTGTGTGCCATGAAGAGTGTGTTTAAATGCGAAGCCTGTGCAAGTTGCTGGCCGAGCTCATCACAGGTGAGGGGCCTGTGTGGGCTGCTGTCACATGTCCTCCAACACCCCTCTCCCTCCTTCCTGCTGCTGTTTCATGTCATTCATTAATGGGCGCCCCAGGGCCAACAATAGCTCACTACAGCCTTTTATTACTGTCACTTCTCTCTCAGAGCCCGTCAAGGTCAAATCTGCCTCACTGTCGTTCACCTGTCACACGCAGCCTGCTGACATTTGTGTTATGGGAAGCGAGAGGAGGGAGAATGTTTGTGTGTGTCCAAAAAAACAGAAGAGGAAGAAAAAGAAGAAGAGGGCAAGAGAGAGAAAAGGACAGAATGAGGGAGAGAAGAAGGAAGGGAAATAATGAAACGTCAGGAGAGCTGCCATGTGAACAGATGTATTCTGCTCTCTGTCCTTGATTGAGCGTGATGACCGTGGCTCCCATGAGAGTACAATATGTAAGTAAAACATAAAAAGCCAATCTGCTGTCTGGGGAGAGTCTTTTAATCACACGATCATTGGTTTTTGGAAGGAAGTGATCTGGTTTCAGGGACAGCTGAAAACTAAATGGAAGAAATATTGCATCTGCCACAGTTACTTCAACTTTGGTCAGTGAATTCTAAATAATCCCGTCCGATACAATCGGCATACTGCGATAACCAGTGATAGACACTAACGTCACTACAAATGGCTGGTGTTGTTAGCTTAATTACATTTTCCAGTAGCTTTGTAGCAGAGTTGTCGTTTTCTGAGTAAAATAGATTTTAAGTAGCATAGTTATTTTACTGATCAAGCAGTGCGGTAGGTGCCTAAACAAGCTACACATTTCCTTCATCACAGAGGCAGAGCAGCAGTAGAGCTCTGTCACAGTCCAAAACACTTTTAAGAATGAGTAAATGACATGCGTGGACACAGTGTGTTTCCGCATTACGGCAGCACCACTGTCTAATATTTTACACCTTTGAGGTGATCCAAGGAGATAAGATAAGAGGTCTCATGTTATTATTATGCAACTTTATGAGCTTGCTTTGTTACTTATGCAAACTGTTTATCAGACTTTTTACCCACGAAACATGACTTCAGCGATTTATAAAGTTATTTAAGTCAGCCTTGATTTAGTGAAAAACACATTAAAGCCATATGATTTAGGACAGAAAAACACTCTGAGAGCGCAGACCTCGGCCAAGCAGGTCAGTTATGGCAGTAGCTTTCCCGCTCCGACTGGACAGCAAAGTCTCCGCTCATGTCTGTCCATGTGGAGAACTCCACTGGCAAGGGAAGCTGGGAAATGTAGTGATATAGGCTTGAAAATGTTGACGTCAGTTTGCAACTGAACCACAGTTCCCATCATGATGTACGGGGGCAAAACCCTGACAGCACCCGAGGAGAAATCAATGGGATTTGCCATTATAAACTTAAGTGTATTTTCTTGTGACATCAATCTGGATCGGATCAGCACTAAAATGTAATGGCTTCTTCCTTGGACCAAACTACAGCTCTGGTAAAATTTTCATGTAAATCCTTCCAGTAGTTTTTGTGTAATCTTGCTAAAAGACAAACAGACACACCCTGGCGAAAACATAACCTCATTGGTGGAGGTAATAAGGTTTATTAAAATTACAGGAGCAGAACTGAAGTATTTAAAAGGCAAAAAGATGTCCTGCAGAAAAACAAAGATTTAACAGCCAAAGCTTTGTACTTTTACAATAAAATATTTCGTGGTCAAAAAGGTTTATACCAGTAAATGTAATTCTGACAACCTTGGAGTAGACATTGGTGGAGGTAATAAGGTTTATTAAAATTACAGGAGCAGAACTGAACAGTGACATAAGTATTTAAAAGGCAAAAAGATTGTAAAACAAACAGAACAGTTCAACAGATATGGAGAAAAGCATTGGTTGTATGTAAAAATAATGGCCCAAAAAACACTAACAAGTTAATAATAATAATAAAGATCATTTTGATGATGATATTGGCAAAATAGATGAAAATAGCTTGGATTTTGTGAGCTACTTCTGTCATGTTGCTGTAACTTAGCTTTGTCAGAATACAGACCGAAAAAGGACCCAAAAGCACGACAGACTTAGTCCAATCTTTAAAGTCTTTAATCAGGTATAGGTTCAGTACACTAAGGATCAGTCCAAATAATCAGGCAGAGGTATCAAAAAGCGTCAGGTAAAAAGGGAGGTCAAAAATATACTTAGCAGGATCAGGAAACATGGAAAGACACGAGGAATGCTGGAAAGTGATGTTTCGAGGTACAACGACAATCTGGCAAAGAACATGAGGGAAAGTGGGGTTTCAAATACACCCACAAGGTAATAAGACACAGGTGACGAAGGGGGGAACGCAGTTGAAGGTTATTAGTAATCAGGGAGACACTGAGAGGGGAGGGCAGGAAACAAGACCTGAAACAAAAGACGGGTGAGTGTTTAAAAAAAAAAAATTGGGAATGAAAAGACAAGATACATGAGGACAAAGCAAAAAGGGAACTTAACCAAGGAATGTGACAAGCTTGTTACTTTTCACCAGGGTGTAGCTTTTCATGTGGTGAGGCTGATTTTTTTTTTTCTCACTAGTAACTCAGCATGTTACATTTTACAAATAGCTTGCCCACCATTGGCAGTAACATTGTACAAATTAACCTTCATATATTTATGGATTTCACATCGATAAGAATAATTTATTATGTTTTTATGTCTGTACATGCTTCTAAAAAAGAGAATATTGCATGCATAGTTAACGCTTAAATAGCACTGTAGTTAAGATTTGGTAAAGCAATAGTAAAAGTAAAGTTTAAAAAAAAAAAAAAAGTTACAGTCAAAGAAATTTGAGAAATTTTGGAAGAGGGGTGATTTCATCACAGGCTAATCCTTTGTGGGGCTCCTTGGCTGAAAATTTCTGCTCATTTCTGCAGCCAAAGAAATCCATGTTCTCTGGGTTTCTGTTTTATTTCAAGGACACCTATCTGCTCCATTCCTTGTTCTATGTCCTGCAGAAAAACAAAGATTTAACAGCCAAAGGTTTGTGCTTTTACAATGAAATATTTCGTGGTCAAAAAGGTTTATACCAGTGAATGTAATTCTGACAACCTTGGAGTAGACATTGGTGGAGGTAATAAGGTTTATTAAAATTACAGGAGCAGAACTGAACAGTGACATAAGTATTTAAAAGGCAAAAAGATTGTAAAACAAACAGAACAGTTCAACAGATATGGAGAAAAGCATTGGTTGTATGTAAAAATAATGGCCCAAAAACATTAACAAGTTAATAATAATAATAAAGATAATTTTGATGATGATATTGGCAAAATAGATGAAAATAGCTTGGATTTTGTGAGCTACTTCTGTCATGTTGCTGTAACTTAGCTTTGTCACAATACAGACCGAAAAAGGACCCAAAAGCACAACAGACTTAGTCCAATCTTTAAAGTCTTTAATCAGGTATAGGTTCAGTACACTAAGGATCAGTCCAAATAATCAGGCAGAGGTATCAAAAAACGGCAGGTAAAAAGGGAGGTCAAAAGGGTTTATACCATTGAATGTAATTCTAACATCCTTGGAGTAGACAGAATCTTGAGTTGTGCCTCCCTTTTTAGCTGTTTGATTAGCACTCAATGAAGAATGATGAGCAATTAAGTAACTAGTAGCTTGTTAACATGAAAACATAACTGCTGGTTAACCAGAAAACACATGTGACTGTTGGTTAACAAAGCAAATTAGTATGTGACTGTTTAACAAGAAACAAATGATTTATAACAGCAAGTAAATAAAAAGGTTACTAACTGCCAGTTTACCAGAGAATAAAAATGACCTTGCTTGTTAAACTGGGAGCATATGAGGAAATGACTGATGCTAGAGCAGGAGAGAATGAGGAATTTCTATTTAACTTAAGCTAACAACTGGATTAGTAACTTGGTGAATAGTGAGTAATTGACAGCTACTTAAAGTGACAGGAAACCAGAATATGAGTGACTGTAATTGCCAGTTCACCAAAAGACCTTTAAGTACAAACTTCCAGTTAGATCAGAGAGTTTTCTAGTTTTTTGGTTATTACTCAAGAAGTATTCAACAGATTTGGCTGACATTTTCAGGGAATGATCGTCATGGAACAAGGGAGTAATGTTATAGTTTGGTGGTGATCTAAATGTGGATTTGTATCCAGGATTGCTCTTAAAGCATATGCTAACATTGTGGGATGGGGCTGTTTTCCACATTTTTGGTAATAACTCAACAGAAAGGAAGTTCTCAAAAGATTTGGATGACAATTTCAGGAAATGTTAGTTATGGCACAAGGGAGACATGATTAAATCTTGGAGGTTATCTGAATTCGAATTTGGATCCAGGATTTTATTTTTAATGACGTGCTAGCATTGCGAGATAGGGCAGGTTTCAAAATGTTGACAATAACTTGGAAATGCCTTGACAGAGGTTTGTGCTCTCAGAGCACTTCTCGTTATATTTGTGTTACTAGTGACAATGCCGAGAGTATGTCAACAATCATCTTATCACTTAATCACTCACTGGTTAGATAGCATTATTACATTTTACATTGTTTTACATTCATATCTTAGTTACAGTGCCAATTTTATATACCAAACTTTACAGTGTTACCTCTTCATTTTTATGTAAAAGACTTGGATGAATGTTGCTGTTGCTGTAATTAAATCAGTGTTTTGTTTCATTTTTGCAGCATTGCTCATTAGCCTTGCTAACCACCTCCTCTATCTTTAAGGCCCCGTGACGGGTGGCCCTGAGAATGAGCTCCTCTGTTTAATTTCATGCTCAGAGGAGGGATGAAAATGCTTTTTTGGTGTTCTGATGATTTTGAGTGTGTGTGAACAGAGAAAAACTGTGTTGATAGGTCGTTTGAGGTTGTCACACTTCTTTGAAGGGCTGGTTTCTTCTCTGAATTGTTGTTCAGGCTGACTTCCCTCTTTGTCTCATGAAGGCGGGGGATGATGGAGCAGGCTGGAGGAAGGCCTCAGGGGGGAACAGTATGACATCAAGCATTACATATGAAAGTTATTCAAGCTCTTCGAGGGGAAACTTCTGCAAATATTACATTTGGCAAGAACTTTGGACGTAACTCGAGATAGCAGGAAACTTGCACAATGTTCAGGACAGACTGACAGTCAATTATCAGCCCATTTCCCTCCACAGAATTCCTTTTGTACATACATCCTCCTTTCCGGCTCTGGACTTAAAAAGGGGACCATTTTTCCCGACAGTGATTTTCTCCAGTATCTCGTCTCTCGCTGTCTGCGTGTGTGTTTTTAACAGGCAGACTCATGGGCTTACAGTTTTGCAAGCCTTGCAGCTCGTGCCTACAAAGTAAGGAGGAATGCAGAGCTACTGGCGGCTGCTCGTGTGTGCAGACTGACGACTGGAGATACTGCTCTGACCGCTGCTGTGACATCTGCTGCCAGATGTGTGTGAACGTATGCTGTGGCATGTGTTCAGGGGACTGCAGCTACACCTTCTGTACTCTCTGCCTCAGCCTGGCACAGAACTGCACCTCTCTTATTAACACCCAGCAAACTGAGACATCCCAGGCACAGCGTGAGTCTATTATTCATAATGCAACCATTATACGACTGCATGTGTTTACTTTAGCTCACCTAAATTCAATCAGACTGTTTTTATCTGTTTTAGAGGCTGTTATGGCTCCAGAGCAGCACGCAAAGTGAACATGGGACCAGCTTTAAAAAGTGCATTGATTTAATGCCTGCAGCCAAACCAGGTAAATTAAATTTAGCTATAAAGTATTTGTTTGGGTACAGCTCTAGTGTCTTGACATATGCTGTGGGATTTTAACGCCACAGGGTCCTTTGTTTCATCAAAGAAGAGCTTAATGCCAATTTTAGCTGCGCTGTAACAGAACGGGAAGATTTTTCATTCGAGCTATTTAATCCACATTGACCTCTAAAATTCCTGCCAAGCAACTATGGAAAAGATCCAGCTGTTTGTATTGTTGACTTCCAAGTGTATTTTACTGATACAAAAAAGTGCGCTTCAGTTATAAAGAACTCATCTCTCCCAAGGCATGTTGGCAATAACAGATATCCCTCTATATTTGAACAGTAATCACCATCTGTATTACATGAGGCTGAAGCAGCCTGTATAAGTTGGACTCAGCTGACCCCTTGAATGGAATTACAAGTTTCAGGAAGTGAAATCCTTTCTGTCATACTGCCAAGTCAGAGTCTATGTTATGAGTTCTGAGGGTGTGCTTGTTTTTCTTTCCTATCCTGGGCTGCACTGGGCTGACATACTTGGCCTAATTTGACTTTTTAAAGAGGAATGGACTTATTTGACCCAGTTGTCCACCTTGGCCTACTCCCTAAACTGAAATAGATGAATAGATAAACAGCCAGACAGACAAACAGATAGATAGATAGATAGATAGATAGATAGATAGATAGATAGATAGATAGATGGATGCACCTTTTCATACACAGGCAGACAGATGATGTATAAATAGGAAGATGGATGGACAGAAAGACAGACAGACAGACAGACTGACTGACAGACAGACAGACAGACAGGCAAAAGGACAGATGTACAGATGCACCTCTGCACAGATAGACATATAGTATGATAGATATAAGAATTAAAAAACCAACAGTTGGATGGATGGTCAATGGATGAATGCACAATGAACAGAAATTTAAATGGACACAGGCACAGAGACAAACAGAATGACAGAGGTAATATATTTCTATTTTTATTGTTATCTTTTTTAATTTTAGTGAACTGATATGACAGAAATGCATCATATTCATGCCAGTAAAGCTCTCTAAATTGTGAATTGTGTTGGATGTCCGTTCGTAGTTGGGTTATAAACAGATGTTTCCCTTCTTTGTTTTCCTGTGATTTCTACACCCTCCTGTGTATTGTGCATGTCTCTCCTGCATGTAAGCGTACTTGTGCAAAGACAACAAAGTCCATGGCATTGAGACTTCTCCCCCTCTTCCTCTTCCTGTGGGCAGACTACTTCGCTGCAAGCCCAGAAAGTCCAGTAAGCAATATTGAAACCAGCAAAAATTTAACAACATCTGCCATGGCACAACACACGTGTAAACAGATGGCATTAAAGCCTGAAATGCCATTTTTTCACAAATGAATACTGTTAGCAGAGTTCCTAGAAATCTTCAAACATCCTCTAAAGAGACTTTCCTCCTCAATCACCGTTTGAAGTTTGTGTATGAAGGCATTTCACAGGAAATAAGACACATTTTCGAAAATATCAAGCTGTACAATAAGTACAGATTTTTTTATTTCAAAATGTTACGTACAATTCTACCCCTCCCCTTGGGGGGCTTATAACAATAGCAAAAGATTACTGTGTATGCCACTACAATGCTAGTGAAAGAAAAAAGCCTTAAACTATGGGAAAGTGAGTCTGTGACTTAGTAGATTTGATTAGATAGTACTTTATTAATCCTCTTGGAAAACTTCCTCATCTTGGACATCATCCTTTGCCAGCTCCAGCTTGGCTATATGTGGTCCAGATTAAGACAGTATAATAACTTCATGCTGTAGCAATGTGGCTAAAGCCCAGCAGCTTAAAATCAATCTCTCTGTGTGTCCAGAGTCAACACTCAACTTGTCTTTGTCCTTGCCTCTGTGTTTTTGCTAATTGTTGCTCAGTGCTGTGCTCATGGAGCATGGTTGCAAAGTTTTTGCAAACAAAAATAGAACAGCTTGGATTGCCTCCTTTCTAAAGTGACTAGAAGTAATATTTTAAAGGGCTGACCTCTGGTTCGGACCCTCTGGTTTCTATGTCTCAGAATTTAGAAGACTCACTGTGTGAGTCATGGGTTGCCATCCAAATGGAGCTGTTTATATCTCATCAATTTTAGTTGCAAAGTGCCAAACACACTCAAGAAAAACCACAAAGACAAGCCTTGCATCAAGCTTCTTAAGACAGGTAAAGGCTTTGGCACAGCTTTGTTAGTTTAGTATCTTAAGAAGCCTCTGTGCCATTTGCATGTCAAGTGAAGAAGGTCAGCATGCATACTGACCTCAACCTAACGCTAGAATCTTAGGACTGTCTCTCTAAAGTATCTTGAAGTAATATTTAGAGGGCCTCTAGGTCTTGGATGAACTTAGGTGACCATTGAATCTGACCCTCTGGTTTCTATGACTCATTGTGTCAGTCTTGGCTTGGCATCTTACTGGAGCAGTTTACATCCCATCAGGTGGAGTTGCAAAATGCTAAAAACACTCAAGATAAATCACAAAGACAAGACTGACTTGGGTTTTATAAGATGTGTATAGACTTTAATGCAGCTGTGTTAGTTTGTATGTCAACTGAAGAGGGTTATCATGCACACTGCATCAACCTAAAGCTAGAAAAGAACAATCATCTCAAAGCCTTTCAAAGCTAAGGCTGCTAATGCCACAGGTCAGGCATATCTTTCCCCCTTGCATGTAAAGGAGTCCTTCTTGAACAAAAATCAATATCAAGCCAAGTGTTATTCATCAGATGCATTTCTCAATGTTATTCTTATGTGTGGGAAACGTAAACAAATATGTTCACTTAGAGTACTTCCTTTGTCTGACACCCACATAAATTGCTAGCCTCCTCATCGATAGACTGGGTTGTTTTTATAGGTTTAGGAGGGACATTAAATTCAGTATCACAGTGTTTAAAAAGTAACAAACTCTTCACTTACTCTAAGTACTTTTGCAGGTTTAAAGTCAAATAGGCTTCGGCCATAGGCTTTGACAAAGTCGACAATAGCAGCACAACGAGAGAACAGCTGTGGGTCAAGGAGGAGCACTGAAGCAGTTTTCATGGTTTTGTGGTTGAAAGAAATCTTGTGTAGGTGTAGGTGAATGAGTCATAACAAGAAGTGAAGTCACAGTTATGCTGACCCCAAACCTCCTACTCTTGTGTACCTTCTACTTGTATTAAGTTATCCATAAGTCAAGGTGGGCATCTCTCTTGAGATTTTTTTTTACATAGATGGGGTGGGCATGAAACCTGAAATTTGATTATAAACTTCATGAGTTAGAGAGGACGTTTGCGCAAAGTTTGAAAAAAACCTTAATGCACCTACACTATCATGTGCACAAACAATAAATGGACATAATGCAATGCAAAATGACCTTGACCTTTGACCTCCTAACCTATGATTTTTAACAGGTAAATTTTGAGACAGTGAGGATGTCTTCACAAAAACAAAAGACAATCTCAAAGTATCCTTACGATATGGCATGCAGGAGTTAAAATAGGAACAAATATCCATCACTAGTGACCTCTTCAAGTTTAATCAGGAAAGTATGATGAGTCCTTCCATTCTTGAGATTTCATGTTCACAAGCGAGGGATAAACATGAGGGCAAATAACAGTAAACTTTGACTTCTAACTATAGTCAGTTTATTTTTGAGCCAGAGTTTACATTTTAACAAAGTTTGAAGTAAATCCCTCAAAGCATAGTAGAGATATGGTTTTCTAAAGCAAGGGACGAACATGGGACCATACGAACATATTTACAGTCAAGGTTGACATTCATGCATAGTCTGACGCTACAGTATGTCCACACTGAGGTGGACATTTTTGAAATGGGTTGCTTTTTCCATGGGTTTTTTTCCTGTCCATATGGTGTTTTAGGTAACTGGAAATGCATATTTTGAAAAATTCATGCTAAGGTGATGATTTTTAAAAACTGATTTTTGGTTGTGGACAGGGAAAACAGCATTTTGGGCCTAAACGTCACACTCTGCCCTGACCTCTCCTTAGAGGGGGGTATCACACTGTGACATTATTTCTGTTTACAGGTGTTCCAACAACATTGCTAAACTGTTGCTGTTTCAAATGTTGCTGACTGGACTGTTTGCCTGCTAACACATTCTTTTGTTGCTACCTCACTATGGTGCTGCTTTAAAAATACTCAGATGATACAAACGCTGCAAACGTTTTGGACGACACTGTGTTGACTGGTTACCCATCATTGCATGACACATCAGTGCAAAATCTCAGGAAGACCTCCAACACTGTGTCCTGACTGAATGCGACACACGAGCTTCAATGACTAATTCCACTTAACTGCACCTAATCATATGTAAGTGTCCAAATTGCCCGCTATCGATGCAGCACAAAGCTAATCGACACATTGCAACATTTTTGCCCCAACACCCCATCTCTTTTTTCTCTCTGCCCTCGCTTGTGTAGACGCTGATGAGGGAGCAAAGAGGAATTTTGATGAGGTGCTGCAAGGATTTTTTTTTTTGTTTGTTTTCTTTGACTTTTCTCACTTAGCAGAACTTATTTTTACTTAAACATAGAAGCATCTTTTTCAGCGAGTGTATTATTTTAAATTCACTTTTAAACAGAGGAGGAAACTTAAATTAGCTCACAGAAGGCTACGTATTGCTGAGCCTTTGGGCTCACTCCTTGCCAAAACAATGCTGTGCAATGTGGCGCGACATCTGATGCTTGCATTTAGTTCGGGAACGTCGTCAGGGTTTTGTTGTGTCACTATGCTCACAATGAAAGCTAGAATTGACAAAGGGATGGACAGAGGGACAACAGAGGGATGGGAAGATAGATAGATGGACAGTTTATTACAATTTATATTAAAATTTAGCATGATTAGCCTGATTTCTGATGTATGCTGTCTTCTAGTTGTTACCTTTGCTTATTTATGAAGGCATTTTTCTAATAGCATTTCTAACTCTTTAGCTGTAAAAAAAATATTTATAACCATATGTGATGACTTTTAAATCCAATAACAAAATGATGTGGTAGTTTACAATGCTGACTCAAGACTACTAAAAGGCAGCCAACAAGCCAGCCGTGTACCGTTTATAAAGCATAAGTGGTTGTATAGGTTTTTATAGGCTGCTTTCTCTGAAGACCTTTTCAGTTTTATTTTTGATGACTGCTGCACAGTGAGATTGAGCCTGAAAAAAACATGGAGAAGCGCTCGTGGCAGCAAATAAAGAGAAGTCTGAGAGTGCAACAGTGAAAGAACAAGAAAAACAGTCTAGCATTGAGCTTTTATGCTTTATAATTTCTGGCCTGGGCAGAGAGAGAACAGAATACAGAAGGCCAATCATACAGCAAAAGATGTTTGATTAGCTAGTGCAAGATACAAGGACAAGGCACATGAGTGAAAGCCTGGCAGTACAGTATGAGAGTAGGAAGCAGAGTATAAACTAGTTTGAGTCAGCACTGTAAAGAGGTAGATGATGACAATGAGAGTTCAGCAATTGAACACTGAGGTGGTTAAGAGGTCACAGAGCTTGATTTATTCAAGTAATGATCACTGAAAAGTTTATTTTAATTTAAAGCAAAATTGAATTTAAAAAAAAAGGAACAACTTTGTGATATGATGTGAATTTCGAGGGCTGGGGGATCAAATGGGTGGATAGGAAATGAAGCAGGTAACCAGATAAGGTTAACTAGGTGGGGTATTTTGTGTGGGCAAAATGAAGTCATAGATGATTAGTTGAAAAAAGAGGATCTAAAATTTAAATTACATTTTACATATAACAACAGAGACAACATCTTAATACATTTATTGATTGAGAAGCACCATTAGCACCATAAAAGCAGCAGCACTTGAAATGACCATACTAAGTCATCAGGATCACTGCAGCAATCTGTCGTTTCTTGAGTGTCCACATGGACTCCAAAAGCAAAATAATCCTCATTAAACCTTGTACTGTGTTAGCTTTCTCTAAACACACTCCACGGTAGGGTCCGTTTTGATCTGTCCCTTAAATCAGCTGTAAATTACATTGAAAACAATTATCTATCACGCTATTTTTTTCCTTATCTCTTGCTTACCTTGTCAAGCTTCATTATCCATAAAAGTATTGGTTTTAATATCTTTTGGTGTGGGCCTTTGGGCCTTTCTTTTTCTGTATACCCCTTGATTTCAATAAAAAAAATAAAAATGAACCTTATGAGAATCATATAAATAAATAAGAGGTTGTATTGTTACCTCACTATTACTGGGGGCTTTTAGAATGTAATTGAAAAAAAATTCACAGTGTGCCCTTGTTGCCTCTTTTTGCACCATAAAGCTTTGGCAAGAAGTGCATACATTGTTACAGCACAAGATCACACACTAGCTCTTAGCAAATATGAATCTAGCCTGCCAAACTTGTTACTGTTTAAAGCAACTGCTGATGCTATGAGACCGGGGATGATGGTAATAAAGAAGAGAGACATGAAAAACAAAAAAAACATGCAGTTTTAGAGTAAAACAGGGCAGCATGGTGGTGCAGTAGGTAGCGTGCATGCCTCACAACAAGAAGGTTGCCGGTTCAAGCGCAATTTTGGTCAGGGCCTTTCTGTGTGTAGCTGACATGTTCTCCCTGTTCATGCTTGGGTTCCCTCCAGGCACTCTGGCTTCCTCTACTTAAATCAGAGAGTGTCTCCCATCTAAGGGGAGGTTCCCTACATGTCTTCTAATGAAATCCTCAGGTAAATATGTTCTGACTGTTTGAGCATATTCTCTCTGAAAGATGGAGCAAGCCACAGAGGAAGGGGAGGATTCTTCTCATGATCAAGAAGTCACACACACACACACACACACACACACACAAATGTTTTAAAAAGTACATTTCTCAAATCTCTGACCTTTTTATTTTTTACATTTTTGCCAGAATGACTTTTAATTGGGCTCCATGATGCTTCTCCGAGAACCCTCTCAACACCATATTAACAGTCCATTCTGAGCAGCACTTCATTGGACTGACATAATGTCACCATGTTTAAAAAAAAAAATAAGAGTGAAAAACAAATATTGTATGGACCAAAGAATGATCCGTATGAACTTGAAATAGTAGGATCAGTTTGTTAGAAACCAGGTTGACTGTAAAATAACTAGGGCTGTCAAAAGTGTAAAAAATGTAATCATAAATAATCTAACTTTCGACTCTCTTCATCGCATCAAATATTTTTTTGCACTTTTAGAAGTTTAGTTCTTTGTTTTTGTTGTTTTGTTTTATGGTCAAGTGGGTATAGACAGAATATAGTAATCCTTATCAGTTTATTAAAACATGAACCAGATAAATGCAAAGAAATGCATTTTTGTTACCCTTTTTTTTTAATTCAAACTGGTGCTCCAGTAAAACATAAATGTTATGTGAAACACTGACAGAGAGGTAGGAAGCAGCTACATGGTTCTGATTTAATATTACATGCTATTTGAGAACTCCTTTCATTTAGAAGCGTGGCTTAGTGATGTCCAAAGATCCTGTGTCATTTTACACTTTTCAGGAGTTCACCTCAAGTTGATTTTTTGTATTATCTAAAAATGGTGTGGATTATTATGGTGGCATACATTGAATTAAACCTTAGCTAAGAACTGGCATTTCAAAAGTCTATAATTTCACTTTTTAACACTACTTACTGTCTCTTAATTGGTTGATTTTTTTTTAAACATATATTATGCACCAGGATCTAACTGTTACTGCTCTATTCCTGTTTGGTAATGGCTGTTTAATCTTTATGAAAAGACTAAAACAGATGGGATTGATGCACCTCTCTGAGGCACATAGTTGAGAGTGATGGACTCTTAAAAAAATAACTGTTATATCCCAATTTTCTATTGATGGATTTGTTTGATTGAAACAATGGAGGGACAACAGTTTTGTTCAGTAGTACAAATAGTTTTGAATGCAAAGCAAAAAACAAAGATATTCAAGATCAGACTTTCAAGAAATGTAGACATTTTGTTCCTGATGGGATTGCCCTGTCATATAAAAAACACTTTCAATATTTCTTTTTTTCACATCATAAACTCCCATTGTATCCAGAATAATGGATGTTTTCCTCTTGTTAATTTCAGTTTTAACACAATAAAAGGTTGTAGTGTTCAATCCATGAAGGGAGTTTAACCCACGCATTAGACCTTTAGACCGCAGTATGGGAACAGGAAAGCTGATATCTCGCCTTTACATCAAATTGATTGACAACTGTGTGGTGAAAAGTCTATCTACTTTCTTTTACAGAGGTTGTGGAGCCAAAGTGAGCTTTGGGCTGCTGCCTAATGAGGACATGGTGGAGGATCACAGAGGCAAGTGCAGAAGAGAGCTCTCTGCAAAGTGAAACTTTGTAAGTTTGAAGTTCATGAAATGTTTTGTGTCTGGAAGAAATAAAGTGTAATCATTACCAGAGTTCTGTAGTCAAGGATCATGATTGATGGTTTTAACTGTTAAGTAAAGGAAGGTTATTGCTTTCAGGGGGACTTGTACTTCTAGGTTGTTAAAGGTGGGTATACAGTGTAAGACAAAGTTTCTGTAGTTGTAAAGACATCATTTGTTTTTGATGTGCTGCACATTGTCAAAGTTGAATAAATGGGTAAACAATGTTTTGAAAAGTGGGTGAAATTATGTGGTAATTTTGGCGGTGTAATGGAAACAGCATGCAATTCATATTTGGAATAAAAAATGTCTATTTTTATAAACTATTTAGATTTTATTAAATGTTGCCAACATGTTTGTGCATTTTGTCAGTATTCTCTCAACACTCGTTTAAAATATCGTGAGAGCTTAAAAACGTAAATGAGAGAGAAATGTGAGGACAGAAATTGAAGAAACTTTTCAAATCCAAGTTAATCATGCAACAGATAGCTAGCCAAAGAGCTAACTGCTGTCCTGAATGGGGCTGTGGTAACTGTTAGCAGCTTACATGTTCCCATCTACACATGCACACATGTGTATGTTTGAGAGGGAAAGATTCAGAGGAGGCACAGCAATGCGATTTATTTGAATCTAAATACCTGTCTTTGGCTGACATGCACCATTATTGTATATGTGGTTATCTCTTCAAGGTCCCATGTCCTTCAAAATCAATTTTAGTTTTTTTAAATGTTGTTTAAAGGAGTTTTTGGGAGCAGAAGATCATGACCAAGTTCACAAAGAAATGTGCTCACTCTTGATCACAGCATCCCGTAGCCTCCTCCACCCCTCAGATCTGAGTGTTTCCAAAGGGGAGGGAAGAAGAGCTGCATCTTTTCCTTTACAGGGACTACATTTTTCCTTTTTAAATTCAACTCAGATCAGGTTCTTGCTTAATAGATACCCAAGACATGAGGAAAACAGTTAAACACACCAGGACATGACATGAGACCTTTAAGCTGGCTGGCTATGGGATTTTTTCTCCCTCTACAAATACAAAAAATTCTCCTTTATGTTCCACAGTCCCACAAAATCATGTGCTCCACCTTCCAGCTATGTTTACAGCCTGTTGCTTCCTGTTTGTTGCTCATGTGCCTGCTGCTATTGGTTTTTCTCTCATGTTATTTGACACCGCAGTTTCTATAAGACAAGACTAAAGACTTATGATCATATTAAATTTATTTGATTTTGTTGTAAGGCTACAACTGGAAAAAGACTGCCTTAAAACTGTAAAAATTGCATGATAGGCCCATCTTACTATTATTTATGCAGTGGAAACACAGCTTCTGTCTATTTTTGATTTCTCAAGGCAGAAACATTTAGTAAAATATATTCTTATTAAAAAATGCTAATTATCCTATGCAAACTCCTTTGTAAATGTTTGGACAAGTGTGTAAAACCAGGAAATAGTTAGTTTCATCCATTCATCCAAATATGGCCAATATGTTGGTGCAATTAAGGCAGTGATCTTTCTTTTACACCTAACTGGATTGAGTTTTCATAATTCAGAGGTCCCTCAAAATCCTAAAAATGTTATTTTCACATGCTAATTTGGGAGGGTGCTTGTATTTACCCTTGCTGGGCCTTGCACATTACAAAAACACCCTAAAAATTATGGATGAACCAAATATGATAAGCTGCCATTTGTGTAACACACTGTATTTGTGTTTTCTATTCCCAGGACAATGCACCCCACAATGGGCTCAAACTTATCAGTGCTATCATGGCTGGACAAAAGCCCCCCCCCCCCCCCCCCGGCAAAACAGGCTTTTCTCTGCGGTGCCACACCCACATGACACCTCAGACTGTATCCTGTTTAACACTCATGTCAACACTTCTGCAGCCAAATGCTGCACCTAATCTCAGCTGGACGGATTTGTTTTCAGTGTGTCTGGATGTTTGCTTACAGAAAAAGACTGCTACTTCATCCCTATCTCTCAGAGACAAACAGAAATCCCCTACAACAACTGTGCCGAGTATTGTATTTTTCAAATCTGTGAGATTAAACTGAAGTGCAGAAATCGCCTCCTCCTCGCACACAAGCAGTACTTCAAAGCTCTCGTTAGATTTCTGCAAGATTGTTTCACACTTTGAGGCAAACAAAAATGTAATTTGGTTGCACGTTGTGGGTGATCTGATATTTCTTTGTGAGATAAGGCTGCCCAAGGACACAAGGTGCTATTTGCTTTCTTGGAATAAGACCTCTTTTTTTATCATTAACCTCTGTGAAATTGCGAGTTTGTGGAAGTGTTTATGAATGAACGATCTGTGACCCAGCATCAAAAACAAGATTAGACTAAGGTTGGATGAGGATAAAGGTCTTGCACAACGTCAGATGTGCTGCATTGTGTCCCCAACTGTACCCGTCTCTGCTCTTGTTTTCTCCTCCCCACTGTCCCTGTGGACTCTGAGCAGCATTCAGTCAAACTCCAGCGTGTATCCCTCACAAACCCAGAGGATGTGCCGTGTGGCCTGGTATGCTCCTTGAACTGACCTTATCCTCCTGAAAGTTTGTTTTACAACATCTGCAGCAAAAGTCTAAAACTGTTTGTGAGTACTTCATTCACCTTGACTGATAGATTGACTCAGAGAGTAGTTTCAATTTCAATTTTGATGCCTCCAAACCGAAGAAAGCCCAGGCAGGGAGCTGTACGATTTTGGGTTGTCCTTCTATTCATCTTGTACATGCATTGTCTCAGGAATGATAAGGAGGATTTTAAACTTTGTAAAAATATCCACTCCAATCAAGGATGAAGCATCTAGATTTTTAGTTCACAGGTCTAAGACCCAAGGTCACTTGGTCCAATGTTCATCCCTTGCTTGTGAACACATTTTCAGGAGTTTTCTTTAAAATTTAAACATGTCCAATCAGACTTAAAGGTGATTTATTGACATTTTGTCTGACTTTGTCAAGGCTATGCATTCCAAAGGAAAATTATGATGGATGAGTTGATGATTGATGAAACAGGCTGATAGATCATTTTCTCACCTGGTTCTGACACTGCTTGCCTCTTTTAGTTCTCTTTCCTCTCTTTCTTAATCCCCCATTTCCCCCTTTTTGCACGAATATTGTGATAACATTAAAAAAAATGACCAGAAAAATACAGATGCAGCCACTTAAACAGGTCCATGACAGGGCCTGCACACCTTGATAACGATGGATTGTGAACTTTAGGCCATATTTGGTGAATTTGTGGTTTCAAGTTTGCTCCCAGGGAAAAGGTTGAGTCTATGTCATCTTCTGAATGAAGGACCATCTCATGGAGACCCAGTGCAAATGCATGACTGGGAGTTTTTGTCAATGGATTTTAGGCGCAATCACAGGGAGGTGATGGAGCTCCCAGTGGTTGGAAGTTGGCTGGAAACTGGCTGGTAACTGCCTGGAAGTTGGCAGGGAGGGGGAAATTGAAGCGTCCAGATCCGTATATCTGGCCATTGTTGCACCCGGAAATAGAGGGCGTGCACATGACGCCACAGTCAGCGCAAGTGTGGACCATCACTCGCTGAGTGGCAACGAGGACAGACTGACAACAGTAATCAGAGGGAAGGAAACACTTTAATTCTAATGAAAGGTTTCAAGTTTTTTGCTGTTAGTATTTAAAAATATTCACCTCAGGCAGTGCAGATGGATATGTAACATCACGGTTATAATGAAGACAAAGCTGTGATTCTACACCAACTGGTATCAAATCACCGAGCACACGGATCCAAGTTATGATAAGGATGAAGCCTACTTCTCTCTCTGTCATCTTGTTTTAAGTTTTTTTGCTTTTTTCTTCATTAAATCAGACATCAA
This sequence comes from Cetoscarus ocellatus, assembly GCA_037902135.1. NCBI lineage: Eukaryota > Metazoa > Chordata > Actinopteri > Labriformes > Labridae > Cetoscarus > Cetoscarus ocellatus. Next base: position 501,487 of record JBAMNC010000741.1, on the reverse strand, counting down.
AATCTTCAATGAGACTTCAAGGACAAGAGATTGTTTTCATGCTTGTAGCCGACATAAAACCCAGAGAAGTCAGATTATAAAGGATGGTTTGCCAATAAACAATTTATAGTTAAGTCCACAGATCTAACACAAATTGATGAAATAATTAAATTGAAATGAACTCAATTTGGCCTTTTATTGAAGCTATTTTTCTTGAAATGACAGTATCTGACCAGTTTGTGATTCACATTAAAACTAAACAGGAAGAAACAATGGATAAATGAATGCTCAAACCGTAGCCAGAGAAAGCATCTCACTTTGGATGAACCCAAAATAACAGATACACATTTAGATTCACTTCAGGACTTCATCCTTTAACTCAGGCTTATAAAAACTGCATCTGAGACAAAACTAAATGACTCCAAAAGTTTAATTTAGTCATCCTTAAACATAAATCAGAATAGAATCTAAATGTACTGTGATGAACATAATCAAAAATAATGAGGCCAACTGAAACTGACCAAAAACACAGCACTTTTCAGGTAAATTAATGTGTTTCACAGCTTCTTACCACTGACATCATATCATTACTAAATTGTTCTCTGCCAGTCAGTGAGTGGAACTGCTAGTCCAAAGCACAAATCATGACGTCAGCGCATACCCTCTATACACAGCCGGGCATTAAGGAGGGGCATCCTTAGCCTAAGTATTTTTAATTATTTTGTTCTAAAAATACAGATCAAGTTTATTTTAGGCTACATCTTGGTACACTTATATACTGTCATGAGCATTGTGTAACATTCCGACAGGCTGGCAGTTCAGGTAGTGCTAGTGTTAGCCACACTAGCCAAGGAGGTTATGTTTTGCCAGGGTGTGTTTGTTTGTTTGTCTGTTAGCAAGATTATGGAAAAACTATTTGATGGATTTACATGAACATTTTTTACCAGAGGTGTAGTTTGGTCCAAGGAAGAAGCCATTAAATTTTGGTGGTGATGCAGGTATTGGTCTGGATTCAAAAAATTCCCAAAATTTACAGTTAGGCAGTTTTTTAGTGTCCCCATCTACAGAGAGACTAATCATTGGTTGGTGTGGGTTTGAGTCCAGCCTTCACCTCTTGCCATGTCTTGCACTTCTCTCTCGACCCACTTTCCAACTCAATCTACTGTCTGTCCTCTCAGATAAAAGCCCTTGAATATATAAAAAAACAGAGTAACACAAAGAAACAAGATTTCCATCTGTCCCACTTCCACAAATAACATTCTAGCCCTTCTTCTTGACCCACCTCTTTCACTGTCTCACAATTGTATACCTCTAACTTCCAAGTGGTTGTTTCAGTTTCCCTTTATTCACTTGAAATCTCCTGTTAAAAAAAAACTTAAATCTTGACGACTTAGTTTAATTTGAGAGGTCTTGAAGGAGCTCTGATCTAAACTGAAAAACTGCTCTCAAATGATGCTTTGAGATCAATAAAGATTAATTGCTGAAGGAAAGATGTAATATTCATCCCTCAGAGAAGAGTAAATGAATCATATCATTTGTTTGTCTTTTTTATTCAAGCAGGATTGAGTCGTTTCCTTGCACACAGAGTGCTTTAAAAATCAATGACAGTATATCTTTACAAAAACAGTCTCATGAGGTTTGTATTGAGAGATGGCTTCATTTACAAGCTGTGCTGTGTGGGCGCGCTGCAAGGCAACGTAATAGAAAGTAAGGGCGAGGCCCTAAATAACTGAAGTTCTACCTCGAAAATGGAGAAAGAACAGAATTTAAGATCTTTGGAGGATTTTTTTTTTTCACACCTTTGCCGTCTTTCATCTTCTTCCCTCAGTCTTATCTCTTTGTGGCTGAGTGCATTTCTCTCACCTCACTCGGTGCCTGTGTTCTCTTTTCATGAATTGCATTGCTTTTACTGGATGTCTCCTGGTTAGGTGTTGAGAAAGGCATCGTGTGCCGCTGTCAGTCAACTAGATTACAGCTCTGGAGGATCCTTATTGCTCACCATCCAAAAATAAGTAGATGGCTCCTAAGTTTGCTGGCCAGATATCTTTCTGAGGATGTCTGTTCCCCATCCTTTTTTGGGAGCTTGTGCTACAAAAAAAAGCTCAACATGACAGACAGAATGGGAAGACGAAATCTGAATTTGATTCAACAAAGCTGCTATCAACAAATCCTCGCACACTTTGACACCCTGTGGAGGGTGACAAAGTGTGAGGGCGCATAGATCATCAGACCTAAACAGCAAGAGATAACCAAACTGAGAGAGGGTTTTTATTTAAACCTTCAATCTCTTTCTTTTCTATTTGTTTTGCAGCCATGTTTCTTATTGTATTTCGTCAAGCAAAACAGTTCTCTGTTCACCTGTCAACACTCCCACTGAAATGTCAGCTTAGTTAGATGTGGCTTCTGAGGTGTACAGTGTTTCCTCCAAAGAGAAACAGAACGAGCTGTCCCACAGCTTAGAGATAGTCCAAGATTTATTATTCCAGGTCTCTTTGGACACAAGTACTGTGTCTGCATGGGAAAGGGGCTTGGAAAGTAACACTTTACAATAAGTTACACAACATTTGCAAAGTTATTTGGTAACAAATATGAGAACAGTTGTTAATCTGGGACAGAATGGGTAATTAATGGCCAGCTCAGGCTACTTTTATTTTTCTTTGTCTTATTTGGTAGCACCACGTCTGCCTTCAAGTCTCTAATCATTGATGAAAGACTGGCAATACTACAAGGAGACTGGTCAAGTGTTTTATTTTATTATAATGATATTTATGTGAGGACAATGCCAGAGATCGATAAAAAAGTATGGGTTGTGTAAGAAAATACATTTTAAAAATGTCTTTAGCTTGATTTTGAACCAATGACAGTCATAGATCCTCCAAACCATCTTGTTTTCATCCACGTCTGCATCGACATCTGTTAAAGTATTTGGGCTGTGTGCAGCCAGACAAAAATCTCAAGAAGCTCCGCGAAGGGGCATGTCTGAATATATGACATCACCTTGGCCTTGCAGACACTTGCAACTTCACAGGTGCATCAAGCATAAAACAGGCTTTTAGCTTCATGGATGCAGATTTCATTATGTCATGACAGTATTTCCTAGCCTCTACAACGATAATATGGGTATGCATGTCACATCAGCGCAGACTGGAGTGAGCAAGTGGAGTAAACAGTAATGCTCTCTTTATTATTTTTTTGTTTGTTTGTCTTTGCATTGGTGACAGGGGACACTATAGGCAGTCATCCTGTCATGATTTGTTCTCCCTGATTTTTGTATGTATTTTTTGTAGTCCTTGTTCCTTCTTTGGGTTTTTATTCATTTATGTTCTGTGTCGACTGTCTTTCCCTGCCCTTGGTGTTACAATGTTCCTCTGTTTGAATTTTCTTTCAATTGCAGTCTTCAGTTTTTCCTGTTTTACTTTGTGTTTCTCTTTCTAGTGTCACTGGTTTACTTATTCTAGTGTCCCTCCACAGTGCTTGTCATTCTGCTCACCTGTGCCTCATTTGTTTCACCACTTGTGCTGTTTTTAATTGTATAAATGGCATGAATTTTATTAACAAACCTCATTTCTAGTGAAGTTGGGACATTCTTTTTAACCTAAATAAAAGCAAAATACAAAGATCTGCAAATCCTTTTTGACCTATATTAATTAAATACACCAAGGACAAGGTATTTAATATTCAAACTGCTAACTTCTTAGAAACTACTGACAATATTTGACTTTAAACCAAAAAAGTTATCCAGTAAATACACACCAAATATCACTAGTCTATCTATGAAAGAGCCCATAAAGTGTTTGGGAATAAGCAGTACTTCTCAAATGCACATCCGGCAGGTGCTTGGATGATTGTTCCATCAATCACAGTTATTTCAGGCCAGTTAAATAATAAAGTATGCAGGCACTACTGCTACATAAGCCGCTATGTAGGACAAACTACGATCAAAACATGCTGGACGCTGAGCAAAATTAACCTATTGAGAAGTGCTTTCAGTGTTGCTATTTATTTTTCATATAACAAAGAAATGCAGGCCAGACCTGTTGATGACCTCTGATGGTGCTGCCATACTGTACATGCTATCTCAACTGAACTTTAGCTCCACCTAAACACACACAAAATGTCCTTATTAAGGCGGGACTTCAGGTGGTCTGACCAATAGCAACACTGCATTTCCGAAGTGTCCAGAAGAGGAAAACTGGTTTTATGTGTATTATTGCAATTCTTTATCATCTTGTGAAGCACATTATACTTATTATATTTTGTAGCAGCTGATCAAAATAAGTCTTTTTTTGACAACGCATTATAGATGTTTATTTGTTTTTATATTTTCCCTCCTTTTCTTTTGTGCACTTCTTTATGCATTCCATGTACAGTTTGTTTGTCTTTTTACAAGCTTTTTCTAACCTCTTTGTTAACCATGGTTTTCGCCTTAAGCTGGAATTTTGATTTAATTTCTTTAATGGACAATATTGATCATAAAGTGTCAAAAATGTATCTAAGAAGGCATTATATGCATCATTGGTATCCTCATCATAAATTTCCTGCCAGTCATGATTTAAAAGTTCTGTTTTAAAAGATGCAATTGCTTCTGGTGTTTTAACTCTAATGAATTTATGAGTCTCCCTTTCCTCCTTTAAGTTTAAAGCTTTTTTAGTTTCTAACACTGCAAAAACAGGCAAATGATTGCTTAGATCGTTCACAAAGAGACCACTTGTTATTTTTACATTAGTTGTATTCACAAAAATATTATCAATAAAGGATGCACTAACCTTAGTTATCCTGCTACGTTTTAAAATTAATAAATAGAAACCCAAACTGAACATTAGTAACAAACTCTCCTGTTTTCCTGTGATTATTTGATTTCATTAGGTTGATATTAAAGTCACCACAAACCAAAATCACCTTATCTTTATAATTGTCATATAATTCAAAAATGTTCCTGTTAAATTGATCAATGCAAGATCCTGGCATTCGATAACTCATTGATAGATTTTTTTGATTTTTCTGCCTCTATTTCAACAATTGCACATTCCATCAAGTTATCAATTGCTATCAAATGTTTTCTAGTAACCAGGTAAATTGACCTGATTGTAGACTATTACTGCTTCTCAGTTAAACCTTCCAACCAACTAGAGAAAATGCTCATTGATGGAAAAAATCAGCATAGATTCCTCTCCTTTTTCTCTTTAAAATTGTTTGCTCCTTTGCAGTCTGCTCCTTCAACTTATAGCATTAGAAATTCTCTGAAGCACGGCCTCACCTCTCTGCTACTCCATCTATTATGATATGAGGCGAGCAGTGGCTTTAAAAGTTAAAAAGGGCAATGGTGTGTGTCCAATCTCAGATGTGAGAGAGTGAAGCTGGTTGGATGCACAGTCCATCTCTTCTTTTTTTAACACCCACCCTGCTGCGCGCCAGGTTTTGAGATTCTGCAGACAGGGCAGGGGATGGGCAAGGAGGGCTGCAGCACAGGAGGGAAGGAGCAGGAATGGGTGGGCAATTATTATTTTTTGGTGGAGATTGGATTTTATTTTTGTCCACTCTGAGGCCTCCATCTTATCCTGCAACCCAGTCCTCCCACTCAATTTCCATCTCACCGTGAGAAAATTGGGAGTGACATGAAGATGTGAGCCAGAGATAGAGAAGACAGTGAGAGATGGGTAAAAAAAAAAAAAGGAGGGCAAGGGAAAGGCACAAGATGCAGACAGGGAGATATAGGGGAGAGAGTGAGATGGAGGGCGGACAAGGTGGCAGCGCACATATTTTGGTGTTTCCAGAGCATGGCTGCAAATATCTGAAGCAAATTTTGTGTGATAGCTTTTACTCATGTTGGGAAAAAAATGTAGCCATCACCTTGGTAAAATTTTATCATAAACTATTTTCTTCATGTATCAAAAACTACACACACTCCCATGGGGTTATGTGCCTGTGGTATACAATTGCCAGAGAATTGGGAATAAATGGTAAATGGTAATGGACCTGAGCATCTATGGTGTATTATTCTGGTCATCTGACGCCTCAAAGCTCTTTTTACATCGAAGGTCAGAGTAACTTATTCACACACTGATGGCTGAGGTTGCGGAGTGAGTTGTCCATTACAGCTAATCTCATCCATGTGCTTTATACACATAACAGGCCACTGACGCAGCAACCGAAGCAATTTGAGGTTAAGTGTCTGGCCCAAGGACGCATGGGCCTGTGTACAAAGAAGGGTGAAGTAAAAACAACCCTCTGGTTCAAAAATGTTTGGCTCTACCACTGGTCCACCATGCCCAAAGTTTGAGGAATATCTGTTCTTGCATACTTACTTTTGTTACCTCAGCCAAGGAGGCTCTGTTTTTGCCAGTGTTTATTTGTTAGCTTCACAGGATAACTTGGAAAAGTCAGGAACAGATTTTGATGAAATTTTCAGTAACTGATAGTCATTGCATAAGGAAGAAGTGATTTGATTTTTGTGCTGACAAGAATCTGGATACGAATCCAGGATTTTTTTTTTCAAGGGTTTCTTAACATTGTTGGATAGGGCAAACCAATGTCAGAAATACCTTGGCAGAGATTTGTGCTTCTTGGTACACTTTTTAATTTTGTTTGTTTGTGTGTTAACTAGATAACTAAAAAAAAAGCTATGAAAAGAATTTGATAAAATTCTCTTGATTAGAAAGAAATGAACCAAAAACCAATAGATTAGATTATTGGGTTGATCTGAATCCGGATACCGATCCAGACATTTTATTTAACAGTACTTTTGTAATTGGGTGGGGGTTTGTGATCTCAGAGTACTTCTATTTATTACACATATTTGGATTTTTTTGTTGATAATTCACTGTCTTTTCAGCTTCATATCGAGCAACATGAGGAGAAGTTAAAGCTGCATATAGGCTTTTACTTCAGGTATAAGTCTTTTTTTTTCTTTTGCTTCAAAAAGGGAGACTATTGACCTGAACAGCTGATGAGAAGAACACAGTACACAGAACATTGCTAGCATGAAGGATACATAGCCCGTATGTTGTATCATGAAATAGTTCGTAACACAGGGTTTTGTCAAAAAAAAGTAAAATGTAAAGAATCTTACTGTAGCTTCTATTTGAGCCAACACAGGTTTTTGTGTAGTCCTACCCTAAAAGTGGGATATTACAAGGCTTTCGGTGGAAACATTGACTGCTATGTATCGGCTAGCAACAATGTGCGCCATTCTTCCCTGATGGGGACAGATGGCAAGTTGCTTTATTGGCAATTATATTTACTTGGGCCATGGGCCTTGAGCAACCCCACTTCATAAAACCCAAACTATCCCTTTCAATCTTGGGATACAGTCAATTGCGGAGCTTAAAGGTTCATCACAAATTTCAAGGTGTTACCTCATCATCACACCTTCACAATCAAAGGAGGCCTTATTACCTTAACCATGACCTTTAATCTACAAAATATCATTAGTTCATTCTTAAATCAGAGAGAAAATACTTTAGGTGGCTGTTGAGAAATGGCATTTTAAAGAATGGTCTCTGTGGACAAGATAAGATAAGATAAGATATCCTTTATTAGTCCCACAGGGGGAAATTCCAAAATATACAGCAGCTGCAGGATACAAGAGAAGTACTGAAAGATAAGGTAATTACAGAATGTGATGATAGTCTGAGAAATGGACAGAGGGATGAATAAACATAGAGATGAACGTATGGACAACTTGAAAAGATCATGCCTCCGGATCTGGCTTTGGCTAATGCTTTTTGTGAAGGCAGGAAACCTGCTTTGGCAAAGTGTTACACTGACAGCAGTGGCTTATTTTACATACAGTAGCTCTTGCTTGTGGGAAAATATCATAATCAGTTTCAAAATCATGCTTCTGATATTTCTTTGGCCACTTAGTATTCCAAACATCGCTGCAATAAAACAAAGCCCGGCACTCTCCTGCTTCCCTCTCAGGTGGAAAGACAGAGACACTCATACATAGATATAAACAGTGACAGAGATATCACTCATCTCACATGCATTACACGTTGTGATTTGATAACAGCATGGTCAAACAAAATCTGTACTTCAGATGCATTCCAAATCCTCTTTTAGTGTTTTTGTGGAGTCTGCAGTGAGGAGTACTTAACAGATTCACCACATGCATAAAATCAAGGGGAAAATCATTAGCTAAAAGTAAAGAAAGAAATCAATGAATAGAAAAAGGGCCTAATAGTGAGACGGTTTACGTTTGGCTGGTTTGCATTCATAATGTATAGGGTGACAGCCCATTAGATAGCGTTTAGAGGAAATCAGATTCTGGCCTCCCTCCAAAGCCATTAGCCGCTGGGGTCAGCCCTGAAGACAAACTGGTAATTGACCAATAGATTTAGGTAAATTGCAGGTAGATTGTTGGAATCAAGGAGGAACAATTATTTTGTTAATTACGTTTTTAACAGTGGGTGAAGGGATTTTGGATTACAGGTGTGTAAAAGAACTGACGGCAAGGGGCCCAGAAATCAGTCAGTCCTGTTAATTCCAGTTCTGCAAGCACATGTCTTTCAATCTTTATTAGAAACATCTCAACAAAACATGCTGCTTTTGAACATTGGACGAGGTAAATGTCAGATGTCAGTTCCATATTTACAGATCTATAACATTTACAAACATGTAAGACTGCAGGTTATTTGTATTACATGGTCCACATAACTTACAAGAATAAGTGAAAGAGATAAGCACTCCGTGAAGCTTTTGCACATCACCTCTCAGCATTCCGATAGTGAATCAAAATGCAGAGGTATGACTTTGTGAGACAGGGAACAGGTTGTTATAAGTTCTGCATGAATGAAGGGTCAGAGTTTGGGCTGTAAAGTGAAGTCCGCTGAATGCTAACAAAAAACCTCTGGAGCCTGCTGTCAGTCAGGCTAATGGACACTAACTGAAGTAAGGTCGATCCTTTTTGGAGGTTTGTTTCTGCGTGGGGGAGTCCTGTTTGTCTGCTATTCTGAGTTCTGTCTGTTAAGTGAGATTTGATAAGCGTGCATGTCCATGATGAGGTCAAGCGACTTGCAGATTGTTTATTGATCAAGTGTCAGTCATAAAGGTGCAATTTAATCTGTAATGCAGGCACAGGGGTCGTCTCTGGACTGTTATTGTGCATTTAAAGTAGCAATTGGTGGAATTGTTACATTTAAATGTCCACATCAACCTTTATTTGTATAGCGGGAATGCATAACAGGTGTTATCTCATGACACTTAACAACAGAGCAGGCCGAAAACAATCGTCTCATTTAAAAGAAACATATACATGCAGGAATATACACATATATATATATAAAATACACACAAACACATGTATAAACACACAGACATCCAAAACCCATCTTGAATCCATCATGGCACAGCACTGGATCTAGTCTAAATCGGCAGTCTAAGCCTATTTGCAGCTTAACTATGAGCTATGTGTTGGTCCAGGCCTGAGTTGGCTCCAACTGAAGGCTTTATCAAAGAGGAATGTTTCAAGTCTAAACTTAAAGGCAGAGAGGATGTCTGCCTCCCAAACCGTGGTCGGCAAATGATTCCAGAGAAATGACTAATGTGTATTTACCACCATTTATTTCACTTTGTTTTAAAGGTAAAAAAATATATATATTGAGTATATTTAGTAATGGTTGATATCTTGTGATTGCTATAACCATGACAGAGACACCATGACAAGACATAATGTGTACATTATTATCTCCAAAACTGCTTCTGTTTAGGAAATGAAAAAAAAACTCTACTGAATGAATGATTCTAGAACAGTCCTGATTACAAATGAGTTCTTTTGCACTTTAATATGGTTAAAAGTTTATCTAACCCACTCACCAACACAGTAGCTGACCAATAGCACTTTTTAATGTTTAAAATTAATAAAAATAATTAAATTAAAATGAAAAAATAAAGAAGATAGATGGTTTGGGCCTCATAATGATGATATATTGAGCTCAAGACTGTAACTCAAAAGAGATAAAAAGTGCACCTGGAAAATGTCGATCCGTTTCTGTTACTTATTGATGTTGTCTTATTTGTGATGTCACCTTCGGTAAGCATAACTTCATCTCCCATTTTACCCACTCCTTGACTTTTGATAATGGTCAGACCTGTTTCTACATCAGAGACAAACATGCCACTCAGTTCCACTCTGCCCACCACAGGTGTCTATTTGTTTTGGTTTTTTTATTTTTTTATTGTCTTTTATTCTTTCTTTTTTTTTACTCCCAAAAAAATGCTGTCCATTATGCATTTTCAAAATTCCCTTTAATTTCTAAATTTCAATCGTTAATGAGTAATGATTCATCTCTTTATAACCCCCTTTTAAACTTGACTAGGTAGGTTGCCTTAAAAATATCATTTCATTTATAATTTCATTTATAATACATATATTTTATCCCTACAGGGGATAAAATATATATATTAATTGACATACTAGAGTTTTGGCTAATGTGATGTCATCAGCCTGCGTGCTGTGGTGATGTGATCAGTCATGGTAGTGATTGTTCAGGAAAATGTACATGTCTACCTGTTGTGTTAGAACTGGGTGATTCTCTGGAAATCAATCATTAAAACAAAGCACTGGGAAAAATAAAGTTGCATAATGGAAGATGAGGTCCTTGTCTGTCCGTGGATGCAACATTAGCAGAGCTAGCACTGCCAGACTCCAGTTTCTCACTATTTCTGTACAGAAGGTCATAACTCTTTGTGACAGTTAGGTTGTTACACATCGGTTTAAACTGACACAGCCTCTGTACAACTTAATATTTATTTTTCAGATTAAAAAATGCCATAGTACCGTGTTCCTGAAACATGCTACTGATGTTATTCATTTTCAATGGCCAAGTAGAGCTAGTGACTACCCTTGCAGGTGGCCGTTTTACAATTCAGACAGGGCATTTAACCTGGATTTCAGGTCTGTGTTGATAAATAAGAAGCAAGCATACAGCATGCATTGCAGACACAAATCTGTTCTCACTTTGAAACAATATAATAAACTTCTGGTCCATCAGAAGTTAAAAATATTAAACTTATTGCACAACAAAAACTTTGGGGAGGATTACAATAGCTAAAAGGAGTGGTTTAAAGAGAAAGTGTTGATAATGTGAGGATAAATTTGCCCATGACTTCTGATTACTGCAGGCTTTTAAAAGTGAAATGAAAAACTCAATGGGTATATTTTTCCCTTATTATCTGTTACTGTGGCTGCAGGAGACACTATAGAGCTTTAGGCAAGGTTCGTCACATAGATAGTCATGTATTAAAAAAAACAATAATTACAATAATGAACCAATTTCAGACTTAATTGCATTGTGATAAAGGCATTAATGCCGACAGCCTGAGCGCTACCTTATAAATAAATCATTTTTTTTTTCATTAAAGAATTTCACATAATGAGGTAAAACAACAGTTAAAGATGTGTGAAAGGTTGTTTTATTTGTTTGTCAGTCCTGTGATTGATCAAATATCAGTGCAGGGTGTGCTCTGCCTCTTGTCCAATCATAGGTGGGAAAGGCTCGAGCACTCTGTAATCCACACCATAATAAGTGGCACAGATGATGGATATTTAAACAGATAGATGGAATTTTAATTCAAAGCAATCGAGCTGTGGTGTTGGGTGGAGCTAACAGTACATTACTACACATCACCTGTTGTCAGTGTTCTGATTGAGAGCCTCCATATGCTGTATTTTATGTACTGTACATTTTAATCAAGTAGCAACATGTTGTTTTGAATATTTGGGCTGATGCACAAATGCCAAAAACATAGTGTCCCCTTGAGGCTGGCTACAAACACACCAGAATAAGGATATTTGTAGCCTGGTATTTAGGTTGTCAAAAGTTTGTTTTAACTGTATTTTCAAAATGGCAGATGCTGCAGTTTGGACTAGAATGCCCCCTTAAGTAATCAAACAGATTTAATTCAATTTTCTTCCAGGTTCAAACAAATGTGCTTTACTTAAAACTATGAATCCATCTTTGCTGAATTGTTCAGCTCTGTAAATGCAATCAAACATCAGTGAATTCGTTTAAAGTTTCAATGAAAATCTTCAAGAGTTCGAGTTGAAAAAAGTTAGCTGTGAGGGAGGGTTTCAGTGGCATTTGATGTATTGTGGGTATATCTTTTACATAAGCCATTACACTGTTTTAACTGCTGTATTTAATGTAGTTAGAAGCAATTTGTATATGGGCTCCTTTCTTTCAGCTTGTGAAGGACATTTAGTATGCTGAACACATCCACTACGGACAATGGCTGTTCACAACACGTGCCAGACGTGTTGCAGAGACTAAGTGAATTCTAGGCTTGTTGCCACAGGACTGAGTAGAAATTTGATCTCACAATAACGTGCAGGCTTGAATTTGATGAAGGCAGGAGAGGGCCAGCGGGCAAGGGCCGAACAATTACGATGGAGAAATCTGATCTGTGAGCAGTGCTGCGCTCTGCACCTCCATGAGCCTGACCCTCTATAGATGGACAGACCCTCCTGGTCAGACACGGTGGCAGCATGGTGAGGAGGAAGAGCTGTTGCGAGAGGACGAAGACCTCCACCCCCTACCCCCACCACCCCACGTCTCCTTGCAGGTATGACTTTCGACAGTGGAAGAGACCTGCTGCTCGGTTACAGTGATGAACGACTTTGCCTACCCTCTGATAATTGCTCACTCAGGGGCAGAGAGGGGTCCATTAATCAAAATGAGCTCAGGTACAGCAAGACTCTTCCACCTATGGCAGACTCCAGCACGCCTCAGCAGCCCGCGGGGCAGACCTCGCAGGCAGAGGCTTCAAAGGAATCTGGCTGGTCAGGACACTGTCATTCTGCGATGACAGTCGCCGCCTCTGCCTTGACGGTCTGTAACCTGCTGAACAGAGCAGGCCAGGTTTGGAAGAGGGGAGGGGGTCCCCATTAAGTGACTGCCAAATAGAAAAGCTTCTCAACACTAGACTTGAGTTAACTGCACCAAGCACCTATGGGACTGTCTCAGGCTTTGAGGCGTATGTGCAAGCAAGTGAGGGGAATAAATGTGAGAAAATGACAGAAGAGGAAAGGACAAATTGAAGAGAAGCAGACAGGGTAAAGGTCTCCATTGATTCTTGCAATAAGTCATGAGTGATGATGTGTGTTTGTAGATCATATGAAAGTGTTAATCTTTGATAAAAAAGGGAAGGATGCACCCAGATAACGCTGCCTCAAGAGTCAAATCCATTAGATCAAGGTAAAGTAATCTTGTTAAGGGACAAATCTTTCTTAAGCTCCTTAAGTTAGATCAACAAGAACTCACAATCAAGGTCACATCTGTTTTCCTTGAGCGTTAGAGCAGCAATTTAAAATCAGATTGTAAGATGTTGAATGAATGTGTACAGATGCACAGTAGAACTTTGATGTTAATGTTCACATCTCCTTATGTTTCTCTTACTTTGATCTGCACTATATGGGGACTGAGTGCAGGGAAGCACGTTTTGTTTTGCATTAACTTTCATTTCTGCCATAGGTCCATTTTGTTCGGTTATGATGCCAAACAAGTAATACAGATTCATTTCCCATGGTGGGTTTGTTACTGTACACATATGGCAAGTCTGCAAAAGAGGAAATATCCAAGGCTGTTGTTTATTTTGGAGCAAAAATATTGTTCTTTTCCACATTAGAATTATAGTTTCAAAGTCAGTCTAATATTTAACTTACACCAAAGTGAGTGGCATCAGAGATTGACAGAAGTCACTTGTTGCAAGTCCAAGTCAAGTCTCTAAAGAGCAGCTGCAGGTCCCTCAAGTCTCTCGTCAAGTTAATGATATGGAAACTTGCTAATACATAAAGTAACAACAGCCAGGGTAACAAGAAATATTGCAAGCAATATTATACTAATACTGGTGTTAAAATTTTGAGCATATTAGTGTTTCATTATAGTGGGTCCTAACTAGTAATTACACTACACTAAAAATAAACTAAAAAGCGCAAACCTCCACCAAGGTAGCTCACAAATTGCTGTTACATCTATCAGCAATAGTTCCATGTTAAAGTTACCATCATAATACGATTCCTTGACCGTAAAAACCCACGCTTAGCACTCGGAATCATGTTGATATCATTATTAGTTGGACAGTTATTGAGCAAAAGCAATCGTTCACTAATCATTTTTAAGCTGGGCCATTACCAACATCTCCTGAAAATTTCAGGCAAAATCTGTCCAGCAGTTTTTGTGTAATCTAGATAACAAACAGACTAACAGAAAACATACGCCAGCAAAAACACAAGGTCCTTGGCGAAGGTAATCAATTTAATTTACTCTGTGGGCTCTCCACGGCATGTAATACTGACCCAGAAACAACAAAACAGACACAAACAGTTAAAGTTCTCATGCATCACAAAATTACATTTATATATATTTTTTACAACCTTGTGAATTTCATCTTAATTTGTGCTTACAGATAATGATGTAGGCTTTCCAGTTTGTTTTTGCCATGCACTAAATATTACAGCTAAGGATTCCAATAAAGAAAATGTCAACAGCCAACAGTTTGTTGAGCATGTGTATCATAAACATAAACAAGTCTAAACCTGTTGGATTAATCTGGAGATTTTAATTATTAATGACGTTTTTTGTTTATGTTGGGTGGCATGGTGGTGCAGCAAGTAGTGCAAGTGTCTTACAGCAAGATGGTCGCCTGTTTGATTCCCAGGTTCAGCAGGGCCTTTCTGTCTGGAGGTTACATGCTCTCTCCATGCATGCGTGGGTTCCAAAAACATGTTCACTAGGTTGATTGGTGACTCCAAAGTGCCTTAGGTATGAGCAGAAATGGTTGTCCGTCTCTCTATGTGGCCCTGTGATCGGCTGGTGACTAATTCAGGGTGTACCCCTCCTCTCGCCAATGTCAGCTGGGATTGGTTCCAGCCTACTCGCGACCCCGAAAGGGATAAGCAGAATAGATATTGGGTGGATGGATGTGTTTATGATTATGTGATTGTGATTATGAAGTGTCAGATTATTTTTTCTGATTGTTTCTAATGTTTTGGAAATGTTGTCATGAAATACAACTTTAACGTGAGGATTGATATATGCCATATGTGAGAGGAATTCAGTAATTCAGACAAAATCTGGACAAAACAATACAATCATCTGTGTAAAGAGCAGAGTGCCAGCTGGCTGGCATGCAAATCTTTGCAGAGGATGAGAGCCAACACTCTGATTTGTTTGGTTATGTTAAACCCAAAACACGCCCATGTATAATGAAGGCGTATAATACAACCTCCTTGTATTTTGGTTCTGGCTTTGTGCTGCTTTTACACATCCTCAAAATTGCCAAATAAAAACTCAGCGTCTCAAGCTCTGTCCAAACCAGGCTGTTGTAGTGTAAATCGTCATGAGCTGTGTATGACCGGGCCACTTGATGTAGGTTTGCATTGTGTGGTTATGATTTTATGGCCAATATTCAAATTAACATAAGAAGCACAGACTGTGAGATACTTTAGCTGGTAGAGAGGGCATGGAGAAGTGAGTGGACATTTCTTCTCCTGACCCCAATTCCAGCCTTTTTGATACTCTGAAGTACTTTTTGAAATTCTTTGGTAGATGCTTCTCAGTCAAAACTTGGGTTTGGTCTCACTTTAATAAAAGGATTTGAGATAATGCCTGATGATTGGCAGTAATATGATGGATTTTTGAGTCTGTTATCCTTAATATTTATGCAAGTTCACACATTTGGGAAACTTTAACGCCTCTGACTGTGAGGTTGTTTCTCCACCTAAAATATATGAGGTTTTCATAAGAGACAGCAACTCGAGAAAGCTTTGTATTAGACCGATTTTAATATTTTATCTGAGCATTGTGGATTTGTAGGATTTTATTATGCAATACTCAAATCACTAATGTTTTGCTTTGACCTTGACCTTGATTTATTCTTTTATTTTTAACCAAAATTCAAACCAGAATGTCTCTAACATAAAAAGCATTCCCCCTGTCCTTTAAAGCCCTCAACAACACCTAAGCATGTCGACATACCTGATTCCTTGTCACTCTGGTATGCATTGATTTTTATTGTTGTGTACCACAGCTGTGCAAAGGGAAATGTGCAATTGATGTATGTGTTAACCTGTGTGTCTCTTTCATGGCAGTTAAGGGTGTTTTAATTTATGTGCTTTTAGTGCGTTTTTAACATCTGTGTGGTTTTAGTGTGTTTTAATGGATGTGCTGTTTGTTCTTTTATTGCAGTCACTGTACAGTCCAAGGCAAGTTTCCCCATGGGGACGATACAGTCTATCCTATCCTATTGTTTTTCTATTTCTTACCAAAATCCTCTTTCAAAAATATGTGATAAAAAAATTGGCAAGAAGGCCATATTGATAAACAATGTGATGTGCCTGGGACTTAGTGAATAAAAGCCCTTGAAATAAAGCAACATTTCAATAATCCTGTTAAGTCTGCAAGCTGTAAGGTGTAAGCCTTTGTTTAAAAAGAAACATTTCTTAGGATAAGTATGCACATGAAGGTTGCACTGTGATAGTTTCTGAGTGAGTCTTTGTCAGCAATTTCCCTGATTGGATCAGTGACCTTTGGACATTATTAATTGTGATTTTTTATCAATGAGATGTGTAGTTGTCTAAATTCAGAATAACAAATCTCTGCACAACAAAAAAACCTGGAAGAAAATTGAATTAAAACTGTTTGATTACTTAAGGGGGTATTCTAGTCCAAAAGTACTTAAAGATACCTCTAGCCTAAAACCATGGCAATTATTAATGCAGGGATTTATCATGTACACTCTAAGACAGACTGTCAACAGAATAAAGGTCTGCTTTTACAAAAAGTCAACCATTTACATAGTAAAAATATGATTTTTAAGACTTTAGAATCTTTTTCATTGTAATGATGTTTCAAATGGAAATTGTGAAAGAAATAACTGATTCTCTTGAAGAAATAAGCAAAGATGAGGGTCCCTATTTTTTCAACAATTAGGTCTAATGGTTTTAACCTGACACACCAGATGGATCATTCATTATATTTCACTATTCCATCTGGGAAAGATCCCATAGAAAGTGTTTGAGGAGGGCAGAACCTTGCAGAAGCATATCATCAATTACATTTATAATGGGCCAGTCAGATAATGTCGGAGCAAATGTGCTGCAAAACGTGAGTCACTTCGTAAAACAAACTCTCAACAAAGCATGTCAGAAGTGGAGCAAAAATATCCTTACTATAAAGAAGTTTATAGCGTTGATATTTGTTTTTCATTTAATAAAGAAATGCAGTCAAGTTCTGATAAAACTGCTACTGAAGCTGTTAGCATCTTTGCTAATCTTTGTACATGAAGTCAAGTCCAGCTGTTGTCTCGCTCACAGCTCATTCCTTTTTCTGCTCTTAAGGACTCTGATTGGGCCGTCCTGCTTTGGGTTCACAATTATTGTAGATTGGAGCTTGGCAAGATGGATCTGCCTGATACCATGTCCGTAATCAAGCTGCTGTGCAACGTTAAAATGGTCTGTCATCATTAATAGATAATGTGGAATGACACATGCATCTAAAGTGACTGGGATTTTTCCTCTTTTATGAATGATTTGAAAATGTCCACTGAATGCGTGAGGTTTATGAGTGTGAAAGCTTCAGCTTGTGGCTTCCATATCAGGTGTATGTGTGTGCTACATTCTGGCGGCATCTCCCTGCTGCCACAGTTCTCTCTGTAAATGTCACCTCAGTGGTAAAGTGCTTCTTTAAAAGATTTTGTAAGAACCACAGAAAATCTCTCCACAAGTTACCTGATCTGTTGACTTACTGAACAGGAGACCCTTCAGCATAAAAGCATTCTGTATGGACTAAGGGATTGTCTCCACAGAAGAGGCAAACTAAGCTTTCACTTTGAAAAGCACACACTAGAAGTGTACTTAAACTGTTTCATTCTTTTCTCTAACAAATTTAAATGCTTTGTACATGTGTATTTGCTCAAACAAAATAAGTTTGTTGGCATGGTTGTGCAGCAGGTAGTGCACAAGCCTTACAGCAAAAAAGTTGCTGGTTTGGGATAGGGGACAGGTTCTAGCCCCCTGTGACCCCAAAACAATGAAGCAGTATAAATAATGGATTGATGTGAACACAGGCAACACTTCTATTCGAGAGATTTTCAGTGCAGAAAGACCTCAAAGCATGTGGCTTACACAGCTACCTGAAAGTTTGTACAACAGCCGGCATGCAGGTAAAACGCACCCTGTGTGAAACTGTCATGAGAGTTAATGAAACTGCTCCTCACTGCTAACTATATTTTTAAAAAGTAATGCTTTTTGTGTTAATAGTTTATTTTAAATAAATGATGTCAGAAACTTTTCTTCTGCATTCCTGGAAAAGAGACACCAAACAAACAAACAAACAACAGTGGTTTTATTTGCAAATGAAAGGGTGATGGCAATTTGTACACAGCCAATCTCATCAGCTCACAAAGAGCCAACCAGAGTAAAAATCACAGGTACAATTTGGCATGTAATGATGTGTTCTACTGTTAATTGATACCTCTGGTGTTTGTGATATAATGAGGGCTCATAGAGCGCAAGGGTTGAGTGGGAGCAGCAGACTTCACACCCACTGTCTGCAGTGTGAGATCGCTCTTTAAACTCAAAGGCGGCTCCAGCCAATCCTCTGTGACAAATCTTACCATTCATGTCAGCAGGGGTGAGATCTTATTATCCGACCCGGCTGAAGGTGGGCACACAGATTCAGGACCCCCCACACACACACTCCCACCCCCACCCCCACCCCTCAGCATGTGGAAGCCAATGTTTTTAAATGGGCCTATATGAGTCCACATCACACAGCTGGTCATTAAACGAAAATCAGTTCCTCACATCTCATCCCCACACAAAATAAACTACCTCTGCCGCTCCTGGCCAATCTGCAGGCAGGCACCCCACCTATTTCATGGTCCAGTTTATGTGCTCTGTGTGTATTTGTGCGTGTATGTGTGTGTCACTCCCTCCCTGTCCTGTCCCTGTGTATATACCTCACATCTGCTATAATGAGAGGCAGGAGAGGGAGCCTAGGATTCAGGGACTCACAAGGGGGCCCACATTATTGTCCTCACATTATATGGCCCTTAGTTGTATTGGCTCTGCCGATCACATTTGATTGGACATCAGCAGGGTGATTGAGGCACAGAGAATAAATGAGCAGTAATGGGCACTGTGTTCAGTGTTAAGACAAATATACAGCTCTCAATCGCACTACTATGCGGAGACAGATAATACGCATTGTTCGTACCCCTATATTCTCCTGCAAAGCATTCATTTCACATCTGTGCCCTCTCAGTCGATCCATTTAAAAGGCTGCACCCTTGCTCACACCCCAGCTCATCTTCCAGACAGTTGCATGAATTAATGGCAGACCAGGGGCTCACGATGCCACCCAATCTTCAGTCAGTGAGGAAATGTTCACTGTTGCACTCCAGGTTGTTGCTGTCTCCTAGCCTGAAAGTCTTTTTCGAATGAAAGCGTCCACCTGCTTCATCCAGTCATTTTTTAGCCAGTGCATGAAAAATACACAAACAGAAGACAGTTGTGCCCTCAGGAAAAGGACGACCCTAGAGTGAGTGGTGATGATTTTTCTATACTTACGCTATGTGACACACACAATCATGTGGCCACAACGAAAGAAGCACTGCCACTTCAAACAGACAAAGGCCTTTTTTCACTGTGCCTTTTTGCCAAACTGCCACGACAAGGCTCCATTATATTTACACCTAGAGGCATTAACATTAATTCTGTGAGGCTGTAACATCTGTGCCGATTCATTTTGCAATATGACTTGGATGCGTGTGCCCCACCATACACACAAAAGCAGAGACACCGACTCACAGATCTCATGTCTCCTGCTGAGTCTGCATGCCTCCCTCTCTCCAATATCATGTCTCTGTCACTACCTCTGGAGATGGAGCAAAGAGGAGATCAACTCGTTCCCCCTGTTCCACCTCCACGATGTTCACAGTGGAGGTGAAGCATCACAGGGGGGTGTAAATATTACGACTTGAAACAGCAGTGTGAATTGGGCTTTAGACTCCATTCATGCAAGCCTCAGGTATTGACAACTCCAATAAATCTACCCAACTATATGTCCCCCCAATGTCCACCCCAGCCGAAGCCGTGAAACTACATTGGCAGTATGCCCCTCCTCCAACCAGTGCTTTGCCAAGTTGGACCTGGAGAGCTACCTTCTAAGCTACACTCGAATATTTCTTTGTGGACAAGGTCACACAAACGATCAAAATAAGGTACTCCTATTTCCAATACAAGACAATTAGCTTGCTTTACCTTTATTAGGAGGTTGGACCCAGAAATACCTTCATTCTTTGTGGCTCAGATTTGAAAAGGTGTGTGGAATATTTCTCAAAGATTTTGGTCCATATTGACATGAGACTATCGCCACGACAGATTTCCATCATTTGGAAAATGAGATGGAAAAAAACTACATGTGTTTTTGTTGTGGTTCCATTAAGGCTTTCCAATCAAACCATGACATTAAACTGATTAAATTTAATCCGTTTGGTCCGATAACACTTGGAAAGTCGAGAAGAGGCGTAAGTTTAAAAGAATAACAATAGTCATTTGCACTCCACACTCATGGTGCACTACGGTGGCCGACAAGGACAAACGGCCTTCAACAACTAGATGCAGTTCAATAAAAGGAAAACACCTTCGAGAGCAGAAACGCGCTGCGAGTTAGAAATGAAACAAAGCCCAAAACGATCAAACCCAGAAAACACCTGCTAGAGCAGGGGTCAGCAAATAGCAGCCAAACCTGGTCCGCTAGTATTAATTTCTGGCCCTCACCATGATCTGGAAAATGCCATTAATATATGTATTTTTAATAAATGTATTTAGTCATTTTTTTAACAGACAAAACTTTGACGATCATTAACAGATGAACGTAAATGCATCAGGAGCAGCATCGCTGACAGACAGCTGACACATCCTCCTGCTTCACCCACACCAGAAGTCACCGAGTGAGACGGAGACTTTTATTTCTGCAGATTTAAGCTGATTTTTTAAGTTATGAGTCCGATCATCTGATTATCCAAAGTGCTTCTGTGGTGAAAGAGTTTAAAGGCGGACGTGATGAGGAGCAACAAACACAAATAAACCAAAACTATGTGCTCAATGCTGGGGAAGTTTGTTCCATAAAACCTGATGCTACATCAGCTCACCTTGAGTGAGCCCTTATTGAAGTAATTTTGGGTTTATTTTATCTCTTATAAACCTAAAGGCGGCCGCTCTCTCCCGATGAGAGATCGCTGCAGAAGAGAAAACACATGGAGTGAGTCATAGAGCAGAACAGGTGAAAAAAAGAGACAAAAACTTTGTTTTATCATCTGTTCTGATGTTTCTTAGTTTGTCTGAGAGCAGATCAAACAGGAGCAGACTGTTCACCGACTGACGCTGTCTCATCGAAACATACAGGGAGTGTGCAAATGTGCACTGATGGGATGGACAGCAGTGGATCATCAGTGATATATTAATTATAAAAAGCTCATGACCACAGCGGTTGGAGGTGTAAATGCTCAGAAATCTTTAGTGCTTCATTAGACAACCTTATAAGCTTCAGAAAACATACAGAACATACTGTATATTTAGGAAAACTCATGGCATAACAGGCTTGTGATTTTTACAGATTTATTGGTATCAAAAAATCCCAAATTGTCTGTCAGTCTGCCATGGCAGTTCTAGGCTGTGTGTGCCAGAGTAACAAACACAAGTTACTGTTTAAAACAGTGCACTCTCCATCTGAATGAGACACACAACACGATGTCTGACACCAGCATTGTGTGGAAATACTTAAAAATTTTATAGGGATGAAATCCACTTGACTGATGTTTGTTGCGACATTTGCCCAAAGTTTTAAGAACAATGAATTCATACTTGATCTAAAACACATCAGGGTGAAATGCTGCAGCATCTGATGGATTTACCTTCAGGCTGTGGCAAAAAGAGCCGCTCACTGAAGAAAGATGCCCAAATCTCCAAAAGAATCCACCCGAAACCTTAAACAATGTGAGTGAGAACTTGTTTTTAGATTTTTACTTTTTAATTTTGAGTGATCATATATTTCATAAAGCCGACTATTGAACAATGCAGCGCGCACAGTCACTAGGTAACAATATTATGAATTGTACAATATCACTTCCATGAGCCTATTCCTTGTATTCCTTATATTGACAAAATTTGAGACCCCCAATAATTTTGCTTTCGAGGCTCTCAGGGGGTCTCATGTATTTCACACTGGTTTGAGTTGATTTTGCCTCTACAAGAAAGAGAGAAAGAGAGAGAGCGCTGGTCGATCGACACTTGCAAAAAGCGTTTTCTTGAATAGATTGAAAACATTGAAATTACATAAAAGCAAACTAACAGAAAAGCTGTTCAAAATCACCCTCTTCCTTTAAAATGCCATTGGTCTTAAGAATCTTAATAGTGTAGGTGAAAGTCTTTTTACAACTGGAATGCTAATTAGAAAACAGTGTAATGTGTACATGCCCTATGGCTAAGGGCATGTACACGGTATACTCTTTTCCACATAAAAACCTTTGGGAAAAGAAGAAAAAAAAGGTCCTTACATGTGTGACATGGTGGGTAGATGGTCAGATAATATGATTTGGTATAGAAAACATTTCAGTCAAAAGATTATTTTTTGCTTTAATCCCTGTGCTGCAGACTTGATGGCTGCATATCCATGATACAAGTCTCTTGTTTTACCACATCCCAAAGGTGCTCAGATCTGGTGATTGTGGAGGCAGCTGGAGTGCAGTGAACTCATTGTTACATTTAAGAAACTTGTTTAAGAGGATCTGAGCTTTGGGACATGATGTATTGTCCTGTTGGAAGTTGCCATCAGAAGATGGGTACACTATGGCAGTTTTTTATTTATTTTTTTATTTTTCTTTGTTTTTTTTTTAAATAATCAAAAGTGCAGTATCTGCTCTTTAATCTCTTAAAGTTTCATCAGGCTCCTGTTTAATTTCTCTGAGATATTGCCATTTGTTACTTTGCAGAAACTGCAAAAATGCACTCAAAAACCAATACAAACTGCAGTAAGTGCAGTTACTGCAGTTTGCCTTGGTTTCACCATGAAGAATACAATAACTGCAGCCTTGGTTTCAACATGAAGAATATCAGATTCTACGGTTTGCCTTGGTTTCAGGACCAAATTTGAAAATAAAGCTGCTAAGTTACTGCTTCTTTGGTGTGGTGTGAGTGACTGCAAGTATCAAGATGGCCTCACTTTCCCATGGCAAAAATTTGCCTTAAATCAGCCACACAAAAATGGTAAGTTTTGTTTTATCATGTGATTTGGAAGAATAGTGTTTTTTTTTTTTTTGTTTTAGTGTTTTGTTTTTCCAAAAAAGTGCAGATACTGCACTTGGTACTTTTTCTACCTTTGTAGGGCAGTGTATCTCTTGGAAAAAAGGCTGAAATCATTAAAAAAAAAGCTTACCCCTTTCATGCCAGAGAACAGAAGGCACTTCTGACATGAACTCAATTTTTCTGAGGATGCCCTGGACATTTCTCTGTCGGCCATCTCCACTCAGACTTGAGTTAAAAGTTAACCTGTTGCTGTAGAACATTTACATTATAGTGCTCGTTTGTTGATTAGCTCTGCATTTCATGTATTAGAGCCAAATGTAGAATGTTTTAATAATGTCTGATGGTCTGATTTTATGTTTTATTATTAGTTTATCATTAGTGTGAAGTCACACATGAAATGCTTGAGAAATAAACACTATTATGATAACAAAAACAAAATATACATTCACAGATAACTGTCATTTTGTTGTTGCTTTTTATCATCAGTAAGGAGGAGATAATTACACATTCGGTGTTGGCAGTAGTGGCGTGTGCAGTGAAAAATAATACATCAATGTTGAAAATTAATATGCCAAATATTATTTAAAAAAAAAAAAACAAAAACAAGTGAAATGGCCGGACTTGCTGCACGTACTGAAGTGCGTCATTGTATGGTCATGTAATTATACTGCAGTTAAACAAAGGCAAAGTGCAGTGTAGCCTATAAAACTGCCAAATTAAGCATGAATGTCAATATACAATATGCATTAAATTTCCTTCCCTTTAATCTAATATATCATACACTTGGCAGTTAAATATGATTTCATACTGACACTTGATGGAAAAAAAAAAAAGACATAAAGCTAATTTTCTCCATTTGGCATTTTTGCAAATACTGCACTTTGCCTTTGTAGGGCAATATACTGCTTAGCTATGTCAGGGTCGCAGTTTGGCCTATCCCAGCCATCACTGGGCGAGTGACAGAGTACAGTCTGAGCCAGTCGCCAGCCAATCACATGGTAAGCCGTTTACATAATTGGTACTAAGGGGCCTAAAGTGACCAGGAAAATATCTGCCACATTATAACACCACCACAAGCAACCTAAGATGTTAATATAAAGCAGGATGGTTTATGGTTTTATGTTGTTTATGTCAAATTCTGACCCTATTATCTCAATGTTGCAGCAGAAATTGAGACTAATCAGACCAGGCTACATTTTTCCATTCATCTATGCAGACTGTAGCCTTAGTTCCTGTTCTTTGTCCACAGAAGTGACCCCCACAGCAGTCCTCTGCTGCTGTAGTCTGTCTGGTTCAAGATTCAACATGTTGAGGGCAAAATGGTCTTCTACACATCGTGGTTGTTCTGAGTTTTTAGAGTTACTCTTGCCTTTCTTTCATCTCGAATCACTTTGGCCTTCTCCTCTGACCTCTGGCATCAAAAAGGCATTTTGGCCCAAAGAATTGGATCACACTGGATATTTTCTCCTTTTTCGACCATTCTCTGTAGTTATGGTTGTGCATGACAATAACAATGGATCAGCAGTTTCTGGAATACTCAAACCAGCCCTTCTGGTACCAACAACCATGCCACCTTTGAACCCTTAAATGGCCTTTCTTCCATGCTTATACCTAAATGCACTGAGCTGCTGCCATGTGATTGGCTAATTTGCTGATCATACTATTAAGTAGTTGAAAGGGTAGCCATAATAAAGTGGTCATCATTTAAGACTTGGGTAACAAAGGTGAATGGGGGCCCAGAAGGTTAGAAATGTACATTTTTGTGAGGAAAAAGAAGAGTTTTAGTCTTGAATTTGATTTTATAAACTCATTTTTTAATGTCCCTATTTTGAAATAGGGACAGATAAAGCCAGGATAAGAAGCCTGTTCAGGTGGTAGCCTTGAAAATAAGCTGCACTGCTCTTTTACATCCATGGCATGCATTTACCTCTTTATGAGTAAGGATAAAGCTACCTTTTTTACAGTCCTATTGCCATATTTCATTACATTTTTTGCATTCCATACTTATAATAATTCTAAAAATGCACAGCTCTCATTATTGATGCCCTGCTGTAGAATATAATCCAGTGATTGATCTCATGGTTGCACGCCTCGTTCTGCTCTGTCAGCCAGCAGTACTCTGACCGCATGTGCAGCCTGAACCTGAGGATTAGTCAAGAAGAGCGATGGTGTGTTCAAGGTGAAAACCAACACATTAGTGTATGCTCATCTATCTTCCCTTTCTCATTCATAGGATCATGGGGGCTCTGGTGTGAACATGCTTCGGCGCTAACGGTGCCCGCCAAAAACCAGTCGCGTTGTTTAAAACTAATGAAGACCCAGCTGGCTCGACTGTCCTCGAGCTATAATAAAGTACTCAGTGAAACTTTCTGATAAGCCTCTTCTGTGCCGCTCAAGGGCAAACGCTCAGGCTAACAAACTGCACAAGCCATTCATTATTCAGTGGCTAAGGGAATCCATTAGGCTGCATCAAGCATTAACAGGTAGTTTGTGTTATTGTCAACAAGGCAGAAATTTTTGCTCTGGAAAATGGGTGCATGAAGATAAGAGTCTTTAATTTCTCTGAATCTGTGTGCTGTAACAGGGCTCCTCCTTGTAGGAGCCTTGTAATGCCTATCATACACCATCAGAAAAAGATTTTGAAAACACTTTCAAAATGATTGTAGTCTGACATCCTCTCACATTTACAGACAATTTGTCTGCAACTCACAGAGTTTTTAGTCTCAGCCTGAGATTTCACCAAGACTGGAAATCTAGCAGGCTTCAGACACACGTTTGAGCTGATAGCAACATCCTCCTTACCTCCTTAATACCTTTATTACCTCCACCAATGGGGTTATGTTTTTACTAAGGGGGTTTTGTTAATTTGTTTGTCTGCTTGTTTGTTAGTTAGATTGTGAACAGGATTACTCAAAAAGTCATGAACGAAATTGGATTAAATTTTAACCCTTTCATGCATGAATTTTTAAATCTCAAAGGAATCATTTTTTAAATATTTGTTTTTTCTTTTAATCAAGTTAAAAATAATGGGCAGGTTTTTTTTTTTATATATATATATTATATTTTGAGGGAGTTATGCTTCTATCCACTACAGTAGACATGGCATGAGTGGAATAAGTAATAATTCAGAGGAACTTAATATAGATCCACAAACACATATTTGTTACAAACATTTATTAAGAGTAAATTCAATAAAATGCGATGTGATTTGTACCTGACTTATTCTTTGAGAATAGAGGGATGTAACATTTCCTGAAGGTTGTGGTGCAATGCTCCCTTTGTTGGACATTTTGGATTTATGATGCAACATCTCAAAATGACAAAAAGATCCTATTTTTATGAAACTTTAGACAATGGTTTTGGTGTTCACCACCTGGTAGTTGGGACTTAGTGCTGCAGCCTAAATGGTATAAAATGTATTCAAATATCTGCCCTCTGTAGTTGACACTGTGCATGAAAGGGTTAAGGGGATGTTCGTCGTGGCACAGGGAAGAACTCGTTCGATTTTGGTGGTGATCCAAATCTGAATGTGGATCCAGGACTTTTTTTAAAGGATTTGTTAACAGGGTGAGATTGGGCAGCTTTCTACATTTTGCTAATAAATGAATTAGTAGATACATATTTTTATGACTTTTTTAGGGAGAGTTGGTCATGGCTGGGGATAGGAATTGATAAAATTTATTGATATCAATTCTATTATCGATTCTGCTTATCATTCGGTTTCTTTAAAAATTTCCTTATCAATTATTACAGAGTTGGCTATTGTGGGTTCTCAAAGACAACAATATCATACATGTCACTCCAGATATTTAATGCCAGGGTGCGTAGATGAAAGCTTCTGCACATTTCTGGTGTTTCCATCCACTAAAAGTGCAGCAAGTGTTTTTCGTCTAACATTAAGCCACAATTTGGACCATTTCTGCCCCTGTCTGCCATAATCACATCTTTGACTTCTTCATCATTTCTGCTTTCTGCCTCTAATGAGATTGGGATTTAAAGGCATGTAAAACATAAAATAAGGAACTGGAAAGGGAATTTTAAAGCAAAAAAGATGAATGAAACTAATTCTGTGAGGGAGTCGTGACAAATACTATTCAACTGGGGGTGGTTTTGGTTGTTAGGAATACGTGATATGGCATTTTTTTCTACATTTTTAATAATTCAAAGTTCTCAGCAGATTTTAATAATGCTTTCAGGGAATGTTGGTCATAAAAGTTATTAGATTTAGGTTATGATCCTAATCCTGATGTGGATCACAGATTTTTTTTAGGATCTGTTAATAGTGCAAGATCAGTCTTAGCTTTCCATATTTTTTAAAATAACTCACTGGACAATGTCAAAATGCCTTGAATGGGGTTTGTGCTCTGGGAGCGCTTCTTGTCTTAAATATTACAACAACTTACACTGAAATTATTTTGTTCGTACTAATGTGTTTAATAATATGACTATCACAAAATACCTTTCCTCCCTCTGCACATTAACCTTAGTCATAATGCGAAGGGGAACCCTATCACCTGCTCCAGGGCCACAGTTGTAGCTAACTTTGGGAGCAACACCCTTCATTTGGCAGACTATCGAACATGGCAACAAAAGACTAGGAGCCCTGCTGTAGTCTTGAGAAGTTGAAACATTTATTATTCACCCACACAGAGCTAAACTGTACATAATCTGTGCTCTCACAGCTTGTAACATGCTGCTCTAATACTACTTCTGTTTCTGACATCAACTTTGCAGATTATTCACTTGGCGCCCAGGTACACACTCACTCTGCAACTCCTGCTTGTACACTTCCAAAAGTCTTTGACAACATTCATACTGTTGGCAAAAAATGGTCCAGATCCAACTTTTTTTATGAGATCCATAACTGATCTTTTATGAATGTCTGAATGTCACTTTTTTTAAGATAGATAGATAGATAGATAGATAGATAGATAACTTTATTGTCCCATTGGAAAATTTCTTTTCACAGGCTGTCAAACGAGAACGCGTACATTTAGGCAACATATAACACATAAAAACATAGAGCACACATATTTACATCACAGGAGACTCATTAATAAGTGAGTTATTTTGTTGAGGATGGAGATGGCAGATGGTACAAAGCTTTAGTTAAAGCGTGCTCTTCTCCATCTCAGTGTTCTGTACCTGCGACCTGATGGCAGAAGTCTAAAGTGGGTATTGAAGGGGTGCTCTGTATCCATGGCCGTTGTTCTGCCGTGGCGGGCTAGTGCTCTTTTTATTGAGTTCTGTGATGTTGGGTGTGGGGGTGCAAATTTTTTTTCAAATCAGACCCAGGCCACCTTCATATGTAATCCTAAATAGGAAACATATCTGATGTTTCTCAAAGTCAACCTCAGTCTGAATAGACATGTCATATTTCATCCGACTTCTACCTTATTGAAGTGAGACAGAGGTCACAAATCTGTGCTGGAGGAGGCAAGACACAGCAAGATCCAATCTAAACTATGCAAGAAACAATTATGGAGGAATTCTGTCATTGAAGCCCCTCAAGTCACAATCCTACCACTCCTGGTTTAGACTTTGCATTCGCACAAACCTCTGTACAGAGGCAGTAGCCACTGCTCCACAAAAGGGCGTTGTTAAAATGTGTGCTCTCTTTTTTTCAATGTTCTTCTTCTCCTCATCGCTTTGTCATCATTTTGGCAGCTCCAATCACACATCTTCAAAACTGATACACACATGCTGACATGTGTAGTATCCATGTTTTATCCCGTAAACACAGCGTCAAGTCTTCTTCTGTACATGAGGGTCACTTCAGAGCTGTAGATGGTTCATACAGAAGTCTGATAGCAGCCACATTTACACACGTGGACCAAATTGTTGGTACCCTTCCATTGAGGAAAGAAAAACCCACAATCGTCACTGAAATAACTTGAACACTGACAAAAGTAATAATAAGTAAAAATGTACTGAAAATCAACTGATGAAAATCAGACATTGCTTTTGAATTGTGGTTCAGCAGAATCATTTTAAAAAACAAAATAATGAAACTGGCCTGGAAAAAAATGATGGTACCATTAACTTCATATTTTTTTGCACAAGCTTTTGAGGCAATCACTGCAATCAGGTGATTTCTGTAACTCTCAATGTGACTTCTGCACCTGTCGACAGGTTTTTTGGCCCACTCCACGTGAGCAAACTGCTCCAGCTGTCTCAGGTTTGAAGGGTGTCTTCTCCAGACTGCATGTTTCAGCTCCTTCCACAAATGTTCAATAGGATTTAGATCAGGGCTCATAGAAGGTCACTTTAGAATAGTCCAATGTTTTGTTCTTAGCCATTCTTGGGTGTTTTTAGCTGTGTGTTTGGGTCATTATCCTGTTGGAGGACCCAAAACCTTCGGCTGAGACCAAGCTTTCTGACACTGGGCAGCATGTTTTGCTCCAGAATGCCTTGATGGTCTTGAGATTTCATTGAACCCTGCACAGATTCAAGACACCCTGTGCCAGATGCAGTAAAGCAGCCCCAGAACATAACTGAGCCTCCTCCATGTTTCACAATAGGTTAAGTGATCTTTTCTTTGTATGCTTCATTTTTGCATCTGCAAACATAAAGCTGATGTGACTTGCCAAAAAGCTCCAGTTTTGTCTCATCTGTCCAAAGGACATTCTCCCAGAAGCTTTGTGGCTTGTCAATATTCATTTTGGCAAATTCCAGTCCCACTTTTTGTTGTTTGTTTTCAACAGTGGTGTCTTCCATTAAGTCCACTTTGGCTCAAACAGTGACGGATGGTGCAATCTGATTCTGAAGTACCTTGACCTTGGAGTTCACCTCTAATCTCTTTGGAAGTTGTTCTGGGCTCTTTGGTTACCGTTCGTATTATCCATCTCTTCAATTTGTCATCAATTTTCCTCTTGCGGCCACGTCCAGGGAGGTTGGCTACAGTCCCGTGGACCTTAAACTTCTGAATATTCTGTGCAACTGTAGTCACAGGAACATCAGGCAGCTTGGAGATGGTCTTACAGCCTTTACCTTTATCATGCTTGTCTATAATTGTGTCTCTAATCTCCTGAGACAACTCTCTCCTTGGCTTCTGTGGTCCATGTTCAGTGTGGTACACACCACGATAC
The DNA here is from genome assembly GCA_037902135.1 of Cetoscarus ocellatus. Lineage (NCBI taxonomy): Eukaryota > Metazoa > Chordata > Actinopteri > Labriformes > Labridae > Cetoscarus > Cetoscarus ocellatus. The sequence continues at coordinate 471,115 of JBAMNC010000741.1, read as the reverse complement.
CAAACAGCACAGTGACTACTTTTCAGCCTTTAAATAGGCAGACTGACTGATTACAAGTTTGAGGACACCTGTGATGCTAATTACAGGACACACCTTATTTAACATGTCCCTATGGTCAAATCATTTTCAGTCTTTTCTAGGGGTACCATCATTTTTGTCCAGGCCAGTTTCATGATTTTGTTTTTTAAAATGATTCTGTTGAACCACAATTCAAAAGCAATGTCTGATTTTCATTAGTTTATTTTCAGTACATTTTTAGTTATTATTACTTTTGTCAGTTTCAGGTTATTTCAGTGACCATTGTGGGCTTTTCTTTCTTTAACGGAAGGGTACCAATAATTTTGTCCACGTGAGTAAATTATAATGTAAACAACCATGCACAAAAAAAAAAAAAAAAAAACAGATTTCAACAAAAAATCAGAATTGAGCATTAAGACATGCAGTGTGAATGTAGCCTTTCTGTTGCTCTTGCTCTACCACCTACATGTAAACACACCCGTTCACAGAAAGACAGACAACTTGTATAGCTTGAGGCTCCGATTGAAATTATCTGGCAAGCTTATGGTAAATTTACATAATTTTATTTTATATTTATTTACTTTTGATGCATTTGTTTTACATATGTTGATCTGTGTCTTGAGTTTGGTTTCTTATTTCCCCAAACAAGGAATGATTAGTCTGAAGGGTCAATTTCAATTCATTTAGGGAATTTGCCATGACCTGTCTTTCCCTATTAACCCTTTAAAGCCTGAAAACACAAATTATAGCCAGAAAGTTCTAATTTATGGAGCTGAAAAGTTTATTTCACATTCTACTGAATTCTTCTACTTGGCAACTTATAATCCACCTGAGGACATTTTTATCATTTATCTGATTGCATTCAGGCGTTTTTCATTTTTTTTAGTAATTTGTTGTTATCATATTGATTAGATAGAGGTATCATAAAAGTATGTATCAAATATGATTCAACAGGTTTTAAGGGGTTAACTAGAATAGAGGGGTGCAGAGATGGCTTTTTTTTTTTTTAGATTATTTTTATTCTTTCATTTTGGGCCAACATCCAGGTTAACATTGTGTTGGTTCCCTCAACAAAAGGATTGGATTTTTCCATGTGTTTTTTTTTTTTTAATTTTGTTCCCATACTTTTTTTATTCATTGATTTGACCTTCTTTAGCTAGGTTGTCCCATTTTGATCAGAGTTCCCCTTTCCAAGAACAACCTGATCAAAATGACAGCCATACAAAATTACAACAAAGACTCAAGATTTATACAGAGCATACTAAATACTAAGATCAGTCATGGTAAAGCCTCAGTTCACTGAACGCCTGAATTTAAGACTTTTCTCCAAGGACATAAAAAGGCTCAGTGTTACCAAGCTTTGCTGTTTAAAATCAGTCTGAAGCTGGTCAAGGAAAAGGAGCAGATATCTGAAAGCTTCATTTTTCTTAGGTAGTCTGGACTTTGGGGACAACAAATTTGATAAGTTTAGTGAAAAGCAGTGTTTTAAGCATGTTTTGTTCTTTATGGTAAATGCATAAACAAACACTACCTCCAAGATGATTCCATGCTACTCTGAAATTACAACATAACAGCCGCAACCAGGCTCAAACTTTACCTCTTGCATAACAGACTTTCTTATCAGTGTAACCTGATGCAGTTATTTCCCATAGCAGTGTGTGTATGTGTGTGTGTGTGTGTGTCATATTGATTTTTTGAGATGTATTTTTTAAATGGATTGTGTTCATTGTACAAGAAAATTTACCTGTTTCAATAAACATCTATTTTTTCTATTCAAACAAACACAAACAATAACTAAAATGAATAATAACATGAATGCAAAATGAGACTACTGACAATAAACAATAATATTAATACGATTGATCAGAAAGAAAAAAGAAAGTAATAATAAAATAAAACGTGATATAGATGCATAGAATTTCTTAGTCAATACTTTGATTGTTCTCTTTAATGAGGAGGCAAAATGTAAACCATTAGACAAAAAACAAATGAAATAACGGCTATACATGCATGCGTCTCTAAATTTTACAATTTATGTGTGTCATCTAGCAGATAAATGGATATATAAGATGAGAGAACTAAAAAAGTTAGAGAAGGGTGGATTGGAAATTATAAAATAGGGGTCATAGTCATAGTTACACGATTCAAGATACTTAAGGGGTTGGGGGGCACATAAATGTACTTGTTTACTGTACCTCACATTCAATTTAATTAGAATTTAACCTTTCCACTCTATATTTGAACTTTTGAAAATAAAAACCTGGTAAAACTCCCCCCTACCTCCCACCTTTTCATAGTATGGCTCATAGCTCTCTCATGTTATTTTCATGTATTTGCATCCACACAGTCACTTTCAGTATTTTCAGGCTGTTTATTTTGAGATGGTCTTGTAGAAACTGTTCTGCAACCACTGTCTAATTGTAAAGGAGGTTAAGTGTTGAGAAAAGGACCTCAAATGTTCTCAAAGGTTTCATGTGTACTCCACACATTATACAATACTTTTCAGCAGTGCAGTAAGACTCTAGTTTTATTATTTAGTGCTTTACTAGTGGTGAGTCTTCCGATTTCCATTTGGATCGGGTATATTTCTTTATTGCAGTTCTGATATATTGATTTTTTATTCTGTAACTTTGACTAGCTCTTAGGTTGTTCCTAAAGGCTACGCTGTATGTTATGAGTGACAAAATTTCTAAGCTAAGTTGAGGCCCTCAGAGACATGGACGTGTTAAGATGACTACATGTTATTGGTAAAGCTGCTAAATATCAGACAAAGCTGACTCTGATAATGACAGAGCAGAGCGATACATCACAGCTGTTTCGTACCATCATCTAGACATACATATGACAAATAAACTCCTTCAACTGTGAAAACTTCACGTGGTCAACAGTAAAAGCAGTTGGTAATCATATGACATCAAAAGTTATGAAGCAACATTATGTCCTTCCATTTGTGTAATGTTCTCGCTCTTTCTATGTGAATGTTAGATACAGGACTGGGGCTCCACTTCAGTCTCCTGAGAAGGATAGTCATGGAGGTCAGAGACAAACAATCAGGGGAGGACGTGTAAGCTCTGGAGGAGCAGCGGTGTTTTGGTCAGAGAGCGTGATCCAACTGACCCGAGGAGACTTTTTTATTTGTTTTTGTAATGATGTGCAACGCTCACAGATTTTTCAAGGTTCAAATGTCTGTCATTGTGAAGAATAAAACTGCATCTATCTCAATTCACTTCAAAAAATGTTATTTGTCCACAAGAGGCAATTCAAATATTCTTGAGCAAGTTGGTGCAGGACAGTGAATACCAAAGGCATTAGAAAATAGGACAAACACACTGAAAAGCAAATAGAAAAAACTTGCTGCTAAGGTATTCAGTGGTATGTAATGAATAAAAGCATGGAGAAATGTTTTCATTCAGTTCAAATATTCTGGAAACATACAATGTAATATTGAAAAGCAATACTTACCTGTGTATGTCTTAGTGTTCACTATAGTGCAAATAAAACTACTTACCATCTTATTATGATTTAGTACAAAAATATAGTATATAGTAAAACCCAGGTGATGATATAATGAAGTAAAGAAGCACATTGAAATGTTTTTATTCAGAGCAAATATGCAGAATATCATACATGAATGAAAAATAATCTCATGTATCAACACTTTTGTGTTTGCTAATGTGCAAAATAAAACTGACAAGAATTTCCCTATAACTTAGTACAATGTGTAGAAAGAAAGGCCAGGTGGAAATGAGAGAACTGGCAGAGGCAGACTCAGGTTTCTGGGATCATTTGAAGGCCTGGTCCACTTTGAATCCTCATCAGAACAATGGCTTCCTGAAGGTCTTGGGTGTGACCATATTGTTTTGTTTCTGTCAAGGTGTATATACTTGTTTTGTTTCTGTCAAGGTGTATATACTTCAGCTCTGGGATTTTTTTAATGTTGTACTGTCAATGCCTTAAGAGAAAAGCAATCTTGATTCCAGTTGTTACTTCCACATCTGTTTAGTTTGTAGTTGTGACAATCACTGTCATTGCAGGGCAGCTAATAAAGCAAAAACAAATATATTGTGAAAAGTACAGAAACTTGGATTAAGTTTTGGTTATGTTTTGCTCAAGAAAAAGTAGCTCTGTATGTTTCTTCAGTAAAATGAGTAGGCTGTCCAAATAAAATGTAGTCAAAGTGACAAGTATTTTGAGTACACTTGCCGGTGTAAAGATTAGATGGATTATAACAAGTAAATCTGTTTGTTATTTTACCACAGAAGAGTATAATTTATAATGAATTCACACAAACAATTTACCAGAGGGGCACTTTGTTCCTATGAATATGAAATGAAAAAGCAGAGATATCACTAAAATATACTTGGTACACTATTTGAGTTATAGTTTTGCATAAGGGGTTCAACAGCATTCACTCTGTTTAAGGACCACTCATCATTAGACAAACTTTAAAACAGTTATTTTAGGGTGTAAGAATTACACATTATGCTTTAAGTTTGCTTTCACACCTAAAATTCAGCAGACTCGGTTCGGCTCAGGGGAGGTTGCAACATTATTTCGTTCTGAAGATTCAAAAGCAAGGCAACTGGACTGTGTAGAGTTTGTTGGGAAGACGTTTCACTTCTCATCCAAGAAGCTCCTTCAATTCCAAATGGCTGGTGCTGGAAGCAGATATTTATCTTGCTAGAGGAAAAAACAACAACAAAGGAAGGGAGGAGTTGGAGAACGACTCATAGAAACTTATCCCAAGGTGATGTAACCCCTGAGAGTCGTTACCCTGAATGGGTCATTAACTCCCCCTGTCATGTGAGGTGTTATGGTCACATGTGCCCAGGTGTGAGTGTTTGGAGAGCTTTCTGGGGAGAGAGCCTAGCACTGCATTATATGTAGGTGTTTGAACCTCTTGTGTTTCTCTTTTACTGTCATGGTTCTGTTCTTGATCTTAAGTTACCCGTTTTGTGTCTTATCTTGCGTTTCCTGTTTTATTTTGAAATCCCTGTGTTCCATGTGGCGTTTTCCTGCCCTCCCTTCTGTGTGTTTCTCTGATGATGATGCCCTCCACCTGTGTGATTGTTTCACCTGTGCTTGATGTTCCCCCAGTGTATTTCATTCCTGTGTTCCCCTTTGTCTGTGTTGGGTCATTGGTCTTCCCAGGCTCACTCCATGAGCAGCGTCCTCAGTCTTCCTCAGTGTTTCTCAGCGTTTCTTCAAGTGGTCCTCCTGTTTTGTAGGTAGTTTCTGTTTTTTTGTTGAACATTTTTGTAGAGACTTTGATTAGCCTTTTTAAGTTTAACCTTCAGTGGTTTTTAGTTGTTTAATTTGTTACTTTGTAAAAAAAAAAATTGTTTTTGTATTTTGAACTTTTTGTTAAGAAGTAGTTTTTGGTCTTTGGATCCCTTTTTTTGTTCTAAATAAAGCTTTTTGTGTTTATCTGCATTTGGGTCCTTCACTTTCTGTTTTTTGTTAGTTGTTTTTTGGTTCCAAGCCATAACACTTATGATAATCACAAACATAACACATTTCATTTTAACTCCAAGACTTGAGAAAAGACGTCTTAAGACCACATCAAACCGAATGATCACAATCATAGGAGTGTGCCCCAACTTGAACATAACTTTTAAGATTTAGCTTTGACTTTTGTATTTTAATATTAGAGAAAAAATCCCAAGTGGTACAGCCAGCATGAGGTAACGGTAAATTGAAAAATATAACAGAATCCAAAAGATATTAATGTGAAAATAAATCTGCAGCAAGAGATGAATAGCATGGTCAGTTTTTGTGTGACAGAATGGAAATATCCGTACAGACTCCTTTCATTCGCCACTGGCCATGAACGTGCTCTCTGCAGCTGTGGGCATAACACACACTCCCAGGCACACATTTGTGTACATGCACGCTCTCACGCACACATAAACAAGAAAAATTGATTACCACCTCTTCCTGATTGCAGCCCCTCTGTCTTCTAAATCTAAATTGCAACTCCAGACACAAAAGCAGCGTGTGTAGCTGGAGCGCACTAAATCAATCTCTCCCTCTTTCTCTCTCTCTCGCGCTCTCAGTATCCCTGCCAAATAAAAAGTACAGCCTTTTGTATAGAAGTGAAAAGCCCCTGAATGTAAAATATGTCGCGCAGGACAACTATATCTGCATATATTGACCTTGCACTTCTCATGTCCCTGCTCTGGCCTAATGGTTTTGCTACATGTCAAGACAATAACTTGACCAGATTTCAAAATTTGCAGTGTGATTGTAATTACAGCTTTTGCCCAACGCTCTTTGTTTATTGTCCTCGAATGAAAGTGGCATCATTTCTCGTCCACATGCAACGTATTTTGTTTTCCAGCTTCATATATTCCCTCCACATCCTCTGAACAATTGGACATTATTCCAGTGGGGGAACCCTATCTGTCTAATTACCCACTAACTTTACACTCCATTGATTTGCATTCTTAGCTATTCAAATTAAACAATATGTTGCATTTTAAACACGGACTGCACTACTTAAAATTCAGTGATCAAACTCACTGAAGTATATCAGCGCTTTTGAGTGTGTATCGCCGATGGTACACCACACCCACCAGACAGCTTGTGGGACTAATTCAAGAGCTTCCAACACTTCATGCATTACATTAACCACCTTTTTCTCCCCAGTGAATCATAAGCACCGAGTTCTAAGTACTGTTTGTCGCTGCTAGTCTTAAATGTGTCCTTATCTCTGCTCAGAAAAGGCACTTAATATGAATGAATCCTAGACCTTGTTCATAGTCAGTGGCTTCAAATGCATCTGCCACTACAATGCTCTTTCTTTGGCCTTTGCCCTGTTTGGCTTTTCAAGTGTGAGCAAGCAGTCTACGTGCTAAAAATGAATATATGTTGGAACATTTCCCTGTAATTTGGTTTTATTCTTCAGAAATATGTTCAAGGCACAGAGATGTCATTGACAAACAGAGGAAACTGTCATCTGTGATAGCTCCTTCCTGTTAGCCTTGTGTTAAGTTGGCTCAGTTCCTATGACGACTCATATGCAGAGAGAACAGGGACAGTACCTCACCAGAAACTCATGGATGTTCTTCATTTGAGAGGCAGTCTGGTCCTCTTGATGCTTTTGTGCTCCCATAGCAAGGGCTGGAGTTGTCATGTTTTACAGGTACATTGTCCGTGCCTTCCAGGATGTACTTGTAAACTCATCATTTCAAACATACTTTAAGGGATTTCCTTCAAACTTTGCACAAATGTCTCTTTTATGGTGGCCATCGAGGCCAAATGGCCTACAACAGCTCGATGCTCTTCAGTCAGAGGAAAACACTTTCAAGAACAAAAAAGACTCAAGTACAGAAACACTATCAAAAGTCAGAATGAAACACAAACATGGAAATGCTGCAGGAATAAAAAACAAAAACAAAAACAAAAGCATTAGCAGCAAACATACTGTAAGTTAATAATGAAGCAAAGTCGAAAAAAAAATCCAAATGCAGAAAACACCTACAGGAGCAGAAACATTGCAAAGCTTCTTCCCGAAACTCACAATTTTGACAAATCTTTGAAAAAAATCCTGGAATCACATCTGATAACAGAGCACAAAAATCATGACTAACATTCTTGAAAAATCCATAAAAATCTGATGAGGACTTTTTGATTCATTTTTCTCACAGACAAACAGAAAAACAGATACAGGCCAGAGAACACAACCTTTTTGATGAAGCTAATTAAATGCTTTGATTGATAATAGCAGTAGAGGATTACATGTCTGTCTGTCTGGGTATTTTTTAAAACCTGCACCAAAAATGACCATGAGTAAGGCTGTTTAGAGTTGGATTATACAGGGTCAAACACTACTTCTTTTGCTTGACTGATATTACATTTTGACCAAAGCATTGTGAAAACACCTAATTTAGACCATGCAGGACTGCATTAACGGTGGAAAATAGTTAGAGTATGCCAACATCAAGGTAAGTATAGGAAGGATATCAGCTCCATATATGAGCATAAAAGTGGAGTCATTACAGCACACAAACTCCCCAACTTACACTGAGGGAACTAATGAATTAAGATGGATAAACCTCTACACTGCTTCCTACTTTATCTGCAGCATCAGGGAGAGACACATCAGCAATGCAGCAGATCATTATTAACTTTAAGCATATTAAACTTGCAAAAATTCATAGCTGGGAGCAGATCTAATCTCTCTCCGTAAAATGTAAAGCAGCATTAATAAGCAAGAGACGACCATCAGCTAATGGATATGAGCTTAAAGTCTGCAATGAGTGCAAATAAGAGCAGCAATGGCTTAGAGTGTAAAGCAAAAGTCTTGTGGTTAAGATGTAATTATGATTTGACAGAGAGTAAAGCAAGCTGTCAGATATTGCTATGACTTGAAATATTGACGTCTGAATATGAAGTGCATGAAGAAAAAAGAGAATTTGATTACCTGTCAAGCTGTGACATGAGCCATTTTGTGTTTAAGGCTGATATTAAAGGACAAAAAGACAGACATTCAAAAATCCAATAAACAATATGACCCTGTAAGGACAGCAGTTTATAGAAATGCCCCCTCAAATAAGAGCATAATTCACTGCCATAAATCAACAACATGAAGAATTACAATACACATGTCAAACAACAGCAATGTCAAATGTGTAGGTACAGAGAGAAGGACGAGAAAATCGACCTAATTTGAAAGCTTCCTGGTTCTACAAGTGCATTAAGAGTGTTTCACTCCAGGCTCAGAGTGCATTAGAGGCCAAACGCTAAAATGACAGCCAACTCAGCCCCAGCAGTTGGCAACACAGCGTAAACTCCTCAACAAATCTGTTAGTCTGATCTGTGAGGTGAGCAAAGCTTCTTATGCTGCTGTGATGTTATCAGGGAGTTTTGGCAGCGGGGTTACAACACTGTTGCAAACAAGCAGTGATGCAGCCAAATAAAATAAATCAGAATCCAGTCTAATGGCCAAGAAAATCAATTTACTTAAAGAATTTCACACCAGCTCTCTGTAGTTTAAAAAAAAAACTAATAACTTATCCTTTACTTGTGAATTTTAAGTATTAGAAACCAAGCTCATTCATGGCTATCAGACATTTAAGATGCCTAAGGCTTGGGGCACCAGATAGCCTAGTAATTAAGTTGAGCTCTGAGGTTGTAGTCCTTGATGTGGCTGCCCTGGTTTGACTCTTATCCTCAGCACAGATGCCATTTCTCAATCTCTCATTACTACTTCCACCTCGATGCACTGTCTTTCTCAACAATTAAGGCATACAAAATTGCACTGTCCTAAATCATCAAACTCTATCATGGTATTGTGAATTAAACGGCAGGAAACACCCCTTATGGTGGCTAGATATTTGTGGTAATGTAATTCGACCTAGACACTAACGGTCGGGACGTAAAGACTGAGAAACGGACTGATCATCTTGACCCTAACACTGATGAATTTGACCTACATACTGATGATCTAAACATGGGCACTGACAGGCTTAGCCTAGACAATCATGTTGACCTGGACAGTGAAGGATTTGACCCAACTGCCAAAGAGCTGGAGCTGAACCTAGGCGTGGATAAACTTGGCCTAGACACTGATGAACTTTACCTAGTAAACTCATGACCTGAACTCAGTTCCTAAAGAGCTAAACCTAAACACTGACTGACTAAACCTGGACACTGGTGATTTGGGCCCAGTTCCTGACAATCTTGACTAAGTAACTTAAGACCAAACCTAGATGCCAGTGAACTGGACCTTCAACTAGACAATGACAAGCTGAGCATGAAAGGCAATGAACCTGACATGGACTTTGACAATTTTAACCAAAGCACTAAAGAGACAAACCTGAACTCTAATGATTTGGACCCAAATATTAAAGAGCTGAACCTGTGGATTATCTGGACCTGGTTTCTGTTGATCTTGACTCAGTTCCTGAAGAGTTGAACCAGGACACTGATTGACCTGTCCTAGACACCAATGATCAGCACCTGAAGACTGTCAAGTTGAACCTAGGCAATTATGATATTGATCCTGACATTAATGAGTTTGACATAGAAACTGATGATCAGGACCTGGACCAAGATACTGACAAGTTAAGCCTGAACACAAACAAACCTGACCTGGACCCAAATGCTAAACAAAAAGCTGAACCTGGACACTGGTGAGCTAGACCCAGACACTGATGATCTGGATCAAGTCACTGATAATCTGGATTCCTGAAGTGGTAAATTTGGACACTGGTGACCTAAACCTGTACACTGATGATTTCAGATAATTTTCCCAAAACTTGGTTATTAATGATGTGAATCTGAAATTGGATACTGAAATACTGAGTTGCACCTGACACTGATGAACCTGACCTGAATGTGGTGATCTGGACCCAAACACTTAAGAGCTGAAGCTGAACCTGGACCCTGATGATCTGGACCTAGTCACAGATTAACTCAATTCCTGAAGAGCTAAACCTAGAAAGTTAAAATTAAGACACTAAAACCCAAACTTGGACACCGGCATGCTGAGCCTGGACACAAATGAACCTTAACTGGACATTGAAGATATATTTACATCTATTGTTTTCTGAATAGATGTTCATTAATGTGCACTGTCCCTATTAAATAAATAAATAAATGAATAAAGATCTGGACCCAAATGCTAAATAGCTGAAGCTCAACCTGGACAATGATGATCTGGACCTGGACACTAATAATCTGGACCTAGTTCCTGAAAATCTAGAGCTAAACACAGATGGCCTACTCCTGCACACTAATCATTAAAGAGACTAAAATGCAAACCTGGAAGTAAATTATCTGGATCTGAATCTTGGCACTAACATGCTGAGTCTGAACACAAATGAACCTGACCTGGACATTGATGATCTGGACTCCAATGCTACTGAGCTGAACCTGGACTCTAAAGATCTGTACCTGAATACTTCCAAAGACCTGATCCTGGGCAATAATGAAATGGACCTCAACACTGTTGATCAGGACCTGAGGACTGTCAAACAGAACCTGGACACTGCGATCTTGACCCAAACAATGAGCTTAAATTATAAAGTGATGATCTGGACTCGGACACTGATGAACAGGACATGGAGTTGGTCTGAACCTTGACATTGAGAAGCTCTGATAATCTGGACCATACCATTTAGGAGCTGTTTATATACACTGTATAATTTCACCTTATTTAATAAAGAGAGTTGGTCTTGTTATTCATGAACGTGCTACCAAAGGCATGGGTCCCTTTATTCAATCAGAATATTGCACATACTCCATGGAATACTGTTGCACTGAAGCCATCTGTGAGATCTCCCGTGCCACTCTTATAAGTCCTTTTAACTTTACAAAGCCTCATAATCCTTCACCTTTACAAGGTTCAAAGACTGAATTTAAAACAGGGGGCAGTCAGTGGGGGGCATTCTCTTCACAAGCAGCCAATAATGCCAAAAGCTTGTTCATCTTTATCTTAATACCTTACTATTACATCTTCACAAAGGCCACATAAACAAACCAAATATTATTGCACTCGATGAGAATTCTCTCCTTCTCTCCCCCCTGTGTTTTGTTTGTTTCCACTTCACAGGCCTTCTAGATCAATACAATGCTGTTGCAATTATTACCATCAGCAACCATTTGGAATGATTGGATTTGCTCCAAAGGCTGAAAAATAGACTTAGGCTGTATCATATGGTCGACTTTGCACTGCTGTAAATCCGTAATTGGATAAATTGCAGGCTAAGAAAGCTATTTTCCTGCAGAAGAATAAAAAAAGGGAAGAATGTGCCAATGTCGGTTTAGTTTCTTTTCTCCTCACAAAAATCATTACTGCATGAAATAGTCCTGATTGCACTGGGCAGCTGTATAAAAAAAAAAAAAAAAAAAAAACTTAATAGTATAATGATGTCATCAGAGAGGACTTTCTCACATTACCCAAATGTTCGAGTGTCTAATTCGGCATGCTCAGACACAAGGAGCTCAAAGAAGAAGCAGAATACAATGGACAGCAAGGTCAGCTCCTGAAGGGATTGATGGATCTCAGGAGACCACAGTGACTACTTTGCACTCTAAAGGGTTCTCTTGCGCCAAAAACACTTGCATGCTGACAACATTTTAACCCCTGAAAGGAAAACAAATGTATGAGGTGGGCTGTTGACTAGATATTCACTAAAAACCTTTATGTTACGTATGAGTAAGTAATGTAAATAACTGATCATAACCTTGGACTGCATGTAGTTGGTTACGTCTCATCTCAATACATAAATGTAAATACCGGTCTGGCCTCAAAGCAGAAAAACAAATCAGCAAATGTTAAAGTGATTAATGACCTAAGGATCAACACTGACCTTAAAAAGTTTTGGTCCTGTTTGATCTGACAGCACTCTTTGACACTGTTGGCCATAATATCTGTATTTTTAATCAACTTCATGATTTAGCTGGCTTGCCTGTCCTTGAGTGATTTTTTGCAGGAAGCTTTATTATAGAATTTGAAATTTTAATTCTGTGCATGGGCCACTACTCTGAGGTATGGCTATGAAATGATGAGACTGTGCTTATAATGATAAAACCATGAGGTTAACAGTAACACAATTGTAATCTATTAAAGGTTGGGTATTCACGCACAACTTGGAAGTTTCCAATAAGCAGTGGTGGACAAAGTACTCAACTCCACTTCTTCAGTGAAAGTATAGATACTCCTGGTCAAATGTTACTCCAATACAAGTGAAAGTTGTTCAGTCAAAATTTCACTTAAGTTAAAGTACTGGACTTCCTGCTTTTGAAAATGCTTAAGTATTAAAAGTACATTTTTGTTTTAATGTCAGCACGTTATTGTATTGTTGCTGCAGTGAATTTACAGAACCTAATGACTGAAACAACTTACTGATTGCATTGACCTACTTATAGAACCTGTATAATAAAGAACTTGTTAAATATGTTACAAAGCCTATAGAAATGCCTATTAAAACACGAATGAATCTACAAAAGGACCACCATTGCCGATTTCATTTTTTTATTTAACATAAAACTGCAACTACTACAAGCACAGAAGACTTTGTTTAAAATATTTATCTGGAATTAAACAGATGTTTGCACATCATTACCATATCTCAACATGCTTTCTCAGGTTGAACAGCGAGTTTTTGTAGACGGTGATGAAGTTTGTACGTGGCAAATAGAGGAAACATTTAAAAGGATATGACTCATTCTTCATTTCTACACTCTCAAACATGGACTTCAGATATGGTCATGGGTGCTCTGGTGTGGAATCGTTGTCTATCTCTGCCGTAGCCATCACTACTGCCAAGACGAACCGTTATCTGAGCAATGTTAGCTCAAGGTTTACCTGCCCGATCTGAGTAGTGCATGCGTGAGGTACAGGTACGGCATCACAACTTGAACATATCACATGCAGATCACATTTTAGAAGAGAAAAGAAATTTCATCGGCTGACTTCAAAGCTATACTTTAATGTAACGAGTAATAAGACCCTTCATAATAATACTCAAGTAAAGTACCGATACTCAAACTATGTACTTAAGTAAATCAAGTAAATCTACTTCGTTACTGTCCACCCCGGCCAATAAGTGATGTCTCTAGTTTACTGCTAGCTACTGATTGAATTTCATGTGTATTTACTAAGGCTTTAGAAAACGATTAGTTTAAAATTTGGAGGAATTGTACAAAACAGCACCCCAGCGAGGTGTATGGGGAACACTGCATGTCATGTGTGTTTGAATGGCACAAGGGATTTCGTGAAGGCAGAGAGGAGGTCCAATGACCTGCCATTTAAAGTTACAGATATAGTCACTGTTTGATTTCATATACACAGTTGTATGCAGACACACATTAACTCGCATGTGCAAAAACTGTTTTAGTAATTTCAAATATTCTTTATGCATTTAAAGCCATAAGAATAAATGCAAGCAGTAATAGTTTTGGCCAGACATGACTTGAACTTCCACCTGACAGCCTCAAAGCAAAATTGAACAGAAATGCAGGCTGGGTAGATATGAGAAAGCAAGGTAGAATATTTGGGAAATTTCACTAAAAGCAAATGGGTTGGGGGTTGATGATGTTTGAGGCAAGCAACCACTATGCAACAGAATCCATTAGGAACATATCTGAAGTTCAAACTATTTTGAGACCAAATTCAAAGACTTTATTACTGCTAGGAAATGTAGTCAGAGGCTGTGGGGGTGCTTTCCATTCAGAACATCCTCTTTTAGGCTTGTTAGAGCTGCTCAGGAGGCTGAATTGTTTTTTCCTCTTATCCACCATACACAATAGCTGCCCCAACTAGTCGGGCAGTAAGAGGAGCAATATATTAATTTTCCCCTTTAAAGGAGGACTGCAAAATGAATATTGTATTCAAGAAACACATCTGCAACATCCTTGCACACCTTTACAATTTCCAATGTGTTAATTAGACTTCTTGATTTATATTCTCTACATTTTGCAGTTGTTATTTCCTTTTTAAAAAAAAGATTATTCAAGCTCCATGTAGAAAGAAGTAATGATTCACATTTTTTTTAAAAGGATCTTATAGCTGGATTGTAAAATACTGGATGCTAATATATGTGATTTTGCCCAAAAGTGAACGTTTTAAGCTGATTTCCTCATTGTGTCAGGTTACACAATTATCTCCTGCAAGAAATGTCTTCTTTAAATATGCAGTAACTTTAACAATAGAGCTAATTATAACTTTGATCAAAGCAAATCTTAAATTCAGCAAAGAAAACAATTAAACACAGCTGTTGTAATAAAAAAAAAAGTGGTATTTAGTAGAATATGCAGTATCATTTCCACTGAGAAAAGGTGAACCCCCAATATTTACAAAGTTTGTAATGACTGACAGGTTTTTTCTTAATGTAAAATAGATTGGGGGTTTAAAATTCTGTTTCAGGTATTTTGTGAAGGCAGGTCATTTTTGACTGAAAGGAGAAGAGGGAGTACAGGAGTCATTACAAGGTTTGACAAAATATCACAATCAATTAAGAATATCAACAACCGGATGTCGACAAACTTTCCAAGACAAAAGACTACAGACAAAAACAAAGGCAAAATTGAAATATTCAAAGTGACCCTGAAAATAATTAGCAGTAACTGTATTAACACCAGAAAACAGGATCCTAATGCACAAAATGTAGATCAGAAGTCTTTGCATCCATTAAACATAAATCAAAGGTGAGATTATTCATAACTCAAAGCAATGCAGGTACATTAACCCATACATTTTTTTCCACCAAGCTTTATTCACTGGGAAACCAAACCTAACAATAGAGCATCTTCATCAGATTCCAAATGCTGCAGCCAGAGTCTGTAACCATGCAGGACAATTGTAACCTTTAACTCCAGTCCTCAAAACACTCCATTGCCTCCAAGTAAGTTGTAGAACCACCTTCATAATCCTCTTATTAATCCATAAAGCTCCAAACAGTTCTGTTCCTGAATACGTTTATGGCCTGCTCACTCTGTACAACCCCTCACACTACCACCAGCACTGTTCTCTGTGTACTCCACACTCATGAGGATTCCAGGTGGTAAATAACAAACATTATATATTTACAATTTCAGGTCAGGGCAGCCCCAAACTTCTTTCAAGAGAATAAAATGACTTAACACACCTCACACCACAGGAGAATTAGGCTTTTGCTGACTTTGGTGGGAGCAGCAATCCAAGACAAAAATCAGACCAATTTTCATGTAGTGTGTACCCTACTGAAGCCAGTGTCTGCTCCTCATCTCATCCTGAAACCCTCCATCAGCACCATCCATGCTAGACTCATCAGTGGGGGATATCCTATCCTGTTGTCGGCCTCACTACCCAGTAAAAACATGGAGTCATTTCACAAACGACATACTAAGAACCAACTCACATTTAGCATTTATCCAAACTTGTAGAAAGAAGCAACTGGCCATTCATCATTATGACCATCCTTATTAAAGTTGAGCATATTTTGACAATGTATTTGTCTGGACATGTCTTGAATTTTGAATTAGTTAAGCTGTTATGTCTTCTTTTGACTGTTGTAATCCCAAACTCCTTTCTGCACTATATATCCACCTTTGAGATGCTAGTAAAGAAACACTGAACCTTGAATCTTACACTTTGGACTTATGCAGATTTTTTTGGTTTTCAACGGCTTTGTGGCCTGCTCGTGGCAGTCGAACCACCAGTTGAGAAACACTGCGTCATACACTGATAATTTAAACTAATTTTCAGTTCAGTGATTTGGGTTCTTTCTTTTCTATGTACCCTTTTTATATTTTTATGAGTGTAAAATTGGTTTGTATGTGTTTGGCTTCAAAGACAGTACCTCCACATAGAGTTATTGCTTTGCATCTGTGATTCTGTCCTGTTTTTGAAAACAGCTGTCAATGTTTTGTTTTTTTTTTCATTGGAACATTAAAATTTATTCATAGAGTATAAGAAACCAAAAGTAGAATATAAAATGAATAAACAAGGTTTCCTTTGCAATGAGGACACAGGTTGGGAAACAAGTTCCAGAGACTCTTCTTTTAATTTACTGCACAGACAGAGACAGATTGTAGTCTGCTTGTTTATTTGTTTGTTCTAGGTCACCTGCACAGCTTTGACATTTCATTTTTTCCTCTGCATCCAATCAGTGATAAAGTAAATTAAACATGGCTGGCAACTATTCATTAATTTACCCAAGCAATCTCCAACATGACACATTACCTAAACAGACAAATCCTCTTGATCATAACACATGGCTGTAGAATCGGAGGGTCCCTGGGCCATTTCAAAGTGGCAATATCCCCAGGATTGCTGCATTGATATTACACTTTAATGCAATCTCAGGAGCCACTGAGCAGCCCAGTTTGATTGGATAATACCGGCACAGTGAGCTCTCAGGCATAAATCTTCATTCATATGTATAAATCACTCAAAATAGAGGAAGGGGATTTGAGTCACAAGTCCAAAAAAAAGAGCAATAACCGTGAAGGAGGAAAAGTCCAATACAACACTTTCTCACATCCCACCGAGCAGGAAGTTTTTTTTTACGCCTCGGAAGGATCCCAGGACATGAGGCTCTTCAAAACACTTTTAAATGAACCAATCATCCCTGTGATTGTTATGGAGACAGTCAATCAGGAGGTAAGCCCAGCGCTTGTGGAGGACACTTGAGAGCATGATGAGGAAGTAGCATCAGCTATACAACTACAAGGACTGTGAAGAGTGTTTTTTTAATGGAAATTTGTGTCATCAGACCTTGGCGCATACCAAACTTATGTCTGGGTGTGCTAAGGCATCTCATACATTTCTTATTTCTCTCATATCTGATGCCATAGTAGGTTTTTGTAGAAGGAAGAAAACAGGTTTGTCATTGAGTCAAATTGTACTTTTCTCAAATTCTAGTCAGGGTATGACATTATTCTCATGGCAGTTCCAGCCAGCTCCGAATGAAACGTGTCCGTGCACAGAAGTCAAGGTTGCAGTATCACCTGCTCCTGAAGGAATATTTGTTCTTCGATCTGAAATTCAGCAGGCTTTTTTTTCCTACACATGCTTTTAAACATTAAAATAGAGTCTTTGGAAAACTGACCTTGAGACTTGTCACTCAAGATATGACTATTTCTTCACAACTCTTTTTTTTAGCCTTATAGCATGGGTGAATCTTACTCAACTTCAAAGTCCTCTTTGATATGTATTTCCTGCAACGTGAGAGCCCAAATGGACAAACCCTGGAGAGTCGGTCTGATGAAAGGACCATGAGAGTTGTGGATGTGATCTAAAAGCTACGGTTCATTAGGTTTAGATCTTACTTTGTGGATTATTTTGTGCATAAAGAATCTCTATGGGATGATAGGGCCAAGTTTCTCTACTTCATACGTGTAGATGCACAACCACAGGAAACCATGGAAACATGATGCTGTCTACCCTTGCAGAGAAGTGCTGGACTGCCACCTCATCATGAAATAAGTTGTTTTTGTTGGAAATTTGTCAATACACAACATAATTTGTGAGCCGGAACTGGCAAAGTTACTAGGCAATGAATGTGTTACTAAACCTGAATTTCCACCACGCAGTCTGGTTCAGTTTGGCTCATAAATGAGAAAAGGTACCCAAATAATCTCCCCATGTGGTCCAGCTCTTTGGCACTACTCTAAAAGGGTGCTGTGCATACCAAACCATCCCTGAAGGGTGGAGCTAAAAGCACTGCAGTTTGCTGATTGATCAAAAAAATTGTTAAATCTCACGCGTCAGAAACAAAAATGAAAACACATATCTCGCCATCTTCAGTTAAGTCATGGATTAAAGTTATTTGCTCACTGCTATTGCTTTAAAGAATGTCCACACCAAAGAATGCTCCACAGATTACTGTTTGCAATTGTTTATAATTGTGCACTACAGCAGTGTCATGCATCTGTGAAGTCACGCATTACGAAGCCAGTGCAAACCCTTCATCCCTGTTCACATCCCCACCCTTGTAGGGATGGTAGTGAAGGTTCAGCTGGCAGTGGAAACACAAGCAAGATCAGGCTTAGCGCTTTAAGCTATACTGAACTGTACTGAACCAAACCAAACCACTCGGTGGAAACAATGCATAACAATTATTTTAACTACAGAAAATTGACAAAGTTGCTAGGTAACAAACAAGTAACAAAAACCTAAATAACTCATGAATAAATATTTGACAAACTGCTACTTAACCTCTGACAAAGTGACATAGTTAATCAATAAGAAATAAGAAACTAATCTGTGAATACATAGTGACTGACTGACTGCTAGGTGGCCCACACTTTAAGTGATTTAGTTACTTGGTAATTTATTAGTAGCTAGCTGTCTTACCAGGGAATGAAAAGTGCTGAGTCAAATTTTGGTGTAGGTCAGTTAGCATTTAGTTTCCTCATTTGTTTGTAAACCTGCAGTAAGCTACTTATTAGAACTACAGTTAGCTAGCAACTATTGATCATTATTTCTGTGTTGGCAGCAGCTTGTGACTTAACTTGTAGTAAGTAAATCGTTTGTTCCCTGGTAGGTTTTAATCATTCACCTGCCCTATTGTTAGTTAGCAGTAAGGTATCCACACTTTTCTTGTTAGCTCACAGTTATTTACTTATTTTTTCCGGGTTAACTTGCAGTTAGGCACTCATTCACTTTCACTGGTTATATGTTTTGGGTCTACTTCTGTAAAGTGAATCAACACAATGTAGCTACGAACAGAGCTGCCATAAAGGGGAAAAAGTCAAGAAATTCTAAGGACCCATGACCGATAGTGGCCCCTAAAAATAATATGGTAATGCTATTTTTCTAGGGTGGCACAGTGGTGCTGCAGGTAGTAAGTGTGCCTCAGAACAAGGAAGTTGCTGGTTTGAACCCCGTTTTGGTCAGGGCCTTTCTGTGTTCTCCCTGTCCATGCATTGGTGCTCTCTGGCACCCTGGCTTCCTCCCACTGACTGAAAAAGATACTTGATAGGTTTATTGGTGACTCTTAATAGTGACCATAGGTGTGGGTGAGTATGTCAATTGTTGCTCGTCTCTGTTTGTGGCCCTGTGATTGACTGGCAACTGGTTCAGCATGTACCCTGCCTCTTGCCTAATTTCCACTGGAATAGGATCCAGCACCACGCAATCCCTAAAGGGTATAAGTCGTAAAGATAATGAAAAATAAATATTTTCTACAAAGCAATTTGTTCTCTTTTTATTTAGCTATTTGCCTAGGTCTTAGAAGATATTTTTTTCTCTTCACAAACAAAAAATACCAAGCATTTCTGGTTTTTAATCACAAAAAGGTAATATTTGGGTGTTTTTTTTAGTGGTTTACTTCCATAAATGACATCAATATTAAAAGAGAGGCCTTTTTGTACATTTCTAAGAGCATATTCGTTTTGTTTATGCTTTTGTTGTACCAAATATCATTTTAAATATTTGGGTCTCTGGAATAAAAAGGTGATAGAGCAAGACAAATGTATAACCCTGAATTTTTTTTTTTTATCTTTCAGAGGTTTCAAAGGCCTGATTATATGGTAACTTAAAATATTTTAAATGCTAAAATGTTCCAGATGCCACAAAGTTCTGTATGGTACAGAGTTTAATTTATCAGCCATTCATTCATTTTCAGCTGAAGAGGGCTTCCTTCACAGTTTGAAGCTTATTTTTGTCTTAAAACATAATACTTTGGACAAATTATTAGTTGTTCATTAAAAGCATTTATGTATTTGTCATTTATTTATCAGTTTGCTTTATTTTATTTATTTATTTATTTTTGATAGGCCCCAGTTTGATACCAGTACTTTATTCTTACCTATTCAATGGACAAGCATGTGTTCATTCAGTCTTTACCTAGACTCTGCGCAAATTTTAATGTAGTCAATTTTAGTACATTACCCAGCAGTTGCTAACATTTGTTCGCTGGTTTTATAGCAGGTAATTACTTGTCGGTGAACTTGTAATTGCTCCAGTTTTGATATAGGTGTGTTAGTAAATCATTTGCTCCCTAGTTAACAGGCGGTCAACTATTTTTTTTTAAATTCCTGTTACCCACTTCACTTGGTTTTGTTCCACATTGTTCAGTGTTACTGTAAGTCTTACTGTACTGAATTCCATGAACCATGGCTCCAATCTCCCAGTCGATGCTTTATGTGAAGCACTTTGAGCTCTCACTTCTGTTATTGTAAATCCACTGCAGGAACCAAACCCTGGCAGTGTATTTTCAGTGTTTAACAGACTGATTTACATTCATGTAGTTCAGTTCAATTAGCCCAAGAACATGAAATGGCCAGTGTGAGAGCAAGTTTCTAAAAAAGCTACAACCTAAGTGGTCTTTGTGGCCTAACTACATTCATCCCTGAGGTGCAAGTTCACTCTGAAATCGATGTGATTTGTTGCCGTGACATGTTTTGTCTGCAGCGAGATAACAAGAATGAATGAAAACAGCAGGCAAGGAGGCTTGAAACCCAAAGTGCGAATTAAAGAGACAGCAGACAGAAGTGCTTTTATTCATGTTGCTCTTTCTTCCACGTTCGGTCCCCCGGTTCAGACGCTGAGAGTGATTGGCACTGCAATCACAGGAGAATTTTCTGGCACCAAATCCTACTGTTTGTGGATGCAGAGCACAGTGGAGAATTCATATTCATACAGTGTGTTTCAAGTGTCACCTACTTGGAGGATTCAGACTCCAAGCACACTCTCTGGGCGCTCCTGGCCATGGAGGTGCATCAAAGCATCCAAATAATTACAGCGGTAGCCATATGACATCAAGATGGTTTAGCTTGCGAGCGAGTCCAAGCAGATAAAATGGCTCCTCCTCAGGGCGAAACGCATTATGCAATTTTTAATCTTTCCTTTTATCTGCCAATACACTTTTATTTTATTTCACATGGTTGATTTCCCAAGGCTGGCCATTTCCATTACTTTTGTACTGTCGCCATCTCTTTTCCCTGTAACTGAATGTTAATTACACTTTATTTGCCATGAATTTAATATTCGGAATTTCAATATGGTTTAAGTAAGATGGGAGCCTTTTATAGATCAGATTTTATAGATCAAATTCAGATATGCTTTGGGCAGTTCTATTAAACTTCAAGTTAAAGAATGGAAAAAGAAAATTGAACAGACCCATTACACTTAACAGGCACAGCAGTGAGGAAGAGATATAATGCCATCACACTGAGGATGATAGAGCAGCAGATTTATCAGATAGGCCTACAGTATTTAAGACAAAACCTGCAAAACAGCTTGTATCCAATTGAGCTATTACTAAAATTGGCAATACAATAACTTTAAACTACAGTATAAAGATTTTTGTACAATAAAATGTATAAATCTGATTTAAATTTCAAAGCTATGTAATATATACTCTTCAGTAGGTACTGCTCCAGTACCAGGTTGGATCCCTTTTGCCTTCAGGACTGGCTTGATTTTTCCTGGGATTGTTTCAGTGACATGAAGGAAACATTCCTCTAAGATTTTATGATAGCATCATGCAGTTGCTTCAGATTGGACACCTGCACATACAATGCAAAACTCCCTTTCCACTACATCCTACAGGTGCTCGAATGGACTGAGGAATGCTGACAGTAGAGACCACTGGAGTACAGTGAACTCATTGTCATGTGCAGGACATTAGTTTGAGGTGATCTGAGCTTTTTGTCTGCTGAAAGGAGGCATCAGCATGGGTATGCTGTCACCCATAAAATAACCTCAAACCATTACAACATCAGCTGCAGCCTGAACCACTGATACAGGGCAGGATGGATTCATGCGCTCATGTTGTTTACGCCAAAATTCCAAATTTCACTGTAACTATCTGCACTAGATTTTTGAGATTTGGGTCAAAACTTGAAATTATTAGTTGAGAGAACAACTAACTATTTGAAATAAAGACAACTCCAGACAGGATTCATACCCAGACCAGTTACAGCATATTTTTATGATGTATGTTTACTTACCACTGTGCCAGTCTAGCACTCAATGATACTTGTCTGTATATGAACCTGGCCTGACCTCTTCTGCCCACACCTGGCATTAAACTATTTTTTTTTTTAAGTTTTGCCAACTGAAGTTAAGAAATAAGCCAAACTTTACATAAAAACCTTAATAAAGATAATTGAGATAACTCCTTTGATTAAGTTCATAACACAACAAAAAACATTTTATTTGTTAACTGTAAAATTTATTTGATGCCGGCAATTTTAAGTTTTCATTATTACAGTAGTCTGTCAATGTTGTGGCATAAATCAAGACTCATCAGACCAGGAAACATTGTCCAATTTTGGTAATCCCTTACAGAATGTGTTCTTATTGTCCTGCTGACAAGACAGGAGTGAGGTCTTCTGCTGCTGTAGCTCATCTGCTTCAAAAACTCGATGTGTTGTTGGCATTCAGAATTGATCTTTTGCAAACCTTGGTTGTAATGAGTGGTTATTTAAGTTGCTGTTGCCATTGTCTTCTTGACACTCAGGTCACTCTCCTCTGACCTCTGGCATGCTCAAGGCATTTTCACCTGGAGAAGTTATGCTTATTGGATATGTATTCTGTTTCAGACCATTCTCTGTGGACGCTGTGCTTAAAAATTCTTGTAGATCTGCAGCTCCTAATATACTCAGACCAGCCTGTCTTCATATTTTAGTCTTTTTTGTTTGTTTGTTTGTTTGTTTGTTTGTTTGTTTGTTTGTTTGTTTGTTTGTTTGTTTGTTTGGGGGGGGGGGGGTTGTTTTGTTTTTTTGCATGACTATAATTTCATCATGGAGGAAAAAAACAGGAAAACAAATTTTGTTTTATAATTTGACACTGACCAAAAATAAAAGCAAACAAGCTTTCACTAAATGGGAAAAATTAAGAAAGGACGATTTGATTCATTAGAATAATATTTGAAAGGGAAATGTAAAAGAAGAAATAAAAACTCTGAAGAATTGATCAAAAATTTAGTAAATGTATTTTTAGGGGAAACCAAGTTCTTCGGAGGAAGTAATGGATCTTTTCATGGTATCAGCTAGAATTGACTCCTCAGCTTTACTCAGTAATATTTTCCATGAGGGATTGTAACTTGTGCCTGCCATAGTTTTTTTCTTTTTTTGCATCGCCGTTGACTGTTGGATGATTAAAATATCACCTCAATGATGCAGGGGTGTCTGACACAGACATGAAACAGCTCTGTGATGCTGTATGACTTCCAAAACTTTAAAAAAAAATCGTTTTTTTTGTAAGATGTTTTTTGTTGTTGGCACAAAACTTGTTAAACTTACTGTGACAACAAAAACACTTTAAATTTTAGAGACAAAGGGGTTACCATAAGAATTACTGATAGTGACAAACTTATGAATGCCCAGACCATAAATTTGTCCTCATTGTATTTGTCTCTGTTGAATTGAAATTTACAAGAGGTTAGCCCCTTGAGTTGCAGCATCAAGTTTTCAAGAGGGTCCTTTTCTCTATATGGTTGAAAAGGTAGTTACTATGGTTGTATAATCAATAACAACCGTGGAAAGAGAGATCAATCTAATAGTAACATTAACAGCTTTAAAGATTATGAAGTTTAGGGGACTGATGTTGATTAATATAGCAGCATTGAACTGCAATTAAACTGGGTTTAACTGATATAAAAATTTGAATTTAAGTGTAATTATGCCATTTGTGTTGATGTGTGACGTATGATGTACTCTGTACTTGAGCATGTGTAACGATAATAAATTTGAATCCTAATCCTAAAGCACTTGAAGTCAAGCAGATCCAAGCAGCAAGTCATCCATGGTTGTTCATCAAGGCCACACTAATACATTTGTGATATTTGCAGGAACTACCATTTCTTTAATTTTGTTGATCACTCTGAATGTAATATGCCTCCCTGGTTAGGTGTTCAGGGCACATCCCACCAGTAGGAGACCTCGGGGAAGACCCAGGACATGCTGGACAAAGTGGCCGGGAGAGGGAAGTCTGGGCTTCCCTGCTTAAGCTGCTGCCCCTGCGACCCCAACACGGATAAACAGAAGATGGATGGATGGATGGATGATCGCTCTCAAGTTAATATGAACTGTAATGATAATGGAATGGGGCTAAAGGAAAGGCCAAATATTTGTAATTTTTAGTCGAAGCTCTGTATGTCCATAGCAGCTGGCCATCTACACCAACAATCCTGAGCAGCCTACAAAAACCAGAGGCGAGTACATTCCCCTGACCTCTACACATCCTCAATTTATGTGGGAAAAAAAAAAGTCCTGTTAATGTGAACTTTGCAGCATTTCCTGTAGTTATCATCATTTGTCTTTGTTTTTGTAAATGTTCATTTGAACAGTATTTCTTTTTGCTGTTGATGGTTTTGTCTGTTTACAGTCCACTTGGTTTGGCTTAGACTTGGCATTGAGACAGAAGCAGTACTGATTTACACAGTTTAAGACACTCTGTGACATTACACCAGCACATTAGCACTGGTGTCACTTTCCCCCATTAGCAGTCTCCTCCTAGGGGTCCATACTTTACTCAATATGTAAGGAGCTGATTGCACTCATGCTGTTAATAATTGCACCGTCATGGTTGCATCTTCACAGTTTAAAAATGCTCTTTTTCAGTGCAGTGTGTAATTTTTCTATGTATTATATATTTTTCGATACCACTCTGTTGTGCAACATGTCTTTTTGTATCTTTCTTTTAGTTTTCTCAACCCACAGTGCTCTTATTTTTCTTCTTCTCTCCACATATATGCCGCAGATTCCTTTGTCAATGTTATGATGTTTTTTTTTTCCTGTTCATTCTGGACAAAGCTGCATATGTCTTTGCTCATACATTGTATTTTGTCAACAAAACTACACAATAAATCTCATCTACTTTATGCTCCCATGAGTAAACTGCATGTAAGCTACAGTAGTCTTAAAGGTCTGCTTGAAAACATCTCACTGATTTGAAAGTGTTTCAGTAGCAGTAATTCAAAACACAACTGAATTTTTCATACTATGCACAAAACATTTCTGTTAACTCAAAGTATAGTTCCCTCAAATCCAAAATGTCAATAAAACTGAATGAAAAAAAGAATCACAAAAAGAAAAAAAAGTATGAAGTTCCTTTAGTCAGAAGAAGCTCCACAAAATGGCAGAGCAGCAGGATGAGGAGGAGTCTGGAGGTTTCATAAGGACTGGGCGTGGCCGCCGCAGCTCTCTTTGTCTGTGTCTGACCTGCTGCTGCACCTCTGTGAGTTTGTTTGACTTGATCATGTCATGGATTTTTCCTTAAGTTTCAGTACTTAAACGTATCTTTATTGAATGTGTACATGGTTGCTAATTGGCACAAACCTCCTATCTCCAGTTTTACGATTTTCTTTGTTTTTTTTCATAAATTAGTGGTCACCCCCATGTTGGTCAGAGTTTAATACAATTTTATCCAAATTAAAGTACAGAAATAATTTGTTTTCAGGACAACTGAATTTAATTCATTCAGTTGTAGAGGTTTTTCTTCATTTCCTGAAAATTGGAAATTTTGGAGATAACATTTTTGTGCCCAAGAGCAACAATGTGTTTACAACACACTTTAAGACTTGCTCGTAAGGAGAACTATAAATGCTTAAGAATTATTTGGAATATACTCTTATTCACCCTAAAGACAATTCAGTCTGTAATTAATTCTCTCATGCAAATTTTAAGCAGAAACTGTGGGTTTTTTGGACAAGGATAAACTTTATTATGCCAAAGAGCTGCAGTCATGATCAGTGTGTCCAACCACCCAGTCCGACAGACAATGAATGAGAGACATGTGTCAGAAATCAGAAATAGTCTGTTCTCATGCTCCTAAGATAACCTGAGAGATACTGTATAGGAGTCTGTTCATGTTACCAATAATACTGCATTATGTACTCTGCACATATTCCATATTGCACCATATTTGCCATGTGATGAAAATGAGATGAAATAGTAATCAGCTGAAATTATCCATCCATTATCTATTCCCCTTATCCTGGGGGATGGGGGGAGCAGAGCCTATCCCAGCTGACATTGGGCATGAGGCTGGGTACACCCTAAACCTGTTGCCAGCCAATCACAGGGCCACTTAGAGAGACTGAGAGCCATTTACGCTCACACTCATACCAAAGGGCAATTTGGAGTCACATATCAACCTTGTGAGCATGTTTTTTGGTCTGTGGGAGGAAGCTGCATTGAGAACTCTAACATGCATGGGGTAGGACATGAAAACTCCACACAGAATGACCGACCTGGGGATCAAACCAGCAACCTTCTTAATGGGAGGCACATTCACTCCCTGCTGCACCACCATGCTGCTCCAGAAAACTAGATAATGAAAAATAAGTAACACTAAACAACCAATCAATTAATATTGATTTGTATAGCACCAAATCATAGCAAATTTTATCTCAAGACAATTTGCAAAAGAGGTACGATTATTATTATTAAGTTTCTTTCTTTATTTATTTATTTATTTATTTGTTTTGTTTTGTTTGTTTTGTTTTGTTTTTTCAAACCTGACCATGAATCCACCATGTGCACAACACTTTGCCACAACTGGCAAGAGCTACAGTTCAAGAAGAAAAAAACCCTCCATTAAGCAGCAGGAAATCTTGAGCAGAACCAGACTCATGTTGAACAGCCGTCGACTGAAGCTTTGTTTGGGGTATGAGCAGGCAGAAGTAGAGGTGGACAGAGACAAACAGACTAAAAAGAGTGAAAGAAAATTTTAAAGAAGTTAAGAATTCAGTTCAGGATGACAATGAAGGGATAACAGTATTTTAAAAATAGAAGTAACATTAGAGTAAAATCACTTAAATGGACTGAGAAGCATTTATTCCTGGTCCATCCGACCTCAGTGCGGCTCTGCTCAGTGACACCTGCACAAAAGGAAAAACAACTTCACAAAAAATGCATTTCACCTTAGGCAAAGTAGATTTTCGAAGTCATGTCTTGAAAAACATGTTTAAATATTTCAATAAATCAAAAATAACTCAACAAAGTGCTTTTTTCTCACAAAATGTTTAAGTACTTAATAAACGCACAGAAAATTTAGTTTGGTTTATAGCATCCCAGAAAGGCTCATTCATTCACGAGCAATCATGTGGCGAGGTTCACCACTTTGTAAACATGAGCAAGTAGTCCGACAGTTTAAGAACAATGTTGTCTTAACATATTTATGGACTGTAGATCTGGAGAAATCTCTGCCCTCAATCTGCAAGATCACTTTAATAATAATGATAATAATTTGTGAATCAAGTCTTTCAAAAAAATTGAAAAACATGCCCCGATAACAAATCCATTACAAAGAAAAGTATTTAAAAAACATTTCTCTATAAAGAAAAACAATAATTTAGGACATTTGACAAAATGCAAAAATATTTACGTTGTGTGAATGCAACACAAGTCCCATGAATTCAGAAACATTCAAAAATGTAGCCTTAAAATTAAGAAGCATTTCTTGTAACACACTTGTAAATGTTTCTCTGAATGTACTAAAACTCAACACAGTGATTTTTCCCCCTCAAAAATGTTAAAGCATAGTAAACAAAAAAAACAACTAGGTCTGTTTGTGACTGACTGTTTTGTTTTTCATTTGGTGAAATGTTTTTGCATTTTCCTTTAGGGCCACGTAATGTGGTGTTGCCTGGGTTTCTTCTGTTCTGTCTTGTGCCATATATTTTAAATAAAAATGCATTTTATGAGGTGCACTAAATGGGTTCAGCATAATATCTAAAAAAAAAAAATTAGTACAGTAGTTATGGTGACTTTGTTACGGGTGGGATGTTTACTTTAAACACTGAAGACATATTGGGAACGGAAAGGATGCAGCTATATTTAACATTAAGGGCAGCACCTCATTAACATTCTCATTAATGTTCACCTCAGTGCGCATCATTGTCCACAAGAGGTCAGACATTAACAGCAGAAGTCATAAATAGTGCATTAAATACCCCTACCCTCCTGCACAAAAACAGAAACACTTAAGTCTGTTCAAGGCAGGATGTGGAGTTTGATGTTTTTCTTCAACAAACTTGATTTGAAAATTGATTTGTGAGTTTCCTTTAACGATATCACACAAAAACAGTCATTTGTGGAGAGGTAATAACAGGCCACTCATCGTCAGAGGTGGAGTTTACTTTGATTTTGTTCGGTCATTTACAATATTTCCATTCATTAATTTTTTTTCCTCTCTTAAATTTGGTTCCGGTGCAGAAGCTCATCACAACCCTGGCTTGCTTTTTGCTGTTAAATCAAACTGAAAACATGACCCTGCTGGCCCACTTTACTGAAAAGTGGTTTGGCACGCCTTCTCTGTAGAAGGAGGCAGGTTCACATCGTCACTCCATCCCGTATCTCGGATTCAAACGCTTGGCCCGCTCCGTGGCTGAAGCGCAACCCAACACTTGGCACAAAACAATGGGAACAGGTTCAGTTGTGAACATGCAGCACTGTTCAGGAGGTTTAATGGCAAAAGAAGAACTTCCTATTTAATTTTCGGTATTATTTGCTCAGATATTGAACAACTTTTCGCAGATTCTGGGAATAGCTGAGTGCCAAGGTCTCCAAAAGGAAGCGCGCGATCCGTGGATCTTTGGACATACTTTTCAACATGAATATGGCTACTGTGCGGCTCGATTACGTTGCTCCGTGGTGGACGTACTGGCTGCACAATTTTCCACACTTTAATTTTGTTTTTGAGTCGGTGGACAACGCTTTCAAGCCGGAGGAGACGAGCTATCAGCAGGTTGGTGACTGTACTTGTGCGTAAAAGCGCACGCGTGAAAGCTGCAATTGAACAAAGGTTTCCAAAAATAAACACCTACACAACATCACAAAGAAACATTAGCTCAAAAGTCAGATTTACCGTTCGTTTTAGAGTGGAAACGTGTCTGTTCTGTCTTTGAGGGATGACTGTAACTCCACTGAGTTGCAAGTGGAGGAAAGTAAGACCCCACAGTGCACTGCAGCTCTCACATGATGACACATGACCAGAATTAACTGGACAATGAAATATTTCAGCTGGTATACAGCTCTGTACATGCCTCTGTATTTCCCAGCTTAAGATGTATTACCCCTAAACTCTTTGCTTCATTATGTAATTTATCACAACTCTTACGTGCACTTTTTATTGCAGTTTTCAATTGGCACGTTTTCACTGTAATAGAAAAAAAGAACATTTAATGCATATTTTTAGACTACAAACAACACTTGTCTTGAAGGTGATAGTTAGCTCTGCCATTGTTCAACTTGTTTATGCATGTTTATGTTGTGTAGATTGTTAAAGAATAAATATATCCAAAAGAGAAGGAAAATTATTAAAGAAAATAATTAGCAACCCTGATATTTTTGGACCAATTCTTTATTAAAATGCCCAAACATTATATGGTTAGAAGGACAAACTAGGTAAGGAGAAGGTCCTAAAAACTTTTATTGATACTTTTCCACTTGATTTTCTAGATATGGTTGTTACAATACCAACAATAAAATCTTCAAAATAGTTCTGGCAAAAATCAAAATGTATAATACCTGTTTAGTACTAGAAAAAAAACAAAAATAGAAGTTCCAAACATATACTGTAGTAAGTTTTTATTTAGTTAGTTTAATTACTGTTATTTTAATTAAAAAATTGCAACCACACTCAACACACAGACTAAATTGTACAAAAATAGTTTAATAAAATCACATTACTTTTAGCACTGTGCGTCTTTTTTTCTTGGATTCTCAATTATTTTTGTAATTATATAATTACAAGAAACACAGACACTTAATCAGTCATAATTTTCACAAAAAAATAAAATAAAATAAAATAAAAGAACTGCCCTGAATATGTAAATTTTTTTTGTCAACATTGAAAAGTAAGTAGAGTGGCTGGTTGGTTTTCCAGTTCTACCCACATTGCCAAATTTGGCAAATATCTGTAATGTAGTAATAATGCTCAGGAGTTTACCAACAATTTTAATGTTAAAATAAACCCCACTAATTATAAATTGTTGACTGTCTGGGATTTCTGCTTTTGTGACCACGAGACTTAACAAGTGCTACTATCATTTGATTTTGCCAATGACATCACTGCTTATTAAATGAAATTAAATAAATAAAATGATAATCCCAATTGCATTCTAAACAAAATCAAATACACTACTTTGTTGTCAATAAGTAGATTACAGTCAGATGATTTGAATGTTAATTTGTTTTAAACATTTATTGCAGCAGCAGAACACAGTTTGCATTTTGTGTCTTGTAGGCCGGCGCATTATCCGATAATTATTGAATTCACAATAACAATTTTTAATTTTGCGGCAATGAAATTCGCAGCAAATACAAAATAAAGATAAGAATGCCTATAAAGCCATGAATTACAGTGTCTTTGCCCATGCCACCCTTAATATTTTAGACATTTGATGTTATAATGAGTCTCATATGAATCTAAATAAGATCCAAAATATTTTTTTTGTCCACTACATCATCACAAATAAACCCAGAGGGAGCTTATAGCTGACTTTAAAAGATTTGAAAACAAAGCTGTCATCTCGCACCCTCAACACGATGTTCAACAACACCTTTTGTTCTTTATATTCATTACAGTAAATTCAGTCTGTCTGTCTTATTGTTTTGACTCATATTGCAATAACAATACATTTGCATTTTATTGCACACTTCTTGTGTCGATAGTTTGACCTCATCAGTCTTTGATCATTTGTACATGAAGAATTTGGGGGGCGGTGGCTCTTTGTCTGGGCTTAAAGTTGGATGTTGGGTTGATGGAGTGTTTGGAGCAAGAACACAGTACTGATGCAGGTAATGCTGGCAAAGGCAAAGCAGGGAAATTGAGCCAGAAACCTCTCATTTCAAATAGACAGCTGATAGGTTGTCAAATAACTGAATAATGATGCATGTCTGGTGTAAAATCAGTGTATCCATAACTCTTTTTGGCTCTCATTCTAAACAACCTCATACTTCAAATTTTGCTTGGCTTTTTCTTGATTTGCTACAGCATCAGCAAAACTCTTTTCTTATTGCTCAACCCCTCAGATTCTTTGACAATAAATTATTACTTAGAGCTTTATTTTTTCCAACAGTAGGTCAGGCTTTGAGCAGCAGAACTACCAACATAGTAGGTTAATTAACCTGTTTGATAAAAACAAGTCTGGATGCACGTGTCCAGTGGTTTATTTCACCGTCCCTCTTGTGTTCGTTTTGCATTATTTTTTCACTTCATGCTTTCAAGTTTTATACATTTTCACAGTGCTTTTTTTTATATACGAAAAGCCCTTATGCTTTTCAACACAAACTTTTGATTTATCTTCAAGGGGCTTTGCAATTTAAAAAGTCAAATTATAATCAAAGCAATATAGCTTGAAAGGCATGAATTGAATTGAAACCCATTGCTCAATACTGTGGAAGGCAAATAACACTATTTGCACTGATTAATTTAGCATAACAAGTAAAATGTTTTCTTTCTGGCGTAATGGAAAATACTGTTTGAATTAGTATCAGAAAATGATGAAAGCTTGATTTGTTTACATGGAAAGACTTTGTCCTTTGTGTTTTAGGCTGCCCTATAAGTTAAAAAAAGGCCTGAAAGCTACAAATGCTTATGTGTCTGAGCACACATCCATGGCTCGAGTCCTTAATGAATATTAAAGCCATTACCAATAACCTTGTAACATCCGTCAATTTAATAAAAGCTGACAAATGCATAGTGCAGAAATAAAGTTTTCAATGTGATGATCCAACGTTGGTTTCATTTTTTCCACAAATAGCTAGCTACAGTTAATTAACAAGCAAAATCTAATTTATGACCGGCAAACACTTTAGACCAATCGGCATATGCTCTTATCATTGTCTGTGGGAAATACTGGAGTGACATTAGCTAAATTTCCTTCCCGCAGGGCTTTTGAGTCAAATCTGCAGAGGATGCCATGTTTTAAGAACTGTCTCACATTAGCTTTTGAGGAACCAAATAGCAACGACGTAGGGTTCAAGTGGGTCCTAAATCCTCAGAATCCTCAGATTAGCCATGACCCTGATTTTACTTGAACTTTTAATAAAACTAAAAAATACAATTAATAGAAAAATTAACTACCCATACATTGTGTACCCATAACCTGAACTATTAAGCCAGAATGGTTTGTTGAATAAGGCTTTGAACAGGTGTATTACCTCCGCCAAGATTTTTTCCAGCATTTGTTAATTTGAGGATTAAATTTCTTAATCCTCAAAATGGATGTTGATGTATTGTTTTAACAGGACCAGAGTGCTGCTCTGACCTGTTTTGACCTGCCCAGACCTGTCAGACCTTCTTATGAGATCCCTACAATTGTTAAAATTATATTTTACTGTTGTATTAGAATTGATTGTTTGGTAGTTTGTTGTGAAATTTCGATGAGTTCTTGTATCTATTGAATCTTCAACGTTACTGCACACAGCAGGTTCGTGGCCTTGCAGTCTGGCTGAATAGTGCAGTGTGTACACTTGGAGAAATGATGTCAAGAAATTGTTTGAAACTTTTGTAATGGCTGTGGTTTGTAGCTTTTAAAGCTGGTTGCGATTCGAAAACATCCGTGTGTAAAGAGCCTTTATGGTGGTCATTCAGCTGTGAAGCTGAAGGTCTTGACATCAATCACAACTTCGTAGTCACATGTTGATGTGTCCTTGGACAAATAAACCATCTCCAAACAGCTCCTATTACTGCGTCAGTGCCATGTTAATGTTTATATGTGTACATATGTGGTTAACCAATGATGGTGGACACTTAAGCAAATGTATCCATCAGTGTAGCGTAAATGGGAAAGCCATGGAGTAAAGAGAACTCTGATCAGTAAGACAACTAAAAACAGCCCCATATAATATTCAGAGCTGTCATGTTTCACCTTAGCTTTAAAAAAACTGCAGATATCTTCACACATTCTCTTGCTGAAAGTTATGTTTTTCATTTATAGAGTGCAGTTGCTTTTAAGATTTCATTACACCATACAGGAATTGCTACATTAAACTTGTAGATCTGATTGCACCTGTGGTTTATTGCATTTTTTTGATCTCCCTGATCCAACCTGCCCTTCACTGTACTTTCCCTCTAAGATCCATTTGGGTCATTGAATCCCTGCAGAATTACAGTGAGGAGTGAAGAGTGCCATGCTTGCGTCACTGAGAGACTGTTAGTGGTCTTTAAGGTCTGAGACAGCCTCTCAAGCTAGAAAATAACACGGGTTACTTATCTGACAAGCTGGACAGCTGTCTTCAAAAAAAAAAAAAAAACACACATTTTCTTTGGCTTGTGGTTTAGTTTTTCCAGCACTAAAGAGGCCATAACACCTGATTTTAACTTTCCACAATGCCCAGCAGCTGGATCTGCCTGATTCAATATCTGTAGTCAGACTGATCCATCTCTACAATTATTATGAACGGCCCAAAGTAGCACAGCCTAATCAGCATCCTTTAAAGCAGGAAGAGGTGGGAGCTACAAGTGACATCAGCAGGAAGTGACTGCTTGCACACAGATTACCATAGATGCTAACAACTTTAGTAGTAGTTTAATCAGATCTGGACCACATTTTTTTTAACAAAAAGAATGACAAACAACACTGAAAGCATTTCTAGGAAGAAAAGATACTCTCGCTCTACTTCACATATGTTTTGACAAGAGTTTGTTCTACAAAGAGGCTTACATTTTGTATTTTACACCGCGGCAGTAGCACCTGCTGTCTGATAGGCCTGTAATGAATGTGATGACAGAACGATTGTCCAGACACCTGTAGGATATGATTTTGAAAAATGCTGTCCATTCCCAAACACCCTCTATGGGCTGTTGCCCAGATGTCCTGGTGAAATATATTTAAGGGTCCATCTACTTTGTCTGGTTAACATACCGTAGATTGTCGCAGTTGAAAATCACAATAATGATGTTCTTACCTTTGACATTATCTTTTTTGTTTTGAAAGTCACAAGTAGCAAAAATATGTAATATAGAATGAAATAATGAGCAGGGGTTGTCACCATTCTTTATTTTGAAAAACTGAGTTTATTCTAGGTTGTATAATAATATGTTGTAAATGCACTGCAGTAATTATAAGTCATAAAAAGTCATACTCCAACTTTTGTAATCAGGGCAATTTTACCTCAATGTGACCAAAACAAAATTAACTTTTTGTGATTTTAGTCCATTTTTATCAGTTAGATATTGTTATCTCAACATTATGATAGTTTTATTTTCATCAGATGTTCCCTTTACTCTTGACAACCTGCATGGTTTGTAGTCTGTGCCACATTTTTCATCCTCATCAACACAAATAAATCACCAAACTGTAGACATGGAGTCAACTTTTCTGTATGACTTGGATAATTAGGGCCAACATCTTGCTGAAAATGATATCAGCATCAGTATAATTTCGTATGTTTTATAAGTATAACTAAAAGTACTCAAACTTGGTTTTAGCACTGATATCCTATATTTGTATTAGGGCTGAACAATATATCGTTATCGTATTGATATCGAGATATGAACATTCAAGATATTAATATCGGAAAGCAACGATATAAACGATATAGACGATATAGATTCCCCCCACGCTAAAACTGCACTTTCCACATTCTTTTGTATTATGATGTTTTTATTTTTCTGAAAAATGCTTTTGTTGTGTAATTTTGTGTATACATGTGCCTAGCTGTACGTGATGACAAGTAACTGACAAATATCCAGTTAAACTTTGAAAAAAAAAAAAAAAGTGTTTTGCACTGGTTTTAGAAAAAAGAAATCTGCTCTGTTCTTTGTTTTTAATTAAGAAGATTCATCATTACAAAACAATTTGTGGAAAAAAAACCCATACTGTTTTGTTTTGATTTACAAAAAGTTAATACAAATTTTTGGATTTTTTTATAAGAACAGTTTGGGGATTCTTTTCAATTAAATAATATTGTGATGTCTTATGTGTTTTCATGCTTAGATTGTAAGAAAGTGGGAGCATCTTCCAACATTAAATTGACATTTTCTGTTTGGCTGATTTTATTTGGGTTTATGTGAACACAGAAACCAAGCTGTTTCATAAAAAATGAGTTGAGATCATCCAGAAGAGGTGGTCTGGGCTTGCTTTCAATTAAACCCTAATGCAGTTCATTTTCAGTGAGAAAGCAACTGCCCCAGCAACCAGCACAAACAGGCTAATTGGTCAACTCATCACTCTGTGGTGGTACTGTAGTACACACAGCAGCAGTAGCAGCTATAGAAAAAATATGGCCTAGAGGTAGCTTGAATTACAAATGGTAGTAAAATAGTAAGGTTGATTAAATACTTAGCCGTCCAGTAGGGACATGCCTAGCGATTCTAGCAACAGACCAATGTTTCTCACCTTCTGGTCACCATGCTTGATAAGACTGACCATTCTTAATGTTTGTGTATCCCCAGAACTTTATCCAGCAAACAGAATCAGAGAATTTATCTTTCTTATTACTTAAACCTCAAGATTTTCAAAACTGGTCTCCCCTTTATATATTACTGTAAGCGTTTTTCTGCCAGTGCTGCCACAGGTGTTTCATTGTAAAGAGTCACCATACCTGCTGTCCTTTGCTATTACCGCTGTTCACTAAACAACACAGCGCTGTTTCTGTTTCTCCCCTACCTGTTGTCATGTCAGCACAGACTTGCATGTAGGCATAAGTAAACAAAGCTGTATGCATTACTACACAATGTTAGCAGATTTAACTAATGAGGTGACAGAGAAGATGATAACAAACTGTGGAAATATCTGTTTAGTTAGATTTTAGGATGAAAAGACACAAACCACGACAATTTGAAATGTCTGATTGAAACCCTGTTGAAACCCCTGTACTGTTTCAGAGAAACGGCTATGGTGCAATGTCATGTTCATGAGACACATAAAACAGTGAATCTCTGCCCTGGTTATTGCCAGATTGTGAGCAAATAGAAGCAGTAAATGTTGTCATATCTGTTATTATTTTGTCATCAGATATAACAGATCTGTCATTAGGCTGCAGATTATGGGCCATAAACTCGAATGTAGGATGATGAGTCCACACCTTCAAAGGCAGACAAACTGTCAGCTGTGTTCCATATTTATCGCCAAAGTGATGATTTAAGTTGTTTTTATTTTTGGTAGCACATACTCTACTCTTCTCTTAACTTGTGAACAACGGCATAATAGATTTCTTTTCATTTTGATGAAGTAGGTGGAAACCATGCACATACCAGGCTCTTGCCTTGTGCTGCTGGCCTGGTTCGGTTCCCACCTGTGCCCTGTTTGCCGTGTGTCTTCCCCTGCTCACTCTACCTCTTTCCAAGTCTTTCCTCTATCTCTACACTTTAAATGAACAGGCGAAAAAATTCACCAAAAGTGTTACACTGCCCAACCTTGGTCATCTGTCAGAACCTTCATGAGGCTCAAAGTTTACCCAGGGTTTACATTTTGTTGGTAAGTTAGCTGCATTGGAATATCATTAAGTGTGACATTGTTTACTTGGAGAAAGCAGTTTGTAACATAATAATGCAAGGACAGTCCTGTTTTTGCTTGTGCTTTGACCTGCTTTACAGTATTGCCATATGAACATGGAATTATCCAGATGAAAGATAAAACAAAACATTTTACCATCTGAGCTGCAACAAGGCACATAAGATGTAGCACCCTTGTGATGCCTGGTAAAAGACAAACTAATACCTTTAGTATCTAATACACGGTGAAGAAAAGAGCAAATTTCACTCATAAAAATGGATCTCACAATTCTTAACTTATTATCTCATTGATACAAGAAAGCAGAGCAAAGATTTATTTCAAGATAAATGCAATACACTTCATGAAAGTATCCATTTCAGTGGTATCTCATGTTAAAGATGCCCTAACACTATAAATGCAGTGCTCTTTACATTAGGCATTAATCACTACAGATTATAGATTTCAGAATCTAGTGGTCAAAATGACCACACATGACCTTTCCTGTGGGTATAGATCCATTCTGGCCCTCTGATGCTTATTAAATTAGACAAACATCTGTCCCTGGATTTGCTTTACAACCTTTTGAGGGTATAAAAGATCAATGACCCTCCATAAAAGGTCAATGACTCTGAATGCTGGTAAAGGTTTCTGTCTTCTTACTCTCCCTTCCCTCTCATGCATCCTTTGTCTTGTTATGGCACTGCTCTGTAAGGAACTGAAATCCCTGCATGTCTAATTTTCAAACAATTGCAGTGGATTTCAGAGAAGGAAGTGGAACTAGAGCATTGTGCACAGAGTTAACCTGAACTGAGTTATGATGGCATCAAATTTCCCCAACTTTGAAAGCAGCGTAAAGTGTATTCACTGAGCCTTGTGGCTCATCATCTGTGTCCCCAAACAACAACTAGGAGTAAATCCTTGGATTAAGGTTTGGCTTCAGTGCCAGTAAAGGTAGGACAGCTGTCTGCACATTTCTGCACTGACCTATTTTATCTAAGAGGCAGCTAATGTTACGTCAGTCAGTAAAATATCAACCTTATTTGTAGTCAGAGTACTTTGCACGTTCTTTTGGGTATTCTCGACCTATTTTACCTTTTGAGTTTGTTTGTGAATCAAAGAGCACCGACTTGTCAGTGCTCTACTTCAGTTTGTATGTGATGAGCTGTTTTCTAGTGGAGATTTCCTTTTTACAGCAATAAATCAAAATATCAGTTATATCTCATCCTGACTTGAAACAATAGTTGCTGTTGTTCCCAGTTGTTGCAGTCTCAGTGCTTTAATTTCAAAAGAAATATGGAGCTCTAAAAAGATTTTTCCACCAATTTCACTCACAGAGTCTCCAGTTTATGACTTCTCATAATAGTGCTTATAACATTAGAGTATTGTGAAATTAAGTTTATTAGGCAAAAAGAAGATAGTGAAATATTCTCAGGCCGTGGTCAAAAAGCTAAAGGGATAAAGCATAAAAGTGAAGAATTGAATTTAAGCATGAATGTGTCACAGAGCTTTAGCTGTGGCACAATGTCAACATCAGTTAATTAGATATTGGGATGTCTAATTATTCATGTGTTGTGAAGCTAATTATTGTAAGATGGTTGTTAAATTAAAATAGCATTAGCATGGGTCTTGTATTAGGTTATACACCTTATTCAGTAGTCATTTGTATGATATTGTACTATTTAAAATTGTACATAACTGAACTGTAGCATATAATCTACAATAGATCTAAGACACACGGGGAGGCGGCTTTTAGTTATTATGGTCCCCGATTGTGGAACAGCCTGCCGGAGAATCTCAGCGCTGCAGAGTCTGTTGATACTTTTAAAAAGAGGCTCAAAACCCACCTTTTTACTGAAGCTTTTAGTTGATTTAATTGACTTATTTATTCCTTCAACATTTATTCTTATTCTACTTTATAACTTATTTATTCCATAATTTATTTATTTATTTATTCTTTTAGTTATCTTTCTTATCGTATCTAATTCTTAACTTTTTACCCTATTTTAGTTATCCATTTTATGCTATTTTATCTCTCCTTTTATGTCTCCCTTTTCTTATATTTTTATGACTGTTTTATTTTGATGGTTTTTAGCTCCAGTGTTCCCTCATGGGGGCTCTCCACGCTAGGAGCTGCTCCTGGTCCACTCCTGGGGCCGCTGCCGGTGGATGGCTCCACCTGCGTGGCTGGAGGCCCCTGCACTGTGGTGTGGGGCCTCGTGTCTGCGCGGGGTGGGGAAGTCTCCGGCTACGCTCCTCGTGGGCCGGGAGCCCTCCTCAGCGTTGATGGCCCCCAAAGGTGGCTTATCCCTTACCTCAGACCTCGGTGCCCAGCCATGTCTCTCTTTTTCGATAGCTCGTGTGAATGTGTGTGTGTATGTGTGTGTGGGCGCAGGTGTGTGTGTGTATGTGTGTATGCTGTTGTCTGCGAGTGTGTGCGATAGGTCTCTATATTTTTTTTTGGGGGGGGTGGGATGGACGGGTTTGTTGTTTTTATGCTGTTTTTAGCCTCTGTGAGGCACTGTGTGTTGCTTTTAAGTATGAAAAGTGCCTTATAAATAAAGCTTGATAAAATAAAGCTTGATATAATATCATATCATGTCCTATCATACTGTATTGTTGTTCTGGTGACACCTAAAGCCTGAGACATTATGTTTTCTGGTTCTGTCCATGGGTCAATGCCTTTTCATATGTAATAGCGAAAAAGATCTTTATGAGACTGTCTTGGAACTTTTACCACATATTAAACTGGATTCAACGGTGAACTGATTAGATTTCAGAAGTCATATGTCAAGATCTTGGAGTCTTGTTGTCCTCCCCCATTCCATAAATTAAGTTTATTAGGCAAAAAGAAGATAGTGAAATATTCTCAGGCCGGGGTCAAAAAGTTAAAGGGATAAAGCATAAAAGTGAAGAATTGAATTTAAGCATGAATGTGTCACAGAGCTTTAGCTGTGGCACAATGTCAACATCAGTTAATTAGATATTGGGATGTCTAATTATTCATGTGTTGTGAAGCTAATTATTGTAAGATGGTTGTTAAATTAAAATAGCATTAGCATGGGTCTTGTATTAGGTTATACACCTTATTCAGTAGTCATTTGTATGATATTGTACTATTTAAAATTGTACATAACTGAACTGTAGCATATAATATCATATCATGTCCTATCATACTGTATTGTTGTTCTGGTGACACCTAAAGCCTGAGACATTATGTTTTCTGGTTCTGTCCATGGGTCAATGCCTTTTCATATGTAATAGCGAAAAAGATCTTTATGAGACTGTCTTGGAACTTTTACCACATATTAAACTGGATTCAACGGTGAACTGATTAGATTTCAGAAGTCATATGTCAAGATCTTGGAGTCTTGTTGTCCTCCCCCATTCCATAAATTAAGTTTATTAGGCAAAAAGAAGATAGTGAAATATTCTCAGGCCGTGGTCAAAAAGTTAAAGGAATAAAGCATAAATCTGGATGAATGAGAATCTAGACAGACGTATAAGATAAAGCATATAAGTTAAGAATTGAATTTAAGCATGAATATGTCACAGAGCTTTAGCTGTGGCACAATGTCAACATCAGTTAATTAGATATTGGGATGTCTAATTATTCATGTGTTGTGAAGCTAATTATTGTAAGATGGTTGTTAAATTAAAATAGCATTAGCATGGGTCTTGTATTAGGTTATACACCTTATTCAGTAGTCATTTGTATGATATTGTACTATTTAAAATTGTACATAACTGAACTGTAGCATATAATATCATATCATGTCCTATCATACTGTATTGTTGTTCTGGTGACACCTAAAGCCTGAGACATTATGTTTTCTGGTTCTGTCCATGGGTCAATGCCTTTTCATATGTAATAGCTAAAAAGATCTTTATGAGACTGTCTTGGAACTTTTACCACATATTAAACTGGATTCAACGGTGAACTGATTAGATTTCAGAAATCATATGTCAAGATCTTGGAGTCTTGTTGTCCTCCCCCATTCCATAAATTAAGTTTATTAGGCAAAGGAAGATAGTGAAATATTCTCAGGCTGCGGTCAAAAAGTTAAAGGGATAAAGCATAAAAGTGAAGAATTGAATTTAAGCATGAATGTGTCACAGAGCTTTAGCTGTGGCACAATGTCAACATCAGTTAATTAGATATTGGGATGTCTAATTATTCATGTGTTGTGAAGCTAATTATTGTAAGATGGTTGTTAAATTAAAATAGCATTAGCATGGGTCTTGTATTAGGTTATACACCTTATTCAGTAGTCATTTGTATGATATTGTACTATTTAAAATTGTACATAACTGAACTGTAGCATATAATATCATATCATGTCCTATCATACTGTATTGTTGTTCTGGTGACACCTAAAGCCTGAGACATTATGTTTTCTGGTTCTGTCCATGGGTCAATGCCTTTTCATATGTAATAGCTAAAAAGATCTTTATGAGACCGTCTTGAAACTTTTACCACATATTAAACTGGATTCAACTGTGAACTGATTAGATTTCAGAAGTCATACGTCAAGATCTTGGAGTCTTGTTGTCCTCCCCCCTTTCCATATGAATGCAAAGTTTCAAGAAAGCCTAAAGCGATTTGCATCAAACTTTGCAGTTGTCTACTCTGGCCCAAGGAGGAACTGATTAGATTTTAGAGGTCATAGGTCAATGTCGCAGAGCCCATGTTTACACATTACTATCATACTGCTTTGTGAATGTGGTATTTCAAGACTGAATGGCAGGATTTTCTTCCCACAGTTCATAGCATAACATCACATATCTTTGTTTCAGGCTGTATTGCATAAAAGCATTGTGTGTTGTATTATGTTCAGTTGTACTGTATTCATCATATTGTGTTGTATTACATAGTATCTTCTCATCATTCATAATATATCATTTTATATGCCTTTTTATGTTGTATTATTTATTATAAATTTGTATGTTGTTTAGTTTTGTAACTTCATACTAAACTGTACTCTACCATAAGGTGTTGGTACTGTATTTTATCATATTTGCATTAATTTGCTTGACATTAAACAGAACAGTCGTGTCATAATTTGTGATACAGCATCATTTCATTGAATTGTGTTAATGGTGTGGTATTGTACTATATCATAGTTTCCCAGCAACTGCCCAACTTAACTTTTGTCCCTAAAAAAAATGAAACTAGGCTCTTAGAGAAGCATAACTACAGTTTGATATATGAAGGACGTTTTTAAATGCAAAGTAAAAGAATTTAAATTCAGTCACAGTATCAATGTCATCCAAATGGAATAATTAGTCACACATGCTGTAGTGTGCTTAGTCAGCCAGACTCAGTCTGCCTGAACTCGAGGGCTTTGAAATTTAAGTGCAAATTATTTGCAAGTAAAATCAAGGTCATACTTAATGTCTCGATTGTTTTTAAACCAACATTG
Organism: Cetoscarus ocellatus; assembly: GCA_037902135.1. Classification (NCBI taxonomy): domain Eukaryota; kingdom Metazoa; phylum Chordata; class Actinopteri; order Labriformes; family Labridae; genus Cetoscarus; species Cetoscarus ocellatus. Next base: position 428,844 of record JBAMNC010000741.1, on the reverse strand, counting down.
TGCTGGAAGTCATACACTTGAGTTCAGTGAATTCAATGTAACAACCTCAAGCAGGGTGCTCCTCACTGTTCTCGTTTTCCCATGTTTTCGTATCAAAATATATCACTTAATACCAGAAGTCATCTGTATATTGTTGTGTAAACATTTAAAATGATCATAGATTTGTTGTCTGATACGACTATAGAGACAAACAGTAAGGCTATTTCTACAAGATGTTGCCCTGGCAGAAATAAACAACGATGACTCAATGAAATGCTCATGCTGCCCGACGTGACTGTAAGAGAATAAAGCGGGATTGAAAAGGGGATAGGTCTGACACAGAAAGAAATGTTCCAACAATATAATCTAAAATGAATAAACAATTCAATTTTTGTCTGCCTTGGAGCACTCTACCACTTCTTCACTTACTATGTGCTGATAAAAGTAGCAGCTTCTCAGTGGATATAGAAAATATGAGTACCATAGGGGTTTATCATCACAGTACAGAGTGTTTCAGGGCTGTATTTCCTACTTTTTTCTCTATCAGTGTTTCTCTCCGTCCTTCGGGCTTTAAATGTTTTGTACACTCAGAAATCACAAGACTGCATGAAAGCTGTCGAGTCACATGATTCTCCCCTCCTGCAGCCTTGGATCCTTACTGTTTTTCCTCTTAGTATGAGACGACATTGTGCTTTGGCAAGATTTACCAGGGGGATCTCTTTACCCCAAGACCACCAAGTTCTTTGTCTCTTTTGTTGTAGCTCTGATAATACTGATTAAAAGATAGGATTGTAGCAAATATCTTGAGTGTTTTTTGATACTGGTGGGCTGTTTTCACTCAGATTGTTGACCTTACTGATAGTTGGGGTCTCCCAGCTTGACTTCCCAAGGCCTCTTCACCCCTGTCTGCCCCAGTTAAAGTAATGACGAAGTACAGAGAACGCAGACAAGCACTGAGCAGGCAACCGTCCACACAGTTCCTCTGGGACATTTCATTTTTTTGTGTGAAAATGATTTTTTTTTTTTTTCGAATTCCAGAAAATTCATGCCTCGATCTTAATGTTGCTTCCTCTGTAATAACTGTATTCTTTACATTTTGAATACATGACTGATATTACCTTGTTTATTAGGTATACCATTGCCAGACATTAAAAGTTAATTGTAGGGCCCTATAAAATCCTTTTTATTTTTTCCCATATTCCGTATTTTTCGGTTTTAATTTTTTGAGAATTCAGTTTTTAGTTTTTTACGCAAATTGAACCCCGAGACACTGTATCAAGAAATGAAATATAGACAATTAATTCAGTTATAACTAAAAACTTTACCGCTTAGCTACATTACATTGTTCCTCCCTTTTCTTAGGTGTTTGTCACTCTTCAGGTGAACCTCACACGTATCTTTACAGGTCCAGTCAACATTATGTTGACAAATTTTGCAGAGCATTTGATCGGCTAACACATGATAATCGTTGAGAAACTGCTCTGCCCTGTACTTTTGAGTTTCGTAGCTTCTTTGCCAACTTAGCCAGTGTCCCAGGCGGCGGCTTCAACACGTTCACGTTGTTAATGAGGGGAGGAGGAGGGGAAGTGAAGCGTGCATTGTCCCCAGCCTTAGTGACCCCCTCTGGAGCATTTTCCAGAGAGACGCGTTCCTTTTTATTCTGAAAAAAAAATGTAGAATGTCAGCAATTTCTGTGATATTTCGTATTTATTTTGAATTCCGCTTTTAATGTCCAATTCCGTGATTCTGTCTGCGATTCTGTGAACGCAGATTTTATAGGGCCCTATAAGTGATGGGTGAAGAGGACTGACTGAGGGGGATTTTCATGTAAGTGGTAGAAATCACCTCAAAATTGTACATGTAGGATTTCTTAAGGTGAGTTAAGGTCACACTGACCTTGACTTATGATCATCAACCTCTAATTAGTTCATCTTTGAGTCAGAGTTTTGGTTGAATCAATAGAAATGTTTTTTAGATATAGCATTCAAAAGCAAGGGATGAACATGTAGTAAAATGATCTTGACTTTTGACCCATGACATCCAGACTCTTATCCTCGAGTCAGAGTGTGCATTTGTGAAAGGTCTGTGAAAAACACTGGCCTTGAATTATTATGTTGACAACCAAGGGATGAACATAAGGCCAATACATTTTACTTGTAACTCCTTCAGATACTACTTGACCACATAGAGAGACAAACTACCACACTCACCCACACTGAAGGTTAATTGAGAGTCACCAATTAACCTAGCAAGCATGTTTTTGTAACCTTGCAGTGCAGTGTTAGCAGCCTGATTTAATGTTTATAATCAGACAGATCCATTTTGCCAAGCTACAATGGTTGTGCTCGACCTGAAGCAGCACGACCCAGTCAGAGTCCCTCAAAGCAGGAAGAGATGGGAGCTACAACCGAGATGACGTCTGGAAGTGACAGCTCACACAGAGATTAGCATAGATGCTAACAGCTTCAGTAGCAGTTTCGTCAGATCTGGACAAATTTCTTCATTGAAACTAAGCAACAAGCATTATTTAGTTATCATGTTCACAACCAAGTGATGAACAAAAGTCTGGAAGCCTCATATATGGTAGACTTTCTTGAATAACACTGTAGTAAGTAATATACTTATGTTAAGTTGTTAAACAAGAACATTCTACTCATCATCATAGAACAGTATAGAAAGATTAATGTATGAATGCACGTACTTGCAGGATGTCCTCAAAAATAATATCTTGGTAATGATGTTTTTGTCTTCCTGTCTCCCCCCTCTATCCTCAGTCTCTCATATTACTAGCAGGTGTTGGAGCAGTTGGTCTGGGTCTCAGCCTGCTGGTTCTGGCCGTGTACCTGACACTGCTGTGTTGCTGGCACAGAGACATCGACGAAGACACCAAAAGGCCAAATAACTGCTGTGTCACCTGGGCTGCCATCATCGCAGGCCTCATCATATGGTGAGTCTGGATGGTCGTTTATGCCATTATGTTTTTTTTTACATGCAAGGAAGGTCACACACACACATGTATAAGCAATGCCCGATATGAATAGTGACATGGAGGAGGTTCACGTTTCATCTTCCCTACTTACAGCTTCTATGGGGAGTTTTAGCCGTGTTATTACATGGACTAAAATTGGAAATTATACTCACAAACAGGACATGTATGTTAGAACAGGAGGTACAGCTTTGTTCCAGCAAGCAATATAAGACATAAAGCAAGTTCTCTCACAGGAGCTTTAATTACTCAAATGACTTGACTGTAATTAAATCTGCTTAATGTTTTAATACAGAGCAGGATTAGCTGGGCTTGGGGATTCAGAGAAGTTTGTTTTTTGCCAACCATGGCAGAATATGAAGAGGAACAAAATTAGGCTAGATCCCACTTGAAAATAAATAAATGATTGTGATAATAAGAATAGAAATGATTGAGCTTAGAAACTCTGTTTAGTCCACACCATCATCGCTGCTCCCAAAATCCAATCAATATTTCATCATTCCAAGCCCATCAGCAGTTAGAGCAGTATTCGATCTTGTATACAGACATTACGTTTTATGTAGATGGTGTCAGGATAAACTGGATCATTAAGACTTCACCAGAGCAGGTTAAGTTGGTTTATCAGCCTAAGCACATTGACAGCAAACCTGCTAGCATTGCTAACATTAGCCACAATTAGAAAGTGAATTCAACATTGTTTCCCTGCAGACACTGATCACATGTTTAGCTGCATTAAATGTTGTGTATTTATTTTCTAATTGACTCTTGATCAAGCTCTGCCCTTTACAGGAACAGATCCTCTGTCAAGCCCCGCCTTTCTTAACTGCTAGTTTAGACTAAATCTGTTGTTGCTGGTCTCGCTTCCATTTGAAGCACATTAAAATGACTCCGCTTTTGGCAGACTTTTATTCATGTTTCATCAATTTGATTATTTTGAAAATTTGGCGGGTGTGAGAGAATAAAAGCAGTACTAGAATTGAGTGTATTAATAAAATTCAAAATCCTCAAGAATCTGTTTAAAAATATAAAAATTACTGTTGAATGACCTCAGTAATGGCATCTGACATGGGCTGTTAACATCAACAAAATGCTTTATTTTTTCACTAAATATTCTTAGAACTCCAAATATTGTGTGTATTAGAATGTTTTCACTTTGAGTGTAAGGAAGTTTTCTTTCTGATTTTCAGCATTGAAGTAAGACATTTATGACAACAATTTCACCATGATGCATAAATTAGACTTTTTCAGCACATTACGTTCTGAGCTGGGTAACCTCATAACAGCTCCTTTTAGAAGTGGCTCTCTGATTCTAATTGGCTGATCAGTCAACCAATCACAGAGCCAAACTGAGGGTCACTCAGAGGTCTTCCTTTTTTTTAGTGGCACTAAATAATTATTGCACAAATTAATGCTTGAATAAAGCATATATTCATGCATTATTCATTATAAAATATCAATATATCATGCACATCTATTATTCTAAATATGATTTTATACATTAATCAATGCATTCACTCATGTGCTTCAGACATTATTACTCATCAGTTATGAATGATGTTCATGTTTGCTTTATGGGTAAGTTTGCAGTTAAAAAAAACAACAGCAACAACAAAACAGAAAACAAAGAACCTGACTGCTGAATTACAGGGTTATAATCATGATTACTCCAACATAACGTCTTCATAAATACATCATGTTTGATGCAACAAAAGCGGTTACAGTTATTAATCAAATAACTTTATTAGTTGCTTTTAGTCGGTGAGACAAAGATGCTTTGAGATTAAGAGTTTCAAATGTTACTGAATAGCAAGTTGTGGTATTGAATAAAGGAAAAACTGTTAGAACTGTTTTGTTTTTAAGCTAAAATTCCCAGAATACATAAACATATATAATTTGGAAAATATAGTTTCAAAATTAATGTAAAAAGACTAATGTTAGTGCACTTTAATAGGGCTGTGCATCTTCACATACTCAATATTCAGGTAGATTCAGATTTTCAGACAATGATTCAGTTTGATTCTGTATGACGTTATATCTTAAGGTAACACTGTAGGTAGCATCCTTGATTTTGTACACAACAGCAGAAGGTTTTTTAGGAGTGAAGACAAGCAAACTCCTTTTAATCATATAGAAAGTGCTTTCAAAATCATATTTATAAAAGCATTTTTATACCAAACCAATATAAATAAATTCTAACCACAGTTCACAACAAATGTGTTAACATCAGTTTAGACTTTTATAGCATCAAACTCTGAGGTAGATGTTATAGTTCAATACGTGCTTCTTCATCACTGAAAGTATTCCCATGTTGATATTGCTAATAGATTAAAATGTTAATTCTGGATACAAGCAACAGTATATGAATCAATGGATTATATGCTCACTCTGCATCATGATGCAGACATTTATGATTCTGCATCATGATGCATCAGTCATAGGATTGTTTTAACCTCCCTGTACTATAGCACTTTAAATATTCTGATTGCTGCTTCGATGAATTACCCCAAATCAGATTTAATTCTGTGATAAGTGCATTAAATTAAGCATTATTTGCATTTAAGTTTAAAAATACAGAAATCAGTGAAGTCTGTTCAGATAAAAGATATATATATTTGTTGTTTCTTTAAGTTTTAAGTGGTGATAATTTCCAAATTCCAAGAGTCTTTCAGTTTCAACAATTTGTCCTTTCCGGCCATGCCAACACTTTGGATGTGGCCTTCTTTGTAAACAAAGTTCTGTAAACTACGTGGTATCAGAGCTGGATAACTGGTGTGTTTCTGACAGGGCCCCTCTCAGCTCACAGCTCGGTGATTGTACTCCTAAAACTGCTCATTTGACTGATCAGCTGACAACACTAAAACTTATATTGGTCTGCTTTCTATCTCTTAAAGTTCCCCTTCTAAACACTAAGCTGCAGTCAGTCTTTTGACTGTGTGTCTGCTTTTTTTCTGTTCCTCATGTTTGTTTATAAGCTGAAAATCTTTATTCTGATTCCAATTTATGCAAGCATAAATAATCAAGTGGATTCTAAAACTTCCAAACCAATATCAGGGGACACAATTGTGTTTTAAGTCGGTTTTAGTAGTGTACATGAAAGAAAAATCCCTTGAGAAATGTAAATGTCCTAGCTTTAAAAAAAGGTTTAATTGAATTAGCCAACAGATGTGCTCAAACTTGTGACAGTGTTGACTTCTAACTTTGTTATCTCCGTCTCTCTGTCCATCCCAGCCCACAGCTGCGGCACACAAGGCCTGTTGTGATGTTAAGTGGCTCGGCATGATGCTGCTTAGCAGAGGGGCTCTATTATCTACAGTCAGAGCTCTCATCTCTCTCCGCAGGAGCTTTTTATAATGTCAGTCAATAAATTTGGCTCAATGAGAAACTACGACGTAAGGCTTTCAATTAAATAAAATAGCTATACCCAAGTATAAAGTCTTTACATTACATAACTGAGTGGTTAAGAAAAACACTTGTGCAGCTGCTCTATGTAGAAGTTTACTCTGCAAAAACATCATTTTCTATGAACACACGAGAGTAGACATAGGGGGTCATTCAGACTTTTTAAATGCTCTCAAAGAGACGATTGCAGTGCTACTGGACTGAACTGAACCAGGAAGTTTGGTGGAGGCACACCATTAGCCTGTCAAGGCACAACAATGTCAGCTATGACCCTATTCAACATATTCTAATAGGAAAATATTTTTTTCTGCCCCTAGATAATAAGACAAACAAGGCTAGATCTGAAAAAAGACCCAAACTCACTTGTTAAGGCTTCAAAATAGAGTAAAATAAGAATGTAGGGATGTGTGTCCTCATAGGGCCACAGTTATACCACACTATTTGCCTGCAAATACTAGGGTTGTATCAAAACATCAGTATAAATAAATTGGCTGATTATCTTATCCAATCAGATCAATTAAAAGTCCAAGCATCAATTAAAGCCGCCATGTAGGGAAGTGGTTTTAGGACCATTTTTGCCAAAGGCACATCTAAAACCAGATGGATTGCTCAAGACACACCTTATTTATGTCCGTTTAAAAGCATCTTTGATGCATTTTGTGCAGTCTTACCAGTTAAATTTATATTTACTTTCATCTACAAATTAAACATGACAAAAAATTGTATTGCTAATGAAATATTTATTAACAAATTAATCTAACATTTATATTCAGAGTGAATTTAAAGCTCATTCATGAGTTGGTGTTTGATTGTATTGACACCTTATGCACTGTAAAAAAAATGAATCAAAACTTATTACACCATCAAATATATGTAAAAGGTTTAAATGTACTGTATGTTTAAGGTTTTCCAAAGGATAAATGGTTGAGTTATGCAAAAATAACTCCACTCCCAGGGGCTCAGATGGCATAGTGGTTTAGGTCGCGCCCCATGAGGTTTGCCCTTGAGCAGGACCGGGTTCACATCCTACCTGTGGCCCATTTACTGCATGTCATTCCCCACTCTCACCCTGTTTCCTACTCTATCCACTGTACTCTCTCCTTTCTGATTAAAGGCATAAAAGCCCAAAAAACATCTTTAAAAAAATAATAATAATAACTCCAGCCCACATGTGTCATATTATTGATGCTTTAATGTATTCAAAAATGGAAAATACAAAGAACCAAAGACAGAATCACGATTTTAAAGGGAGCTGAAATGGTTCAGATTTACTCAAAAGTACAGAGAAAGATAAAGACTATGTTAAAACAAATGGTTCGGTTTAAAAGTCACCATGTTTAAACACAAATACCCATAAATATGTGCTTTGTAAAATTTTATGTCTGACTCGAAGTTCAAAATTATCTTTAAAATCATTGAATAATGCTCTGAACAGTAAAATTGAAGTTCCTGATATACTGAGAGATTATTATTCTTTTATCTAATTAAAGTGTAAGCACTTAAGTAACGATGAGTCAGAACTTTTTGTCTTGTTATTGCAAATGCATCTGTGTAATTTTTATTAAATATTGTGATCCCAAAACATATCATATTGATATTGTGGCAGGCTTCTCGAAAAAGTTTAGAAACATTATTTTGGTTGATCTTTTCACCACTTTAATAATACTTTAATACCACCACGATCCTTACAAGACCTTACCAGTTGGTAAGGTCTTGTAAGGATCATGCTTGTGTTAGCTGTGTTGCTCATGCTTGGGATGAGCAACACAGCTAGACGTGTGGGAAGCGCCCAAAATAAAAATGTGCCAAAATCCCCCTCCTCCTCTGAAAAAAAGCCCACAGTGAAGTGAAGTAATTGTGTGGGGTGTTGTCTTCCTGGAATGACCACTTCATAGTCTGCCTCTGGCTTCACCAGTCTCACAGAATTTGGTCTTAAGTTTTGAAATGGTACCAGGGCTGACACCAAATAATGCTGAGCAGCAGCTTCTAGTTGCAGGGGATTTTGGCACTCTTTTGTGGGCGCTACTCACATGTTTAGCTCTTTCCATGTATGGATGTTCCTTAGAAGTTGTGAATCGTTTTGAAGGTGACTTATCAGACTTTTCAATGATATGAAATACAGTACCTAATCTGGCACATGGAACACGCACATGAAAGAACTTAGTAGAATTATCTTTTAATATTTTATATTTTTTTTAACTCTAGTCATTGCAGTCTCATTTTATGGATTCTTGTGACATAATAAACAGGTTCTTATCATGCTTGGATTATTTACATTTCTTGGGTATGTTTGTACAAGTTTTTTGTATACCTAGTGCCTCTTGTTAGTAGATAGCTTTTTTCTTCTTCTTCTTGTGTTTTGTTTTCTATATTCCTGTATTTGTATGTTGAAGCACTTTGTAAACCTGTGATTAAAAGTTGTAGGCAAATAAAGCTATTATTAATGGAAATAACAATAACTTAAATTCTAGCATAAAAACGAAAGAGAGAAAAGAAAGACCTAAACAATGTTGACAAGAAAATTACACCTAAAAAAAGTTCCCTGTCTCTACTGCATTTGGTCATGACTTTTACAGCCTTTTATGAAGGAAACACTCAGAGCTGTTTGTGTTTTCCAATAATAGTATGGTGCTAGTTTAATGTAGGCACACATTAGGAAAAAATAACAAATATGAAAGTTTCAAAAAGGTAAAATGACTGTTACAGATGTTATGAAAGTTAAACCCTGATGGCAGACTGTGCTACTGATGAAACTAATCTGTAGCTAAAACCAGCTTAATCGATAATATGCTTGTCATTCATGTTACAGAAACAAAGATCTGCATAATCTGGCTTTCAAGTAATTAAATTTTTTTATAAACAGTTGGGTCATGGGATTTTCATTGAACAAAATGAGGAAATTCATTTGATTTAGGAAAAAAACAGATTGTTTATACTGATTCACATGTCCCAGTGTTTTGTTCCATGTGATATTCAAGAAGAATAATACCTCAGTTGCACGGCTGAACTTAAATGGGAAGAGGATTTAAGAGGCGCAGCACCTCTCCGTGGGTGATTATTTCTGAGCCCAGGAGGAGGAGGAGGATGAATGGGGTAAATTAAGGTTAAAGATAGAAAACAAATCTAATATTCTAAAAAGCCTTCCTCCCAGTGTCACTCTCTGTTAGCTCTGATACAGTTTATTATAGCTGCGGTGCTCAGGTCTCCACTGAATCAGGGCATTTATCTGTTATTACTTGTTCATTCAGCGTGGCCATTTGTTCAGCTCATAACGCGATCTGAATACTGAGGTATAATTGTTGCCGGCTTTTGTGCGGTGATCCATCCTTGGAGGCACCGTGGCACTAAATATCCTGGAGTCCTGTCGTGTATTGTGTCGGTTTCTTTTAACACTCCTGTCTGCTGCAGACGCCAACAAAAAGTACTAATGCCACCCTGGAGACTAAACTGCCCCATGATGTCCTGTGTCATTACTGCTTCATTACCGTGTGTCATTACCGGGTTTTTATTGGTGCTGACATGTCACACGGTCGGTCGCAGGGTTAATATAGAGCTCATTATCCATTCTGCTGGAACATAACTGTCCTGAAAAGCAGGAAGCCATATTGTTAGTTTTCTTTAACCCACTGAATGAAGACATCCTTATAACCACATCCTTCTGTGTGAGGTTTACCGTAATCCCCTTTTTTTTTTTTTTTTTTTGTTCAGGCAGGTTTTGTGCACACTGTGCCCCAAGTGCCCCTAATCACAGCCGGAGGGAATGGGTTTAATGCAAGAGACAGGCGCAAGGGTTCATTATACTTACAAGGTTACAGTGACAGGAAGCTGGCAGACACAAAAAAGAAAATACACAGAAGCACTCGCGGTGACATATGACACACATCCTGTCAGTGTGTAATAGAAAATAAAATAAGACTGCACATCCTGCCTTTGGTCTGAACTAACTTCTCCTCTAGTTTCAATTGAGGAGATGATAAGTTGAACTCTTGGGGACTTTGTGTTTGTTTTTTTGTGGTTTTGCACAGATGGTGTTAAAGACTTAACACCCTTTTTGGGGTTTTAGTGAGCATATGGAAGTACAGAGACAATTCTGATCTCACTTCCTTATGTGGGTGATCTTTTGACAACTGGACAGCTCATGAAGTTCAGTGGAAGTGTTGCAAACGTCTTCAGTTTATACAGAATGAACTTAATACAATTAAGTGATCATGATGTAATTCAAAGTTTTCAGCATTAATGCATCAGGAGCATTAAGATTAACCTTTGCAACTAGCTTTTAGTCAACCAGGATTTTTTTTACCTTTAATTTAGGTGATGCAGTACAATACAAAACAAGACATCATATATGGGCACAAGTCACTTATTGTAAGTCCAGGTCAAGTATAAGGGCAAAGCCAAGTCAAGTCTCAAGGGGATAATTGAGCTGAGACAACCATTAAGGTGCACTGCTGTTGGTGTGTACAGTATTTCACAAATGGTGTGAGTTTTACATGAAGCTGAGCCACAAAACTGTTGGGTTGTGCGATTGGGCAAAGTAAAATTCAGAGCACTTTATTTTTCCTCCAGGAAGTCTCTGTGTTTGGCATTATTTTATGATGCAGCAAATGGCTATGTGCTCTTCTGCCTGTATTTGTTAGCCCAGTTCACACTGCCATTTTGTGATGCTTCACCTTGAACTGTATTGAGGAACAAGTTGATCCTTGCTTTGTTCCATCTCCAGAGGTCGTTATGTAGGTATTGATATTAGAGAAAAGGAGACACTGTGGACTCAGTGGGAGACAGGATTGCCGCAATTGAGTGTCCCTGCCTGCACATCCAAGCTGTATGCAGCATGAATTTGCACAAATATTAAAGCTTTATATCCTTATTAATAGGAATATCTTCAGGTGTAATGTCAAGTGTGACACTTTTGCATAGAGGCACTGTGAAAAGGGTTAGTGTGACACCCCACCATTGTTTTGACAGCAGTTCAAGCATATTGGCCTAGTGTTCAAACACAGAAAAGCTGCTGACAGCATCAACAGACCTGTACTGCATAATGTAGCTGCACTGAAGAGACCAACCAATCACCGAAGATCAGAGTGGGAACAATCGGGGCAGACCAGGCCCACATAGAACAAGGGGCATTAAAGTGGTGGAAGATTCACAAAAGCATCTCAGAAAGAGCAAGAATACAGCTGGATCAGGGGACTTAGTACATTAATACTGCAGGGATTTTTGAACATTCTTAAACAGCCATTGGGATTTAACATATGAACCTGAGCTCAGGAATATCAGGGCTCTTTAAAGCTTACCTTGAGACAGTTCAACAACCTGGGATTATTTGACTTCAGTGAGTCGTTCTGTTCTTTTACTCCTGTGTATTTCATAATATATAACTCTGTTAAATGCTGTATTTTGAAGTACGAGCTCAGTGACCCTTGTAACTCCAAGTCATTATTTGCAATTTTTGACCTACCAGGCTTTTTATTTTTATATCGTAAAAATGCAAGTAAAACCTAAACCCTTTTGAGTACAATCAAGTTAAATACACCTTTTTTTCAAGATAACCTGGGCTTTAACAATAGTTGTTATGGTAGTGAAAAATTAAATGTTTTAGTAGTTAGTTGTCCAGAGAGACAAAATAAGAAAAACAAACCAAAAAGCCTTTGTTATCAGAGGATAAAAAAACAGATGCAAACAAACTCAAAACAAAACTATTCAATTATTTACACGTTTTTGCAAGACCAAGGGCCACTTCACATTGCCTTCACTTTCAGATGGTGGACAGAATGCTACAATAAGCACTGTTAATTCCTCCAAGGTGTTTACCTTTTTGGGTGGCAGAAATGAAAAAGTTCAACAAACAATGAGCACAAAGTTATTCCACAAAACAAACTCCTATTTCATGCCCTCAGGCTGTCACATGCAAAACTTATTTATACCCCCATATAAAATATTAACAAGCATAAACATCTCTTGTTAACCTAATTAACTTGTCTTTTTCAAGACAAGTAGGGGATTATGCAGTCATGTCTTGAGCTTTAGTTGCGACCAGTTGGAAACTACTGGTAAGAAAACAAGAGAATAAGAATTGGGCGTATCTAATTGGATGACAGAGTAGCCAGAAGTTGTGGTCACATCCTTCGAAATTCAATACAGAGGTCCAATAACAACAGATATTTTTTTAAATTACGAAAATAATCACATGATCAAGGATTTATCACTGTGGATTTAAAGCTTTAAATCTTTTAAAAACACCAGATTTTAAGGCTTCTAGGGAGGATATATCTGACCCTCTTTAGATTGACAAAATGGTAACTTTCCTAACAAAGTTGACCTCATTAAGATGTCTTTCATGTTTACAGAGATATTGCAAACAATGTGAGATTAAACCAGCATTGGGATGCTGGTGCCCCCGCAGAGTTACAAGGACTAAAGTCGATCTCCTTCCCCTAAATCAGTGCAACATAATAAAAAAATAAGATGGAATAATACATCTTAAAGTCACATCATAGAACACATTTCTATGCATTAACATGATTACGTAATCAATAAACTGGTAATAATTGATATGTAATGTCCATAAGGAAGAAAAGATGTTATAAAATGCAAAGTTAGAGAAAACCTAATTTACAATCAATGCTGCAGTTATTCATAATTAACTGTCCAAGTTAATCAATCAAACATGATGAAATTTTCATAGTTTTACGGCCATGGTGTAAATGTACTGTAAAATTGCTAATATCATTATAGACTCATTGCTTTAAGTTAATTGTATCTGATCCAGGGACATCAATACTCATATAGAGTCTCAGGCTGCAAGAAGCTGATTGACAATATGGATCCTCTTTCAAACACTCTGATACCTTTTTTGGATGTTTGACAGTTTTCTTCCGTGTTGTAAGCCACGGATGGGCCATAAAATTTAAATTGACTGCTATAAAGACGGTTGGTTTAACTCACAATCTGTCAGTGAGATAAAGGGGTAAACAAAACAGATGGAAGAATAAAGGAATGAGAGCAGGATCTCAGAGGGTGAAATATGACAAATGTGTAAAGTTTGTCTTTCAAAAATCAGCCCCTCTGATACAACATCCAGGCCCATATGGCAGCCAGGAGGAGAAGATGAGTCATATGGGAAAAAAGGATATTTTAAGAGAGCAACATTGAGACATTCATTAAGATATAATCCTGGCTTACAAGACTTATTTACAATTACAAATTAGAGTGGCGTTTCTCTGTTCAGATTGATTTCAAAGTGGCATGGAAGAAATAAACCAAATACATGGTGACCGTCCAACCAATCAGAGAAAGGACACATGGGATGTGTTTGGCTTGTACTGAATATCTTGTTGCAGTATATGTAAATATTGACGATGCATTTTATCCTATTAGTTTTGATGTGTTATGATTCAGTTGATTGTATATTAAAGGAATAGTTCAGGACTTTCGAAGTGGAGTTGTGCACGGTACATGTATTAGCCCATGCATTAGGCACGGTGAGGGAGATCAACTCTGCATAAAATGGTCTGAATTAGTTGATACAGAAGCTAGAGCTATGCATTGCTCCACATGAGGCCACCATCTCTGGGTTATTTAGATTTTTAGGTGAAAACAGGCTACAAAACAGCATGGGCTGATTGCAAACTGTAAGTATATTGATTACAACTTGCTTATCCACTGCTAAGCAGCTATGTTTTGGCAACAATTTGGTACACAACACAGCTGAAATATGACCTCCAGAGGTGCAATAATCAACATATGGTCTCATGTACACTAGCATCACCATATAAGATAAGCCAAAGTATCAAATGATTAAATATTATCTTGTTGATGAAGTATAATAATCTTAAAAAAGCATTATCCTAGCTGTTTACCTGCTCAACAACAGTGTGTTTTCATTCAGTAAACTTATCAAAGCACAGCTTGTGTCTTGATACAATAAACAATAAGTACAAGCCATACACTTACAGTATTGTGAGGACAAACATTAATTTGGCTCTTCTTAATTTTCTTTATAGTTTGGAAAACTTGCTTATCTGGTCCGTGTAAGTACAAACATTCATTACAGCAGGGAGGCTCTGCATGATTAGAGCTGCAGACTGCAGAGGCACATGTAAAATCTGCTGGTATCCTCTGATTCTTAGACATCCTGAAGTGATTTTTCGTTGTCACATTCTTTTATCATGAGCTTATGACGTACACTCCTTTATCAAAAGGTTACATAGGTTTCTCTGGTTCTTCAGTTCAAATAGCAGTTTCCTACATTTTTCATTCAGACTTGTTGACTCTTCATCTACAGAAGTTTTTCCGACTACTATTCACAAATGTCCAAAGTAAACAGCTTTTCAACAACTCTTTCATGATTTTACAGTCTATGCTCTGCACTGAGCTTGCCATTCCATGCCATCAGAGTTAAAGTGCTGGCAAAACTATGGTAGGGCATCACACTGGCGGGGCTATTCTGGTGGGAATGGGAACAAGTAATTTCAGGCAACCACTGAGGCTACATGCAGGGGTAGACACAGAGAAAACCTATTAAATACAGCAAAGGGTTTATTAAATTGACATGACGTTGATGATTTCAAATATCAATTTGAAATATGGACTCTTCAGACCGCAGTACATTTTCCCACTTTGCGTCAGTCCATCTCAGGTGAGCTCAGGCCCAGAGAAGCCGGTGGCATTTCTGCACTTTGTTGATCACTTTCACTTTACGTGATTGAGTTTTTACTTGAAGATTCAACAAACTGTGTTACCTGACAGTGATTAACAAAATGATTTTGTTTTTTAATGCAGTGCCACCTGAGGGATCAAAGGTCATGGGCATTCAGTGTTGGTTATCAGCCTTGCCCCCTATACCCAGTGATTTCTCTGAATTCTTTTAATCTTTTGATAATCTTACAGACTGCCTGTGATGATATCTCTAAATGTCTTGCAATTGTACTTTACGAAAAGTGTTTTTTTTTTTTTTTAATTGTTTGACTATTAGCTCAAGCAGTTGTTCATAAAGTGTGAGCCTTTTCCCATTCTTGCTTGTTAATGACTAACCCTTTCGGGGATGCTCCTTTCATATATCATGACACTCACCTGTTTCCAGTTAACCTGGTCACCTGTGGGATGTTCCAAACAGGTGTTTAGCATTCCTCAACTTTCCCAGTCATTTGTCGCCCCTGTTCCCTTGCAATAATTTTGTATGCTCTATGCTCTGCACTGGGATATCCAGCCCATGCCATCAGGCTTTAAGTGCTGACAAAACAACGGTAGGGCATCACACTGGTAGGTCTTTTTTGGGGGGTAGGGAACAAGCCTTTTCAGGAAACTACTGAAGCTATGTACAGAGGGAGGGGGAGTTTTCTGCATAGAAGTACAAACAATGTAAAAGCAGTAATCAGAGTCCTGCAAAAGGCATAAACACAAATTTAATTTCCTGAAAGTGCAAATGTACCACATGGACTGGGGATCATTGCAGTTTAGATTGTTATTGTATACATGCACCTATAAAATGTCATTGTGCATAACAGTATTAATCACTGCATTGCACAGAATGAGTAATTAGAAGCCGACTCCAACCATAAAGTTCTGGTTTCAGATGAAATGCCACAGTTTCATCCATATCAGAATCCCAATTGGCTTTTTTGCCAAGTACTTTGAGACATACTGTATAAGGGAACTGAGTTTGTGTTTTGCTGCAAAAGACTAAACATAGAACAAGAATAAAGAATATCAGCAAGACATGAAGCAGCAGTTCTCCTGCTGAAAGTAATCTTTGGAAAAGATTTTTCAAAAATTAATGTTTAACAGAATGTAAAGAAAAAATATGTATAAAATGAAAATGTGCAGTGGATGATTTGTGCAGATATGCAGCCAAGAGAATTATTTACTCACAGGGCCACTTTCTTCCAGAATAAATTTGCACACAGTGTGGAATGTAAAACAGAAAAAACTCAAGTTCAGTATGCATGTATGTAACAGTTTAATTAAGCCTTACATCACTGCAGTGATTCTCTTTTTTGCTGTTGTGTCAACTCTGGGAGGACAATGTCTTTTTGCTTCTAGATCAACATAAAAAGGAAACACTGAGTTTGGTTAGACACTGTTGAAGTAAATATTTATAAACAGCATCAGTTAATGCTCAGTATGTTACATTTTAATGGTATGATGGATATGAATGTTGAACATCAGCTGCAGCCATTTAGTCATTTACTAATATGCTGTTATCTCTATGAAACTCAGCTTCTTTTGGAAACACAATTTTGATTTGCTCAACTTCAAACAGTTTTAATCAAAATCTGTCTGAAAACCAGGAAAATACTCAAATCTGTTTAACAAATAAAGCATGTGCTTGCAGATTTGTCTGGTTTCCAGGCTATTAAGACATCTGAGAAAATGTTAAAAGTTAAAAAAAATACTCTTAATCACACACTCATGCAACTAAAAGAATGTCTTACTAAAGATGTTTTAATTTATGAATTATTCATTTTCTAAAGTTCACATTTGCCAGAAGAAAGTTTTAGACTGAGTGGAAAATAATAAGTATTAAAAAAATAAGGGAAGGATTATGAACAGCAACATAAGCCTTTGGTGTGGTTCATATTTCCCCTGCAGCCTCAGTGTTCTCCACTCTTTGGAAAATGTGAATAATGTTTTCATGTCTAACTTGTCCTTTTAGTAACAACACATGGTCCACAATGAAGACGTACCATCAGAAAACAAACACTTCTCTTTATTCATTCATTTTCTCTAATTTTTCACAGTTCTGCTGTAGGAGTGGGTTTCTATGGCAACAGCGAGACTAACGACGGGGTGTACCAGCTGACCTACTCGCTTTACAATGCCAATCACACTTTGGGTGGCATCAACAATCTGGTAAGGGAGGCATGCCAAGCTCCACACATAATACAATCAGCTCAAGTATGATGAGATGTACTTACGATGCTTTTTTCTCAGATACAAACCAAATTCCAATATAATTGGGACGTTGTATCAAACATATATATGACAGCGTATTTAATTGGATACACAGCAAAGACAAGATATTTAACTTAAAACCTTATAAACTTCATTGTTTCTTGCAAATATTCACTCACTTCTAATTTGATACCTGTAACACTTTCCAAAAATGCTGAGACTAACACCCCCCCATACTATCACAGATGTTCACTTTTGAATTTTGTGCTGGAAAAATCTGGATTGTCCTTTTCCTCTTTCGGAAAACACAACATCAATGATTTCCCAAAACAATTTAACATGTTGACTCATCAGGCCACAGCATACTTTTCCACTTTGTGTCAGTCCATCTCCAATGATCGCGGGCCCAGAGAAGCCATCAGTGTTTCTAGTTGTTGTTGATAAGTGGCTTCCACTTTCAGTGGTAGAGTTTTAACTTGCACTTGTAGAAGAAGTAGAACTGTGTTAACTGAGAATGGTTTTCTAAAGTGGCCCTGAGCCCATGTAGTATTATCCTTTACAGAATAATGTTGGTATTTAATACAGACCACACCTGTATAATGTTCCAAACAGGTGTTTTTGGAGCATTCCTCAACTTTCCCAGCTTATTTTGGAACACGTTGCAGGCATTATTTCAAAATTAGTGATATTTGCAAGAAAAAACAAACAATGAAGTATATCATATTGACCATTAAATATCTTGTATTTGTAGTGTATTCAGTTGAATATAGGTCAAAAGGGATTTGCATATCACTGTATTTTATTTTTATTTGCATTTCACACAACATCAAAAACTTATAGAATTGGAATTTGTACAGTTTCCCACCTAACTGAGTCGAAGGTAACAGGACAACAAATTTGTCAAAGGTTTTTGGCTTCATTTTATTCAATAACATTTTAACCAAAAATGCATTTTACAAATGTTTGGAGGCTCTAATATAAAAAGTCAATTCTGAATAAACTTGTGGTATATGTCCTAAAGCTCTGTAGATGACCAACGCAATAAATGTGTGACTTGATTTGTCTATATTTCACTCCTTAGTGATTAATTCACTGGAGTTCACATAACTGAATGATGATTTCATCAAAAGTGCAAAGAGAGGCTTTGCATCGACCCTGGTCAAAATGTTTGCAAAATATTAGTACATTGTCACCACAGGGATGGAGGCACATATTTGGCTTATAATCAGTGATAAAGCCTGGCTATTTGGTTTGTGTGTGAGAGTGGCCGGGGATGGAGGGGGATGTCAAACTGGTCCACTGACCTATTTGGGGTAGTCTGGGGATGTAAGGAGCGTAAATATGCACACATACATTGGACAAAGAAATTATATTTTCATCCTTTTTACCTTTACTTATCATAATACATTTACTACTAACATAAATGGACTTCCATATCTATGTTGCATACCTGTGTATTTTATATTGTATTTTATATCATCAGAAATCCTGATCAGTCACCTCTACAGGGAGGTGCAACTTGTGAGGATCATGCCTTCATGGAGTGAGCAACATGGTTAAATATGTAGGGGTTCCCCAATAAAAATGTGCCAAAATCTCCTCTTCCCCTTAAAGAAAGCCAGTTCTCGGTCTGTCTTTGTCTACCTCACGCAATTTGGTCCTAAGTTTGGAAATTGTACCAGGACTGACACTGAATAATGCTGTCACTCTGCATGTCTTAACACCAGCTACCTCTTGCAGTTTTTTTGGCACATTTTTGGGGGGTTGCCCACATGTTTAGCTGTGTTGCTTATTCCAGGAATGCACAATCATTACAAGTTTATTGCTCATTGTAAAGATGACTAATCAGACTTCCATATGATATTAAATACAATACCAATTGGTATTACTGAGGGAGAGAAATAATCAACTAAAATAACATTTCTATTCTTCTTTGAGGATTAGTCTTAACTTGTTTGAGGACTTTTACAGAATTTTCAACAACAAAGGTGCCACACTTAAATGTTAATAAAGCTACAAGAAGCCTCTTATCAAAATAATGAACACAAGTCCCTCCTTTGACAGGCAAAACACTGGTTACAGCTCATGATTTTTTTGTATGGCCACTGGTGGGGGCTTATCAGATTCTTTGAGTAGTTCTGGTCACCTCTGGCCAGGCTCTAGTTCTGCCCCTGTTTATCAGCTGATTTTAATCCAAAGACCAGAATTATTTGTAACATTAAATGTATTTCTTACTACTGAGGTTCTATTTTGCTTTTTTCATCCTTGCATGCAAAACATGAATAACAGAGGCAAGGAATTTGTTTATATATAACATGCTTTCATAGTTGGCACATGAACTATAAGGTAAAGGGTAAAATGTTTAGATTTATACCCCAAACAAGCAATGAATTCTAAGACCGAGAGATACAGGCAGCAAACCGTAACATTAAATCAACTGAAAGTGCTACACTACAGATTAGTAAGCCTATTGACATTTCATTCACATTCAAAAGAGACCTTATTACCTCCACCAAGGAGGTTGTGTTTTCGCCAGCATCTCTTGTCTGTCTGTTTGTTTGTTTGTCTGTTTGTTTGTTTGACTGTTTGTTTGTTAGCAAGATTACTCAGAAACTACTGGATGGATTTACATGAAAATTTTACCAGAGGTGTGGTTTGGTCAAAGGAAGAAGCCAACTAATTTAGGTGCTGATCCGATCCAGATTGATGTCACAAAAAAAACATTGAAGTTTATAACCATGCTTTTACGGCATTATCGAGGTTGTAGTTCATTTGCAAACTGACATCTAGTTTTTCAAGCCTATGTCATTACATTTCCCAGCTTCCCTTGCAATGCCAGGGAAAAAGTTCTCCACGCTGCTTTGCACTAACAACTACTAGTAACATTACTGTGAGCCCATTAACCTTATAGAAACAAACGCGGCAGCTCTGCTCGCTCGCAGTCCCTCCAGATGTGCCTGTTACACTCGAAATTAGGCTGCTGATAATGTCAATTTGGAAATAGTCTGTCATAGCAGAAGTCAGTGCGTGTGTGACTGTAAAAACCTAACCCCCAAACTCCGCATAGAGCGAATGTGCAGCGCACCGAAGCGCCATGGTTTTGTCCGACTCCACAACGCCAACATCTGTACAAGCAGCAAATTGGTTCAGTCAACTAGTTACAAGACCCACTACTAACTAGATCACTCTATTGGATGATATTTATATCAACAAAAGCCACACTTTCTGAAGATTGATATTTTTCATTCCACAGTGTGCGTATAAAATAAATATAGGACAATAATGTTGGGTGGACATAACAATTTATGGGTGGAACTAAGCTGCTTAGCGGAGGTCTGCGCTCTCCGAGTGCTTTTCTAGTTTTATTCGCTTCCTGGAATTAACTGCATAATTATGTTGGAATTCTGATAATCTGATATGAAAAATGCCCTACTTTTCTAAATAAATAAGATATTTTAGATATAAATATATGTGTATTCTCAGAACTACATATATGTCTGTGTAGATTCTCATTCATCCAGGTCATGGTCATTCTGAAGATTCAAAAGCGAGGCAACTGGACTGTGTAGAGTTTGTTGGGAAGATGTTTCACTTCTCATCCAAGAACTGAAGAAGCTTCTTGGATGAGAAGTGAAACGTCTTCCCAACAAGCTCTACACAGTCCAGTTGCCTTGCTTTTGAATCTTCAGAATAACTACATATATGCTTTTGTGGAAAAATAAGAAACCTGCTCTCTGCTGATCCTATCAAGCCTTTATTTCCAACCTGGGTTGCAGGCCGGCTCTGTCAGCTTAAAATTTTAGAAAACTGAGTTGTCTCAGTTGTAGTCAGACGAAGCTCATATATGCATCATTCGACATGGATCCAGTGTTGCAGCTGTTAAACACAACTTAAGGCTCCATTGACACAGGTTTGAAACCACTGCTATAAAAAACACTGGAATATCCGGAAGATAAGAACAAATTATGACACAAACACAAAGTCTATGAAGAAATAACAATGCAATCTGTTATTTAAAAGACAATATTTCCCAATGCCTTAATCACAAAATAAAATAAAACTGGATCAGACAAAACATCCGGACCATGTTTGCTTCCTGCATGAGAGCGTCTGGAAGGATTTTGAGATGATTAAATTAGGAGAACAGAGCATAATTCATTTTTTGTTTGTTTTATTCATTTTTAGGAAAACAGTTTTTTATCTTTTGTTAATGAAATACACCGTACAAAAACAATCAATTTTGCAAATATGTATAAAAGTCATTTTGTGAGGGTCGTGGTGCATTGTTTTTATAGACATAACTCTAATTGTGCATCCTAACGAACCATTAAACCATAAATCATTTTTAGAATGAGGAGAAGAACTCTTTTTTAACAATAAAACAAATCATGAATCAGTCATTTGTATCATATGGTTGATTTCTGAATTTCCTGGCAAAAAACATGATCCTCTCTGGTCTTACTCCATTTGAAAACAGTGATTTACAGCTGGTAGACACGCAAACCCCTCCTCTAATAACAGGGGGTAAGGGGGGTACATCTGTCTCATAGCAGCATCTCCCCACAGGGGGTCTGTATCCTCTTTTTGTCACCATGAAGGAATTGAGGTGACTGCTGCCTCCGGATTTGTAAATAGGAATTCTTTCTCTATACAGCTCCTGACCTGCATTCAGGAAGTTATTTGGGAGGCTTATGGAAAGGGGGGCCAGGGTAGGGGGTGGAGGAGTGCAAAGGAAGTCAGTACAAGAAGCATTGCTCACAATGAGGAAGAAGGGGATTAACTCCCATCTGCAGAGCGTTAATGGATGTTAAGCCTCTCCCCCTTTCCATCTCACACAGTCTCACTATCAGGACTGGATGAGTGCATGTTTCAGTGTGTGCACGTCTGTGAGGGAACATATCACACATCCATTTGTGGGTGGGTTGAGGGGGCTCATATGTACAGTTACGGTAATGTACAGAAAAGGATTTATGTTTACTCCTTAGCTGTGAGGACTCATTATGGGAAATATGAAGACAGGGAAGATTTACATTTAAACCATTTGAAGTCCAAGTGTTTGATGTGTATGATACAACAATTAAGGTCATGTGGGGGAGGGAATTTGCATGAAATAAACAATGAATGCATTATATGCTACAATTTGTTGATAATCAGTCATTGTTGGATTTTAGCGATAAATATGCGGTCTGAAAATTAGATTTTTGCCCCTTATCACCACTCATCCTTTGGCTAATACTCTCTCTTTTGCTGTGATAATGAGTGGTCCACACAGAGATGAAAATGATCTATTTCATTTTTGTTTTTAGAAAGCTTTCAGTAAACACGACATTGTTTCAAGAAATGTCTGTCAGCATGAAAACACTTGAAATGCTATAGTATATATGCCAGGCCTGTAAGTGGCGCTGTAACGCTGCTGCTGACATACATCAAAACCAGAGAAGAAGACAGGGAACTAACACAACAAGAAGGAACAGATGACTGTAAAACTGCAGGAGAATGTTTACAGCCATGTAATGGATGCATTTCAGGCACAGTATCCGAGGCACCTGACAGAAGAGGATTTCCCTCGCAACAGTTGGCATAACAGGAAGAGGTGGGGCTATGAGATCACCGTTTCTGAAAGTATACGTAATCATTGTAAACACGGAAATGCAAGGGCAGCATTTGAAGATAGCAGATACTCCTAAACTCGGATGGCCCCGAGTCAGACAAGAGCACAAAAATCATTACCTTTGTGAAATTAAATTAAACTGAAATTAACCACATTCATCTGCCAGCTTGAAATAAATGAATAAACTTTGACAACTTGTCTGCTGTTGCTGTGGGTCAATTATTCTTCAAAATTTGTCCAGTTAGTTTAAAAAGTTATACAATTTTGCAGCCCCTGCTGGAACCAGCAGGATAAACTGTAATTACATAGCTAACAAAAGGAGGACCATATCGTCACATTATGATGCAGTTATAGCATGGACAACATTGCTTGTTAGACAAGTCTGATTGATGCAGACATTCCGTTACAGTGTGGAACCTTTGGAGCCAACAATCAACAATCATCCTGAATACATTCTCAAAATAACTGTTTATCATCCAGGAGACAGACAAAGAAGTGAAGTGATGGTCGGCCTTGATTGAGCCTGCTTACAAACTATAATGATATAATGCACTCACTTGCAGTCGTACCAGCCTTTCATCCTTTTCCTTTCCAAGAGCACGGTTATTCTGAGGGATACCAGAAGCGCTCATGCTATCTTTTCTTCTTTGTCTGTGTGTGCTTGTAAAGGTTCTTAAATTAAAATTGTGCTTTTTGTTGGTTAGTTCATTTTGTGATTAAACTCTTGTGCTTTGTTTTCTGTGTGCTCCTGGATGTTGGTCAAAACAATTTATGAACCTGTGTATTTAAAAGTGTTGTAGAAATAAAGCTTTTATATTATTACTGTCCTTCTTAAATCTAAGACAGAAAAATCATTTAAATGGAAAACACTAGAGTTTGTAGGTTTTAGCACTTCTGCATTGGCTTCATGGTATATGGTCTCTGTTCCAACACAACTTCAAGTTGTTGTTTTTTTCACTCGTAGTTTAAATAATTGCAGTATGCTGCACAATGGGACACAAGCTTTATTAATACTTCTGCATCACAGCTATGCCATAGCAAAAGCTTTAGGTCTGCGTAGCCCTGAACCAACTTAGAGACGTATGCATGCAGCAAGACACGAACTTCCTAAAATTTTACTGCAAATCAAAATTGCATGGACCGCAAGCCCCAGGACTGGCTTGAGGTCAATGTCTGTCTATGTCGAAGCTATGATTTTGTCTATTATGATATGATTTGCAGAAAACAACACATAAAATGTACTTAATTATAGCTCCCAAGAGCCCTCAAAAAATCCTGTCCTCTGACTAAACTAATTCGTAAGACATGAAGTTCAACCTGTTTGATGTCATCCATCTGTTTCTTTATTTCAATGATTGCATTTTAGTTGGCATCATTATTGATAACCTTTAACATATTTTTCTTAGTTATGTTTCAGTGGAGCATTGCAGAATAACAACATAAGACGGCTCAAGTATAAAAAGACTTAAAATGGCGCGGAGCACTGCATCGTATGTGCAGTGGAAATTTGATATAGAAGTGTAAACCAGGCTTTAGTCAAGGATCTCATTTTATGTAAAATTTACTTTTTAATGGTATTTAAGTGGTGGTGATACAAAGAATATGTCCAAGACCAGTTTATTTAAGAAAAATCCCTTCTTTCATTTCATTGCTAGCTCAATATAACAGTAAATGTGTGCTCTAACAGTCTTAAAACCATTCCTCTGGTGATGTCATTGGGGATGTGCTTCCTCCAATGCTCCTACAACCAGGTGGTTGTCTGGGCACAGCAGGTTCAAGCTACTTCTACTTTTTGAGAGAGGTGGGGTCAGGGACAGCTCATGTAGATTTACAGCTACAGATACAAGAACAGCCTGTTCTGTGCAGGGTTGAGACAGAAGGGTTTATGGGCAATAGGCATGAATTATGGGGCCATTAATGTGCTGAAGCTGGATGACCTTAACTTCTTCTGCTATTTGCACCATTTGGCTTATTGATTGGGCTTATCTTATGCATATTTTCAGTCTTTTACTAATTGTTGATTGACTTTGACTTCAGAGGTCTCTTATCACCAATGCCACAACTTGTAGGATGTTCATATAATCATAAATAGACTGACTGACTGCTAAGACAGCAAAACACATAATATTGTCCTGTTTGTATCAGCCAGTCTCACTCAGATGATCAGTATCATCAAAAGCCCTGATAATGACACCCCTACTAAATACCCAGAACTGCCAGTTTATTACAGTCGTAAAAACACCCTAAGTAATTTAGAGTATAACCAAGAGAGGTGTTTATTAAAGTTTATAGTCATCAAGAAGCCCTATTTTGTCTTCTTTTACAGCTTTTAATCTCAATATAATGCTCCATAGTTCAGTTGTGTCACGCCCTGCATCCTTCAATATACCCATTAAGTTGAATCAGCACCTCTTTAAAGCGTTCTCAACATTAAACTGAAAAAGTATAACCTTCATAAAGGCACCATTTACTTGAGGGCAGCTGTATTGGCCTACATTAGTTTCAGTTTGGTGTAACAAATAACCTGGAGAGGGGGTGGCAGTTTGCAGAACAGCAATTTCTTTGTGCTACAGAAGGCAAAAGGAATTCAACTTTGATGATTTTACCACTCTTGCCTCTGACTCTCCACTGCAGCATCCTGGTATCGATTTGATCCCGTAGCATGATATACTGTGTCTGCATGAGAAACACACGTTCCCCTGGGAAGTGAAGGCTTTCTCCATCGCAAAATTATATCTGAATGTAATGTACTCCATATACTGAGCCGATGACTTGGCCAGTTAAAGCAAAAGCTGCCTCAGTCCGTGTTTGGTCCTGTTGAAAGGGTAATTTGTCTGCTCATCTTTCTTATTTTACCAAATCCTTTCTCGGCCCTTCATGTGCGTTTCCATTAACTTGGGTTAGACATGATCTCCTTATTAGTTTGTACTACCTTAATACGGTAAGTCCATTTAATAGGCTTTATTTCACACACTGGGTCGATTTGAAATTTGGTATATTACACAGGCAAATCTCTCCACCTCCCAAGGCTGCTATGAGGTCAGCGATTCATACTTAATGTTTTTTTTTCTGACTCAAGCTCTTGTAATCCTGAAGAATGCCCTTTCTCGTAAGCTGAGGGATGATTCTGAGATATAGATGTGGAAAACTGAGGAGACGGAGAATCCTGTCTTTTGTCAATAACAATCGCTTTTTCGAAAATGTATTTTTATTTTCAGTGTTTGCTGTCCTGAAAGCAGTGTTTCTCAAATTGTGGGGTGCAACTCACAAGGGGGCATAGTCACATGTCAAGGGCATGGCCTGTCTGGACATGGGGTTTGGCCAAATAAAGACCCCATTAAATTTTTATTGGTTACCTCAGCTGCACCAAGGAGTTCACCAAGGAGCAGCTTGTTCAGAAAAGGGCAGGTCCAAGTCGGGGCCTGGATCCCATAGAAATGTTGATTGCCTGCCTGAAGTGCCAATTTAAGATCCTGCACTGTGATTGGTTGTTTTCCATGTCAGTGTCGAGATTTGTGTTCAAATTAATGAGGGCTGTGACAATAGGCTTCTGTTGTTTTTTTTCCTTTTTTGGTTAATATTGTCTTACACAGAAAAATGTATTTATATATCATTGGAAAGCCTGAGTAACCACCTTTAGAACAAGGTACAACTTGTTAGAATTATGTGTTTGTGGAATGACTAACACAAGAAAACGTGGTTAGCGCCAGAAAGATGTGCCAAAATCCCCTCTTCTCCTGGAAAAAAGCCTAGGTTCCTCAGTGAAGACAGGGGAGAGGAACCAGTCTTCTCATGATGTGGTCTTCCTGGAATGCCCACTTCCCAGTCTGTCTTTGATTTCAACAGTCTCACAGAACTTGGTCTTAAGTTTGGAAAAGGTACCCGGGCTGCCACTCTGCGTACCTGAACACCAGCTTCCAGTTGCAGGGGATTTTGGCACTCTTTTGTGGGGACTACCCACATGTTTAGCTGTGTTGCTCATTCCATGACTGCATGACCCTTACAAGTTTGTACCTCGTTGTGAAGGTGACTAATTAGGCTTTCTAATAATATAAAATGCAATGCCAACTAGTATTATTAAAAGGGAGAAACAATCAACCGAAATAATGTTTCCAAACTTTTC
Organism: Cetoscarus ocellatus; assembly: GCA_037902135.1. Taxonomy (NCBI): domain Eukaryota; kingdom Metazoa; phylum Chordata; class Actinopteri; order Labriformes; family Labridae; genus Cetoscarus; species Cetoscarus ocellatus. The sequence goes on along the minus strand of JBAMNC010000741.1, from coordinate 401,853 downwards.
TTAAGGAGTATATATTTTCTTAGTTGAATGCTAACATCACTTCAGATATTTTCTTTATTTTTCAAAGGCAGATGAATTATAATCTTTTATTGTTGTAATGGGTTATTTAATGCCAATGGACACAGTTTGTTTAGCATTGCCATGACAGCACCTAGCAAAGCATAAAGAGTTCCTGACAGGTACACAGGATCTTCTTCATCTGCCATTTTGTTGCAATATCTCATTTATATTTAATGCTGCTAACCTGTGATGGACCAGCTTTGTTCTCTGCTTGCTGTCCATTCTGTCACCCAAACTTCACCCTGTAACTCCGTTCCCTGACCTCTATAAAAAAGTATTTTCAAGTTAAATGGAGATTTTGCTGTCTCCTTTGTCTGCCTTCAGTGTGACTTCTCTTTTTGAATTGAGGTCCCAACGAAACAGCACTGCATGATGTGAATTCACTACAACCCCCACACAGCTTGGTGGATGGTTCTGCTCAGGATTTCCTGCTGTAAGTTTTTTTTTTTTTCTTTTTTTTTTTTTTTTTCTTTTTTTTTCAAGGCACCGTAACTGTTGCCAGTTGTGGCAAAGTGCTGTACTTGTCCACATAATGAGGGAAAAAATGCCTTTGAAAGAAGAGTTTTTGATTCGCACTAAGAGCTGTCACAGAAAGCCTTACAATTAGCTCACTAACCACTTAAGTCGTTGATCAATTGTTTTTCACTCTCTTAATGCATAGTTTTTCCTCCTAACTGAAATGCTGTCTTACATTTTAGTATACACATCTCAGGAGTGCAGTTTTTGTTGAATAGAGTCCTCGATATAAACAGGCGGTGTGTCTCTGTAAACTTAGGTGTTGACCCAATGACAGGTGACTTGTTTCATTTATGGCGCAGTTTCAAAGTTGATCACATTGCTTTGTAGGAGGACTTACAACAGTGTCATCACACACCCTCAGAAATCCCCAGTTGCCCACATACTCTATGTAAGTTTGGCAGTGTGCCACGGTCATCTTGTAAGAATTGCATACTGCTTTACAATCTGAGTTCACAATCAGCAACAGGAGGCAAGGTAGCTGCAAGGAAAGGGTTTGTCTGTCTTTGCACTGCGTTTCATGACCACTGAAGCTCAGGGACAAAAGGGACTGGTGGTGGTTAAGGTCAGGAAAAGAAAATAGAAAGTGTGTGAGCAAGAAATGGCCTGGTGTAAAAATGGAAAAGGCTTTGACATGTTCAATATCATTCGTCAATGAACAGTGCTAAACACACAACTCACTCACAAACAGTGCAGCAGTGCATTCATTTGGGGCAGCTTAGGTCACACTTTCTCATTATCTAAATTATATTGGAAAATTCACATAGTTGTAGGCTCATTGGCCTTGAAGCTAGACTGTGCACCTCACCTGGTGTAGTTTAGCAGCACAGCAAACATGACATAAGTTTACTACTTGCTATTTTGTTGGCCAGGTCAACAGGAAAATGGTCCACAGCTGTTGGTTTGATATGGGATAAACGTAATAAAGGTAGACCTGCTTCTGTCAGTAAACTCAGTTTCCCTCAAGTGCTATTACTGGCACAAGGTACAAGACCTAGTGACATCTTGATGAGGACAGATTTATGATCTGAGTGTTCATAGGACTGTCACTATCATAAATTTGTATTTTTAGTCCCTTTGTCTCTGCCTGGATGGATAAATCTATGGATGTATGTATATGTATATATGTCTATATGCATATTCATATATGTATAGCTGTCTGTCTGTCTGTCTGTCTGTCTGTCTATCTGTAATATGTACATATGTAAATATGCATATGTGTATCTATTGAATGAAGAGTACGGCTTCAGCCTGCTCTATTGTAAAATGCCTTGAGATAACACTTGCTGTGAGTTGGCAGTATACAAATAATGATTAATTGATCTCTTAATTAAGGTTTAACCAATGCTTGGCTTATCTGTGCATATAAATGTGTGAACAAAGAGCTAAGAACAGCAAATCGAAATGGAGAATTAATTTATCCTGGTTTGATAGCCTTACTTTACTACACAATATTAAATCCTTGATTATGAGGTCTGGGCACCGAGACCTGAGGCTTCCTCGCCTCAGGTCTTGGTGCCCAGCCATGTCTCTTTAGTGACAGCTTGTGTGTGTGTGTGTGTGTGTGTGTGTGTGTGTGTGTGTGTGTGTGTGTGTGTGTGTGTGTGTGTGTATCTGTGCGTAAGTGTGAGTGTGCATGTGAATGTATGTATTTATTTATGTATGCATCTATGTGGGGGTGGGAGGGTCTGGTTTTTCTGTTTCACTTTGTTGTTTTTTAGTGAGGCACTTTGTGCTGCCCAGTGTATGAAAAGTGCCATAGAAATAAAGATTGATTGATTGATTGATTGATTGGCACAGCATCAGGCTGCTTCACCTTGCCAGATGACCGCCGTTAAGAAGATCACACTTTTACCAAGAAAAGCAGATGGTTGCTACAGAGGCAGCTGTAATCACAGACTCTTGAGGACTGACTGTAATCATATCATTCCACGGAGAGTGTTTGGTTCATTTGACATCAGTATGTTTAATTTGGGGAAAAGAAAAAAAAGATGATTGTGGTAATAAGCAGGTAATGAGCATAGACTGTATGCTTTGGCAGATACATCTACGAAAATAGATAGTGCATGGTCCGCAATGGTGTTTTAAAGAGAGCTTAATGAATGAGACGTGACACTGGTAGTAAAGCCAAATATATCTCAAATGTTCTGATTTCCAAGGATCTATTCACCTTTTCATCATTTCAGGAGAGATGTTCATATTCTAGTTCAAATAATAGATCTATAGTTTGAAGCCATGCAAGTTAAGTAGAAAAGTGAATAATATGACTTCCAGAGTGCGATAAGACACCAGGTGACTCATGGGACATTAATGTTCCTTTTATTGTGGAGTTTGCAAAAGAAAAAAACTATCAGAACAAGGATTAATGGGTGGAATCTGACAAAATTTCATGCTGAAATACACTCACTGACCACTTTATTCGGTCCACCTTACTGCTGGGTTGGACCTCCTTTTGCTGTCAAAACTACCTTAATTTTTTGTGGTATAGATTCAACAAGTTTCTAGAAATATTCTTCAGAGACTTTGGTCCAAATTGACATGATAGCATCACACTGTTGCTGCAGATTTGCCACCTGGACCTGAACCTTTCATTTTAGGATGCCTTACAAGTTAAATTGGGCTTGTCTCATTGGCAGATATTTCTACCTCTAAGCAACTCAGCACTTAGTTTTGTTTTTTATTTAGACCAGACATGTGAGGATATTGTGGCTTACAATAAGTCTAGTGAGTTTTCTTTACATGAAATTGGAAAAATACCCTTGCATATATCTGAGGTTTTGCAGTGAATATTTGACATGTTGTCCTTTCAGAAATGGTTATCTGCATCCTTTGGTCATCACGACAGGTTATCTGAGTCACTGCTGCCAAACCAACCTTGCCATTCTCATGATGGTTGTGTGATAGTCCCAGTACATCAGCAGTGTCTAAAGTCCCAGACTAACCCATCTGGCATCGATAATCACACCATATTGAGGGACAGAAACGGATGTGATTCTTTTGATAACAGTGCCATTAGCGATTTTGTATCAATTCTTGATCCATTACATTTTTGATTTCTCTGGGTAAAAGTTAGCATAGATTTCAAGGGCAACAATCTCAAACACATATCACCCCTAATGTTCAATACTGTGCTGTATAGATGAACCTCTCTGCAATTACTGGTGCTGTTATCCGCAACATCATCCATTTAATGTCTTTTTGCTTAAAATAAAGCCACAACTTTGACCACTTCTGCCCACTGTTCACCAAGATCACATATTTGACTTATTTCTTATAATCTTTGCTGAGTGCCTCTGATAGGAGCCTGGTGTTCTTGATATACAAAGTGGAGGGAATTGTTAAGGGAATTGTTCAGCAAAAGACTAGTGATACTGATTCCTTCAGCTATTTGTTATTGATTCTCAACATGAGCTGAGAATTGAGTTGTCTTGACTTTTCCTACATGCCTAAATGCCTTGAGTTGTTGCAATGTGATTGGCGGATTAGCTTTTTACTCTAATGGGCAGTTGAACAGGTGTACTACCAGCTTAAAGTTTATGTTGATTTTTTTTCCCCCTACATGGTAAATCAAGCAGTGTTTTTTTGATAAACAAAACATCTCTCTGCTCTATTTAGTAGGCATAAATATCACTACATTAAAATGTAAATATGATTTTTGTTCCAGACTGCAGTTAATCCTCTTTTCTTGCTACCCCTTGGCAGAAGCTTCAGTCATTGATAATATGTCTCTAGAATTGATAAATCTTCATGCTAATACTCTGATTTCCTTGTTATAGTTCATTGATATTAATTTCAGTCTGCTTCGTAACCAGTTTAAAACTTTTCCCAGGGGCGTCAAGAGAACTGCTTGAAATAATCAGATAAAACACCCTCATTGCTCCTGAAGTCTGCTTCTACTCCCAGCTGTAACTTAGTGCTCTGCCCTTTTAAAATAAAATCTAACTTGGGATCTTTCAGGGAAAATGATTACTTTCTGCACCATAGAGTTCCAGGAATGTTCTGTTTCTCAGACTATTACCTTTCTTAAAATCAAACTGCTGTGATCACACATATTCCCCACAGTCAATCTTGGATAAATTGATTCACTGGAGGTATTAAACAGAAGTGTTCAGGAGTATGTGAATTGGCAGTGGGAGTTCTGCAGCTGTGAGCCTCAGTTTTATCTAACAGGCGCGTCCAATATGGAAGCCTCCTTGTGACCTGCTTTCAGTTAAAGTGAGCTCTAATCCATTTTAAAGGAAGACGGGACGGTCCAGATTAGGGAAAATGTGGATCACCCACAGCAGCTAGCTGACGGATCCCATTTCTCACAGCCAGGCGTACAGGCTTGCAGATAAGATTCAGGGTGTTGTGGCAGGAGCTGTGAGAGATGATGAACATAGAGGTGGGGAGTGAGAGCAGTTTACTGGTAATCACATACATTATCAAGGCCCCATGGGAGAGCTGGAGTGGAGGATGGGCCCCCCATCATCTCCACACACAGATCCTCTTTCTGGGATGTTGCTCACAGACCATCAGAAGCATGCACTCAGTAGAATTTAATCAAGTGAGTTTGAAATGTTACAGTGTCAAGGAGACTGAGATGTATTTTTTCTATCTCCTCTGTGGTGAGCTCTTACAGCGTGGGAATGAACAGTCTTATTCAGAGTACTTGAAGGTGTTTAAGAAGTCATGGATGTAATGGAGAAAACAAGAGATAAAGAAATTCAGACTGTTGCAAAATGCCTCAGATAAGACGGAATAAGGCAGCATCTTTGCAGAATTAGCGGAGCCTCCCACTCAGATTAAAGTAAATGGAAAGTTATAACAAAGTCATTTTGGTGTGGGTGGTGTGCATGTGTCCTTTTCAAATTTAGGGTCCACTAACAAAATTTGTCATTCTTTAACAAGTCTCAAGAGATTTACTTTGCTCATATGAATAATTCATTTCATATAAACAGTAAATCTCCATCCTTGAGGCCTCATTTTGACTTATGCATGTTACAAGTGTTTATACAGATCCAGCCTTTTAACTTCTTCCCTTCCAGCCAGCTGCCCGCTAACATCCAGCCAACTCCAGCCACTGGAAGTCCAGCCACTTCTCTGGGGTTGTACCTAACATCCACTGAAATCATGTCCATTTACGTATTAGCAGGGTGTCCCCATTTGATGGCGCTTCCCTCACGAGGTCACATACTCTCAGCTTTTTCCTTGGTCAATTTAGTAGCTGCCAAATCAACAGAGAGCAATTCTGACACCACAAATTCACACAATCGTGGTCCAAACTTTACAGTTTATAAGTGTCAGGATGGGCAGGCCTTGTCACAGACCTGCCAGGGACCAGTCAATGCAAGAAACTGTTTCTTTACCCATGGCTAGTTCAGTGTTTTAATTTTTTTTTCTCGCATCCTTTTGTAACTTTTTACTTTTTCATTCATACCCTTTTGTAACTTTGATTTTGAGTTTTGCAGCAAATATATCTGCATAGGCCACTATAATGTGAGAGGTTACAACAAGACATTATACATAGGACATAATGTAGTTGCATCTAAGTTGAAACCACCATGTTGTAGTTTGATAGTAACTCAGTAGTAGTTTTTTACTCTTGCCGATTGCGTTTCAACTTAAAAAATCTTGAAAAGTTTTATAACTTTTGATTGCTACATACCTTATTATCAGCAGTGATCCAAGAACACAGTGAAAATCCCATAGGCCTGTTAGGCCTGCAGTCGAGGGAATCAGCTTGATTCTAACTTCCATGCTAGCCTACAAAAAGACATAATTTCTGCACCACTCTATTGAGTTTTACCATTACATATTCTGATCTTCTCTTCATTTTGGGATGGTTTATCATGACCACTGTGATCCTGTTTTATACTTAATAAAATTAGGATCAATCTAGTGAGCATCCTTGGATTTTATTGATTATATTGCCTTCCAAGAATTCACACTTAATGTGGGGCTAAATGCTGCATAAACAGCATAAGCAGTGTGCAGCTGCCTTTTTGGGTACAGCCTTAGCTTTAGTTTAGATTAAACATAACATCACTAACATTTAACAAGCCTTTTAGACTTGTTAAATGTTGACCATTATCATTTTAATAGAGATAAATAATCATTTTGAGGGTGGATTCATCCTGTATTGAGTTTTCTAATTCATTCTTTCAAGTGGGTCAGGCTGCTGAGCCTTTGAATCTAAATGAAACGTTACTGTTTCTCATGTCAGCATCAGGCTCAAATTGACCCGTTTCCAGCCTTATTGATGCAGCAAAAGTGAAGGCGTTTACTGCATCACATTGTTTTTGTTCAAACAGAAAAGTAAAATGTATTTACTCTACTCCACCACGCCTCCACCCACTCTGTTCTCACTACCAAAGACCCCTGTGATAACAGGTCTCCTCGGCATTGTTATCAGTATTCCACTCTAACATTGTTTACCTGAATGAAACACACGGTTGAGAAGAAAAGTTAATCTATTCTCTGGGGACTGCTCCTTTGGTTCTTTCACCTTACTATATATATTTTCAATCCTCTGTTTATGAATATCTGCTTTTTATGAATTTATTTATGTTGCTGTTTCATTCTGACCCTGTTTTCTCAGACACTGGCCCTCCTTCCTTACACTTTTATCTGCTATTTTCTTTTATTCTCAAATCTATTTTTTAGGTTGCAGGATCTGTGGGTAATGTGGAGACTGGACTCAAACAACATCTGGAACGGCTGGATGAAATCTTTTCCACGAGGTCCGACTACCTTCAGTCACTGCGCTTCATGCAGCTTATGGTCAATAACGTCATTCGAGAGCTGACTGCCCTGCCAGACATCAACAAAGCAAATGTTGACTTGGCGGCCATCGCTGACCAAACAGCTTTTATTGAGTACTACAGGTAGGTGGCACCTAACTTACTCCCCCTGGGGTGATTGACATTATTTATTTTGTGTTTGTTTGTGTCTATGTGTGCATCTTTCCGTGTGTGGTTGGAGTAAACACGTTCCACTGAATGAGACCGTAAGTGGTCCAGACGCCACACACAGCAGATGGCATTTTATTGATCTCCCCTCCGGAACACAGACCGGAAAAGCTATTTTTCCTGATTGCTAAATAAATGAAAGCTGAAATTGAGCGTGTTGCCCACTGTGCAGTTTGAGCTTGAATGCTTATTGCTCTCACTGACTGTAATGCACTGCAGAGTGGTTATTAGTCCATAAATGATCTCCTTATCACAGACCATGACTCACAATGATTGCAATTATTTTTTTTGATGTGGCACTCTAAGAGATGTGTGTTCTTTGAAAAAGAGAAATGTCCACTACAAGTACTGCCTGCCTGATGGTTTCATGCCTCAATTAGATATTTAAGAGCTGGGCAGTGAAATTACAGTGATGGGCCAAAAAGAGGGGCCTGGTTGATTTTTTTTTTTTTTTTTTTACTCTTTTTGTGGTAGTGTAATTTGTAGAAATCTCATAAACATAATGCCTGTAGAGTCTCGTATCTATACTCCTCTGAAAATGTTTGGTAACATTGTTTTGGTCAATCATTTTCCCCTTTAAATAAAGTAATTGGTATTGTATTATATATTGTTAGACAGCCTGATTAGTCACCTGAACAATAGGGTAAGGGTTGTGCACTCACGGCATGAGCAAGACAGCTATCCCCAAAACATGTGCCAAACCCCCCTAACCCTGAAAGAAAGCCTATCATTCCTCAGTTAAGCAAGGGTAAGGAACTGGTCCTCATGGGGTGTGTGGGGGGGCGGAAAGTGGAAAAGTCTTTAAAGCTCAGTATGTTTTTATGTATCACATTATTATTTGTTGCCATAGGCCTTTAAAAGATATTTTTTCTTCACATTTTCACTGTCGGGCACAAATCACCTATCTCCATTTTTTATGATTTTTAATTTTGTCTTCATAAAACAGTGCTATTGGTCACCTTCCATACTGGTGAGTGTGTTTTGCAACTTTTTAAAAAATCAATGTGCAAAAACAAATTGTACTCGCCACAATACAATATTTATTCATTCAATGTGAGTGTTTTTTTTTTTTTTCATTTCCTGAAAAGTAGCAATTTTGGAGATTGGAGGTTTGTGCCTGACAGCAACACTATACAAAAACACCAAGGCTTTTCTTGTTTCCAATTGCAAGAACCGTAATATTCAGCCATCTTGTGCATGGCTTACCTCCCATAAAAATATATTTATTTATAATAAAGGGGCTTTTTGAACATTTATAAGAGGAAATTTGTTTAATTTATACACATTGCTGTACCAAATGGCATATTTAAACTATGGGTTCAGAGATTCATGAGGACTGATTATATGATAATTAAAAACATTTTAAATGCTTAAAGCTGTCCAAATGCCAAAGAGTCCTGAAGGGTGCATAGTTTAATGTGCCATTCCTTCTATAATTTCATTTGAAGAGTGTTTTTACACTGTTTGGAGCTAATTTGTGTCTCTAAACAGAATTACTTGGCTGTAATTATTTTAAGTGGTCAATTAGAAAGTAAATATCATTTATATTTACAACTTTGCTTTAAAGATGCTTGGTTTGGGATAGGGCCAAATGATTTAGCCTTTCATGGGGCCAAAAACTTGGTCCTAAGTTTGGAAATGGTACAGAAATCCCTTACAGTGGTCTTCAGATGTCATGTTGTTAGACATTAGATGATCGGCAGACCTAATTACCTTTGACCTTTTACCTCCAAAGTCATATGATCTAACCTTTACATCAGAGTGGACATTTTAACAAAGAATGAAGAAAACCTGTTAAAGAGGTCATCATATGCTTTTTGGGGCTTTATATGACTATTGGTGTGTTTCATGTGCTTCGTTGCACAAGACAAAGTTGCAGCATCAGGACTTCTGCTCTCCAAGTAAACAGTAGCGATGGGATTTAAAAACAAATTTCAGTTGAGAATTGATGACAACTCTCTCAAGGAATCAATATCATTAGTATTTTTGCCTAACAATTCCCTTTTCAGTTCCTGCCACTTAAATCTGCACGCTTTGTAAATTCCTGGGCTTCCTGCTTTTATCAGAGGCAGCCAGCAGGAGTGATAAAGATGTAGTTATAGCAGACAGAGGGCAGAAGTGGTCAAAACTGTGGACAATTTTTTGACAAAAAGATGCTATTTGCACAGCATTAAGTGGGTTAAATCAGCAGCGACTTGCAGAAGCACTCATATGTAGCACAGCATGAAATATCAGGAGTGAACCGAGTTTGACATTGTTGCCTCTGAAAGCATGAATCCACAGGAATCTATAGGGGAGCTGTTAAAGAATCAGGTCAGTGAGCAGAATTGTCAATGGCACTGGTATCAATAAAAGCTTATCAATACCCATCCCTAGATCACAGCAGGAATGTCTTTTAACAGCTTGTTCCCCAATCATTGCATCAGAGTGGACCTGATGTGAAAAAATCCATCTCAAAGCACTTTTAACAATATTGCATTCATATTTAAAGGATGGACATGAGACTCCATGACCTTGATGTTTGACAGATGACTTTGAATCAAGTGAGTGACACTTATCATCCACACCATTATTTTGCAACAGTCCTACCTCCAACCTCTCAATTCTCATCAGTTCATTCATGAAACCAAGTTGAAATTTGAGCAAAGTTTAAAGACCATCCTGGAGAGCCTTTTAAAATATAGCAAACGGACGAGCAAATGGCAAGATGGATGAACAGACAAACTGCTAAACATTATGCCTCCAGCCTCAGCTGTCACCAGCACTGAGGCATGAAAAGCACTGACAGGTAAAAAACTGAAATTCAATAAAGCAACAGATACAACAACAAGCCCAATCAACAACAAAGTAGTCCAAATGAATAAAATATCCACCATTAATGCAGGAGATGAAGACTAATTTATGAGGCACCAAAGGCGGCTGCTGCTGCTGCTACAAACTGTGACTTTAATTTGATAGCTCTTCTAGCTTGTTTTATTTTGGGGCACATAAAACTTCATAGAGCTGTTATGGTGTGGTGTCTCACATTTGCCACTGGTTCATTACTGTACTGTAAGAGTAAATTGGACTAAATTAGAAGGAGACATTAAAAGAAGACAGATTTAGTGTGGTGTAGGTTGGTACCTTCTGCCACAGAGCTGGTTTGATAGCTCTACATTACAGACGAAGTTAATCAGGCCTTATGGGGATGTATATGTAAGCGTAAAGGTTCTGTGAGGTATATGTCATCGCATCGAATTCAGCCCATAATTCATGTCTGTCTCAGCGGGATGCAGATTTAGTTGAAGCAAATCTCAAAGTGTAAAACTGTCACTCTAAAACGCATTAAACAGAGAGGTGCTATTAATTCCTCCGCCTGAGTTTAGTGTAAATCAGCCAGTAAAACATATGTTCAGCCATATTTGCAATTGTCACACTGCACTTCTAATTCTGTCAGACATCAATCTCATTTTCTTTCAGTGTGTGCTCATTATGCAGACCTTCTCTTGCATAACCTGCATGCCAGTTTTACTGTACACTCTAATGAAGAAGAGGCCTTGTGAGCTGTAATTATGTACCTCGCTCTAGTTGCAGAAACATGGTTAACAACACAGTCTGTTGCTGTCCCTACTTGTTATATGCAAAATTAGGTTAGTCAGCTACATCAGTATATTAGATTTAGAAGATGTTACCATAAGGGCCATATTGTTTAACTACAAAATTTGTGATGTTTGCATGGGCAATATTTACATTCTAAGATGGGTGATGCAAGTCATATGACCTAATGTTTGCTATGCTGCCAGATTTTTGTTATATACCTAAGACCATATTGCAGCTTATCTCACTTTTATGCCTAATCTAAAAAGCAATATATATGCTTGGTATAAGCCTCAGTCACCAGAGAACTTATCATTGCACTCACACTGGATGTACCTGCTTCAATTTTCCCCTTCCAGCCAAATGCCAGCCAACTTCCAGCCACCAGTAGTCCCCCCTGTCCCCTCTTGGGGTGTGCCTAAATTCCACCATAAGCACACCCATTCATGTAATTACAAGGTGTCCTGGTGAGATGGCACTTCCCTCAAAATCCAACAGACTTCAACCGTTGCTCTTATTAGAGAAGCAGAAGCATCAATAAGTCTCTTTATGCAAGTATGTCACTGTGGGGGATCTCATTGCAGCCAGGATCCATGGGCAATATTTACATAGTAAAATGTGTCATGCAAATCATGTGACCTGATGTTGACAATGCTGCATTTTTTTGTTGTTTAACTGAGATCCAATTGCAGCTTTTCTTATTTTCATGCCTAATATCAATAAATATCTGTCTGATATAAGCCTCAGTCACCAGAGGACATTTCACTGTACGTTGAAATTTAAGCGGCTCAGTCTGTATGCACGTTCAGGCTGCTCCTGAAGGGGTAGACACTTGTGAGATCTACCCCTGATCTTTAGTGAGTGTTTTACCACTATTTGTAGCACCTCATCTTTGTGCTTGTTGTCAAAGTTTGAGATGAAAATATAATCCATGAGACAGGTGTACGTCTTATATCAGATTTCTTTCAGTTGTTTTTTTGGCACTAGTATAGCATTGCTAAGTTGAGAACCATTTAAGGGACTGTTATGGGGTCTACATCATGTCCATCTGGGTCATGTCCCATCAGAGGTGCCTGGGGAGGGATAACCATCAATAAAAAAGAATGGATATTACCTGAATTTGACCACATCATGAAGGTTGCTGGTTCCTTCCCCTTGTCGGTCAGGGCCTTTCTGTGTGGAGTTTGCATGTTCTTCCTGTGCATGCGCGGGGAGAACATGCACTTCGGCTTCCTCCCACAGACCAAAAAACATGCTCATTAGGTCAATTGGTGACTCCAAATTGGCTTGAGGTGTGACTGAGAGTGTGAATAGTTCTGTCTTTTATGTGGCCCTGTGACTGACTGTTAACTGGTTCAGGGTATACCCCGACTCCTGCCCAATATCAGCTGGGATAAGCTTCAGTCCCCAAAAGGGATAAGGGATCTAATAATGGATGGATGGATTTTGTTTTTGTGACAAAAGTTCTCCTTCTGCTTTCCTCTTGCACTCAAATGCCCTAATCTCACAAAGTCCATAATAATGATATGGTATTTCAATATGGCCAGCATCCCCTTCAGGCCTGTGTTACAGAATTTGAGGAAGTTTTTGCCATGTCCCAATGCAGGTTGAAAGACTACTAAAAATTCTATAGGTTTACATGGCAACCAGACAGACTTGAGGTCCTGAATTATAAATCATCTGCTCCACAGTTTGAATCCTGACACTGAAAGTCCTTTTTTAAATTACATTCTACTTTTTATTGTGCAAAAGAAGTTCTTTTCAAATCAACAGAAGAGACAACAGAAATGATGACAAATGACAGGAACAAATGCATAAAGTATGAAGAGCAGTGATAAAAATAACAATGAAAAAGACATAATAGATGCCAATTATACTGCTAAGCTGGTGAGTGATTAAAGAGTACACTCTATTAAACTAAAACTTCTTTAGCTTCTTTTGAAATTGCAATCAGTGTCTTGTGTTGTCTAAATAAAAATCAGCATTGTGACTAACAGCAGACATAACAAAGGAAATTAAAGTCACTGAAGTCACATTGTCATTAGGCAAACTTAATAAAGAAAAGCAAACCACTGATTCCCAGGAGATCAGGACAATGTAATGTTCGAATATTTTAATCCAAAAGCACAACACTTATTAGCTTTACAAACACGATAACTTTGTTTTATGGCTTGTACAATTCAGTTGAGAAATAAACTGTTAAGGGTGAAAGGTCTTAATAAATCCTGGCCCAGGGAGAGGAATACAAACATTTTAAGATAATGTGGCTTCTGCAGGGAAAGTTATCTCACTATGGCCATGTGCATTTGCAACTTGGACATTGCAACCTCTGAGAACAAATAAAACACACCATAAGGGCAAATGTTGAAGCCCACTGGATGTGTTCTTGTGAGGGAACCACCACCAAAAGAGGAAACCTTGCAATTGCATGAATGGGCATGTTTATGGTGGAAGTTAGGCACACCCCCAGAAAGGTGGGAGACTCCCAGTGCATAGAAGATGGCTGGTAATTGGCTGTAGCTTGGCAGGCATTCGGCTGGTAAAGGTAAAAATTGAAGCGGCTGTGTCTATATCAGTGACTCAAGCTGGTGGTGGTGATGTAACAGAGTGGGGAAAAATGCTGACCATGTCCACTGCTTTATGACCACAGTGCATACATCTCCTAATGGTTACTTCAAGCAGGATAATATACCATGTCACAAAGCTCAAATTGTCTCAAACTGGTTTCTTGAACATAACAAAAAGTTCACTGTACTCCAGTGGCCTCCACAATCACCAAATCTCAATCCAATAGAGCACCCCTGGGATGCGATGGAACGGGAGGTTGGTATGTGTGCATGACATGTGTGAGGCTGTCATGACAATATGTATCAAAATCACAGAGGAATTTTTCCAGCACCTTGTTGAATCTATGCCATGAAGATTTAAAGCAGAAAGGGGTCCAATCTGGTATTAACAAGGTGTACCCAATAAAGTGGCAGTTGAGCTTCTACTGATATTATTAATATTGGCTTACCTAAATCTTATTTGAAATTTTAGTCATACATATTAAAAACAAAATTCATTTTCCTGCCCTTGTTTATGCACATGACATGATAATGGAATGTGGAGATACTGATTTGTCCACAGGGGACGCCACTTCAACACGAACTGAGATCCCCTCACAGGAGCTTTAAATATTGATTGTACCCGGTCATTAATCTCTGCATCCGGGCATTACAGAACATAAATAATCACTGCTCTTTCATTGTCAGTGACTCATCGCCATATCCCTTTCATTCGTTTCATGCAAACATATCCCCACATGGTGTATTTTTCCTACCCTGACACCTGAGCCTCTCTTTGAACCAGAGTTGCAGTGACTTCAGTGCATTTGGACTCTAATCTCCTGGGTGTTGATTGGATTTCATGCAGCCATTGGGCTATGACCGGCCAGTGGCAGGACTTATTGATGAGCAGCAAATGTTATGGCCAACCTCAGTGTTACTCCAACAGTGGTGGAAAAATGATACCATGCTGTTTTCCAATATCATACCCTCTCTTCCTTCTCCCTTTTCTATTTCTGAATTCATCGCCGGCCCCTATGCTCAGTAGAAAACTGTATTTCTGTTTATTCAGATAAAGTAGAGAGCAGTCTCTTTTACTGTTTTTATTCATCCGTATGTACTCCTCTGCAAGCAAAGTACAAGCCAGCCTGCAGTTTATGTACAAAGTCTTCTGAGGTACCCAGAGGTCTCTTCACATGTTGTTTTGGTTTGAAAAGCAATTATGAGCTGAGGAAAGAAAAGTCTGATGAACACAGTCTGATAATGAGGGACCAATATACACATTAAATCAAGCAAATACATTTTTTTTTATTATTCAGTGTAATAATGTTGCTATTGTATTTGATAAAGCTCTCCTCCTAATTTTGGCGTATGATCATCAGGTTTCAGCAGTTATCTATGCTGTGACATGTGTTTGACATTGTTGCCACTGAAAATCTACAGGCCGACTTTTGCCCACACGGAAAATCTACAGGAATCAATTAGGGAATCGTTAAAGAGTTTGATCGATTAGCATGATCGTTAATAGCATTGGTATCGATAAAATCTTATCAATTCCCATCCCTATTTCCAGCTCTAAAGACATCATCACTGAGCATCACATTAAACCAAAATAGCATAAGTTTAATGTGATGCTCAATGATGTTCAATCTCAGCTTGAAAAAAATCTCTGATAACTCTGAGTTCTTTGTGTTAAAAACATAAATATAAAGTTGAGATCTGTGTTGAAATTGGCAAAGTGAAAGTTATTTTCTGATTAAGCAAGCTGACATGTGGTTACAATATAGTAAAAAAAATATAGCTCAGAAAAGTGATTGTTAGGTAAATTTAAATGAATTGTATTGTTTTTTTTTGTACTTAAAAGTAACATCAAGGTCTGTTATAGTAAATGAATAATGTTAATTGTTAATTGTTATAGTTGTAATACATTTTACATACAAGTTATTGTATAAGAGTAAACTTACAGAATAATCACATACTACCTCATGTAAAATGCCCTATTTTGCAAGGGTATGAATATGATGTGGGTTTTTTTTATTTTGACTTGATATTTGATGTTTCTTTGGCAACAAATAGTTTGAGAACCACTGGTCTAATCTGACTAAAGGATGAAGTTGTTCAGGTCCTGCGTCCACAGGCAGCATATTTGCTCTTTCAGTGCTTGTTTTCAGTTTAAAGCCTATGTAGTCCAGTGTTCTCACTGCACAGTGCCATGGGCAGAAAACACTCTCAGCATCAATGGATTCAGCTTCTGAGAGAGCACTCCGCTCATCAGTGTCACTTCTCACTCACTTACCAATCAAAATTAAGTAGGGGTGCTAAACAACAATGGTGGAGGTGAAAATGAGCTACCTTGCATTTAAAAGACAATTATTTTCTGGTCTTAAGCCTCTGTCTGTGGTAGGACATGATTTTTTGACTGTGTGTTCATTTTCTGAGTGATATTTCAGTGGATTAAAGAATATAGGGAGCCCATGGAGCAACTGAAACAGCCTTACGGTTGTAATTGAGAGACACGGAAGGCAACTCTTACTAACCGGCAACATTAAGCACCAGCAAGGAGCACTCTGAAACTGGGACTGAGAACAGAAAAATGCTTCCTCTGGACACAGGCCTTAAATTTAAATGATCATCGGGAAGCCATTGGACTCATGTGCATTACTTAAGAGAGTTTAAAATCATTCAGCCTTATGTTCATTAGTTACTTTTTAAGATATGTTTTAGGAGAAGGGGTTTCTTCAGACTTTCCACAAATGTTCTCTTGGGCTTACGAAAAAAAAAACTGTTTTACAGGTCAAAGGTCAAGATCATGGGCTCTCAAGTTCATCTCATATTTGTAATAAAAAGATAATTGAAGAAGGATTTAAAGCTCTTTAAACTTGGCATTGCATTATTTTATAGATATTCTTAGTAAATATATATTAGATTTGCTTGTAAGCTAAGCAGTAACGACAGCCCACCTCTGAATGGCGGTTCTGATTCTGACTGGCTACCTAACTATGGCGCAGGGATTTCAGATGTTGCAACATTTTTGGTTTTCATACTTAACTTCTTCATGCCATCATAGCTAAGGAGATTGAAACATCATCGTTAACTCAATCACTTTGTTGATTAATACCTCCTTGAGACAAATTGCCTCTTTAAGAGGTCTTGGGTTCACTAAAACGAGCCATTCTGTGCTGTGCTTCAATGTGATTCCACCCTAAAGTCAGGATCATTTGTCCAATGTGAGTGCTCCGTGCTGTGCTTAAGTGCAGTTCAGTTCCCTGGCCTAGCAGTCTTGGAGGAGGTGGGCTTTGACACAACATGCACAAGGACTTGCAAGAGTGAGACTACTCCTCTGACCTGATATGCAAAGTAAAATAACTCAAGGTTAAAATAAAATGAACAAAAAAAATGCTTGACTCATACAAAGCTCCACTGACAAAAGTAATCCAGTCCAAAACGCACATTATGTTATTTGTAATGCTTTTTTTTTTTTTTTTAATTTTGACCCTCTGTTAGCCTTTTTGCTTCTTTTTGCTTGTGAAAGCTGAGGGTGCATTTGGATTTTCGATGATAAAGTGAAGTGAAGTGAAAACAGATCTACTTCCATACAGGTAATTTAAGGATTTTTTTTTCTCAAACTCATAGAAGTCATCGTCCATGCATTACATTCTATCTCACATTTTTTACTCACATTTATTTATTTATTTATTTGCACATAG
The DNA here is from genome assembly GCA_037902135.1 of Cetoscarus ocellatus. Lineage (NCBI taxonomy): Eukaryota > Metazoa > Chordata > Actinopteri > Labriformes > Labridae > Cetoscarus > Cetoscarus ocellatus. The sequence goes on along the minus strand of JBAMNC010000741.1, from coordinate 384,498 downwards.
TTAAAAGAGAAGTCAAAGAAAATAATGAATAAGATAAACTTACATGTGCAAGTGAGGTAGAAACCCAATGTGGGCTTATTTACAAAACTCACCCAAGAGCAATTACAAATAAAATTAGCAGAAAAAAAGACATTAAATCCTATTCAACATTCTCCATTCCCTCTGCTACTGTTTACCTAAGTCTGTCTGTTGATATTTTTTAATTCACACAAATATTACAACTCGCCTTCTGAGATGTATGACACTTAATATTGAGGTAGACCCATCACATCTGCTCAGATTGCAGTCATTATGGTGATAATAATGATCATATTATTAAAGGTAACAGGCCCATGATACAACATGCCCATTCTGTTGGAAGAGCTTATTCAGAGGTCATGAATTTTGATCAGAACCACAGTCATTCTGAGGATTAGTGATTTTCTTTGTTCGCTGGAAATAATAATATGGCTTGGTGACTTTCTTCTAGCAGAAGCCAATCCAGCCTGCAGTTTATACACAAGTCTGTAAAAGCGCCTTGAGACTTCTGCACATGGCATGAGTGTATTACACTTTCCAGTAACCGTTGTGTACTTTGATAAAGATTTACTACAGCTCTGACACAGAAAGTCAGTGTCATCATACAGCATCTTCACAGTCCAGCTGCTTGTGTGGCAGCCTGAAAATCAATGGTCAGTGCTGGAAGATTTACAATTCTCGTGGAGCTTTCAGAGTTAAGAATGAGTCATAAGTATTCCCACGTGTTTGGTTACCCAGAAAACACACTCACAGTCTCACACAGACACATATACACAGGCTTTAAAGTCTGGGCTGACTGTAGGCCATTCCTGTGAAGGACATTTTCAGAGCTTGAAAAATTAATGCCTATGGATTTGTGGTGTTGAATTATTAAGCCAACAGGCTGGAAATTACCTGAAACAGATGGGCTCTAACTAGGAGACAAGAATGCTGAAATACAGCGCACATGGACCACACAGAGTCGGTGGCAAACATATGTAGCCCGAGGCGGGGATGTGTGCATGAAGCGTGCTCTCTGCAAGCAAAAGTACTCGATCAGAATAGTGAAACTGATGCTTGGCTGTTCTTTTTCTGTCTCCTCGTAGATGGCTGGCCTTCCTGCTGCTGCTGATCATGGATCTGGTCATCTGTCTGGCCATGTGCTTGGGGATGGCCAGGCAGTCACGATGGCTGCTAATCATGTAGGTGCCCTGAGTGTGTGTGTGCAGGAATTTGCATCTTATTTCTCAGGCTATTTTTCCCTCACTGTCCATCTCTGTTCTCATCGACCTCTTCTTGGATCACAGACCGCAGACAGACAGGGCATTGGTCAGACTTTCTGGCATCATATACTGTAGGTTACTGCATTAGTAGCACCAACAATAGCATGCTACATCTTTACACTGGCGGCTGCAATGAACATTTCCCTCTTTCTTGAAGGCGCTCATTGAATTAAACATACACTACCAGTTTCTATCTTTAATGAAAGATTTAAACCTCCACAATTTTTTCTCCAATCAATGATCTGTATTTTATTATAAGTACCACAGTGTTTTGTTTCACATATTTATATTTACAGCAGAAAATGTCAACTGATACTCGATACTCAACTTGATTCGCATTCAGACTCTGATCTATTTGCCAATTTTTTCTGACGCAAAGGGAAATGTCAAGCCGCATGAAGCTAAGTAAGGCTACACAGTACCTAGTTAACATCAGCTGGGCAACGCTGATGTTTGTCAGGAGCCTAGCCAACTTTAACACATGCTGAAAACTATCCAAGATTCAATCTAATATGCTTGTAAATGCCATCAAGAGTTGAACTTCACTTACCCCCCCAACCTCAGTCACAGGCCATCTCTGTTGGCTCCAGCTGCTTCCTCCTCAGGACTGGACTCCTGTTGTATGGCTTGATGCGCCCTTTTGAGGACATTCTTGTCTTTCGTCCTCGAGGCTTGGTGTCAGAATACTGAGATCAGCTGGAGCTACACAGGATGAAATGGCCCATAGATCTGCTTTATATAGCGTTCATTGAGTGAGGTTGCAGTGCCAAGCTCCATTTGAGGAAAGTTCCCCAAGTTGTTTACGCTACCCATGCATTACATCTAAGTTGACAAACTTTAAAATCCATCCCCAGTAAGTCATGGGGCCGAGACATCATACTTCAGCAGCACAATGTTTCACCCTGCTTAAGATACGTATTGTAAAAAAAATGACCCCAGGAAAGTCCTGAAATTTGATGATTTCTCAGTTTTGTCATTGTCAGCCAATATACTCTACATTGATTTGTAAATGGGCCTTTAATTGAAGCTGTGGTGTAACTTTTAAGAGGTTTGGTCATGAGGGTTTAGTAGTGAGGCTATGTGGTCAGGTGTTGGTAGTGTCAAAGGTAATAAGGAAGTTGGTGGGTAGGTGGTAGGAACAAATGTTTTTTTATGGTAACACTAGCCAGTCGTCTTCAATCTTTTGTATTCAATGACAACATTACATAGCCTTTTATTAGTTACTTTTATTAAATAGGGATGTCACCCAGAAGTTAAGTTTTTCTACATGTTTCATTTATTTGGATGCACATAAAGCCTTACCTCACCTATGAAAATGGTTTTAAAATGAGCAGTACATGCTAGATAGTTGGTACAATGACTACTAGTTACTAACAAGGCCATACTAACAAGGTGAAAATTGGCATTTAAACAAATAGACATGGTTACTATAACTATCCCTGTTACTGTTCATCTACCAGATTCTCATTTGTTACAGAGTAACTATGGCAATTTTATTACAGATTAACCAGTCAGTAACATGTTTTTTTTTTTGTTCACAGAGTAACATTGTTAATATCAGTGTAAATCAAATGCCCTTTTTATTATTGTAAATTGTTAGCATTAAATGCTATACAAGGTAGTTGTTTTGGTACATATAATAGTTGCCATGTGACTTTGGCAATATTGGAGTGAAATGCTTTGAAGAAAGTTATTTAATTATGAGTTAGGGGCTGACCCCACAAAGACACAACACTCAAGGGTGCAGACGCACAGAAAACGGGGGAATAAAATGCAGGGAGTGCTTGATGAAAGGACCTGCTTCCATGCACATGCAGCTAAATAAGATAAGCTTAAAATGGACTTAATGTACATAATGTAGGTTGTCATTCAGCAGTTTTGTGAAGCACTCTTTTCGGGCCCTTTCATTCACAATATAGCCAAAAAAACTACAGATGGCTCACCGAGGGCATCAGTAACCACCCACAACTGTCTACATCGCTGTGTTCATCTCAGCCTTCCTTTAAGAAAGTGAAAGTGAAATAAATAGGCGATGTGACTTTGCGTCTTTCACTGAAAAATTCGAATCTCACGCATGCTTAGAAAGTACTGGAAAAATGTATATCATGGTGGCAGAGAAGGACACCTGGTGGACATGATGTTACATATGAAAATAATTGTTTTGATGTCGACAAATTTCTAGCAACGTGTCTCTTCGCGATCGACCCCTTATAATGACACATCTACACAATGAATACTATAGCATGGCGGGACACTCAGTGTCTCCTTTTCTGCATTTCATTCCACTTTCTCTTTTTTGCTGGTGTCTGACTGTGTCTACTTCCCTATCTGTAATAATAAAAATCCCAAAAAATGAATCACAGTAAATGACTTTAGAGCCTCTCTTTCCTGGAAATGTCATTTGTATATTGTTATCCTAAGGAACATCACCATCAAAATATGTATAAACAATAGACATTTTGTGGCTCTAGCAATTAACAGCCTGACTTGTTGCATTCCATGTGTTGTGCATCATTTTCGCAAAATATCTTTCTTTTCTATATAAAAACTTCAAATAGTCTATTTTTTTCCCTACAGGTGTGTTCGTATAATTGCACTCATCTTTTATTCAGGCCAATAGGATAAAAAAATAGGTGTGATTAGAGTGTTCTGAACAGTATAGAAAGATTAGCAAAGAGGAACATTTGATTCTAGTCATTTGCAACTGGTAATTTAAACCAACACTGATGTCTTACAAGGAAATCCACAGTCCAGACTTTTCATCCCATTTGCCCAATTTAGTGCAGCCTACGTGTCAGTGTAAGCAGATGATGCTCTGGATCGCTCTGCACTTCCTCCTCTGATGGGTCTCTCTAATGCCTATTGATCGCCCAGGCAGGATGAGCCTGCTGCTCCCTTAACTAATTATTAAGTGCTCTCAGGCTACTTTATTGGTGCTTTCAAGACGGTTGGAGCAGGGAGTTGAGAACAGTTGCTGCCTTTTTACATCCATCAGGGGGGGCATTTTTAATTCAAAGCACTTTCCCTTGCTTCTGATGGTGGTCACTAAGATTCTTGCTTTATGTTTTCTTTGATAAATCACCTCCACGATGTTAAGAGCCCTTGGAACGCTTCGCCACTTTAGGACAGAAGGGAGAAGAGGGCAACAAACCAATTAATGGTTGCTTTTGACTGACAAAGACAAAAGTGACAAGGCATTCTGATTGACAACCTGTATATTCTTAATTGACACAAAATGGCACCAATTGAAGATTTTAAAAACACATTGAGGACCTAAGGTTGATTAATCACTCTGTCTTTGCCATAATTTAAATTTGAAGTAATGAATCTTAAGATGTGGCCTTCTGAGATCTGCACTGTGCTCTTTTTTTTCTCAATTCAAACCTGTTTTTGAAGATAATACATTTATAGTAGAACTTAACAAGTGAATCCAGTGAGGGATAGTTTTGTCTTTGTCCTTCCTTTCACTAACCCTCTTTTATTCGTTGCTTCCCTCCAGGATTATGGTTTTTATAGCGCTCTCTCTGATCCTGAGCTGGGCTTCCTTTGGACTAGGCGCCGCGACAGCTGTGGTGAGAAAAAAATCTTTTCTCTTTAAAGAAAATTCTGTTCTTCAAATCTTTTCACACTAGTTTTTTGATTAAGTTATGGATTCCTTTTAGCTTCTTATGGTTCAAAGGGATATTAACCTATTTGGTACCTTTGGGGAACAAGCATGCTTTTGATCATAAGGTTATTCTTCTCATCTATCACGCAGAATTGACAGAAATGTGTCTTCTTTCTCTGTCAAACTGAAATTTTCGTAATAGCCCAATCATGCTCAAAATAATCACACTCACTCAATATTTCTACATAGACCTCCTGTACAGAATTCTTTACCCATGTGCAAAATGCCCCAACTGTAGTCAGTCAATCAGCTTCCACCTCCAGAGCTACAATCCATCTTCAGTGCCAGCCAGAGGCACCTCTCTGCATTGGTTTGCTTGAGGTACGAGTCAGTCACTGCCAAGCACATCAGCCCAAAACAGGACATGTGCACAGAGTAGTGATTAGACGTCAGCGGGTCGCAGAGGTAATCAGACACAGTGGACAAAAAGAAGCAGAATTTGGAAGTGAAAACAAAACATTTGAAACACAGGCTCTGCAATGGCCAGATTTTTGGGAGTGGATAGTAAGTTTAACTTATTGATTAATGACCTTGCTTTTCAATTAGTGTGACTTTTATAGTTGAGTATTTGTAAAAAGCCATTGTTATGGTACTACTCACAGGTCTTCAGAAACAGACTCAGTGGATAATGGTGTCGTTGGTCAGAGCAAAATTAAGCATGGATGAAATGCTGCCAGACGGTCTGTATGGAAAGAAGGAGAGCCCATGTGGAACAAAAACAGACATTCAAACTCTTTAACTGTACAGCATTAAAAAAAAAAAAAACATAATTCCTGTTCAGGAGGTCAGTCGATCTTCAGTTTCCCTTGGGTAAACCGGCTTGTAACTTTATTTAGGTTTATTCTGGGGTGAAATGCAACAAGATCAATGAGCTGGCCACACTGAACAACCAGCGGATTTACCATGAGAGAGCAGTTGTTCATCTTTACAGAGACAAGGTTAACCCACCTTGTACCAGACGCTAACATGGACCTGCTAGGATTCACTGCTGTGAGAGCCGACATAGATACTAAAGAGTGAGGGAAAAGCAAAGGTGGGGGACTCATCATGTACGTTAACAACTGCTTGTGTAACCCAGGACATATCTCCATAAAGACGGTCTCGTGTTGCCGAGACCTCGAGCGACTAGCCGTTAGCCTGCGGCCATATTATCAGCCAAGCGAGTTCAGTCCTGTGAACACAGTCTGTTTTTACATCCCTCTGAGAGCAGACGCAGCCACTACATGTGAGAAGATCCACTCCGTCACAGCAAGGCTGCAGACACAGCACCCTGAGGCACTGATCATCATTTCTGGGGATTTTAATCATGTTACTTTGGACTCTACTTTGGCTTTCCACCAGGTTGTGGATTGTCCCACAAGAAAAATAACAGGACCATCAACTTACTGCATGTTAATGTGAGGGATGTATACAAAGTCACACCTCTACCCCCCTCTGGGGAAGTCTTATCACAACCTGGTCCACCTACAGTCAGAGTACAGCCCCCTGGTCCAAAGGCAGCTGGTAACCACTCGTTCCATTAGGAGGTGATCCCCTGAAATGGAAAGTGCCTTGAGAGACTGTTTCAACACCACGGTCTGGGATGAGCTGATCAACCCCTATGGTGTGGACATAGAGGGGCTGACACATTGTCTGACATTAAGTTCTGTGCAGACATGGTCTCCTCTGCCAAGAATACCCGCTGTTACCCTAATAAAAACCGTGGGTAACGCAGGAAGTCAAACAGGAAGAAGGCTGCCTTCAGGAGCAGAGACAGGGAGGCGATGACAGCAGCAGAGCAGGAGGTAACACAGTGCATGAGGGAAGCGAAGGACAACAGCTACAGGAGAAAGGTGGAGCAAAAGCTGAAAGAAAACAACACGAGGGAGGTCTGGAGAGGTGTGAATAACAGGCAGGTGTTGGTGTGGAGAATGCAATCCTCTGCCTGCTACATCAAGCCCACTCACACCTGGATAAGGGATGCAGTATGGTGAGGATTCTCTTCCTTGACTTCTCGAGCGCCTTCAACACCATCCAGCCCCTTCTAATTCAGAACAAACTTAACAGGATGCGAGTGGACCCCTGCCTGGTCACCTGGACCTCCCGCTACCTCGCTGAAAGGCTTCAGCACGTCAGGCTGAAGGACACCACATCTGACATTGTGATCGGCAGCATCGGAGCACCCCAGGGCACGGTGCTGGCCCCTCTTCTCGTCACCCTGTACACCTCGGACTTCTGCTACAACTCTGAGCTGTGTCACATCCAGAAGTTTGCAGATGACATAGCCATCGTTGGATGCATCAGGGATGACAGAGAGGAGGAGTACAGGAGCCTAGTGAGGGACTTTGCTGTCTAGTGCCACACAAACCACCTACAGCTCAACACCTTGAAGACAAAGGAGCTGGTCATTGACTTTGGAAAGTCCAGACCAAGACCACGACCAGGTCTGATTGAGGGAGCTGAGGTGGAGGCTGTGGACTCCTACAAGTACCTCGGGCTGTGGCTGGACAGCAATCTGGACTGGACGATCCACACCAACCACCTGTACAGGAAGGGACAGAGCAGGCTGTACTTCCTTCAGTCTTTTAACATCTGCGGGAAACTCCTGCGGATGTTTTACCAGTCCATGGTAGCAAGCATCCTCTTTTATGTGGTGGTGTGCTGGGGGGGCAGCACATCCAAGAAGGACGCATCCAGGCTGGAGAAACTGATCAGGCGGGCCGGCTCTGCGGTCAGCATTGATGATTCATGTTGAAGATCTCAGATGGGCAGCAGAATTGTGTGTTCTGCCAAGAATGTCAATATGTGTGGCAAAACTTGAGCATAATAGTCAGTTTATAGAGGAAAAATATTGAGATATATATTTTTATAACTGCCATTCAGCCAAAAGATTTCAAGATATAATTTTAGGTCTACTTTACCCAGCCCTTACGTAGCTCATTGCCAGTCTACCTTTGATGGTTTTGACACTTAAATCCAGCACTGTGAAAATGAATGGGATTTTTACCACCAGCACCACACTGTTAAACTCTGTTTACATACTTTTTACAAGTACCTTATCCAATCCCACTTAAAATTACCAAACTAACCCTCTAACTGTAATTAAGGATATGTTCCTGGACATCCATCCTGGACAAAGACCGTGTGTACATGTTGGTTTACAGCGGGTGTTCTCCTATGATCAGCCATGCAGTAAAGCTGATTACAAGTCCCCAGCCTTTTAGCTTAATCAACCTTTAGCCTCTGTGCTGTAAACAAAGCTGTTTCCAACATTAATTACTAGCACTGCCTTCTTCTTAAAAAATCTCTTATTCCTTTGTTTTCTTCAGCTTTGTTTCCTTTCCTTATGTCGTCCTGGTTTTTGACAGATTGCTCCCTCTTTCTGCTGGTGCACCATTTGTTCAACACATCTGGGCTTAGTGTGTTTTGATGGAGTTCATATTAGGGACACTGTCTGGGGTACAGAGAGTACTGTAACCCTTTGTGTCCCAGAATTCTTCCACTTTCTCTGCTGCATGATCAGTTTCCCCCCTGTGGATTATCCCCTCTGTGGATTATCCCAGAGGGTTGTAAATCTGGATGTGTTTTAAGACAAAGAGGGGTTGGGTTTGTTTGAAATTTAGGCATCGTTATCACCCCGTGTGTGTTTTGTCGGCAGATTTTGAGTATTTTACGCTCAGGCTCATTATAGTATAACCTAACCCAGCACTTAAACTTTTAACCTCTCAGACCAGGTTATCAAGGAAAGTTGAGAAGCTTTTCTGTGTATGTATCTGTCTGTCACTGTTATGCCACCGAGATGGCTGAGGTGAATTTCCACTTGGCTACACCTTCCCAGTTATTAATAGGCAGGCATGTCCTCCACACACAAGTGGATTATCATGGAGCACTCAAAAATGTGACTGTGTGTAAAAAAAAAAGGCAAAAAAGTAGATGTTGCAAAAACATGCCACAACTTGAAAGGAAGGTGGAAGATGATGGCGTCCTAGAAAATTCCCACAAATTTATACATATTTGATGAGAAGCAGCATAAACAAAATGTCCCCGTTAGTATAATGAGAAGGAGATGAAGGGTAACATTGGAACAGTGCTTTCCACCAACTGTTATACCCTGAAAACAAATGTCATGTGGGTGCTGGAATCTTTAGAGATATGTTTCATTTCCGATTGAAGAGGAATGCAAGCGTGTCTAACTCTAGATTGCAAAGGAATTAGATAAGGTCGGATTATTATGTATCATGTCTTTTTTTGTGGTTGTCTTAGAAAGACAAGTTGAATAATCAATTACCTTATCAACTGTTCCAATTGTCTTTATCACCAGAGTCAATTGTCATGCAAAAAAGGCAGAAAATTCTGGTTTTCAACCACTCAAATGTGTGAATTTTCAATTTTTCTATGTTTTGAGTAATACTAGTACTAGAAATTTCATCCAAATCCGTTTTTTAACTTTAACTATTTGACTTGGGGCCCTGTTGTTCAAAGACAAATGCAAAGAAAGACATGATGCATAATAATCCAGTTGAGTTAACTGTCATCTTAAAAAAAGGAGAAAATATTGATTTTCAGACACGGAAATGTGTGAATTTTCAATTTTTCTGTGTTTTGAATGATACTAACAGGTAAGTCTTTGAGAAAGGAGTTAGGAAACAACACTTTCAAACCAGTCCAGTGACTCGGAGAAAGACTAGCAATTTTAATTTTCCCCAGAAAATTTGTGAATAACCTGGAACACCAGATGGAATGTTCAATATGTTTCGGTAGTCCATCCGGGAAGAGCCCATAAAAGGTGTTTGGGAATCATCACATATCCAGCAGGTGACTGGATGATCATTGTGTTAGTCACATTCATTGTGGGCCAATCAGATAATGCAGTAGGCGGGCACTGCTGCAGCAGTGTAAAGAACAGAACGTGAGCCACTTCGTCAAACAAACTGTTGGCAAAAAATGTGAGAAATGGGGCAACAATATCCTTTCTATTGAAAAGTATTTATTTTTTTTCATTCAATAAAGAAATGCAGCGTAAAACTACTACTGAAGCTGTTAGCATCTATAGTATTCTGTGTACGAGTTGTCACGTCCTGCTGTGGTCCTGCTTGGATCTCCAACCTCTTTCTGCTCCAAAGTCAGATGATTAGGCCTTGCTGCTTTGGGTTGCAGGACTTATTGGGCATATTGGGGTTTTTTTTGATCACTCAGAGGTTGATATGGGGATCTGAAATGATAGTGAAATGGTGATAAAAGGTTAAAAATTTGCAATTGTACTAATTGAAGCTATGTGGGTCCACAGGAGCAGGTCAGCCATGTTGGTATTCACAGCTACAGTATTATATGTGATATTTGCAGGAATTATTGGGTATTTTGATTGATAGATTACTCTGAAGTTGATATTAGGAACTGTAATGATAGTGGAATGGGGCTAAAAGGTCAAAAATTTGCAACTGTTGTAATTGAAACTTTGTAGGTCCACAGCAGCAGGCCATTTTGATTATGCTCTGATTTGCATTTCTTAATCTTTAAGAGGCAATGGTCTAAATTTCAGTGTGTTCCATTACCAACAAAAAAGTTCTCAAAGGAGCTTGAAGCAAATATTCAGAGATTAAGAGCCAAAACTAATTTATCAATCAGCTAACAAGGGTCAATGTTGTATCGTTAGTTGTAAGACCCTTACTTTAAAGAGCCTTAAAAGTGGGTTTTACACGTAAAGATGAACACAAAGTCAAGGTTTGGTAGAAGTCGTCTGATTCTTTGATGTCAGACACACATTTCTAACGCTCTTTGAACTTGATCAATTTGAACGCCTGCCATTAATTATACATGTGTGAGAGAAGTTACCCCGTTTAGTTATTTGTGTTGCTCATCCTTTTTTATGTGTTGCAACTTTTCTGTTTTGAGGAAGAACGAGGGTGCAGCAGCTGTGTGACATTGACCCCTTAATTGTTTAAGCATGCACATTATCAGATCTGGATGGATGAACTAAAGCGTGAGGGAATATTTAGAAGATTTCATCCATGGCCAGCCGAGCATGACACGCTCCGCATGGTCAATAGAGCCTGGAGGTCTGAGGATTTATTCTACACATTTTTCTGTGGTTTTTTAAATATTGTGTGTCTATCTCTCTGTATAGTGTGTGGGTTGATGCCTGTGTGTGTGTGTGTGGGCCTGCCTGCTGTGTGATGCACATGTCTAAAGGCATTTTTGGGAATGCTTTTATTTGCAGGCTCACCCGCTCGCTCACACAGTGATAACAAGCCTGTAAGACAAACAGTTTGTGTTGTTGAGAGATTGTCAATAACTGCCCATTGCAAAATCAGATTCACTCAGCCGCAGCACAAGAAATTGGATCTGTTTTCTGGCATTGAGTAGAGGCTGCACTGCTTTTTTTTTGTCCTTCATATAGGAAGCTAACATCATGTTTTTGTTTGCTTACAGGGTACCAGTGATTTCTGTGTTGCTCCGGACAAATTTATTGTGAACCAAACCAACGATTTCATCAGTGCAGGTAATTCATCTAAAAGTGCAGGAGATATGTGACATTTATTCTTGTGTTTGTGTATGTGTTTGGCTGCATGATGACCACTGTCAGAAATGCACTTGTCTGTATGTGCCACATGACACTGATGAGAACAAGAGAGAGCTCAGGCCCTTAGTAACTGTCTGTTGTTTGCAAGCCACAACCACCAGTGTTGAAAATTGAGGCCTATGCTGAAAAGCAAAAAACAGCAGAATAATTGCCCAGCTGAGGCTAGCAAATCAGGTTTAAATACTCATTTTTGATGGCTGTCAGAGTATGTTAAAGTACAAAAGATCCACATAACAAGAGGAGCTCTCTTCAATAATTTCTTAGAAAAACATTGATGTACAGCTCGAAACGTCACTGGTTTTCTAATAAATTCTTGAAGGAAGCTCTTCTTGGTGTGTGGATCTTTTTTACTTTTTTATGTATCATTTTGGATCCAGCACCCAACCAGGGATGTGCATGTCTACTTTATCTTTTTCTGCTAGAGAATGTTAACAATCACTAATATTCATACATGTACTTTCCACATGTAGGCCCAGTCTGTTCTGATGGTTTACAAGTCAACTCTGGGGTATTTGGTCAGTTCAACACTGCTTAGTGCCATTTTGCCAATAGCTTATTTCGTTTATATGCAGTCAATATTCGGGTTAAGGTCAATAATCCGGTTTCTGAAACATTCGGAATAACCCGTTTACATGTGTGAGCAAACAAGGTTATTCCTCTATACATGGTATGCCGATCAAAACAGCAATGCACGGACAACATCCAGACGCAAGGAGAATGTCATGAAGCAATGCGCATCATTTCTGCTTCTTCCTCCCGTATCCAATAGCAACAGGAACAACAGCAGCAGCACGGGGGATAATGAACGGCCCGGAGCAGCTAACATTTGGCTTCGTTTGCGCTTTGGTGCTGGTACTGACCCACCACCAGTACCTGATACTATTCTTTGTCAATTTTTTCATTAATGGAAGACAAGAACGTGAAGAAATAGGAAATCGAGCCAGAGCTGTGCCATTTTACAAGTACTTCCTGTACTCAAAAGACCAAGATTCCTTGCGAAAAGAACATGAGCAGAACACAAATTAATGTTCCTTTCGATGGGGATATCCTGATAAGTGTATATATGACCAAATATTCGGGTTAGTAAAGGAGTAACCCAGGGGTGATTTTCGGGTTTTTAAAAACTGGAATATGAGCATATTCCATTTTTTCAAAAGGGTTTTTGGTGTTACATGGTTGTGCGCAATCGGGTTATTGCTAATATTCCGGTTATGAAAGGGTTAATGATTGCATGTAAATGTAGCCAATGACTCTGCATTCAATCAGAAGTCTATGATTTGCAACAGGCTTGCTATCAATTACTGATTACTGATGAGTATTTTATCAATTCTTACCTATGAACTGAGCTCTTCCACATCAGGATATGGATTACTTTGTGTGCCTTGACTGTCATCCAGTTACACACATCCTAAAGAATCAAATAGTTTCACAAGTACATCCAGAGCACAGGTGGGGGGGTACATGAGCACAAGGTGTAACAGTGAGGTTATCCCAGGTTGTACTTTTTTGTCCATCACAATGGTGAAAGAGACAGAGAGCACCGATGTAAAGTCTGCACAGTCATGCTACACACACAAATATGTAAGGATCCAGTAATCTCTAAAATAAAACACCCCTTTGGTCACAGTTACTCAAAAAAGTGTAATGAATCATTTTTGAATCCCCATTGCTCCAGACCAAGTCATCTAGTAAAACTGGTAGATGGCCAGGCACTAGATGATTCAAAACCATGTTTTGGCGCTCTTTGCTCCTCCCAACAATCGAGCTAGACAGTAGATAGGGTAGCATCACTGTCCAGATGTTATCTGTATTTACAACTCACAAACATGGCAGCAAATATAAGCAAAAATTCACTGTCTTCTTATCCAGTATCTTCATCATGTTCTATAATTTTTGTTGTTGTTGCAAAGCAATACTCAAATGAGGACAGCCAGCTTATGAGTTGAATGGTCAGGTTAGCAAAGTATAGTTTACTATTGGACCACATTAAAGAAGATTAGGAAACGAAAATTGAGAAACAGTTTTTTGTTTTAAACCAAACCAAGAAATTAGAAGTAGAGCAGAAAGAGAAAACCCTTTTTTGTTTGTTTGTTTATTAGCTTTTCCTTTTTTTAATCAGATGTGCTTCACCAGTTACTTATACTTTGATACCCAGACTGTTTATCCTCCTGTGAGTTTTTAGGAGTTCCTGGGTCTGTATTTATCATCATAAAATAGCCAGTGTAATGTCTTACAGTCTGGCTAAATTATCTGTGTTCACAGGATTGTAGTATGAACAATACATTAAAACTGTCCTTATGCATTTGATTATCATGTTTTGTTGTAATCAGCTAGGACTGGAAATCCCCCATTGTTGCCAGCCTTACTTAAATGGTAAGGCTGACAACACACCCAGCAGGCAAAACTACAGCTAACAGAAGCAAGGGACATTTCTCAGCCTTCATGCATCAATGTAGTTGCGCTGTCAGACAAAAGAAGTCCAAACTTAAGCAGCCCTCCTTCACCATATGTTGTGGAATAATGTTAATTTCTGCTTTGTCTCTTTCCTTTTCCAGATGTTGCACACTACTACTTATTCTGCAGTCCCAATCTACCAAACCCTTTCCAACAGGTAAAGCTTCCATTCTCTGCTAAAACATGTAGTTCTTAACCAAGCCTCATAGAGAGAAATGCATTTCTATTTTAAGATTAGTTTTTCCTTGTTAGATGCCAAGCTGAGAGATCATTATCAGGCCTTAATCTGCTGTTCTAAAAAAAGTGAGCCCCCTACACTAATATAATTACTTAATGTGATAAACTCTGATCAAAGAATTCCCCCCTTTTATATGTGGCTCTCTTTACCCCGTGCATAATCTTCGCCTCAGGGTGCTCTGACTGACAAGACTTTTTTTCTTATTTATTTATCCACCCCATAGCATGCATAAAAGCAGCAACTGCACAAAGGCCCTGTGGTATGATTTGTTTCTATGTTAAAATACATCTTCTTGCTACTTTTTCTTTTCAAAACGAGGTTTAAGCACCTTGCACTTTCAAGAGAGGTTAGTTGTTGGTGCAGCCATATATCCTTATTCACAGCGCTCTATAGAAGTGACGCAGCTGGCTCACAAATGCAACAAAAACTCAAGGAGTGTAAGGATCACAACCCTAGAATTTAAACCAGAGCTGCTTTCACTGATGTCTGATTATAAGTTGGGCAGACCTTGACATGAAAAGCTGTAAAAAGAGCACAAAACGTCTTTACTTTTTGAAATTTCTTATGAACAGCTGATTTACATCTGGAGGTGGAGTGCAAAGTTTGTAATGGGGCTAAGGTTGAAATGTTTTGAATACTTTGTGGTACTTTTCAAGAGAACCTATATTTTGTCTTTACAATTGTGTTTGTACATGACTCCTTCATGTGATAGAGCACATCTATGCACAACGAAAAAAGTCTGCAGCATGCCAAAAGGCACCTACAATGACTTGTTCTTTAAGCTCCCCCTTTATAGACCTATCAGTGTGATGTCATACCGTTGTTTCATCAGCAGTTTAAGCCCATAGGCTCAGGTGGCTAGCCCAATGCAGAGCATGGACTGTTGAATGAATGCAGAGTCAATGACAATATGGCTTGTTACCACAGAGCAGACTGGTGAATCAATCAGAACAGACCATGCCATCGACATTGAATTTAAGAACCTGAGTTAAAATAGGGACTATTTGAACAAGTGAATATCCATTACTTAGATAGATGGATGGATGGACGAATAGATAGATAGATAGATAAATAGATAGATAGATAGATAGTTTTCAATGGTTCCCACAGAAGATACTGTAGATAATACTCTTAATAAAGATTATGTAGAGCAGTTTTTATCAAAAAGGCAAGTTAGGGGTGTGTTGTGTCACAGCCAGGTAAAGTGCAGTGGTGCTGCGCCCTAATTGGGGGATGCACCAAACACTAATCATAGATATTCAAAACAGTTTGTTGTCATAGCATGGAGATAGATAGATAGATAGATAGATAGATAGATAGATAGATAGATAGATAGATAGATAGATAGATAGATAGATAGAAAGATAGATAGATAGATAGATGGATAGATAGATAGTTTTTACGGTGGAGACTTCAACAGACTGAGGGGCAAATAAAACTCAGTCAAGCATAATATGGCTAAAGTAAAATTGCAATTCTTAGTGTTAAGAAAACTGACTTTGATTAGAAAATTACTTTTATTTTTTGCTGCATTGAGATAAACTTTAATTTTAATCCAACTGCAGCCACAAATTAAATTAAAAAGTGTTATTCTAACAACCTCAGTGGGGCCTGAATGCCTTTGCACTGAAACGTTTATTCCAAAGCAGGTCTATTTATTTAACTATTGATAAAATTAGATAATGATTACAATGACTAGGTCTACAACACACCTGCCAGTTTAACAAAGGAACAGAGAATTCTCTAGCACCTTATATGTCTGTCTGAAATTTTTTTTCTTACTAATTTCAACAGCGCCTTTTTATATTTATTTCAACCAATGCACATTGGCAGTCTATTTTTATGTATAACTATGCCCTTTGCATTCTTTTTCTTGTTATCTTTTATTTCTTGTACCTTGCCCATGTGTTGAATATATTTACACCTTTTTGTTTTTTACATTTCTTTTCTTATTGCTACTTTTTAGTGCGCATAAGTGTTACACCAATGAGTGAAGAAAATCCTTTTTTCCGTACGTCCTGTAAATACGGCAGCAACTGACACTAAAAATAACTATGCTTTTGAAATTGAGATGTACTAAAAAAATAACTAGTACATACCTTGTTTCTGACATTTAACAAATAAAACATGCCTGCCCCATTGGTAGAATTGTGATACTTTTACCTATTTTGAACAATTAAGGCCTTATTTACTTGTCTCTATCTAGATTTTCCCTCATCATTAGGCCTAATATGAATGACATTTGAATGTTTTTGACATGGAATTAGAGAAATAAACTTGCTCAGATTTGGCTTTTTGCAGAGCGTTGGTGTTTCGCCACTGAGGTCTTCCCCACACTCTTACCAAACTGGTGCAGCAGATAAAAAAGCAGTCCATTGACTGGGTAACACATTAGCCTCTATGATAACCTAATCTATCAGTGAGCACAGTGTTTTGTGTTGGAGTGTGTCTGGAGAAGGTTTAACTGGTGAATAATGCTGCACCTTTTCTCTGAACATGCTTCAATGCTTACATTTAATCTGCGCAAGTGTGATCCTTCTATTCCTTTCGATATTTTCACAATGTCAGGAGTTTAATCTTTGTGTGTGTGGCATGCATTGAGGGAATTTGCGGACAATAAATCTATGAGGAATCATTATTTAAACCCACATGCTTTGTTATCACCGCAGCATCCATTTAGGGATTATAATGATGCCTGTTAAGTAGGTACGGATAATATTTTTCCCTGATGGCCTAGTTGATATAAATATCACTCTTTTGTTTGTGTTTGTGATTGGGTGGAGGGAAGAAATGGGGAGGGAGGGAGGGAGGGAGGGAGTGGTGGGTGAGATGGTTAGTGGCAAAAGGATAATCTGCGCCTATCAGTCTGGAAAGAAATGTGTCCCCGGCTAAGCGCATTAAAAAGCTTTTCTTAACACCAAATGACTTGTTGACACGCTGCACCCAAACAATGCTCTCCTTAATGTGATCCTCTCTTTGTTTGTGCTACATCCCTGAGCTTGCTTATGTTGATTGTAGGTGATTATTATTTTTCATTTTCATTCTTTTAACAGTCCATAACAATCTGCCAGCGCTCCCTGACCACCATGCAAATCCAGATCCAAGGTTTGCTGCAGTTCTCCGTGCCTTTCTTTCCCACGGCCGAGGTAAGTGGCAGGCTGACACATTTACACCAGACTGTGAGAAAGTGTATATCACACTCTCTCTTTTTTTATCCCTTGTTAAACAGAGAGACCTTTTGGGGATCCAGCGGGTGCTGAACACCACAGAATTCAGCGTGCACCAGCTAACAGCCCTGCTCGACTGCCGAGGGCTGCACAAGGTGAGGTCAAAACCAGACTGGGAGACCTTTTAATGGGGCTTGTAACACTCGACAATGTAATAACAGTCTACAAACACTACATATCAAAAACACACTGCAGATATCCAGCTTAAAATGTAATTATATCACAAATGAGGGAGGTACTAATCCACTTTTTACAAACCAAGAATATTCTGGTATTCACAAATACCTGAGTGTACTTATGATAAAGCCATTGAATTGATCATATTAGATTAAAAGTTTGTTTTTGTCCATAAGATGTTCCTCAGTCCTTCTCTTGACAGTTTATCAGTGCATGGTTTGCAATTTGCTCAACTTCTGTCATCTTCACTTAACCCCCCAACTGAATAGGATCACCAGCACCCCCATCTGTAACGTTTGCTGTGTTAACTTATATTTTTGGTACTTTTCAGTGCGTCTTTATTGGGACAACTGTGTTTTAAAGCTCACCCTTTTGTTATCTATTGACACTTTCAGGTCACACACATCTTTTGCAGACTTTTTTTTAATCCAACCTTGAAGTGCAGTGTTTTTTTTATTATCAGAAATATTATTTGTGGATCCATGGTGATACATTTGTAATTGTTGATTATTTTAGCCCATTTTTTTATATAAAAACACAGCAGAGATGTTTTAAGACCTCCATTTTGACCCGAAGAGAAAGTGACAACTCCCTGTCCATCTTTTGAGCAATCAAATGTGTCCAATGTCTTTTTTTCTTATTTTATTGATGATAGTGTCCATCAGGAGCAGCTTAAGATCAACAAGAGACAAGAGTTATCTGTCATTTCCCAAAAGAAACAAAAAGAAGGTTTTGAGTGATGTTATGTGGCCTTTTTAAACATGTGAGACAAAAATTACTTCCAAAAGTGGCTATGATAAAGGTCTCATTTCCTGGTGTATTTACATCATGTCTTGGATGTCTTTAAAGCAAGGACTTGATTTTAGTTGAATAAAAAAATTTCAAAATTTAGTCTCTATAGAGGATTGGATGCAGCTCTTTTTCCCTCCCCGTTGAAAACACTTGGATCAGAAGGGGCAGAGAGGCTACAGGAAGCTATGATAATGAGCTCTGCACTGATTGCCTGCCCAAACAATGCCTGGTAGGAGAGGGGAGGAGGGGTTACATCATTAGCCCCAGGAAGTAAAAATGGGGGGTAATAAGGGGCATTGTCTTTAAAGAGGTAGAGTGCATTTCTCCTTGAAAAAGGTTTCATGTTCTCCTGCTCTCTAAGCCCCTTCTAACAACAGTAAAGGAGGACAAGTAATTTACAGGATATGGGACCTTTAACAGATTTTCTGTACGTTTCTTTATATTCTCCTCTAACAGCCAAGGCTTGACCGAACCATAATCACATGAGAGAAGACTAGCTCATCATTGATCTTAGTGTGATTTTTATAAAGTTCTGTGAGATTTAAATTACATTTTGATTTTTGTTTTGACTTGGACATTCGATAGAAGCTGCAAATCAGTAGTACATATGTTTAGAGTGTGTGGGCTGCAATCGCTTTGCAGTTGTTAGTTGTTGGGCTAATTTTTACAAGATAAAGCCACATAGAAGACCACCTTTGACTGTTTTTTTTTAAATTTATTTTATTTTTACTTATCTGTATGTGCTTCTCTTTGACTAACATCTACAAGTTAGGCTCTCTTGTTTTATACCAACCCCAGCGATACCCCTTTACTTTAAAGCCTTCACTTTGCTTTGCAGGTTCATATTGTCAGTTTTATCGGCAAAGAGAATAAGAAATCTTGGAATTGAGTCCTTCTTGAGGCTCTGATTGCAACATCAGATGTAGACTTTCATATCAATAGAGCCTTCATGTGATGGTTGTACTGCTGTATACTGAATGTGAGATTGTCAGTCTTGAACGAAAGCAGAGATTACGTGAGGTGAAGGAGGGTGAGGGAGGGTGTGCTGTTCCAACATCAGTCACAGACAGGAGATTGAATTTCAGTGCCTTTTGGTGAGTGCAAGAAATATGGCTCAAATTTTTTTTTTTTTTTGGTTGTGCTTCATACCAAAGACATCTGTGTAAATTACAAACCTCATTTCCAATGAAGTTGGGACATTGTGTAGATGTAAATGAAGCCAGTACAGTGCTTTGCAAATCCTTTATGTCCTATATCCAACTGAATGCAGTACGAAGACAAGCTACTTAGATATTCAAACCACTAAACTTAAAAAAAAACTTAGGCTTAGAAAGTGTAGGAATGCTCAGAATGTTCAGAACATTCAACAGGTTAATTGGACTCAGGGAGTTTCACGATTGGGCATAAAAGTAAAATGTAATTTGGTAAATGGACTTGTTCAAAATTTAGCGCTCTTTGTTGATCACAGGATTAATTGGTCCGCTAGAAACAATGTGGCGTACGTTTGCAGAGTCAAGTGTTAATCCCAATATTAGCAGTTATTGCTCTGCTGTCTTTCAGTCCTCTTTTCAGCTAAATGTCCGTATTTCTGTCTTGAATGTGATTACTACCCGTTTAGTCAAGTGCTCGTATGTGAAAGTAGCCTAAAAGAACATAAATACACCCAATTCTCAAGTTTTTAAATGTAACTTACTGCCTAAATGCACTGTTCCTGCTAGATGCTAACAGGGCTGCGATTACATGCAGTCATTAACCCTTTCATAACTGGAATATTAGCAATAACCCGGTTGTGCATGGCCATGTAAACACCACTAACCCTTTTGAAAAACAGGAATACGCTCACATTCCAGTTTTCTGAAAACCTGAAAATCATCCCTGGGTTACTCCTTTTCTAACCCGAATATTTGGTCTTGTATATGCCTATCGGGATATCCCCATCGAAAGGAACATTAATTTGTGTTCTGTGCATGTTCTTTTCGCAAGGAATCTTGGTCTTTTGAGTACAGGAAGTACTTGTTGTAAAATGGCGCAGCTCCAGCTCAATTTCCTAATTCTTCACGTTCTCGCTTTCCATTAATGAAGAAACTGACAAAGAAGAGTGTCAAGCACTGGTGGTGGGGTCAGTACCAGTTAGCTGCGACTGTTATTTGCTCCGGGCCATTTATTATCCGCCGTGCTGCTGCTGTTGTTCTTGTTGCTATTGGATACAGGAAGAAGAAGTGGAAATGATGCGCATTGTGTCATGGCGTTCTCCATGCTTTGGGATGTTGTCCGTGCATCGCTGTTTTGATTGGGATACCATGTGTTTGCTCACACATTTAAACGGGTTATTCCGAATGTTTCAGAAACCAGAATATTGACCTTAACCGGAATATTGACTGCATATAAACGTAGCCACTGTCTTCTACAAACACCTAGGTTTCAGGGTAATTGGAAAACAATTAACTGCCAGTTAGCACAGATACAGTGAATACTAGTGGTGGGCAGGTGTGCTGCAGTTGAAACAGAGCATTTGACAGGGATTTTGGTCCCGTATTAAATGAAATTCTACGATTAAATTTAATGTTCTTGAGTGATATACTTGTCCAAATTTAACCATTTATCCAGCTACCTCTTCTGTAAATGCTACCATTTATGAACACTTTACATAGCAACCTCCACTATCAGTGTTTAAATGTGGTATAAATAGGTTAGTGCAACCTGAGATGGAAAAGGGATTCCAGCTGTCAGAGGCCAAGGTCAAGTTCATTTATTCATTTATTATTTCTTTAGGGCATAGACTTTTGTGACCAAGCAGAATGTGACCAGGCTGGGCACCTCTAGCCTCTAAGCATGTGCCACTAATTCATTTCCATTCATTAAGGATTACCACTTTGTATCTGATTACTCTGATCTGTAGTTAATGCGAGGTGTTAATGGGGCCACAGAGGCAGACATGAGAATACACAAGGTCAAAGAATCAGGAAATAAACAAAGAAAATGGTAGAGCAGTTCAGAAAAGGGTCTCAGATTCTGTTGGGGTTTTTTTTCTTAGTTTTCATCGTGATACAGAGGGTGTCAGTCAGGAGTCTTACAGTGCAGCCCCATTTGACCTCTTTCTAGACGTGCTGTGACTCACGACTCAGGTTCATCCACCTTGATACCAGACCCTATTTCAAATTGAGGAACCTTTTCAGACAAAAGCTGCACTCCATAAGGTGTTTTTACTGATATGTGAGCTATACTGTTCTTGCTTCTTCAATGTATTTATACAGAGGAGTGCTTTGAAAATGGAGGCATACCAGACCCTTCAAAACTTCTTAAATGTGTTAAATTAATGCACGGACTATGACTTAATACTGCTTTATAAAGATTATGTAGAGCAGTTTTTATCAAATAGGCAAGTTAGGGGTGTGTTGTGTCACAGCCAGGTAAAGTGCAGTGATGCTGCGCCCTAATTGGGGGATGCACCAAACACTAATCATAGATATTCAAAACAGTTTGTTGTTATAGCATGGAGATAGATAGATAGATAGATAGATAGATAGATAGATTCATTGGCCTGATTCATGGATACATTCTTGGATTGATAGATGGATGGATGGATGAATAGATACATAGATGTAAGGACAGATGAAGAGATGCATGAAAGGACCAATAGATGAATTGATAGATGGACATAGGACTCCATTAGTCCGAAGTGATATTTCTTTGTAATTTCACCTTTAAGAAATCATAATACAAAGAAAGAGGAACTGTCAGAAGTCTTTTACTTTAGCATGCCCAGATATGTGACACTTTGGGAATAAAATGTTTTCATAATTTCCAATTAATTAGCACTGACAGCACTTGTCACTCATTGTTCTATGTGAAATGGTCAAAAACTTCATAACATCAAGTTTTTTTGACATCTGAATTGTCAGCAAAGTTAGACCCCTAAGACTGATGGTCATTCAGTAATGAACTTTTTTTTTTTTAAATACCAACATAAGAAGTCCCCTTTGAGGTATAATAGAGTATAAATAGCTATGAGCTGTTGTCTACACCCAGGACAGAAACTTTTGTTCACTGCCAAGAAGAGTAATTCAAATTGCATGAGGTACCTACACAAACAGCACGCTTCTGCTAAACTTGTTGTCAGAGCCTCCTGCACTGCAAACACCGAATGACCAGGTGCAGCTTACATTGGCTTGGCAGACCAAGGAGGATCCCCCATCTAATCATTCAATTAGACAAAGCTTGATTAAAAGTACTACAATCTGTTAGGTTGGACTAAACAGACTGATTGAGACGTATGTTGTTGATGACATGCTGACCAGATCGTCTGGTGAAGCTGTTGCATGAAGAGGACTAATTATTGCAAAATGCCAAAATGCTGAAAAAGGCTTTCCAATAAAGTAAAGTTCTTTACAATAATATGCACATAAATATTTGAATTAAAGTAAAAAATAAGTAACTTCTCAAGCCATGTAGTTACATCAGGCTGTAATCAGTCACCTTTTGACAGTATTAGCTAGTAATTAACTTATTATTATAAAATAATAAAAAGGAAGTCAGGCAGAAATAAGAAAGTGATGTAAACAAGTGCTGCATGTCAACATAATGAGATAAATACAATCAAAATCTACTTAATAATACAAAAAAGCCCAGCTAAACAAAATACGAGGGCATGATCTCTGAGGGCTCCTGAAGCTCTACCTGATTCTGAGATTGTCACTCAGCTTTAGCATGCATACTACCAAAGAATGCATGTCTAATCTGCGTGTCATCATAGTAACATGAGAATCAAAGCTTTTAAAAAGATTGTGTTTGTGTGCATGAAGTCTCTGTAACTATCTGCATTATGCTCTTTATCTCCACTTTAAATGTCCACAGTAGCCTTACCAGGCACAAAAGAAACACTAAAAATACAGAAGGGAATTAAAATTTACTAAAGTTATGCAGTCCAGTTTTAATCTTGCTTTAAACATGTCACTTTCAATCTATGCCACAATTAAATTATGTGAATAATCATTAATAATGAAATGGTAGACAGCACCAGAATTTGATTTGGCAGCTCTGTCCATGAAACGATATAAGATTGGACCCTGTCCTGAACCAGCTCTGCACTCTCTCTAAAACCAAGCATCTCTAAAGCAAATTAATAAATAAATATGATAAAATATTTTTAAGGGTCCATTTATTATCATTAAAACCAAGTTATTCTGTTTGAAGACACAAAAAGCTTTAAACTGTGGAAAGAAACACTCTCCATCAGAGACTATGGAACAAATGAGGAATTGAACTATGTAGACAGACAGACGACCCAAAAACATAATGCCAATGACCTTTGCTGTCTCCAGCACAGAGGCATAAAAACACAACTGGAACATGTCAAAGAATCAAAGAGTAACATGAGCATTCTTAAGAAGACCTTTCCCCATGAGTGTCAACAAGGAGCTTAGAACAACAAACCTAACAGGAATTTAACTTAACTCTTTATTACTAAACAAAACACAACGTAAAATGCAAGGATTGATCTATATGTGTTGTGTCAACTTTTTAAATGGTTCATAATTCACCTTTGATTTCTGATTGTATAATCCCTTTAATAATGCCTTTGAAAAAGGGACATGAAAACTGAAACCAATCTGCCTGAGCCTCCATTGCATTTTATTGATTTGTAATGGATTAAGACGTAGTCTAGCTGGATGTCATATTGAAAATGGTAGCAGAAAACCATATAAGAGATAAACCTTGCTCCAAGCATAACAGTTAATAGTAATTTCAAAAGTTGATTGATTTTCTTTTTCATATTTGCAATTAATTCAGTGTCATGGTTGGTATTTTCACTGAATAAGGTTAACAGAGCAAATCTTGTCTGGAGTTCATTTACAGCTGCAAAAACATGAATAAAAATCACTTTAATGTCTCCCAAAGAGACTATTATATACCCATTTTTGAAAAGCATACAACTTTAGTCACAATTCCTATGCCTCTATGTCAGCAAGAGCCAGAGTCAGAAGCTTATTTTTGAGTTCTGTCTGTCTGCATTCCATTTGTTTGTGTTTTTATCGGGCCACTCAAAGCAGAACTGGAGGCATTTTGCTTGTCACAGGTCAAAACCATTAAGTCTAAAGTTCATCCCTTTACTGTCAACATATTTTCTCAGTGATGCATCTTCCTCAAACTTTGCAGAAGTTTGAATTAGTTTGCTGAGGAGTTTTTCTATTTTGTTTTATTATTTTGCCCCTTTATGCTTTTAACACACTGAGTGCTGGTATGAAGTTTTGCCTGCTAACCCTGCTGATATTCCAGAGCTCGAAAAAGAAATGCTGGTGTTTCTGCATACTACTAGTTAAATTTGCCCAGTGGTGAGCTGATTTGTCAAGGTAACCTAACAGAGTGATTTATGATGGAAAACAAGGCCTGTGCCCTCTCTAATACAGAGCAACTGTATTATTAAACATTTCTCATGCACCAGTGCAAATTATGTGTCAGAATATTTTGTTTTTGTGTCCCAAAGCAAAAATCAACATCCTTACCCACGGAGGTAAGTTAAGGATGTTTCATCAACCATTTCACTTGTTTAAGTCCAGAATGATGAAAATAGACTTTCTGACCCAATCCCAACTTCGCCCTAAAACCACTGAACCCTCACACAATGGCAACAAGTGTGAGTGAGATCCTTTGAAATGAGTAATGGGACATCACACATTGCTTGGACAAAAAATGATTTAATAATGATAAAAAGTTCACTTCATGCAGGATTTTGTGTTTTACTGTATTAACATATTTCTTAGCCTTTAAAAGTGGGGTCAGTCTCCATCAGCCATTAAAAACTTGAGATATCCAGGCTACTTCATTCAATTCCTTCTTGCATATCTGTTGATATCGGCTGGCAAGTGGATTTCTGTATCAAAGATCAAACATGAAGTAATTCCTGGTAAACTTGTTTAAGTTGCAGCTGTTTTGGATGTGATGTAACTACTTGGAGAAACAGAACAAAAGGAGCCCTTAACTCATGAATATATCCCCCTTCACTTTTTAAGAATTTGATAATTCTCTGCAGACCAGGTGGGAAGCTGTGGAGGGCCTGATTTGACCCCTGAGACACCAGTTAATAATCAGTGCTCTATAGCAGAGGGTCTAAACTAGGACAAATGTGCCTTGTTGGACCTCAGTAAACTCAAGTAACTATGGCCTGTATTTGAACATCTAAGGGATACACCACTATTTTTTGTTGTTTTTGTGTCTTGCCTCACTCCCGAGTCCATGACAAGCAGATAGACATCGTTCTTTATACTGTGTGCAGTAGCAAGGAAGAGACGGGCAGAACTCACTCATCGCGAATATGCTTAGCTCATCATCAGTCAGCAGATAATCTCTTCAGCAACTCTAAATGGTCCTGTGTGCTTGTTGTGACTCGTTTTTTTTCACAGCATTATGTTGCGTTATCTATTTTTACACTAAGATTAGCACTTTATGAAATTTTAGAAAGAAATACATGTTTGGATGACCTACTGACCAGCACGTCTACGGTGGTTTGCGCATGCACCCTGCGGTTTAGTTTTGTATATATTTCTTATGAAAATTACATAAAGTGCTAATCTTAGTCCAAAAATATATAACGTAACATAATGTGGGGAAAAAAAAAGAGTCAAAAGCACACAGGACCAATTAGAGTTGCTTAAGAGTTTATCTGATGACTGTAGGCAGAGGCAGGCTAACACTACCCATGGACTCCCAGTGTTTGAGCTAAGCTAATTAGCGGTGGGTGAGCTCTGCCTGTCTCTTTCTTCTTACCGCATGCAAAGTCGAAAGAATGGTGTCTGTCTGCTTGTCATGGACTCAGGAGCGAGGCAAGACACGAAAACAAAAAAAATACGTTGGTGTATTCCTTTGAGCTTTTTCTGAACTAATGAATACAAAAAAGTGGATTATGGCACCATATGGCAGCATATTGTGCCTTTCATTTTAAATATTATAGCACCAACACTCCTATAAAGTTTGTTGGCTTTTTGCAGTTTAGTCTTTGTTTGTGTCTAAATGTGGAGATTAGCCATCTGCCCATCACTGTTATCCTAACAGGAGGCCAATCATGTAGTAGAGAGGGCCAACTAGAGCCCACTGAAATCTAATTTGCCATCTCAAAATCCTAAACTTTAGTACACTGAAGGTGAGGTGGTAAAAAAAAACAAAAAAAAAGTGTGCACCCTTCTGCTCTGTAGCATAAACAGTCTGCCTGTCATGACATGAATATGACTCTATCTGGTGATTCAATATAAAAAAATTGTCAGGTACAGTACGGCAGACGGAAGAGCTCTTTATTGTCAGGTTGTGGCATTTTTTTAAAGCAGGAAGAGGATGTTTTTTCCCAATGAGTGGGAATGGTTTCAGCCAATTCACCTGACACGCCCGCACAGCGTATAGCAAACACTACGGCGTCATCTTTAATGCTTTTAAAAGCTAATCCTTCATACTTAGAGATGTTTCTCAACACTGAAGTTTGCTCTGATAATTAATACCTACTTTTTCTGTTACATTTTATTATGTCTTTACAGAGCCTCTTGCCCAATTTCTACCAATTACTCTACCACAAAAACCACCCTAACCTTTCTTGTCCACCCACGACTGTGCTTAAACTGTCAAGAAAGTCTTTGAACTTCGAGGCTGAAGTAACTTCTGATTTCAAATTAATTAGCATGTTTTCAAGACGGTTTCTATATTCCTTTTGTTCATATTTTTCCTTGAAAGATGACTGTATATTGAAGCTTATGATATAACTGAGCTGAGAAAATAAGCCATTTTCCTGCTTGTAAATAATCTCTAAATATATTTTTTTCTTTCTTCTAGGACTACGTGGATGCCCTCATGGGTGTGTGTTACGACGGGGTAGAAGGGCTCCTCTACCTGTCTCTGTTTTCTTTGCTGGCTGGCTGCGCGCTTTCCGCCATGCTGTGCTCCATTTTCAAAGTGTGGACACTAATGGCCAGCAGGTCAGCACCAAGCAACCCCCTTATCCCATTACCTCTACTGCACTCACGCACTCCTGCAAAGCGTTAATGCATGCACTCTCTCTGTTTCTGCCTTTGTCTGTATGTGCCACGTACCACTTTCATGCAGAGACAAAGAGTATGACGACATAGACGAGGAGGACCCTTTCAACCCCCAAGCGCGGAGGATGTCCTACAACCCCAGGAGGTCCAACATTCACAGTTTCTGCAGCTACACCAGCAGCCTTGGGAGCCAGGCCACTCTCCATCCGCCTCCGCAGTCTGCCTCGAATGTCATGCCTGCTCCTGAGTACATGTAAGAGCTATAGGTTGTAGCAGTGTGTTATGTAGTGCAAAACACAATGACAAGTAAGAAAATTACAAAACATGACACATAAAACAACATATGAGGTTGTACATCGACATATAACACAACAAAATGATATAACAGAATAAGACAGAAGACACAATGGAAAATCAAAACAAAACAAAATGCAAAAAACAAAAGATACCTGCGGGTACCTTGAGTTTGGATGAACACACCCATGTTGGTACTAAAATCATCATTATCAACACATGGAGAAAATCTATAGAAAATTTATTGTTTTGTCCAATCAGCAATGATTCAATTAATTTTGATTGTCTTAGATACTATTGCCATGTTTTCTTTTTTCTTTTTGTTGTGGTTTTATTTGTTAAGTGTTTTTTTTTTATTTCCTTATTTATTGTTTTGTTTTCTTAAAATTTGTTATTGTGTTGATTTGTGTTGAGTATTTTTTTACTTGAATGTGTGTCTATTATTGTACTTTTATATGTTTCACTGTTTTTTTTATTTGTTGTTGTGTTTTCATGTGTTTTTTCTAATTTACATTTGCTTTTTGTGTTTTATATTATTTTTGATCTGTTCTCTTAACTACTGTCGTAATTTAGTTCTTGTTAATTTGGTTTATTATGGTTGCTGTGTAATGTTTTTGTATTTGTGAAATGTATTGTAATTTTTAATGTGAGTGATTTTTGGTTAGATTTTCCTTGTGTTTTGTGTTTTTTGTCAATAAGTTTTGTTGTTGTGTTTTGTGAATTGTACTTTTAATTTTTCATGTTGTTTTTAGATTTGCTGTCTATTTTGATTTGTTTTTGTGTGTTTTTTATGTTTTTCATTGGTTGTTTTTTTACTTGTTGAGGACATTTTTGTTTTTGTGTTTACGTGATTACTCAGTGTAGATTTTTGCTTTTTCTTTTTAAGCTTTTGATGTTTGTTGTGTTTTGTGTGCTTTTGTTTGTTTATTTTTAGTTATGTTTTGTATTCGTTGTCATATTTTGTGACTTGTTGCATTTCTTCATTCTTGATCTCTTGTGATTTTTTTATATTTTCACATTTCTTGTTGTCTTTTTGTTGGTTTTTGGTATGTTTTTGTGTTTTTTAATTGTCTAATTTGGCGCCTCAGGGCCACCATATAGTGTAAATACTGTAAGCGTGCATGACTCCCATCTTTTACCACACCTCTCTCCCTCTCTGCCTCACAGGAATCAGAACATGCTGTTTGGAGGGAGTCCTCGCTATGAGAACGTGCCACTGATAGGGAGAGGATCCCCGCCTCCCTCGGTGCGTTGGCCTTACGGACCTCTAGTGTCCCTTGTGTGATGAAGATGATGCCATTACTGACCTCGACACTGCTGCAACACTAACAGAGTTCATGCACAGCAGCACAATAAACACAACATTACATACACACTGTGCAGAAGCTCACTTTGTCAACACTAAGTGAAGGAGTAAAGTGATGGAAGACTGCTCCCTGCTGGCCACTGATTGAAGTTCATGCAATGTCAGCTTAGTCTGTTCTCAGACATTCGCCCTCACTACAGTGCTCTGGAAGGGTTCCCACACATCCTGGAAAACCTGGGAATAGTAGGCAAATTTTCTAGTCTATAAAAACACATGGAAAATGAGAGAAAAAGCCAAATGTCCTTGAATGTCACATTGTTTGCAGAAATTACTTAGACCTTTTTGACATTTTAAAGCACTCAAAACGCCCTTTTGTCATTGTTTTAGCCTGCAATTTGATGAATTTTCCAAAAGTGAGCCACATTATATGAGAATGAAAGTGGACACAAATTTGCACTTTTATAAAAGTGATAGACATTTTCCTTTTTGGATGCTTTTCTTGTCAGATTTGAGCCGTATATAATTAAGGGAAATGCACTGCAAAGAATCAAACTGTCAAACTTGCAGTCACATATTTTTAGCCACATAAAACTTAAAGAATTGAAGTAAACTTTTGTCTTTTTTTCAAGATATAAATGCCAGAAGGAAGGCTTGCATCGCTTGAACATCCAATAAAAATGCAGGCTTATATGGCATTTTGCTTCAAACAATCAGATGTAAGCACCTTTCCGGCTCAGTCTTTTCTAAAAGAGGGTCAACAATCATCCAGACATAGAGACTTAACTGGTCAGTCCATCATAAAGGCTCTGTGGTATGTGAAAGATTCAAAATCAGGTGAGAGTACTTGTCAACTGAATTACATTATTGTAATAACTATTAAGGTTGTTGCTTTTCCTTTTTATTCTATGAGGCCAAAGGGTTGATGGCTGCCTTGCAGCTGGAATAAGCTCTCAGAATGTTTGGAGACAAACTTTTGTCTGTTCCCACTACTCAAGCCTGATTATAGTGAGCTGTTGTCTGCAGAATTGAGCTAAGCTGAGTGACGAGAATATTTTAAAAACAAGTCCCAAAAGCTTTCTTAAAATGTCCCTGCAGACAGGTGCAGGGTTAGAATTAGCACAAACAAAAACAAAATGGGCACCAGAATTTGTACCAACTGTGATGATGAATCTCATTTTGAGACACTAAACAGGTATGGTTTTGCCATTTTTCTTGTTTTAATAATCTGTTCCTCAGTCTTTGTAGCCTTAATGTTTTCATGTCTATGGTTAAATACAACATGATTCTGGGTGATTGTTGATGTTTTTCTCCAAAAATAAGTGTGTAAGACTTGAAAAAAAATACACTCATTAAAACATAAAACAAGGAATAATCAATAGAGCAGTGAATTATATTGAAGGGTCCATTTGGTTTGTCAGATTAATAAATTTTAACATGCTTACAAATTTCATATGTCTGGTCCAGCACGCTTGTAAATGCCAGCAAAAGTTGACCTCTGCACACTTTACTACTTTCAGTTATAGCTGCGTTTGTCTCTGTTGGGGCCTGTCCACCCATAGTAGTCCAGCTGCTTCCTCGTCATGACTAGACTCCTGTTGTATGACTAGAGGCCACCTTTCAGGGACAGTCACATCTTTCATCCTTTAGGCATCAAAATACTGAGACCAGCTGCAGCTGCACATGGTGAAATGGACTATATGACCTTTTTATGTGGTGTTCACTAAGTGGCATCACAATATGTTTGTCCGACATGCAGCAGCGCCATTCTACGTTAGGCTTAAGTTCCCTATGTTGGAAAGGCTGAACATGCATTACGTCTACATTGGCTTACGTAAAATATTGGTCTACGATTAGTCGGGAGACCATTGGGAAACATCATACTCCACCAGGAAAATGTTTCTCTCTGCTTTAGATAAGCTGACCTGTGTTAAACGCAGCAAAATTGACCCTGGGGACGTACTTTAACCAAAATTTTCATGATTACTCAACATTTCAACATCAGCTAATATACAATGATGTGTGAATGCCTCATAAGGATACAAGAGTTCATGTTTATATCCATACAGACTGCACATCTACCGAAAGAAACATATAGATGCATGGACATTATCAATTTCTCTCATATTCACCCATTATAATGTACTTAGAAAGTCGTAAAAAGTTCTGGAAATTGAGTGGGAACCCTGCCTGAGCACATTTTTGCTGTGGTTTTTGCCTTAAGACGAATGCAGAGCTTTTTATATGTGCAAAACAGGCATTGTATTTGTAAGAGAGCAGTGCAAGTCTGTACTTTTTGGTGATAATAGAGGCCTAGTGTATCAGCATGTGGTGTGCCTCCAGAGCTAGGGGAGGATTACAGATAATGCTGGTAGATCTGCAGTTTAAGGCGGAGGATTTTTTTTCTACTAAGTTTTCTGTTTGCGTGGCACACTCGGAGCTTGAACTGCATTTGCGGCGTATCATACACACACACACACTCACACACACACACACAGACACAAGACAACTCTTTGAAGACGAAAAAAAGTGGACTGATGTTAAAAATTTTAAAGGCCTCTGTGATGCACATTTTTAAAAAGACTTTGTTGTTTTTTGTCTGTAGAATGCATGAACACATTTGCAGTACTGCCATGTATGAGTCTAAGAGGGGGAATTTGTGCATATCTTTCTTTTGTTTGATTTTGGATCATCTCTGCATGCGTGTAAACTGCTGAATATTAACCAGTTTTTGCAACTAACTCCTTTGTTGTTTTCGTCTTTCTTTCTCAACTCAGAGTTTTAAGCACCGTAAGTTTTCTGTTTGTTTGCTTTCGTATCCACACCACTCCTTGAAACACACTGTGGGCTTTCCTGTTTTTTAACAACTGCTTGCTGTGCACAATGTTTTGACTTAAAGACCCCAGTAAAGCTCAAACCCAGTATCTCAGCTGCATGAGCTTTGACCTCCTGGCACCTTCTGTTTTATCCACAGAGTGTTACATGTGAGTGTTAACTATTCTGTGCTTTATGCCTTTTGTGTGCACTTTACCCGGCCCTCTTTCCTCTCCACAGTAAACCACTTTCTCCTTATTCCATGTTTTCCTAACTGACCCTTATTTAAGCCCTTCTGTCCTTGGTTGCTGTTGCAAGGTTATATTGTTACCAGGCTCCCTCCCATTTGAAACAACTAAGCTGCATTTTCTGACTCTTATTTATATAATCAATACAATTCATCAATAAATGTTGGCTTCATCATAGAACATAGATTAAGATACAGTAAGGTGCAAGAGGTTGAATACAATTTGTATAAAACCTGTTAAAATCATTTAAAATATTACTGATGTCTAATATTGGTGATGTCAGCTAATGTGTCCACCTATGGGACATAAAAAACCCTACTTATTCTACAAGAGATAAATACAATTTGTCATCCACTCTTATCTGCCATAAACAAGCATTTAAGTTAAATTGAGAGAGAATGCGAACAGCAGTTAACAAATAAAATTATCAATTATATGTTAACATTAGCAGCTAGCAATAAAACCTTGTTACTTATGTAATAAATACACTAATAGAAAATGAGAAAGTGGTGCAAAAATCCCCTAAATGTAAAAAATAATTAGTAAGTCAATTATAGCGATGTTAGCAATGTTAGCATTACATTATGCTAGCATCACTATTCATGTTTGCAAATAAATAAAGTAATGGCTTCTTAACACAGCCAGATCTACTTATACAAAGTAGTATGTCTTCAATGCAGAGTCAGCCTACAGCAATATCAATGCTAGGCTACATTATGCTAATGTTACTATCAATATTACATTTGAATGATGCTATGTCAGCATAGCAGTAATAAAAATAATAGCACAGTAATGGCTTAAGATGCAGAATTAGCTACCCAGCTAACTTTACAGAACTACAGTGTCAATGGGACATTACATCCTGCTACATTAAAATCAACATAATATTAGTACATTTGCTAAATAGTAATGTTAGCTTCTGAGCACTGCCAAAACTTATTGGCACTAACAACCTACATTAGCAGTCAGGCAATGTAACAGAACAGCAATGTCAACATTACATAATGCTAACGTTATTGAGTAAGTTTGCCAATTTGTAAAGTAAAAGCCTTTTCAAACTACCAGAACATCACACACAGAGTGTGCAGTTATAACCTAAAATACAGAGATGAGATTTGGGTGATTTAGAATAAAGAATGCTCAAAATATAAAAACAGCATGGTCTTCAGCTGTGGGGATCATTTTAAAGAACACATAATGTAAGTGTCATACATTTTTTTCTACAAACCTATTTCTTTAGCAATAATCTAAAATAAAGTGAAGAATACAGTAAAATAAATTAATTAAATAAATGTGTAAATAATATCTGCTTCTTTCATGGAATCCGTGCAGTACCATCTTCCTGATCAGCTTTTGAAACGTCATTGCTGCAGGGCTCTGTTCTTTTAAATGTTTATCCTTACTTCTGTGCATGTGTAATTATTTACCATGTTTGTTGACTGGTTAAATTGCTACTTAAGTCATTTACAGAGTCACATCTAAAGAAGGCTTTTATAATTAAGTTTCAGTTTAGGAAATGGGATGAAAAATACTCTTGTATTGGGGTCAATGTATTAAATTGCTCTTGTAGGCCTTTCAAGCCCACCTTTGAACATGTTGAAGTTTAAAAAAAGTAACTAGGGCTGTTTTTTAGGTGAAAAAAATTAACTCAGATGATTTTTTTTACCTAGAAAAAGACCCACAACTGCTATGAGAAGGAGCTCTCTTATTGGTGGGTCAGCTCATAGCAATCAAAAAATAACCTCCAAGCTCAGACCACATAAAACCTCCCCAGTATATAAAGATATTATAATGATCTGTTGTTTAAATGCCAAACTCCTAATTTCTCTCTCTCCATCTTTTCCCCTGCAGTACTCGCCCAGTATGAGGACCACCTATCTATCTATGACTGATGCCCAAATCAGACACTTTGGGACTGACTTCCAGGTGTAGCTCACTATCGGCTAAATCCTTCTGAGACTGTCTGAGACTCTGGGTCCTTACCGCGGAGGAATTCTCCATAGCATAATCCTGTTTACAGGAGCTGCAGCCCGCTGTCCCAACTTGAGACATGAAAGCCGGCCACATGAGGCAATTACCTCAGTCACACACCGATGCAGCGCTCTGAGGACCTGCATGCAGTTTGAACAGAGAGGGACCTGTATGGACTCATCATAAGACTGTTTGTTGTGTGAAAACCCCCTTGTTCCAGTATAAGCATTCCTTACAGTCAGATAACTCTTGATTTAATCAAGGGCATTTGGACTCAATGAATTTTGAAAAAAAATCTGTTTTCTTTTCACTGGACTGTATGGACATGATTATCAATTTGGGCACTATTCCAATGGGAGTGGAGGCCCTGAATCTTGGCATTTTGATTCTTTGGTATTGATTCCATCATATTCAGTCTTTCTTTATTTCTTTTAATGGTGTTATACAGCATTAAATGCAAATTTTTCAACTTCTTTTGTAATAAGGAGAAAAAAAATCCCCATAAAACCCCTACCATGTAATATTAAAGCCAAACGGCTTTAAAGGGAGAGTTCAGGTTTTTGGAAGTGTGTTTGCTCGAGGCCCATGGCATTAGTAATTAAAACTGCCAATAAAGCATCTGGCCAGCTCTGCCCCTTTAAGGAGATATGGACACTAGGGGATACATATCAGTAAATGGAGCCACTGAAAGCATAGTAATTACCCCACTTTTTGGGTAAGACTACTCATAAAAGTACATTGACCTGACTAGATACAACAGTAAAACTGACAAAGCCCCTATGTTTGGAACTTTTGTGTGATGTCACATAGGGGTTATGTACCCTTCCGCCAGCAATGTGCTGCTTCCTTCCCATCAGCTGTTTGATTATCGGTCTCCAGAGGCACAACGAACACTAATTTATATAAAACTTAACTAAAAATGAGTGCTTTTGATTCGAGTGATGGTAATTTGCCATTAGTCATGGTTGCAAAGGATATCTTCATAGAGTACACAGGGAAAGAACTTTTGCAGATTGAGTCATGGTCAGAAAGAGGGATGGGAGAAACTGTTGTGGTAACTGAGGGAACAGGACAGATCACAAGTTACGTGGTGGTGCAGGTGCATGAACTGTGAGTCCATGCCCGTGACCCCAGAGGCCCATTGCTGTCTTAAGGGGGGCTTAGAAATAACATTTCTCTAGGAACTTTCTGATCATGATGGGTAAATTGGGCACCAAACATGATGTTCTGTCTTTGCAGAGGGGGGGGTCCTGATGTCCATATTCATAACAATTAACCAAAGTCACACTGTGCCAAAAGATGAAATGCATAAAACATGATAAATCAAAGAAATTCTTCATTTCTAATTCTTCCTCTAATTTTAATTTTAAAATGTATGTGAATTGAAAATTATTCTTCTGGTAAAAGTTTTTCATTAAGAGTTTGTTTAACCATCTTTAAAATGGTAGGTAACAAACCATCAAAGTAATTTAAATGTGAATAATTTGTATATTGCTCTGAAGAAAAGCTATATTTTTTTTCCATTTAACTTGTTAAATTTGTCATAATTTATTTACTTTAAAAGTAACACATTGATATATTATGCCCTAAAGCGAGTTAACATTCTCTATTTTTGGTAAATCATGAAAATTTTAAATATCTTGTTAAATGTTGAAAAGTTTTGAAAAATTTGGTCCTCCAGCAGTCAGAACAGTATTAATGTAGCCCTCTTTGTCATCAAATTTGCCCATCTCTGATCTAAACATTCAG
The DNA here is from genome assembly GCA_037902135.1 of Cetoscarus ocellatus. NCBI lineage: Eukaryota > Metazoa > Chordata > Actinopteri > Labriformes > Labridae > Cetoscarus > Cetoscarus ocellatus. The sequence goes on along the minus strand of JBAMNC010000741.1, from coordinate 348,708 downwards.
TAGAGTTAGATTTCTATCAGTAACTGACCCTGCTACTGCTTTACTCTGACCTGAGCAGCTGATGAGAGGAAAGCAGCTCATTGCTGGCAGAAGGATACATAGCCCATGTGGTGCATCACACAATAGTTCCAAACACAATTAGATTTACTAGTACCATAGACCTCAAGCAACCCCACTCAAAAACCCCAGCATACCCCTTTAAGCAGCTCTTGTATTTGTACTGATACTGTTTTGGCCTCAGTTCACTTAGACATTCTGGAGCTGGAAGGTTCAATATATTTTTGCCTAATGGAGGCTGTATAGTAATTGCATGTCGAAAATCTCACCAAGCCTAAATAAGTAAGAGCAAATAGGTTTCAGTTCACTTCCCATTTATTACTGTGCACTGACACGAAGGTAAAACATGAAGACATTTAAAGTTTGTTCTTGGGGCCACTTTCCCTTTTTCGAACAAGAAGTATTGTAGAGGTTTACTGTGTGCTGTTTTCTGTGTAAAATAATGTATGAAACTAATGTTTGGCCATAAATGCTTCATCAAGATGTTTGTTGTTGAGTCGTTTGTCTCCACTGTAACAGCTTTACTGCTCTCTGGGGCTGCTGCGTCTTAAATCTTAGGCCCTGGCAGCAGAGAATTACCTGCAGTAATTGGATTAGGCTGACTGGACTTTTGGGTGACCAAAGCCTGATTAAATCACACTGTAAATATCTTAGACCACAAAAATAAATGTTTAAAGAGGTATAAATGTGCCTCAATCATATGAAACATTTAGAACATTGACTCTAAAGAGAGATGTGTGTTGGCTCTGAAATGGAGCTGTTATTAAAAGAGCACGCGTAAACAGAACAACAGGATAAAGCCTGTTGAATTTCCCAGAGCTGCTCCTGTAACACTCTGTCACTTGATTCCATCCCATTACAGCTGCTTTTTAAGCTTTTTTCCTCTTTTTTTAATTTAATTCTTGCATGACCAAAAATTGCACCTTGATTTTTAATTCTTCAAATGATGAACTATTAGTATGACGATCCACCATGGTTTTCTTCATGGGGACCGAGTCTCCCACGGCAGGTTTACATATGTCAGCAACAAAAATTATGACACATCATTCTTGTATACTACATCCAAATGTCTATTTATAAGAATACAGATGCAGCCACTACAAGTTTCCAATCCCAGTCAAATACCAGCTGAGTTCCAGGCACTGGAACTATAAACAAGAACTTTTTTTTTTCATAATTTTTGTACATAGGGGCATTTTCCATGCTAAGCAAAATTTTCATTTATATATCCTATGTTATATAAGTGGTAGGGTTTACAAGTTTATCACGTCATTGCATGGGATCACAAAATAACTGTTGGGGTTGGCAGGTTGGGGCACTTTCCTATCATGGACCAGCCAAGACTCTGCCAAGGAAATTGGGGAAATATTAAGTGGCTCCATCTCTATGTAAGCTGTATGTAACCTCTCTTTCTCTCTCTCTCTCTCTCTCTCTCTCTGTATTTACACACACACACACACACACACACACACACACATATATATATATATGTATATATACATATATATATGTGTATATATATATGTGTGTTTGTGTACGTGTGTGTGTGTATATATATATATGTGTGTTTGTGTATGTGTGTGTATATATATATATATATATATATATATATATATATATATATATATATATATATATATATGTATGTATGTATACAATGCCACCTTGGTTCTACAGCTATCTTACGGTTTTTGTCTGTCAGAGAGCTTGTTTAGCTTTATTTTTTTCATCTATTGACATATTGCAGAAAAACATTGTGAATTCTTATGATTACTATTATCCCTACAGTCGCCATAATAATTACAGTCATCCCCATTATTCTTTATGTTGTAATAATAATAATAATCAGATTAATAATTATAATAATGACAGTAATAATTATACTAGTACTGTTACTATTTCTACTAATAATAATTATAGTCAGAATATTTTTTTGAATGCTGCTGTCCATTTGGCAAGAGGCAGGGTACACCCTGAACAGGTCGCCAGCCAACTGCAGGGCTACAAAGAGAGACGGACAACATGCTCATACTCATACCTCAGGGCAATTTTGGGGTCACCAATTTGACTTACTGAACATGTTTTTAGTCTGTGGGGGGAAGCCATAGCGCCTGGACAGAACCCACTCATGCACGGGATGAACTTGCACATTCTATCAAACCAATTTAGATTAAACAAGGTTTTAGCAATTTCTAGGGTAGACAAGTTTAAACAAATCTTAATCTGCAATATCTGCACAGTCACTGCGGTTTTTTATTTAGTGATTTGTGACGGTTTACTCTCTTTTGTATTGGGTTGCAACTTTTCTCATTTAACTTAGAGACAGTACGGTTTTGTCAGCTCCTGCCCTCCCCAAACGCTCCAGTTTTCCGGAGGCGTCGTCATCGCTGTCCGTGGTGCTGACCCTGGACCCAGGGGAGTCTGTCCAGGGTCACCCGGTCAGTGGGTCATGCTGACAGGTCCTGTTTATTAAGGATGATTGGTTGATAAGTATGGAGTAGTGAGCAGTGAACAGTTCGTTTTATCGTCTAATTATTTTTTTTTTGTCACCGGTGAGTTTAAAGCTGATATCCCCCCCTTCGGTCCTCTTTGCTGACCGCAGGTTGACACAGAAATAAGTTGGTAAACTAAGTCGACACCTCGGTTTGTCGTCGGACAGATTGTCCCTGTTCGCTTGCCGTAGGAAACGCGGAAAAACTGTAGACATGGCTGCAAACAGCTAGCCTCTGCTAGCCATCTCAGGCTTCTTGTGGTCATGGCAAATTGCTCTGTAAGAGGAAATAATCCGTCTGTTGATGAGGGAGGATGTGGAGGGGATGTGGCTGAATAATGGGAAACGTCTTTGGGAGAAAGGGCCGACCTTCGCGAGTAACCGAGCAGGACAAAGCCATCCTGGTGAGCTAACGGCGGCTACAGCATGAGATTAGTCCCGTTATATTTACACTGGGGAGCTGGATGGTGAGCTAACAGGCACGGTGGTGTGGACACCAGGGTACATGGATTATTGATGTTTGCTAATGTTTTCTTTGTTTTATATTCTATTGATCTTTAGTGTTAGCGATCATCTATACTGAGACGAGGAATGTGCAGATTAACTCTGGTTCAAACAGCATTAAAACACAGACATGTCAGTGCTTCATATTTAACAGACAATAAAAGGATGAGGCTTGGTACTGAATTGTGTTCAGAAAATCAAGGGGTCAAGTGTTATTCTGATAAGACCTCAGCTAAAATTTAATAATAATAATAATGATAACAATAATAATAATAGGGCCGGGTAAACTAGACTGAAAATCATATCTCGGTACTGCCTTGATTTCCACGTCCTGGAAAACCTGGGAAATGATTTACAAATTTTTCAGTCATGGAAAACATATGGAAAATGAGGGAAAAAGTAAAATGTCCTGGAAAAGCTTGAATTGTCCTGGAAAATTATTTATTTTCCTTCTACCTTGTTAGTGAACAAAATTCAAATATAGGAAATGAAGTAAAAATGTACTTGGTAGCAATGCACAGTGAGCCATAAAATATGAGTGGTTAAAGTAGTGCAAGTTAGGTAGTAAAAATATAACTGCCTTGACTGCCTTGATTTCCACGTCCTGGAAAACCTGGGAAATGATTTACAAATTTTCCAGTCATGGAAAACATATGGAAAATGAGGGAAAAAGTAAAATGTCCTGGAAAAGCTTGAATTGTCCTGGAAAATTATTTATTTTCCTTCTACCTTGTTAGTGAACAAAATTCAAATATAGGAAATGAAGTAAAAATGTACTTGGTAGCAATGCACAGTGAGCCATAAAATATGAGTGGTTAAAGTAGTGCAAGTTAGGTAATAAAAATATAAAAACTCAAAACAATGTGACAAAAAGAAATAATAAAAAATGGCAAAATAAAATGTAAGGTACTTACACATTAAATCAACAAAAATATATTTATAAAAAAGCAGAGTAAACAAAGATTAAAAAACAAATACAAACCATAAATTTATAATAGAAAGACACTACTAGAAAGTCAGACTATTAAGATAGCTAGCAGACAATGTTCATGGCAGAGAGTTAGAAATAAATAAATCTTAAGGTCAATATGATATGGTAGAACTAGCTAGAGATATTGGTCATTAGCCTTTAATCTTGTTTTTCAGAAGGCTAGATTAACCTGAGAATTGCCCAATTGTAACTTCAGTTGGTTATGTGACGCTGGAATCTGTGGGTGTCATTGCGCTCTTCTATGGTGATTTTGTCCTAATTTCTAAGAATGACTGATATTTCATAGATTTGTTACAGCCATAGACTGCACATCTTGTAAATCAGACCTCTGGGGCGGAGGAGGCGTTAACATAGCAAAGTCCTGGAAAAGGATTTCTAGAAAAGAGTGGGAACCCTGTATATGTCATCTGAATATCTTTAATGCCTCTTTTAAAAACGAATAAGCGGCTGTTATCGCACCACTAGATATATACGTACCTGATGAAGCTAAAAGGTAAAAGCTGTTTATACAGACTGGGCACTGAGCAGCTAAGGGTGTAAATCAATATCGAAACACTAATATTCAATAACATTTTACTGTATAACAATGTTTTGATACATTGTAGAACATTTTTAAGGTGGAAAATACATTTATGACACTTGTTTTGTGTTGTAGCTGTAGCAGTTGGAATTCAGTCATTTGTCTTATCTCTGGTACATTTACTGTTATCATAGGGATGGACAATAAAGTGTATCCATGTTACAGGGACCATGCTTTACATATGAAGAGTTCATTTGCAAAACCAGTTAACTACGTTTTAAAAAAGTAAAAATAAAAAAAATCTTTTTTTTTTTAAATGACTTTTTTGATCCAGGTAATATCATTTAGATTGATAATGTGTGGTTTTGACTTAGTAAAAATGACATAACAAAATAGAGATATCTTAGAAATGTTAAGCAGCAGCTGGATCTGCCTGATTCAATGTCTGTAATTAGGCAGATCCTTCTTGCCAAGATCCAATCTACAACGATTGTGAGTGGCCCAAAGCTGCACGGCCCAATCAGAGTTCTTAAAAGCAAGAAGAGGTGGAGATACGAGTGAGGTGACAGCAGAAAGTGACTGCTTGTACAGAGACTAGCATAGATGCTAACAGCTTCAGTAGCAGTTTTATGAGCTCTTGACAGCATTTTTTATTAAATGAAAAACAAACACCAACACTACAAACATCTTTATAGTAAGGATATTTTCACTTACTGTCGACATGTATTGACAAGAGTTTGTTTTATGAAGTGGCTCATGTTCTGTAGTGCACTGCTTCCTGCCTGCTACATTATCTGATTGCCCTGAAATAAATACAATTGACAGAAAGATTGTCCAGTCACCAGCAAGATATGCTTCTGAAAGCTTCTGCCCTCCCCAAACACTTTCTATGGTCTCTTTATCAGATGAAATAGTGACAACTTCAATTTCACAAATCTGTTGGCATTTTTTTTTATGAACCAGGGGTGACAAAATTCTTTCCAACCCAAAATGCCCTGTGTTTTAAAATGATAGAGATCTGTCATTTTAATAACCAGTGGTATCAAGAAGTCCATCAGACATATTTATGACCATGCCACTGCTTTTGTGAGCTCCATCCTGTTTTTTATATGTTGCTTTTGTGCAATTGAGACAGTATGAAGGAGTTTGTCTGCAATTTCTCATAATCTGTATTATTAAATTACCCTAAACACAGTGTTGAGGACTTCTATTTTAGTTGTCCTGATGTAGGGCTGGGCAATACTCTGGTAGCAATAAGGTAAATTACAGTAAATGCATTTCATACATATAATGATGATTATTTGCATAGACTAGATATTTCAAATAAATAACTTATGATCAACAAATGCGACTGACAGACACACTTTTTTGAAAGTGTTGGGTATGTCTTTTTCCTGAATCAGCATCAAAATATATATCATACAATATTGTCTAGTACCTTGAACATCCAGGTCTTCCTCTCTTTTTCCCTCAAAATAAACATTTCATATGATGCTTAGGCTGTTGTGTGCTGCTCAGTTTTCCTTGCATGCTTATGTTGGCTTTATTGGCATTTCTTGGTTATATATATCTGGTTTTGTGCATTTCTTCATGCTCCAGCAACTGAAGCAGCAGAGGGATAAGCTGAAGCAGTACCAGAAGAGAATCACTCTACAGTTGGAGAAGGAGCGACTTCTTGCAAAGCAGCTGCTCAAAAATGGCAAGAAAGAGTAAGGATGAGAAATCAAGTATTCTATGTACTGTAGGCATGAGAATACAGCAGGGGTGTAACGGTAAAGAAAAATTTCAGCTCGATACCTTTGAGTCACGGTTTGGTTTGTTTCAGTAACTTTCTGTTACAGTATATATTTCAACTACAGCTTCTCTCACGCTCACAATATACGCACAATTTCATGAATACAGACATTTTCTGACACACAATTAATGTTATTTAAATTCACTAGTATACACACGTCTAGCACACACAATATCTATCACAAATAAATATACGCACACTTCTCTCCACACACAGATATACACTTATAAAAAAACACACATGAACATAGACAGACTTCCTCCGACAAATACACACATTTATACACTGTTGCACACACTAACACAATTCCTCTTAAAACATATACACACAGACTTACTCACAATTTATCTCATACACTTTAACACTCACACGTGCATTTTATTATCCTCAGTCTGACGTGCACTCACTTTGCCTCACACTAATAGCCCACGTGATCATGATTGCGTGCTACTGTCATCACCAATCCTCACTCGTATATCTTGTGTTTTAAGCACAGCAGCACTTAATCACCCTCTGTTTAGCAGATAGAAACACTAAAATGATTTGGTATTTCAGACGTGTTATAAATTAGAGTTCAGCTGAAAACAATATCCTTTCCTTGGTCAAATTAATCTACTGTCAGCCTGAACCTCTCATGTTTACGTTAGCAGATAGCAACATTAGCATTTCTTACCTGAGACAAGCCATGGTGTGGACAGGATGGATGTCTATGAGGCAGTAAAGTTTCTGTGTGAGTCCAAATGTTACAAGGGAATATATGTTTTATTCCCAGAGTCCATAGAATGAGTTTATCTGGCTTTAAGTGGATAGTTGTCAGCATCAAGTTTTAAAAATGAAACTTTTACTGTGTCCATTAACCGTTTCCAAACCCAGCCAGCTCACTGAATGACACTTTACTGTCACCTTATCTTTCTTCATTGTGTTTCACGACGAAGCCCGAGTATTCGCTGACAGGAGACTTGTGTGAGTGCAGGGGGAGGGTATGTTTTTGCCGGTGTAACAGCCCAGAGTATACCCCCGGCCTAGAGGTTAAACTGGACTAGATCAGGCTAAACTGGGGGTATACTCTGAGCTAGTCCACTTTATACCCCAGGGTGTATTCTGGGCTAGGCCAGTGTGTACCCTCCCAGTCCAGATTATAACCCCCTAAATCTATTTTATTTCACTGTTGAAACATGAGGCATAGAGATTTTTGTTAAAAACATGCAGTATATCACACTTTCATATGTCAGTTTGATTTTATAAATAAGGTTGAGCTGTTCATCTACTGAGCAGTTGTCATATCAGACAGTCACACACTGATGACAAGACTGAAGTGATATTTTTGTTGAGTTTGTTGCATAAAGGTATATTCTGGGCTACATGTATCTAGCCTGATTATACAAAACATAAAACTGTATTAGAATTTTTTTTTTTTCAAGACAAATCACACACTGATAACAACATCATAGTGTTCAGAGATATTGGTCAATATCTCTGAACAATAATTGGTCCATAAAGTGGACTAGCCAATAATATACCCCGGGGTATAGTCTGGGCTTGCCCATTTTAACCCTGGGTATAGTCTGGCGGGGGGTTAATCTGGCCTACTACACCTGTATAAGTGTGTGTGGTGGTGCTCAGGCAAAATGGCCCATCAGGAACACTGAATTGAAGCATAGTTCTGCGTGCATGCAGGAACGCGTGTATTCGTTTGGTCACGTCCATACCAAACCAAACGACCTGTACCAAAACAATTCAGTATGAATACATACACCGTTACACCCCTAGAATACAGTACTTTCCATATTTTAAAACACATGAAAACAGACTATTCTCTTTACTAAACATTACCAGGGAAACTAAAAGCACTGTGAAAATTCACCTTTTGAACATGTTAGTGTGTGTCTGGGTGTTTATGTTGTGTTAGTGTTTGTATCAGTTTTAACATGGCATGAAACCTGAGATTGACTCAGAATCAGATATTTTTAGTAAGGACAGCTGGTCACTGATCACAGCTGAAAAGATTCGAAATTGGCAAATCTGATCACCATCTTTTTGATTAATACATTTTTAATTAGTATTATTATAGAGTGTGCTATCTATCATTAATGTTGACATAAACAATCATGTTCATACTTTTACTTACTGGAACATTTTGGTCCTATAATAAAGACATTTTCCCTGTCAAGGCACAAATCTACTGTCTTCAGAACTTCTACTTTTCAGGTAATTAAATTTGATTTGGTTAAAAGTTAATAGTGCCCACTCACCAATATGATAGCGCTGTTATAGGAATAAAGAGAAAATCTTAAAAAATGGAGATAGGAGGTTTGTGCTAACCTTGCGCAGCAGCTGGATCTGCCTGATTCAATGTCTGTAATCAAGCAGATCCTTCTTGCCAAGCTCCAGTCTATGACGATTGTGAGTGGCCCAAAGCGGCACAGGCCAATCAGAGTCCTTAAGAGTAGGACGAGGTGGGCACTGCCAATTATATGACAGCAGGAAGTAACTGCTCATATGGAGATTAGCATAGATGCTAACATCTTCAGTGGCAGTTTGATCACTTGTGGGCTGCATTTCTTTATTAAATGAAAAACAAATATCAGCACTACAAATTTCTCCATAGTAAGGATGTTTTTCAATTTGACGAGAGTTTGTTTTATGAATTGACTCACCTTCTGCAGTGCAGCAGTGCCCGCCTACTACATTATCTGAATGGCCCGTCATGAATGTGATTGATGAAACGATCGTTCAGTCATCTCATGGATATGCTTCTGAAAGGTTTTGCCCACCCCAAACACTTTCCATGGGCTCTTTCCCAGCGATGGACTAGTGAAATATATCGAATGGTCCATCTGGTGTGCCAGGTTAGGTTTGTGCCTGACAGTGACGACAAATTCAGTTTACCACAATCCGAAATCCAGGTCTGAAAAAAAAACTGTAAAAGAAAAAAGTTTTGTAATTGTAAAACAAAAGGTAGAACATAATTTATATTTGTTTGTTGAGATGAATATGAAAACAGTTCTATGCAGGACAACAATTACAGGTTCTGATTTAGACACACATCTTAAAGTCTAACATGCTGAACTCCCTACAGTTACTTTTTTAATACATGAAGAGGCAGACCAGCTTTCATTTTCTGTATTTCCAACAGTTTAATGTTGCAAACTTTGGTAAAACCAAACATAATCATTGTCTCTCCTTTGTCATTTCAGAAAAGCATTACTCCTGCTTAAGAAAAAACGATATCAGGATCAGCTGCTAGACAAGACAGAAAATCAGATTTCCAACCTGGAGCGCATGGTGAGTTTTTATGACATTACAATCTCTGAAGCCACCAAGTTCTCATGTACCTGAGGTACATGGCAAGGACACATCTGGTTTAATACCTCATGTATCTGTTTTAAAAACAAATAACAAGACATCTGATATGAGAAATAACAAAGAATAAGATAAATCCTCCAAAGTGTGTTTTCTTCCCCACAATGGGTAAACCTTATTAAACCCTAACTCTTTGAGCTCTAAAGTCTGTTGGTGTTTTTTATAGATCAATGGTTAAAGAGAGAGAGCGTGAAAGAAAGATTTTAAAGCAAAACTTGAAATTAATGATAATGTTTTTATATGTTTGCAAATCCTGTATAATTTAGTTTATGCGATTGTATGTACTATTGTGGTTTATGTGTTCACATGATTTGACAGTGAAAAAAATGTGTTCCCCATCTTAATAAAGCTCTTTAAATTGAAATGACATGAAATATATTTGAGCAAGAGAGAGTGAGAAGGTTCTTAATCCTCCTGTGGAAATTGGCATGTTATGGCAGCTTAAACATTCAACACAATACAGACAGGAATTAAGACACAAATACATAAGTAAAAGCAGAACTTTACGTTTGAAGAAAACAAGTGCAACAAGGTGAAGGTACAAAGCAAACCTTATTTAGTTTTTAGTCATCACCCATATGCACCGTACTGTATAAATTTAATCTAAAAAGTAGTTTACAAACTTAGAACAAGTTGTTTAACTTCAGATTGTAATGGTCCTAGAGCTGTTATACACTCTGTCACAGGGATGGACAACAGGGCCACATTTACTGTATTGATATGACCAGAGGGTAGAAACATAGGGACTGCAGGATATGCTCAAGTAGAATGAACAATTTCTTGTAATTTCACAAAAGGAACAAATAGAAATAGATTTATTTAATCAGAATTAATCATAACAACAAATAACATTTTAACTCAAAGACAGATAGTAAGGCTTATTTTAATCAGCTAAACATAAAATGATTTTTATTTGATAAACACAGTATGTATATTTGTTGAAGCATGTACTCACATTTTTAGAATTATTCTTTATATTTATTATTTTTATTCGCTTTATTTACAGCCAATTTTATCCAAGAACAATCACCAGAGATTTTTAAATATTTGTAAGGGTTATGGTATAATTTTGTAATTTGTGCATGGTTTTACTGTCAAGCATATATAATAAGTTTTTGTTTTTTTGTCATGTTTCTTCATTGAACTTAATATTTTAAGATACCCTGTGGCCACACGAAGGGCCCTGCATTGACAGTGTGAGCGTGTTGTCTAAAGTGCTAGAGGCATATCATTTTGGGGCATGTTGGTGTGTATTTTGCTCTTTTAAGGACACGTGTTCTTGAGAAAAAGTCAGGCACAGAGCGTCAGTGTGCTTTGATTATACATGGGTGTGTCTTGGGAATGACACAGGTCAATCAAATCAGAGCGTCAACTCTCATTCCCTTAAAATCAGTGTGTGCTGGGCGGTGGCATTCTGCTGTTTACACATCGGGTTTAGATGTTTTGTCTGAATTTTGGTTAGATTATTTAATTCCTCTCCTTTTACTGTGCCTTTTACTGCGTGTATGAAGCATTCAGAGCACGTGCAGCGGACCAAAAGACTAGTCAAGACACTTCCACATAAACATGAAGTGACACCTCACTAATGATTTAATTCCCCATAAAAACCAATAGGATTTGACAAGTTTATGTTTATGACAGACCTGTTTACCATTTACATCAAATAACTTTTGGCTCTAAGAATTTAGTTTTTTCATTCTCATGCAGGAGTCACTGGCTCTATTCTAAATTGCTTGCATAAAACTAACTGGACAACCTGTTTTGTTATCTCAATCAAAAGCAAGACTCATTAGTATGTATATAATTATCGAAAAATGTAGCCCTGGTTTAGAAAAAATATTTAATCCAACATGTTTTTTCTTGTTTCTGGGAATATTATACATGCTGGAGCGCAAGGGAGTAGTGCACGAAGAACTACAAAAAGCTACTCTGTCTCTCAGCTCTACACCCTGTTATAACCTTTAAACTGGATTTTTGGACAAATGCTCTGATATTTAATGGTAGGTATGCGCTGCTGTGCATCCCATGTAAGTGAAACAAGCTCATGAGAGTGTGTGTTTTGATCTTAGGTATCAAATCTCTAATGCTTTCTCAAAAACAGTCACACTCTGTTCCTTAGAGTTTAGACTTTAGAACAGGTATAAGGAAGTTCATAGTTTGGTCAGGTTAGGACCGTACCAGCTTTACCACTCCTCAGTTTTAGACAAACACACCCCTGGGCCCAAATGGGAAAGTATGATCATTTGCTATTTTAACAGCATAACTGGCGCACAAATTGCATGTATCTGGTGGATATTAGGAAAGACACCTGCACCTCATGCAAAACACTTGGGCATGTGATAGGGCCCATGCAGGCTGCATGTGGCCCCTGAGTTTCTGGCTGCCTATCCCCGATCTACAGCATAAAGGGCCATTTAATATATTATATACGTTATAAGCAAAGCAGCAGACTACTTGAACATCCACCAAAGTGTGATGCTGTGTGTTTATTGTTATGCTAATGTCTGTTATGTTGCATTGCTTTCTTCACTTTTGTATTTGTTTACAGGTTCAAGATATTGAGTTCATGCAAATTGAGATGAAAGTCATCGAGGGTCTAAAGGTTGGGAACGACTGTCTGAAGAGTATGCACGAGGTACGTATACTTTCATGTCTTTTTTCATGTAATTGTGCTCAGATGTGCCTCCCACACTCACATAATAATAAACCCCCCTTAAGCGTTCAATATGTGAGAGTCTACTTGAACAATGTGAAAGTTCCCCAGATAGGCATACTTTCTTTAAAGTGATCCTTGGGTGAGGATTGTGCAGCACAGAAAGCTGGAGGTTTGTGTTAGCATAGCTGCTGCACATTGTTTGAAGATTAAAGGATTAAGAGGCAAAGCCTTGACTACAGCGGTGTGACTGCCTCACATCCTTGGATACAGAGAACAGATCTCACTCAAAAAACTCACAAGCCCAGCTAGAATATGCAGAAAACACTTTTTATGCAAAACACTTGATTACCATAAAGCCCTTTGACTTTTCTTGTTTGTCACAGATCATGTCAATTGAAGATGTGGAGAGAATCCTGGATGAGACGCAGGAATCAATCGATTATCAGAGGGTATGTGTGCTTGATGACAGACACAGCTTTCATCAGTTTGTAGCTGCCTATCAGATAAATGCACTTTAAATACTCCAAAGCAGCTGCAAAGATCCTTGTAGTTTTTCATTTTGCTCTTTAATTTGATCAATTCTCATGTTGTTTCTGACCTGTAATTGATCATATCTTTATGTGGGAAACTACTAATTCTATATACTACATGTAAGTTGTTGAAAAAATTGCTTTCACCACTGTACTTGCAGTGCTGGGTGATGTATTCAGATTTATTTGGATTATTTTTAAGGGATTTAAGAGAGAGAAAATGTAATTTTATTGACTGATAATGTCAAATAAAAAGGCTTAATACTCTTTAAAAAGATTATTTACATTAACAGCCCCTGACAGAAGTATACTAACTGACCACAAAACCATCTATTTGAAACTTTTGGCTTCCACTGAGGGTCATAATTTCATTTATTTGATCAGCTGGACTACACAGCAACAAAAATATATACGTCCTGGGCATCCAATATTGGGTAATACTTCATTTTTAATAAACAGTTCCAGGCAAACTCGTGCACACTCTCTGATTTGCTCAAATATGTTTGCAATATGTAGAGAAACGAGTGAAACTGGGCACACCGAGGGGGAACCCCTGTAGTGTAGACAGAGAAACAAGTTCTTTTATTTTGTACAACTGAGAAATTAAGTTGATAATGATATTGGGTGTTCATCTTTTTCTGTGATTTTAGTGTTTTGTTGTTGTGGTATCACATATGTTTGAATGTTTTTCCTTTTTCTGTTTCTTATTTCTTTTACTAATACGTAGTTTAGGACTCTTGTGTTGTGACCTGTGAAAATGGAATATTTTTCATGTGCTGCCATTCGGCTGAAAAAAATATTTCAATATGAGTTTGGTTCATTTTTCCAGCCTGTCTCTAACTTTGTCGAACAATCAAAAAACAAAGTGCTTTTCTCAACATTAGACCTGTGAAACTGATGTGTGTGAGCAGTAACCACTTTCTTGATGTCTTAAATAACCAGTTGATGTGTATTTTGAAGGTAGTCATTGCTTTCACCACTGCCTGGAAGGTATATCACAAGAAAACGCACCTCTGAAATGACATGCTTATTCTCCTGCAGCAAATAGATGAGATGCTGGCTGGAGCCCTGACTCAGGAGGACGAGGATGCTGTTTTAGCTGAGCTAGAAGCAATCACTCAGGTAAATGTTAAGCAGGGTGTTTAACCTTTAAAGAACACACACCCTCATTTTCTGTATTTAAACATATGTCTATGTAGTATTGACACTGAAGGTTGATTTAACCACAGACTTTAGCTTTCTGACATGGAGCATAACTGTAGTTAAAGATGTGATTCAGAGCTGAGTCAGGAAGGGATTTCATACCAAATTACATGATGACATTTTGGAGCCAGAGAGGTAAAATTTCAGCCTCTGGAGGAATCATTCCAGCATAAATTGATGAATTTGGAGCAAGCTACAATATCATTATGTGATAGTGGGCTGGATAATTGAAACCTATTGTGACTATTTAATTTGGTTGATTCATGATAATTAAATTACAGCAGACTTTTCTGCTTTTGTGATCTAATTATTATTCTAAATGACACATCACACACTGCCAAGCCATTCAAACTGCACATCGTTATTTTTCATTTTTAAACAGAGACAGATTCTAACTCAGTCTTCCCAGTCTGACAGAGTGAGCAGAATCAAATTAGTTTAAATGTTTGGGGTGTTCTTGTCACAAAATGATGATTAATGATTAATGAGTGTTTGTTACACTTTAATTTTGATTTTCTTTCTTTGATGAAAATATACAATTTATTTTATTTTATTTAAAATTAGCTGTAAGCCAAGGAAATGCAACTGTTTTTTATAGGAGTACTAATCATAAATATAGCATTTCAGAGTTCTTTAAAAGTTAAAAACTATGGCATTAAGAGCATTAAAGACATGATTAGCAAAAAAATAAGACAACATAGTAAGTGTGGTTAGATTTTTGTTTTCGTGTCCTGCTTCACACCTGAGTCCATGACAAGCATGTAGACACCATTCTTCCACCTGTGCATATCAAGCAAGAGACGGACAGAGCTCGCCTACTGCTAATTAGCTTAGCTCAAACACTGGGAGTCAGTGGGAAGTGTTAGCCTGCCTATCCCTTTTAGGAAAAATATAAGATAAAAATAAATACATATTTCATTAAAAGGACAGCTATTGGGGTTTCTTGTCTCAGTATCTTAAATCATTTTGAAAACAATCTCAAGCTATTTTTTTGAGATGCTTTAAAAAAGGTGCAACAATTGGGACAAAGTTTTGAGTTCTGTAGCAAGCAAGCTTATCCAAAAATGAGGCTGATGTGTTTGGTTGTCATAGTCTTTATTTTTTGTCTTTAGAATTTAGACTATGGCAGTGTGCCTCTGTCAGGAATGAAAATCAAGGACCCTGTGGCCATTCGTTCATTTTTATCTGTTTTTATGTTTTAGGTGGAATAATACTCTGTTAGGCCTAGCCTAAATCTGTTGTAGGCCCAGCCTAAGTCTTTGTTTGGCCTAGCCTAAGTCCTTCGTAGACCTAGCCCATGTCTTTGTTTGGCCTAGCCTAAATCCTTTGTAGGCATAGCCCACGTCTTTGGCCAAATGAAAAGAAGGAACATGATGGCGAACCGGTGCATGGTTCAGTCAGTCCTCTCAGTTTATTTTAGGATAACACAAGCTTTTTGTACAGTGTGACAAACAGTGATGTGTTACAGATGTTTACCCTTTACCCTGCCCTGGCATTTGGAGCATAAGACAAAGGCTCAGTTTATTCACCTCTCAATGATTTAATCAGATTCTCACATGTGGACAGCAAGACAAAGAGCAGGGTTAACACTGATTTTTAATTTTCCTTTTACCATTAGATATTGTTTAAATAACAGAGTACTACAGAAAATGATCAAGGCCAGGCCAGGGAAATCATCAGTGAGAGGGGGGCGATATTTTTCTGAATACAATTTGAAATAAAAACTTTGATTTGATTGGTTAATTACTCATGTGACTATAATCCTGCACAATAACTGACTTTGTGCAGGTGTCCCCATAAAAATCAATGCTGATTAGAAGGCAGGAGAGGTCACACCAAATATTAATTTGATTTAGATTTTCCTGCAGTTTGCTCACTTTCACTTTGTAAAATGCTGTAAATTAACTATCAAAATACATAACTTTTTTTATTTTGACTTTACTCTACAGCAGAGTAAGATGCACCAAAGACAAAAATCTCAAAGCACACAAAATCCATAACCATATTTAAGAGGCCTCTATAATACGTATTAAAGTATCTTCATGTTTAAATGTATCTAATTATCCCTGATAAAAATTTACTAACAGTTGCATTTCTC